>OW052044.1:16287978-17545574 GCA_932526495.1 Bombylius major | reverse complement strand
AGAATGAAATAATTTAAGTTTCAATGTATTGTAGTTTTTTCTTCTTCTTCTTTTGCTGATATTTTATAGGCGCCTACATCAATTTATAAAATAATGAGAATTATTGCTCTCTAATATTTATAACACTTTATATTATGTGTGTACAAGCTACTGTAATACATACAATAAATATAAATTTTTTTTTTCTATCATAAAAATGCTATTGAACTGTTCTATTTGCGTAAATACATAATAATAATAAAAAAAATGAAATGTAATTTCATATCATGAATTTATTTGAATACATAAAACATTTTTCAAATTATATATTTATGAAAAAAAATATTGCAACACATAAAAATTATTTGCAAAAAAATAGTGTTTGAGCAATAAATTCAATTTACATTAAAAATATGGTAAGAGTCCTGCTGTTAACAGCAAATTAATAAATTAAAAATTACTTGTTAGCATTTTTATTATTGTAATGAAATGTATTTACATTGTAATTCTCATTGTTAACACACATCGAAAAAAAAAAGTAGATAAAATAGATAAAATAAATTATGTTTATTTACCATAAATTTATTAAATCAAAAAACAAACAAAGAAAAAAAATTTTATTCGAAAAATATGTTTTCGATTTAAATGAATTTTTATAAAAGAAAAGTGATAATGAATAAATGATAATATTTGTTTTTAGTATGGCAATATATTCTATGTGAATGTGAGGCATTGGCATCTAAAAGAACTTTTCTTCATATCAGAAGAAATTTGGTGCGCACCTTCTAATAGAATTTTAGAACTCTTAAAAAGCCTAAACCTATAAGAATCACGGGCTGTACAAAAGATCTGTAAAGGACTAAAAGTCGAAGTGAAATAATAGCCCCTAAATATCTTATCTTACCTTATCTTAGTATGACAATTTGGTGATCTAAAACAGAATTAAAAAAAGAAAAATGAAATGAAACGAAGAATCAAAAATATTGGCAAGCCAGAACACACACCCATACCAAATAATGTTCAACAAAAAAAAAAAGATCCACCAGAATTAGAAATTAACTATTAAAGGATATAATAATTATTTATGATTCGTATAATTGATCCTACTCGATCGCGATTATAATGAAAAATTCTAAGGATTTTTAAAGTTTTCGTAATGAAATTGTTGTTCTTTCATTCTAAAATCTTCACTTTAAAAGACATTTTTAGCTCAAAGAAAAAAAAATTGTTTAAAGACCATCTAAGGGATTATTCTATAATAATGTATCCCGTATTGAAATTTTATCTTCTACATTAATTTCCAGTAGTTTCCTGTTTTTTTTTTTTCAAATTTTACTCAATAGAAAAAAATAATTTGTAAAATAATTTACAATTTAACTTTTTACAATAATTTTCTACGTTTTTTTTTCTTCAAATTTTACTCAATTAAAAAAAAGCAATTTGTAAAATAATTTGCAATTTTCTCCGTTATCGATAAAATTAGTTAGTTATTAAATTTTATTATGATTTGTACATATTAATTTTCTGTTGTATAATTCTACACTAATTTGTTGTTTTTATGAGCAATATCAGCTTTGTTAGGCTGAAGAAAAACCAACTGTTTTTTTTTAAGTTCGATAAATTGGGTATTTTTGGAATCACTTTTTCAAACATAATCGATCATTGAAAATATTTTCTTTAATTCAATCAGAGAGTTTTCACAGTTCAAAGAATGAAGGGGAAAATGTCATGAGGGAGGGGGATGGATATTCTGTTCGAACTTCTGCAGAATTTAAGAGAAGGGTAAGCGTCGTAATTTGGAAAAATGCATCTCTCGATGAAAGGAAACCCATGGAAATCTACAAGCAAAGGAATTCATCTTACCTCAGAGGAAAGAGCTAATAACCATTACAGGTCTCTTAACCGGACACTGCCCTCTCAATTACCATCTAAGTAGGATAGGACTACAGGAGGAAGACAAGTGCAGATTCTGCAAGTAGGCCAAAGAAACCTCAAAACACATTCTGTGTAAATGCGAGGCGTTGGCCTCTAAAAGATTGTGCTACATGCATCAACATTTTCTCAAGCCAGAGGATATCTGCTTGCTTTTTTGTCTGTGTGTCTGTCTGTTCGGTACAAATTTAATTATTTAAAAATTAATTTTAAACCAACTTTTTAATGAGAAAAAAGCTTGAAGCTATAAGTACATAGCTTAGATTGTTATACGTTTTTCGTTTTAATCCTTAAAGGTATTTCTATAGCTATTAAAAATTCGGAATCACAAATTTTCAGGATTATCTGTATGACTGTATGGGACTATAGGAAAAAAATATTTTATACTAAAAAGTCCGTCTTAAAAACATGGTATATTAAAATTTGTTTTTATTTAAATAATTTTTATAATAAATTTTCTAGTCCCTTCTAGAAATTAGTACATAGATACATACTTCTAATTTGAAAAAAAAATCCAGCGATGTTCTACCGCTGTAAATATTTTTCTTTTCTCTTTTTTATAAATTAAAGTTTATTTAAATTTTATTACAATAATAATTTACTATATAAATATATCAGATATTAATTGAAAATAATAAAAATAAAAATATATTAACTAAGGCCGTTTACTGTTTTGAAATGAACCCATAAATTTTTTCCAATCTAAATTTTCAATTTCACATTTTGTTCTTACACCTTGATATTGTGGGAATGGTAAAATAACTCGTGCAGTACCATCATCTGTATACAAAAGAATAAAAAAACCACACAGATACATTTTTGTAGTCACTATATAATCTCAAAAACAATATTCGAAAAACTTACAATTAAAAAGTACTTCGAATGGTCCCAATCTAAATACAGCCATTATTATAAATAAAAATAATACATTTAGAAATTGTCTTAAATGCGCCATTATGTGTTGAGAGTAAGTATAATTTAAAAAAACTAAAAACTAAATAAATGGTGAAAAATTGCACTAAATAATAAAAAATAATATAAAAACAACAACAACAACAACAAAGTTATGTATACTTTTAACGTCAAATGCAATTTAACTTCTATCAGCTCATAAAATTTTAACTAATTTTGTTGCGCACTATAAAAAACGAAATTTATCACACATTTAGATTTTTTAATATTATTTTCTTCATGAAAATCTAATTGATTTAAAGTAAATTTAATTGTAATTTTTTTTATACATGTATTTATTTATTTTGTTGTTGTTATATGTAATAATTAGTATATATGTATCTTGTATTCTCCAGAGTATACTTATGAAATTTTTAATTTTATTATTTGTGGTTTATTTAAAATTTTTTAGATAATTGTACAGAAAATTGACACAAAAGTAAAACAACTTGAAAAAAAAAATTTAAGAGAGAAAGTTAATAAAAAATAATTTCGAAAAAATTATTGAAATTTTGAGAAAAAATGTATGCGCAACAACAATGCGTTAATCGAAAAAAAATGCTTTTTCATAAAATAAAGGTACTATAACTAAGCTAACTGAATTTCGCAAGAATTATTTTGTTCATATATTTTTTTTCTTTTTCAAGAAAACGTCTTTTTACTTTTTTTGTCATCAGAAAAATAAATTGTTTTATAATTTTTGCTTTTACACTGTGAAAAACACAATTTTCCACGTATGTTAAAAATAATAAAAAAAAATTAGACTGTGATAACTTAAATTCAAAAAAAAAAAGTATATAAATTGAAAAATTTATGATAATTATAAAAATGTGATAAGGTGAAGATGTAAAGTGTAACTAAAGAAATTTGATTTTTTTTATTGAACATTTTTAAATAAGAAAAACAATGGAAATTTGAACATTAAACAAATTTTTTTTTGTGCATAAGAATTTGAATATTTCAT
Organism: Bombylius major; assembly: GCA_932526495.1. Taxonomy (NCBI): domain Eukaryota; kingdom Metazoa; phylum Arthropoda; class Insecta; order Diptera; family Bombyliidae; genus Bombylius; species Bombylius major. The sequence continues at coordinate 17,541,748 of OW052044.1, read as the reverse complement.
TCGAAAAAAAACGATTTGAAAGTGTTTTTTTTTTTTCACAAAAAAAAAAAAATTTATTTTAAAAAATTTTCTCAAACATTCCAAATTTCACCAGAAAACAAAAGCATTTTTTAAATTACACACATTCACAAAAACAAAAATAAATAAACTAAATTAATCACATATTTTTTTAAAGGATCCTTTACTTATTTATTTTTCCTCTTTTATTTTACAACAATAGAACATTTGTTTACAGCATCCATTTTTTTGTGTTGTTTTTTAAGTTAAACAATCTCGTTACTTAAAGCATGTTACTTCGAAGTAAATCATCATGCAAAATTCAAAAGAGAATATATGTAGGTACGTACTTCAGTAAAAAAAAAAACAAAAAAAAAACGTACTTACTTTGATTCAGTTTTCTTTAATTAGCACGCATCCTCAATTTCATTAAAATTCTTATTCTCTTTAAAAAATCATCTTTTATATGTATAAAACACAGACTAAAAAATTATTTAAAAAAATTGTTATCCTATTGTAAATTTAACAAAAAAAAAAAAAAAAAAAAAATAACAAAACAAAAGAACTTAACTTTTAATGAATATGGAAAAACGTAACGTATGTACATACGAGTATATACGTATCTGGAAAATAAACTATGTAGCTACTATACACATAAGGTATTTAGGATATAATATGTTTAACGATAAAACAAAAGGGTTTTTATGTTAACTTTATCAAAATGTAATTTTCTTTTGATCTTATACAAAAAAGATAATAAAAAAAGGAAAGAAGAAAAAGTAATTATATTATGTAAGAAAAATATCAATTTACAAAAGAATAAAAGAAAAATTATAACTTTTATTTGATTTTTTTTCTTCTGTGATAAATTGATAGAATTCCTACGCTTTTGTTATGAAAATATAGTCAGAAGTTTCGTATTTACTTTACATTATTATCCTAAAGTAAAATTTCTTCGAATATAATTTTGTTCATTTTTATTATTCATTTCATACATCATATGGATATCAACGTTAAACGTATAAATGTTTACTCAACTTTCTCTTAAATCAATTCATACATCCTTCAAATAATTACAATAAGTGTTGCCAACTCTGATTTAGGAAAATAATTTGAAAAGGCTAAATTATTATGAAAAAAGTTAGATAATTTTCTTGATCGATTTTTTTTAATCATTTGTTAAATTCTATAAGATTTTTGTCTCTGTTTGACCTTTGACATACTGTTATCAAATGTGTATGTATGTATCATATATTCGTATAGACAAAAATTTCTTATTTCTAGTAGAATAATCAAAAAAACGTATCAAGTTTAATTCGAAAAGTGAACAGTGGCAACAATGATTTCAGATGAAACTTTTATTAAACCTCTAGAAAGTAAATACAACATGAGAAAGGTCAATTTTATTTAATAAAGCAGAAAAAATAAAAAAATAATTATCTATTTTTTTCCTCCTTAAGATTAACATTATTTTGATTGTATTTTCCTTTAATTTTCCTTTCGGATATATGCTCATTTAGATATTAATGATGATTTACTAGTCCACATATGAGTTTTCTTGTAATTCATAAAAAATTATATACAAGTATATATGCTTTTTTTTTCTCTACAAAATAAATAATAGAAATTGTAATTTTGATAAGCGGAAAAATTAATAAATTATATAACTTGGCCCTTGGGTAATGTTGCACTGTCCCTTCTATGATATATAAAAAGATATAACGTTTTGTCCTGTTGCGAAAATAACAAAAAGAATGTATTGCAGATATGTATTTTAAATCAATCAGATTACAGTGAATGCGGAGATCTGTATATATTTAACTTTTAAAACGATTTTTTTTATAATATTGTGTTGAAATTGATTCAAGTATTAAGGATAAGACTACAAAGATTATGACTGAAAGCTTATTCTATGTATAGGTAAATACAATCAATTTTTTTTCAAATAGGTTTTCCTTTATTATTTTAATTGTTTTTTAAAAACCATAAATTGACTGGAATTTTTCTCTTCTTTGTTTTTACATAACTTTGATTTCATGTTAGTATAAATTTAAAAAGTTACTTTTAACCGATGAAACACTACATGGATTTTATGTAGTTCAATAGATTTTTAATAGCAAAATAAAAATGCCTGCAATTTCAATAAATTGCATAGGTAAACCATTATTTTTTTCTTTGTTTTCATTTTAATTTTTTTTTAATAGTTTTGCAATAAAAGTATGTATAATAATTGAAAATCAATATTTATAGAAAAAAATAGCATTCTCAATAAACCTAAGCCATTAATATTTCAAATCCATGAATGAAAAAAAAAAATGCAGTTCGCAAAACAAAATCAAAGTTACAAGTGAAAAGCTTTCACTTTGAACACGAAAACAAAACAACAAAAAAATATGCAAACGTGAAGTACACAATAATTATGATGTTTCACTGATGATACCATAAACATATATATACAAACATACATTTCTACCCATTCTATTTGCTATATTTTCTCATTTACCACGAAATAGGATATTTTTATTTATCATCTCACATATACGTTCTTTTTTTTTTTTTTTTGCATTTTTTAAATTTTTTATTTCATAATCCCTTCATAAACTGTTGCATTTTCAAAGGAACTTCTTTAATTGGTTTTTTACCGGCAAACTTGACGACTTATTAAACTTTTATAATGGTGTTCTTTAGTTTTTATTGCAATTCACATTCATATAAAACATATGTACATACATACATACGTCATATGTACATATACACATACAATATACTTTCACTTTATAGTATATTAGCTGGGAGTAAAAATAGCATTGCATATGGTAAAAATATATAAAAATACAAAAAAAGTAGAAAATAAAATAAGCATTTTTCTATATATGTAATTTTGTTTTATTTTTTTATTTATATATATCAGTTTGTAGATACTTCAAAGTCATTTTTGCTTATGGGAATATAATTTTGCAAGTTATTTAAATACCTGATGGAGGTACCTATACATTATATTCGTGTAAGTTGTGTGTTTTTTTTTTTTTTTTTTTTTTTGTACTGCAGTGAATTTTGTTCTTTCACTCGTTTTTGGTCGGATTTTTCTTTCTTTGTTTTTGTTATTTGATTTTTTTTTCATTAATTTTTTATTTTTCCTTTTGAAGTCTTTTATTAGCGTGGCCTCTTAGCGAGCTTTTTTTTTTGCAATGAATTCATTAAGGATCCTCTATGTATATTTTTTTTTCTGCTCTCTTTTTTAGGCTTTTGTAAATTTTATGTGAACAAAAAAAATTATATTATTTTTCCGTTTTTACCTAAAGTCACGATTACAAGCTTTTCTAATTAATTCCTCAAAGGAAAGATGTTTCGCGAATGATTTTTTTTCCTCTTTTGTTAAATAATAATAAAATCGGTATCATATGTATCACTTTATGGTTTAAGTATATACTTTTTAGTTTTTTGATCAAAAAAAATTTTTTTTTCTTTATAAATTTCCTTTTTGTAAAAGAAAAACTTTGAGAATTTTTTTCATGTTTTGAAATTTAACTAAAAGATGAAGTATTCCGCATTCGAATATTTTCACAAATAAAATATTCTGTATATTTTTTTAAAGAAAAATATATACTTTTTTAAGTACGCATATATATAGGTACTCGTAAATACATATGTATGTACTATAGTATAGAGTAGATACTATAGTAGCACACTTAACAGAATATGTATTCAAGTGTTGTTATCTTAAAAGTATATTTCATTTTAAAAGAGAATTTTTAAATATTCGAAAAGTCAAAGTAAAATTTTAGAAACATTTTCTTTTCTTTGATTCAAGAAATTTTATGAAATTTTTCTTCAATTTATTTTGAGGTTTTTTTTAAAAATTATCGTTTTTCAAAAAATATTTTAGTAGTTGGAAAACTTAAACTTGAAAAAAAATAACAAAAAAACATAAATTTATGAAGTTTTTTGAACCCTATTTGTTGTTGTGTAAGTGATTTTTATTCACCAGATATACGAGTACGAAGCTTGGAAAAATGAATTGATTTTAATGTTTGCCAAATAACAAAATTTATTTAACAAAAAAATTATAAATTCCTTAATTTTATTTAGTTTTTTATAAACGAATAATGCTAATATTTGAAAAAAAAAAAAACTCCGAAAAGTCGCTTTTGTAGTGAAATTTAATTTTTGAATGAATGTTTAGTTTCTCATTTTCAATGTGACCAAAACCACTTTCTCAAAATATTTCAATTTCACTACAAATTGAAATTAAATATATACTATCACTTAAATTTTAAAAAAATCCTATTTTTTAGTCCCTAATTATGATATCTATAACCCTTAGTTTTTAAATCTACAAACGAAATACAAGCTTTTTTATTTATATTTTAACATTCCCACCCTTCACCATTAAATTCTAGAAAAAAAATTTTCCTATAGATAAATTCCTTATCATTTAGAACTAAATACGCTGTTGTGTATTAATTTGATTAATTAACATTCTTAATTCTTCAATACTTTGACGAATTTCAGTTATGGAATTTTGAACAGCAACTGGATCAACAAATTTTTGATTTATTTCTGGTTCTATTTTACGAGATCTTTGGAATTCATCTTGAAAAAAAAAAATTTCAGTTATCAAAATAAATTAATTTTTTGGAATTTGAATTTCAATAGAAAAATCTACCTGCATTTCCTTCATGAAAAACTACATTTTCTGAAGTATTTTCAATTTCTCTTGTTAAATTTTCATTACCATCAAAATATGTACCATCATGTTCATATTGATCTGCTACACGAGCATCATATTGAACATCACTACCGAAGTTTTCATCTACAAAATGTTCAATATTATCTGGATTATAGTACATGGAAATTTGATGCATGATGTTATTATAATCAAAAGGTTCATGGTTATAAGAAGTATGAGAAGGATAAGAAGATTCAGGTGGATAAGGAGGTTCAGAAGAATAAGAGGCATGAGGATAATGAATAGACTCAGGTGGACGAGGAGGTTCGAAAGGATAAGGATTATGCTCTGGAACTGAATAATACTGTTGTTCATGATTATTGAAATCATTTTGATAGCTTTGTTCATAATTTCCATTCGGTTCTGCTTGATTATTTATTGGACGAGGTATTTGTTGTTGCTGATGAAATACTGAATCGCTATGTACTGAAATTGGCATATATGGTCTTCTATGCTGATTGTGTAATCCATTTAGATTTACATTAGGAATATAAGGATGCGACCATCGATTATGATGACTAGGCTTTGCCACACTGATTATAAAACCAGGTGGAGCTGGTGATGCTGATAGAATTGATGAAGCTAAAAAAATTATTTTTGCATATTTTAAAAGTTATATGAAACAAATACGTACGATTTAAAATTTGTGGTTCTACTCCGCCATCATCAAAAGCTAAAGGAACTTGGTGAGAAATACCGGTATTTGTGGGAAATCCAGAAAAGATGGTTGCAATCGAAGTTTCAGGTTTATTTGCAATCGTTGATTGTTCTACCGATACTCCAGGTTTACTTTGACCATTTCCTTTTTTTCCAGGTCTATTGCGATTTCTTAATTTAACTGGCTTTTTTGATTTTTCTGGTTTTACTGCTCTTACAGGTTTTTTAACTTTTACAGGCATTGCTGAAGAAACAGCGGGCTTAGAAATTCTCTTGCGATTTGATTTGTTGGAATTTACAGTCTTAGTTCTTCTTCTTGAATTTTCTGGTTCGCTGAATATGACTCGAGGACCACCAGGACCACCAGGTCCACCAGGACCACCCGGACCTCCAGGACCACCAGGGCCACCGGGTCCACCAGGACCACCCGGACCTCCAGGACCACCAGGACCACCAGGAGTACCAGGAAAACCAGGCGGAAACGGTAAACCCGGAGGAAAGGGAAAACCCGGAGGAAAAGGAGGACGTGGAGGACCTGGAGGACCGGGAGGACCTGGTGGTCCCGGCGGTCCAGGCGGTCCCGGCACGCTATTTCCTGGAGGACCTGGCGGACCCGGTGGCCCTTGAGTTCCTGGTAAACCATTTGTTCCAGGAACCCCTGGAATTCCTTTCAATCCCGGTGTTCCAGACCTTCCTTTTGGCCCAGGATATCCCATAGGTCCTGGAGGACCTGGATCACAAGTACATTTTACAATTCCATGAACAGTTGAGAACTTCCAAAAAACTGTAATATTATTTTTATTAAAAATATAGTTTTAATTTATTTGTGCATACATACAGTGGTGGGAATAGTTACATATGTATAAACTCTCTGTGAAAGTTTGTAATATTTTAGGACAAACGGAAGAAATGGAATTATTGCTTGTATTTTTAGTATGACCGATCAAAAACAAAACTAAACTAACTATCACATTGATTTATCTCCTAACGGTATTTAATAAAATAAGAAATTGTTTATAAACAGGTATTTGAAGTTGGGAATAGCTTTAAACTCAGTTAATAATTTTTACAGTTTATGTTAAATTTATTGAAAGAATAATTATAAAAAAGGGTTAATATTCACAAATCAAAACCATAATGCAATAAATAAAAAATCATGAATACCCTCATTAGAATGGTCATCTTTAAGCACTGATCCTTTATTCAGAAGAAAACTTATGGCGATATATTGCTAGGAAAGTGTATAATAAAGAAAAGCTGAAAATAGAAATTTTAAACGAATTAAAAGCAAGGATTTTGGCAACTTGGAATAATATCCCAAAAGGAATTTTAAAAAACTTATTTAAAAGTATGAAAAAAAGATTGTTAGATGTAAATTGGAAAAAATGGTTATAAAACAAAATATTAACCCTTTTTTATAATGATCCTTTCAATAAATTTAACATATGTAACTGTAAAAATTATTAACTGAGTTTATAGCTATTCCCAACTTCAAATACCTGTTTATAAACAATTGCTAATTTTATTTAATACCGTTAGGAGATAAATCAATGTGATAGTTAGTTTAGTTTTGTTTTTGATCGGTCATACTAAAAATACAAGCAATAATTCCATTTCTTCCGTTTGTCCTAAAATATTACAAATTTTCACAGTGAGTTTATAACTATTCCCACCACTGTATGTACATAATTCACTTTAATCACTCACTCAATGACAGTGTAAACAAACGAAGCAACATTTTACTCAATATTTCGGTTTAAAATTCACAAAATGCACCCAAATATACTGTAAGAGTTGCATTCTTAACTTGATAAAATTTAACTAACAACTGCAGATATCATCTTAAAAATGTTTCAATTTATACGATCAGGAACAATGAGATGAAGTAACAGTTAAACATTTCAATCAAATGAAAACTCTTTTTTTTTTTTTTTTTTTCCAAATTAAAAGTTAAAAAACATTTTTGAGCATCAAAAAATCCAAAAATAATAAAATTTTGTAACAGATTCTTTTTAATTGAGATTAACACATTTACGTCATTTATGTTTTCTTGTTCCAATGATCATTGTATCTATAATCAATAGGGAATAATTATATGGAAACATTTTATTACTTACGGAAACTTAATGAAGAATAATATTATGACAAAAATATTTATATGATTTCGGTTAAATCTTCTTTTCTTATAATTACGATTTATTTTCTTTCTTTTTTTCTCAAGATTATATAAGAAAACAGATCACAGACATACGATTTTACGGTTATTAAAAAACATTGTGTGTATTTTTTTTTTTCTTTAAGTTGCATTTATGTTTAAGTTTTTCTTGTGAACGATATTTATTGTTCTAAAAAAACGGTCTTTTAATTATTAAAAAAAAAATAGAAGTTCTAACGGCCTAGTTTTTAATTTTTATAAAAATGTAGGTTAAAATTTATAATCTCATGTGAGAAAAAAAAAAGTTTGAAAACCAAAAAGAATGAATGGTTGATAAAATTTAAAAAAAAACTGTAGAATTTTCAATTATTTTTTTAATGTTTTTTTCTTTCTTCTTTGATATATAGGAAAAAAAAATATCCAAATTTTTTATAAAAATGTGAAAAATTGCTATTTGGAAAATAAATAATAAACGCGAATTTATAATAATTGTTTTTCATATTTATTTTGTTCTTTTTGTTTTAATGTTTTACCTATTTAATTAGATTTTTTTACTAATTCTTTTAAAAATCACAAAAACAAGAAAAAATTAATTGGTTAGAGAGCAAAAGAACATTTTTATTCTTATAAAATATTCTTTTAATCTTTATGTGAAATCACAAGTATTATGTATGAGATTTTTTCATATAATCAGGTATTTGGCATGTGCATTACCTGTGAAAATGTGACAATATATTTTTTGCATATTTAATATTCCTACACTCATATGATATATACAAAAGTATTGCTTTTAGAACTCATCTTATTGTTTTATAAGAACACTAATTAGCTCTTTTAAAAATACAAATTCATATTACAAAACAATATTTTATTAAAACATCACATAAAGTTCCATACACATATAGGTACACATATTATGTATATCATATGTATGCAATGTGTATTATTTTCATGAACACTTGCTTTGTGGACGAAAAAAAACTCTTTGCTTAAGGACATTAATACTTCAAAAAAAAAAAAAAAAAAAAAATCCTAAAATGAAAAGATAAAGGAAAAAAGAATATCAGAAAGAACAAAAATACCGCTTTGAATTAAACTGCTGTTAAGCTTATATCATATCATGCACTCCACAAATTCAGATGGATATACTCGTATCTGTATATCTTGTATATAATAGTACATACAAATACAAATATAGAAATACGGAAATTCATTCAATTTTCTTTTTATCATGGTTTTGATATTTGTTTCAATGAATTTTTTTTTTTTTCCTGGAAAAATTTCGTTTTTATTGTTTTAAATCTTCAGCAATGTTGCACAATTGAACTTCTCATTCCACATATGCATACGAATAAAAAACACACACACAAAAAAGATGAAAAAGATATAAAGATACCTTCTTTATAGTTTTTTTTTTAATAAGTATAAAATATACGAATTTTTATTAATTGATGTTGTTTAATAAGAATAAACCTTTTATTCATATAAAAATGATTTTTTTTAAACAATTAAAATGAATTTAGTTTTTTGTTTCAATTAAAATTCATTATTTATCTATTTGAATAAAATTTTGAATAAAGATCACGAAATCTAATCGAAAATAAAATACTTTAAAATTCAACTGGCCAGTTTTTTTTTTGGAAAAAAATGTTTTACAAAATCAAAAATTGGTATTTGAATACATCCTAAACTGAACAAAGGTTTGTAATTTGTGTTGAGCATTCTACACATACATAATAATACTCTATGGTACATGTATACATAATTGAATTTGTCTCCAAGAAGTGGTTCAAAAGTTTTTTCCAAATAAACCCAGCGATAAAAAAGCTTAAATATATGTACAGTATCTTTTTTTTTATTTTAATCAAAATTTATTGCATACAAAATTCATTTTAATAAATATAATGAAGTAACGAAAGGCTTTTCTGTTGTCTGCTACTATTTTTTTTTATTTTTCCGAAAACAAACATATACTATATGAACATGAATAAAATTGTTACTTATTTCCAATGTAACGCTTTAGGCTTACATTTCAATAAGTACATTTCTTAAACAAGAAGCATGTAGTACGTTTATTTACTATTTACTTTTATTTTCTTTTTCTTTTTATTTTTTTCTCTTTTTTTGTAAATATTGAATGTAAGAATTTGTATCTTATAATATGTAACGCATTCAATTTATTTAGACTTTTTATTTCTTTTCCTTACACTTTTTTTTTTCAGGAGTTTTATTTATTTTTCTTATGAAAAAAAATAGAAAAAAAATTTGGATGAAATAAAAAGTGTGAAAAAGGAAATTGTTTTCCTTAAGGGTTGAAATAAGTTTACGATACTCTTTCTTCGTTTTTTAAATTTTTTTTTTTTACTTTATATCGTTTGAGCATAAAATACATATGTAGTGGGTGTATGTACTTTGTATTTGTACTTCACTCTCATATTCTTTACAAATAATAAGAAGAAGAAGAAAAAAGTTTAATGTTGTTGCAAAGGATATACACACATATCACATGATGATGATGATGATGATGATGACAAGAAAAATGGAAGAACTAAAAGATTAAATGAAAAAAAAAAAGAGAAAAAAAAGCCAAATAACATATTCCACAAATACTTTGAACACAATTTAAAAGATGCTATGCCTTAAGGTAAGAAAATATGTATAAGGAAAACTTTTTCATTTCATCGAATATTCCCTTCATTTTTGTTATTTTTTCTTCTTCTTTTAGTTTTAATTCATTTTTACCCTATATTTAATTTATTGACGCTTTAGTATGATATGATATCCTTTTTGACATGATAGTGTTGAACTCTACATAGTAATTTTGTTTATATTTAAGATTTTATATGGTCAAATATAAATTTTCATTGAATTTTATTTACGTTTTTATGGAATTTTTTGTCCAAGAGAAACAACAACAATAATATGGAGCATGTAAATGCATAAATAGATTGTTAAAGGCTCGTGTAAAACAAAAAAAAAACAATTTTAGAAAAGTTTAAGCATGTTCTAGTAGAAAATTAATTTTTTTATTGCATTAAAATTCATAGGATTATATGTAAAACAACAACAAAACAGAATATAGTTTCTAAAGGAATATCTTCTATGTTAAATTATTGGAGAATCTTTTACATAAGATAAACATTAATATGCATAAAATTAAGTTTATGTTTATCTTTACTCTTTTATATGTAAATGTTTCACTTTGAATAATGTTTATTTGCATTTTATAACAAAATTTTACTATGCAAAAGTGTTTTCCGATAAATATTATAAATTACATCATTTTCTTTATTCAATGTTATGCATATTTCTCTCTATAAATTTGAGTTTGAATAATAGAATAAGAAGGATTAATTTATCCGTCATTATAGCTGTAAAATTTACTTCAACTTAATTTATTCTCGAGAAATGTACTTAAAATGAAACATCATTAGATACTACAGTCTGTATTGAACCACAACTTACTTTAGCAAGTTCAGCTAAAGAACCAATTCCTTACTTTTTCTTCTCAAATTATCTAGTTCTTAGCCCTTTATGGTAAGAATCGGCTTCAAAGATTCAAGCTTGTCTTTATCAACTTGCTACCGAAAAACTATAACACTTGCAAATTTGGCTTCACCATCGCTCAGTCCTTTACAAAGCTGCCCTGAAAGCTAAAGCAAGTATCTTGACCTCAACAGTTGCAATACTTTTTCTCATGATAAAGCATTACCCTTAAAAAAGCATCAGTATCTGATCCCACCCAAGATTCTCAAATGAACCTATGTACATATTTTTATTATTTAATTTATTTAAGAATTTCAAATAAAGTGATAAAAAATTGACTTTAAGCTTCAAAATGAGTATTATTTTCTTTTTGTCAAATAAAGAATTCAATGAAAAAAAAGAATCGTTCAAACTATGAATTCACACATAAAAGTAATTTTATAGATACTTTTTTTTTTTTTTTTTGATTTTCATTTGTAAAATCGAAACAAACATCTATGATTTTTTTCCATTTACATTCTGTATATACTTTGTTTTAAAGACAAACAAAAGAAATGAAGGAAAAACCTATCAACTGAATTTTATTCTTTTCACGTTTTAGATTCAAATAAAAAGATTTGTCACGTATATATACATTCACACTTTTATCGAAAATCGATTTTTTCTAAACGAATATACTAAAATATTTTCTTTCTCTGATAAAAAACAAAATTATCACACAGAAAATCTTAATAATAACTTTGTACGGAAAAAAGCTTGACCTTGTACTCAAAAAAAAAAAAAAATTTAGTTTTAAAAAAATATCTTTTGAGAGCCTTATGTGCTTTGCGTTAACCGTTTGAAATATTGTTTTTTTAAATAGAATGTTAAAATTGAAAAAATTGATATTTTCGCTAATTATTTTCACATTCGCTTTAATTTTTGTGCATTTTCTTTTATCTCTGCAAGATTTTCTTCTTATGAACGCTTGTTTATGCTTTTTTGTTCCGGCACTTATTTAATTTGTTTTTTGTGGTGATTTGTTTTTCCAATAAACGTGTGGTTTATAGGACACTATAAAAATATGCCTCAGATGGGAAATAACTGGCTTTTAAAGGAGTGAAAAATTGTGATGACATTTTTAAATTAGAAGAAAAAAGAAAAGATAAATTGAAGAAGGCTTTAATATTTTCGAATTTAATGTTGAAAAGAAATATATAAAAAGTATTGGAAAATTTTGTCAAAGCTTTATAAAAAGAAGCTTAATATAGAAAAGGCTTTAATCTTTTTTTGTTATGATTCTATAGATATACATAGATATTATTTAAAAAAAAAACATACAAAAAATAATAGCAACAACAATAAAATTATACAAGGATAAAAATAAGATAAAACAAAAAACCAATTTCTATTTAAAATGTTATATCCTTCAGAAGAATCTTATTACCCTTAAGGTGTTTTACATTATTCAAAGATATTGCTACTTTACCAATAATGTTTTCTTAAAGATTGAAAACCAAACCACATACTTCAATAATAAATGGAGTTGATGAGAAACATAAAATATCTTAAGATAAAATAATCTTTAATGTAAATTTCTTATATGTATGTATAAACATCATTTATTCAATAAATTTACAAATTTTGTATGTACATACTATGTATATGTACATATATGTAATATATTTTATGAAAATATAAACAAAGTATATAAAATGCTATAAATTTTTCAAAAGATACGATAAATATTTGTTTCAAAAATTCTTCTGTATCTGACAGATATTCTATTAAAAAGGAAATTTTCAATTAATGAAAGAATGAAAGACAATCAACACTTGATAAAGGTATAGATAAATTGCACTTGAAACTTTTTTTATGAAAAAGAAAAAAAAAAGAACTTAAATAATTTTGATTAGATTTAATGTGAGTGTAAGACTGTATTGACATGAAGGATCATTGAAACAGAATAATTTTCATCAATTTTATCTGAACAATTAACTAATGAATCCTATACAACCTACTATACAAACAATTTTTTATTCAACTTTTAAGATTCTTCATCTTTTTTCTTTGAAATATCTTTTTTAAACTTTCAAAGTTTTTGTTTAAGAATAAATTGACATCTACATAACCTTTTTCAAATATGAAAAGGACATTTGAAACATTTTAGAAAGCTACATGATCCGTATCTGATGTACAGAAGCCTCTTTAATTCATCCTTCAAATTGTAAAACTGAATCCCACAGTAAAACTATGGGCTTCTTAATCTTAAATGGTAAAAAAATTTAGTTTTGTATTTATTTTTCTTTAAAAATGAATTATGTGAATTTCTTTTTTATAGATATTCGTACTCCTTTTTGTTAATTCCCCTACGGAATTATCTTTTATTTATTTATTTTTCTTTCACATTTTATATCTCATTCGTTAAGAACTTATTTAAAAGATAAAAAAGAAAGCGAAAATTATGCCTTACGATATTTTTTTGTTTTACTTTTCCTAAAATAAAAAGATGTTGCATTCAAAACAAATCTAGATCGTAATCTGTGTAAATATTCCTTGAAGATGATAACTAGGCTACCTTATATGTCATTAGATATTAAAGTGATTATTTTTTCCTTTTTGTGTATAAATACACCAGGATACTATACTTATTACGTGTACAATGTTTTTCTGCTCTGTATATTTTTATCTATGTGAAAAAAACATGAAAAAAACAAATATATTCTGCTAGTTTTAAGGATTATCAAATGAAAATTTATGTGAAGGACTTCAAAGAAATATAACTGACAATTGCAAAAAAAAAAACTATATCTATACGTGAATCAATTAAAAAAAATAAGGAATAGAATATGACTATCAGAGGTATTTTACTTTGCATTATAATTTTTCAAATTAAATTAAAAGAATTTTTAAAAATTTTTTCTGCTTTTGTTTATTTCATTTCAATTTTTCTCTAACTGCGGCTAGACATAAACGAAAATAAGAACACACATGCATTAAACGAAATCATTTAAATTTTTTTTCTACATCCATAAAATATGTTTTATTTAAAACTCTCTTTTACCTTTTCCCATTATAAAAAATTAAAACTAAAAAACATATAAATTTTCAAACTAAAAGAGAAAATTATATCAAATGTGCGCGCACACACAAGGGAAAAGAAAAAAAATCTAAAGTTGCGAAATTAAAAATTCCTTTTCAGAGTTTTTTTTGTATACAAACTGCATAATTAAAAAAATCATTAAAAATACTTTGTTGAATAATTAAAAAAAAACAGCTTTATAATTTTGTACTCATTATGTGAGAAATAATCAATTCTTCGGAAGCAACTAGTCAAACTGAATTAAGTTTTAATTTAATCATCAAAAAATTACTTATTTGTCAGTTAATTCGATTTTTTTTGTTTTACTTTTATTGCTAGAAAAATTATTCAGGAAAAGTTTTAAATTTGAAACAATGAAGTTAGTTCTTTGAAAAACCCTGTAAACTTTTTTTTAAATCTATAAGAAAATTAAATGACAAAGACAACTTTATTTGTTGCTAAAGATTAGATTTCATAAATATACGAAATTCTCTAAGACACAGTACTCTAAAATCTTCGAATAATTCTTTTAAGAAATCTCAAGATGACTAAAGTGTAATTTGAATCTTGAAGAACACACGTGTATTTGGAAGAAAGAAATATATCTATAATAAAAGATATTCAACGTCCTCATTTAGCAAATATTTTATTTATTATTTATAAGCTCTTTTTTAAGCTCACCTTTATAGAAACCGAACAAAGATAAAGACCCCTCGAAAAATAATTTCATGACTATGACTTTTTTTTTAATTAAAAATTTTAATTAATATTTTCCTCGCAAGAAAAAAATTCAACGATATCATTTTCCAAAATTTTTTAATAATCTATAATTCTTTTTGAGTGAAATTTAATGAATAATAAAAACAATTTCTTTTTCACCTTTAAGAACAAACTAGAATTTTCTTTTTATCTCATTATCTTTCACATCTTATCATGATCTTTTGACATCAATTTATTCGCAAAAACTAAGAAAAAGATTTAAGAAATAGAAAATTGGGTCATCTTAATTAAATGTTCTTGGAGAATTCACAAAATTTTCAGTAGATAAGAAAACAAATCCGAGTAGGTGAAAAAATGACCAAAACATTTCTAAATGATAAAAAAAAAGTATAAATATTACAATTTAAAAAAAAAAAAGATTCTACTAGAAATATTGTATTATTACAACTCTTACGGAAAATGTAGGTAACATGTGCTCTAATCTAAAAACTTTTCTCTTTTACATCCTGAAAAATTTTTGAACAGAATTTCACACTAAACTTGGAAATAAAAAAAAATAAAAATAAAAGAGAATTAAGATGAGGGTAGCATTCAATACTTACCCTTTTTTTCTATCTTAACACGCCTTGGTTTTGTTCCTGCAAAAAAAAAAATAATATACGTTAAAGCTTATACAATATATCGTGTTTTTTTTTCTCTCTGTGTGTTAAAATTCACGCGTGTCAGTGTGTGAAGAAGCAGACCAAACATAAATAATGTATTTTTGCACCCTTATCCATCATCCACTTGAGATTTGAAGAATTGTGTGTTTTTTTTTTGTCGTTTTACTTTTTTTTTCAAAATAGGAATAACATCAGTCATCCATTTATTGGTGAATAACAGATTAGATTCGTATTTTGGTTAAGAATAAGGAAATGAAAGGATATGATGGACCTTTTTTTCTGCTTCTTCTTTGGAATATTCCACCCTCAAATTTTCCAATAACATAAAAAAAACTTGAATAAATTTTCTAGTTTGTATTGAAATTGCATTTGAAATTAACTAAAAGAAAGAAGGAGAAAATAATGGAACACTTCAAATATAAAACTGAATTTTGATTTTGTTTAAATTAGAATTTTAATATGATATGTTGAAATGTCATGGTGATGACAAAAACTAAGAGGAAAAAAAACAAGCAAGTGCGTTAAAGAAGGATAAGTTAAAAATCGATTATAAAAATAAGTTTTTTCTTCTTTTTTTTTTATAACATTTTAATTCATGAATTGGTTGAATTTTGTGTTAGTTAAAAAAAAAAAAACCGATAAAATTTAAATGAAAAGTGATTAAAAGTTAAAAAGTTTAAGAGAAAAATTAGTTTTCATTTAATTTGATTTAGATACATCATTTTATTTGTCGTAAATGTTCAAAACTTAAAAGGAAATTTCAATTTAAATTGCTAAATTTACTAGCATAATCCTTAAAAAAAAGAATAAAAGGGAAAAAAAAATTTGGCTTAAAATTTGAAATTTTATTTGAAAACTGAAAAAAACAATTTTGGCATAAAAGTTACCTCGTATATGCGTAGTGTTAATTCGCATTAACTCACTCCGTCTTGACTAAATACGGATGCATAAACCAAATTTCAAAACGCATTAAAACTCTACGACGTTTTGAGTAAACACACTTTTAAATCCGCATTTAAAATTTCAATGCGCATTTAAAGTGTGCATGTACACTTTTTTCGTTTTAAGTGTATTGTCATTACACACGCAGGTGTTTAACGTTTTGAATGAGAACGAAATGTTGTAGGTATTACGCATAAACACCAATTAAAATGTATTATCTCAAAACGATGTTTAAAACGTTTTATCGTTAAAATGTTTTATCCTTTGTGCATAAACAAGGTAAGTGTTAGATTATCATCAGCAGATTATGTTTTTCAATAGGGATAATAACAAATAAAGGTAATATGAATAGAGATGAATGAAAACATCCTTTTTACAAAAAGTAATAAACGTTACACGAACTTTTTGATCACACCTCATATCCTTTTCGTGACAGGTAAATCATTTTAGAGCTTTTATTTAATCTCATTACTTTTGAAAAGCGAAAAAAAAAGGATAATTAAACATTTTAAATTTTTTAGAACGTTCTTTAAACTGTTTGTACCGTTATTATGATAATAATAATTTTATCATTAAACAGCATTTTACAAAAATTGAATAACACACACAAAAAAACAAAAACTTTTTCAATTCTAATGTACATGAATTTGCATTACAAGAGTAAATTTTTTTTTTTAATTTTCATGAAACTTTTTAATTTGTGGTTCATTTTGTTTACAAGACCAACAAGGACACATACTCATTGATATATATATATACATATTATGTATGTATGTACATACATATATGATATGAATTTTATTTTAAAACAAAATTCAAATGTAATTATGTTTATATATTTATGTACATGATTTTATTTAAAATAGACGTTTATAGGTGCGTACAATAATGTATGAGTACATTAACTCATAGATAAAGAGATAAAATATTTACATATACAATATACACATATGTATACATGTCATACCTTGTCAGTGTCATTTCATATTATCTTTTAACTAAAGAATAAATTTGCATTTTAATGATGTTATATCCTATATTTTATATTATCTCATATTTTAGTCTTTTTCATTTTGTATCAATTTAATAAAATTTAAATGTATATGTATGTGTCTGTATGTATAACGAGTATGTATACATAGTAGATTCAAATCATTATCAACATTTACTCATTTTTCATATATCAACTTTTATCCTTTAACCTTTTTTGCCACAAAATCAAAAAGAAGAAGCAAAAAAGCTTTTTGCATTGAAATGTAATTTTATTGACTACAACAATTATTTTTAAGGATTTCTTAGGGGGGTTGAATTTATATACATATGTACATATTTGTGAAATACTTGTACAGGATATATTCAAAAACGCATAGTTGCTTTGTTGTGATGCAGTATTATTACAAATAAGATGTTGATTCAAACACTCAAAATGTTAACAAAATATTACACATGCGAACCACAACGAGCAATATTAAATTTTGACATCTCATAATGGAAATTTAAAGTGTATCAAGAACTTTGAAGCATCAGACGACATTATTGGTGCTTAATTAAATTTTTGATTTAGTCAGTATAATGCAATATATTATGCGTTTTTTAACCATGAACAACGTTGATGCTGCATCAACAAAGTAATAATGCGTTTTCGAAAATACCCATAATTTTATATAGATACGATATTTTTGAAATAATGCGTACATCGTTTATTCATGCATATTTTCTAAAGGATTGATTATAAAGTAAATAAAATACATTCTATTTTTCAATGGAATAAAATTACTCTTTAACATGCGATAACTTCATTTTACTTTCATACATTGTATTATATTTTTTCAAAAAAAAAAAAAACAAAAAAAATATATATTCTAGTTGTCAAATTTCTATATTCGAACATATCACATAATATGAGTTTAAGTGAAATTTCTCAAGGGAATAAATTTATACAAACATATAAATGGTAAAAATGAATAAATATCAAAATGAAGAATAAATTACACATTGAATCGAAAAAAAGAAAAGTAAAAGAAAATGAAATTTATGAAAGAACAGAAATTATTTGTGTTTTTCAAAGTTTCAAACATCTTTTAAAGATATCCTTTTTTTCTTTTTCATCATCAACAGAAATTCCTCTGAGATAAAATCTTAACTGAAGAAATTTCTTTTTGCGGAAATTGTTGTTTGAATATGCATGTCGTTTTGTATTGAAGTATATTCAGAAGAAATCATTAAGGATCATTTAGAGGAAACCACAAGTTGATTACTGTTTTTTTATTATTAAAAGACAATTTCTTAATAATTGCAAACAAACCATATTTTTCTCAAAAGAAGTATTTTACTAATTCAAATTGACAACAAAGGGAAATTAAAGATATTTTAAATTGGATTTTCATTTCTTGAGATTCAAGATAAAAAAGTTTTTATAACATAATTAAATTTAAAATTTGAGTATCCATTGGAAACTTAATTTTCGATTTATTCATGTATATACATCAGTCTTAATTAAATATAAAATTATAAATTATTATGCGGTAGACTGTAATGTACCTTTGATGTTATTAATAAGTTTTAAAATTATGTATATTTTGCTTCCTCTTTCGAAAATAAACTGGCATCAAGAAAGTTTCAAATGAAATTTAAACTTCTACCTCAGACAATATATACAGATTACCCGACTCGTTTAATAAAAATAAGAATCCATCACTGAACTTTTATCATTATTTTTGAATGATGAATGAAAAAGGACAACGAACTTTTAGCCCCAAATTGAAACAATAGTAATAGTTCCGCGCCGCGTCTACACTTTAAACTTTCATCGAACAAACTGATAGTGTAAGATCTGTAAATGTTACGAGACCACTGTTTTACTAAGTAGACATTTTTTTAAAAATTTTCCAAAATTACCTGCGAAAAAAATATTTTCGAATGTTCGAGTTATTATTTTCGAAATTATTTGTTTAGAATTTTCTACAAGATCTTTCTCCAGAGGTTCACACGAAGCTCGTACTAGGAGACGAAAAAAGTTCAGGAAAAAAAACATTTTGTTTCACTAAAGTGAAATTTCTCAAAAAAATTTTAAACAGAATCAACAAATGGAGATACACACATTAAACAGATTCGTGTATGATTCGGTCAACATTTCATCCATATGTGAAAAAAAGCGTTCCATTCCTACATTTATACTCCGGAGTAGCCGAATAGAACGCAGCTATAGTTTACACAAACGAAATTTTTTTCCTGTCAACAAAGTTTTCAGGTTTTGTTTTTACGTTGGCATACTTCAACAAAACATCCCCATGTCTTATATAGAAATAATTGTTTGTATTTTTATTTTTAAATTTTTTATAAAAACAATTAACTGTCAAACTGAAAATATAATATTTGGTTCGACTGATGCAGAACCTGGTGAATTCCCTGGACTGGTGAAAAAAAAATTAATTAAAAATTCTAAAAAGAAACGTTTTATATTATATTATATTTTTTTTCTGTTTACATAGGTTTCAATTCAAGATATAGTCAAAGGACATATGTGTGGAGGAACAATTATCAAAGAAAATCTAATATTAACGGCTGCTCATTGTTTCACTAAATCAAATACTGCTCCTTATCCATTAATTGCTAAACGGGTAAGGCATATCAACTTATATATGATTTACATAAGTTTCTTTGGAAGGGATTTTTAGAAACTTTATAAAATAATTTCCAGACAGAAATTTTCAGTTGTGATTTAAGTAATGACTACGCTTCTTTAGATCGTCAATATGGGGAAGTTGAAAGCATATGTACTCACCACAAATATGACAAATATAGTATGCGTTATGATATTGCTATTATCCGTGTAAGTAATTTATCGGTTTTTTTTTTGGCTTTGTTATTCTTAGCAAATTTATTCTTTAGTTGAAAAATCCATTTAATTTTACAAAAACATGTCATGCAGTTGAGTTAGCAAATCAATCTTCATCAATAGGAACCGAATGTACTGTAGCTGGTTGGGGACATACAATTGAGGTGCATTTTTAAAAATGTAGTTTGTTTTTTTAATTGAAAAGATTTTTTTATTTGTGAAATATTATTTTCAGAATACCAAAACATCATTACCAACAAAACTTCAAAGAGCAGATATTGAAATTGTTAAACGAAGATATTGTAGACAATTTAGTAATGCAAATTTCGGAAGAATCTTTCAGCGTAAAACTATGATATGTGCCGGTAATCCAGGTGTAGCCGATAGTTGTACGGTATGTATTTTTTGTTTATAATGTGAACTTGTTTAAAACGAAATTTTAAAACAAATTTTATTTGAAATTTTATTTAAGGGTGATTCAGGAGGTCCATTAATTTGTAATGATAAATTAGAAGGTATCATATCTGTCGGTATAAGACCTTGTGGTGGAAATTATGCGATTTATACAAGAATACCATATTTTTTTAGAAGATGGATACAAGTTTACATGAATACTGGAGTTTGTCCAAGGTGAAATTTTTTTAAATTAATTTTTGTGATATGACAGACTTTAACTTTTTTTTCTTTCTTTTTCTAGCGGTGTAAGTAATAACAAGGGAGATATATTTAAAACTATTTATTCATTTGTGAAATATTTTGGTGTAATTTCTTTTTTATTTCAATTGATTTTAATTCATTATTGAAAGTCAAATTAAAAAAATCATGAAAATCATAGAAACAATTTTGTGAAAAAAAAAGTATTTTTATTCGATGTATTTTCAAGGATGTCACAAATTCAGAAAATAATCTTTTTCATCAATCGATCCCTTTCCTTTTGACATTTTTTTTTTGCTTCCTTTAAATTTCACACAAAATCAACCGCTGATTTAAAATTGATTTTTTTGACAAAAAAAACTCACACTTCCGAAAACATGAATTTAAAAAACGAACACTTTTTAATTAAAATTACCCCAAACATTTTTATTTTCGTCCAAACAAATTTCTCAATACAATAACCACAGAGTAAGCTTATATATTTAACAAGAACTTATACAACAGTATCCACTTGCCAGGAAATTGAAATGTATTGTTCACATATCATCATTGTATGGGAACATTTTCAATACATTTTCACACTCTTCCTCACATATGTTGTACCATACATACGAATATACATATAGTATTTTTGAAATGTTCTTATCTGACACATGCATTGCATTGGTACAAAATAGAAAGCAAAAATCAACTGAATGAAAATTTATCAGATTCATTCACACATTTTTCATTGAAAATAACTGGATATAATACATTTATATGACGTATCCTTTTTACTTTACACTTCATTCATATTTCAAAAAAGAAAATTTTATCAAATTTCATGTGACAATTCGAAAAAATTAAATTGAAAATTAGATAAATCATATTTTCATTAATTTTCTATTCATGAATTTCAGGAGAAAAAAAAACGGAATATTAAACTTGCATGAATATGACGGAAAAAATATTTTTCACTTATGTGCATGTATGCTAATTGAAAAAATTTTTTTTTTAATTTTAAAAAACAGATTTTTATTTTATGAATTTGTTTTGTTGCTTGTGTTCTTTTTTTTTCAATTTTATTCAATTGATTTTAAAAAAAAGACAAATACATCAAAATGTATTATAGAAATTTTAGAAACCACAATAATTTTTCTATCAAGTTTCTTTAAATGAAAATTTTTATAATTGCATGAGGACAAAGGACAATTTTTCTCTTTTACATAAAATTAGGATGTTTTCGAAAATACAAACTTGTTTGCATGTAAGTTGTCTGCAACTGTCAACCGTCAAATTATATATCTGATTTTGTGGTAAAGAATTGAGATTCAATGTAATTATGTTTAAGGCTTAACCTCTCGCTTCTTTCTCCACCTGACAGTCGTCAACAGTTTGACATTTTCTCATCTGGACATGCTGAGCAAGAAGCTTGTTTAGCATGTATGTTTGAAACTTGTGTGTAGTAGATTAAAAATAAGAAAACGACATTCGATTCGACTGGGATTCGAAACTCAAGACCTTTGCCTTGCCGAGGCACTGTTCTACCAATCAAACTATCGGATGCTATATGTCACTCGCTGTTTCTAGTTACTATACGTAAACATTGATGAAGAATACTCAAATATTCTACACTTGTAACCTCATGTTAATTTATTGAGAGCTACATGTTGAAGTTATTTGCAATGCAACTTACATTTTTGAAAGCACCCTTACTTATAAATTCTTAAGAAGGCCAGAATAAACAATAAAGTAAAAGAAATAAATCAATATCTGTTACCCAGAGGGTGTATCTATTGTTTCTATATCCTCCGATTAAAAATACACAAAGAAATAATTATTATTACTGTCCGTCTTAGCCATCTATTAATATTTATATAGAATTGTATTAGAGGTCTTTCACCCTAAATTATCATGAATAAATGAAGGATAATTGCATAAAAAGGACAAACTAACATATTATATGCGAGTACATAGGTAGTTTTTATTTGTTAGTTTCATCACAAAGAAAAAAAATAAACCATTTCTAAATTGGTTATGTCCTTCCTATAAACACCGTCTATACCTATCAATATTGTATTTATAGTAACAATGCGATTACATACATACATTTTTCGATTCAATTTCACACTACTCATTCATTTGCATTGCCGATACACAAGTTAGAACTTCAGTACTCAGTAATTTCGATTGATTTTCATTTGAAAAAAGTGATAGATTGTATTCATGGTTTATGTTCAAATACTGAAAAACAAAATTATAAATGAGAAAGTTGTCAGCTGTTACAAAGGATATATCACGGGTAAAGGAATTTACACAAATAAAAATTTACGAAAGGAGTATGTAATAGCAGTTACATACGAGTTATACGTTCATACAATTTTCATACGAGGAGCCCGTTATACTTTTTGTAGGAATACATTAAAAAATTTATACCGTTGTTAAGCCTAAAACTATACTACTGAATGGTCATAACAAAAAAAAAGAACATACATATGAAAAATCTGAAAATACTTTTACAGCAATTAACTGTCAATTGAAGGGAAAAAAACTTGTAGTAATTTAGCCTTCCGTAATTTTTTTTTTCTTTTTTTTTTCCAAATGTTATTTTGGCTTGAAGCTTTAATCCATTGACTATAAAATTTTTGAAAAAGGTTTTTCGTTTTAAATTTGATTTTTATTGTTTGAATGAATGGAATCAATTTTGAAGTTGATTTCATGAATTAGATAATTATTTTATTTGAAATTTTGTTTTAAAAAATAAATTAAAGAAGGCGAAAAAAAAACGTTTTTAAAATGCAGAAGAAAGCAATTTAAAAAAATCAGATTTAATAAAAATTTAAGACTTTTTTAAAAAAATAAATAAATAATCATAATTGAATTCTCTTGAAACATGAACGTAAAACACAGACTACTCAAATTAAAACGGATATTAAGCTTGAACAAACTTTTAAGAACTTATACAACGTACATGTATGTATGTAGGTACTTCATTATTTGAGAGTTTTATTGAAATAAAAGAGAATTGTTTTTCAAAAATATACATTATTCAAATTTGGCATATTTATTATTTTAAAATTATTATTACACATATTCTTTGTTTTAAATCAGTCATATACAAAAAATTACCACGAAATTTTTCATTTTTTTTTTTTTACTTTTTACAATTCCAATTTACGGTTTTTTATTTTGTTTAAAAATACACTGCCAAAATTTAATTTGTGAATTTTATTTAGAATATAAAATGTTCAAAAACAGGATATTATAATTATATTACACAACTTATTTGGATTGAAGTTTGTATTCACATGATTTTTGTATGCTTTTTTATACCATATGACACTGCTATTGTTATAAAGGTCAAACGAACAGATTTTATTGTAAATGCTGTTAGAAAATTAGTCGAATAAAATTATTTTGAAAATTGAATAATATAAATTCCCTAAAATAAGTCATTATTTAAAAGTTATTAAAGATTCGTAATTAAAAGTTGGTTATTTTGTACGTCAATTGTTACTGGGAAAGACTATAAATTTTTATTTTTTTAAAAGTAGGACTACTTTTCTAGACTATAAAATTTAAAAAATATTTTTAATTTTTCATCGTGTAGTACATTAAAATGCTTTTTTATAAACTTTAATACAGTCAAATTCATTTTTGATTTTTTTTTGCATTTTTTTCTTTCCAATGAATTGACTGGAAATTTTATTTTAAATTATAAACAGATATGTATTTATATACACGTAGACCTACCTAGTCTCCTATTTAATTTAAGTACTTATGAGTATATGGGGATTTTTATATGTAATTAATTTGCAATTGTTCAACAAAAATCCTTAATAGCCATTAAATTTTACACGCTCCAAATGAAAAGAGGGAATTTTTCCCATATAAAAAAAAACGTATGAAATATTTTTTAATGATTTTTGCTCTTAGTTTAGGAAAATATGTTTTGATAACAAATTTTAAATTAGGCCAAAAGAAATATTTTAGTTTTTCAAAAAAAAAAATGCTTAATTTATTTTTTTTTAATTTGTCAAGAGATAGGTTCACAAGGAGAACATTTTTTTAATCCATTTTCTGTACTCCTTGAGTTTTTCTCTAGACAATTTTTGAATGCTGATGTAGCTAGAAAATAGGTTTAATTTTGTGGAAGAAATATTCTTCAGTATCCAAAAAATTAATAAATAATAACTGTATTACGTGAAGTAGAATCTAGTCAAGTAAATGTGATTTTTTCCGCTTGTCGTTAAGTGACAAGTACTTCATTACCACTCCCGCTGTGAAACAAAATTGATTTATAATTTTTTGAACGATGGGTGATCAGAATCAGAAATTTGATGGAACTAAAATCATTTTTATAGAAAATAAAAGAATAATTTTTAGTTCTACAATCTGCTTGACATTTTTTGAAACTTTCAAAATATTTTGAAACTCCAAATGCACGTTTATTTGGTAACACTTTGATTCGTTCGCATCTTAATTTTTTATCTAATTCAACACAATCTTGCTTCTTTATATCGTTCTCTTTCAAATTAAGAGAACTTCTTTTATTCTCCATCATTAAAACAGGTAAATTATACCTGAAATTGAATTACATCTTAAGGTAACAAAAAAAAATATCATTGAGCTCAGACAGGTTCTTTTTTTTCTTCTTACATTTTTGTTTTTTGGTTTGCTTG
Source organism: Bombylius major (assembly GCA_932526495.1). NCBI lineage: Eukaryota > Metazoa > Arthropoda > Insecta > Diptera > Bombyliidae > Bombylius > Bombylius major. The sequence continues at coordinate 17,516,186 of OW052044.1, read as the reverse complement.
AAGTAAGAAAAATCTCTTCTTGTTTGCAATAAAATGTTAAATGAATAAATGAGAGACTCCCAGTTTTAGTCTTGGACAATGAACGAAAACTTGTTATCGAAATCCATGCGAGGAAATAAAATTATTTTTTTCAAATATTTTTCTAAACTTTTTTGTGTAAATTTTCAATTAAATTTTATTTAAAATGGTTATTAAAGTGTACGGTAAAATATAATGATTTATACTAGAACATTTTAGTGAAAAAATTTTCATAAAAAAATGAAGTTTGAATGAAAAAAAAAATTTACTTCTTTGTCAAAATATTCAAGAAAAAAAAAGATTGTTTGGTGCTATTCAATATATCTATATAAGAATTGGTTTACCAGATACATTTTAAGTGTATGTAATTTTTGTGTTTTTGTATGTGCTTTCATCTTTCATTTCAACCATAATTTTTTTTTGAAAAAGAGAACGTTCAACATCCTCATATTCATATCTCTTTTGTTATTTGTTTACAAAATTTTTCAATGAATAAAATTTTTGTGAGAAAAGAAATAATAACAAATTTTAAAAAATAAAGTGAGTGCAGATTTTTTAATTATTTTGAGTTAATTTAGAAAACAAAAGAGTTATTTTATTTCAATTTAATTAATAGTGAATATTTAAAGCTTGGAAAAATATAACTAAAAATAAATAAATAAATTAAACAAAATATGGGAACACGTGTACCACCAACACCATTATGTGATAAAGCAATGGCTGGTATTCCGCAATTACTTGATGATCTTCATCGTTTATCTGAGGATCACGATAGTGCTGATGTTGTATTCTTGCTTGGACGTGAAGAAGAACGTGTTTATGCTCATAGAATAATGTTAATGGCAAGGTAATTAAATTAATTTAATATATTTGAAGTATTTAAGTTAAAAAATTAAAGAAAATCATAAAGAAAACATTGAGGAATTCATAACGTTTAATTCTAAACGAAATTTTCTCAAATCCCACAAAAAAATCAAAAAAATCTATCTTCTGCTTGTATATATGTAGCTTAAAGCATCCTATTGCTTCGCATAATTTTCACCATAAAAACCAAACTTTGAGGACGAAAGAACAACTTCATTTTATCTTCATTTTTTCTTTATGAAAAATAAATCTCAAGAATTTCTGCTTATTTTGTTATCATTTCATTGTACAAATTGATTCATTTTTAAAAACTAAATTGAAAAGAAATAATAAATAAATAAAACGAATATCATTCCCTTTCTTTAAAACACATTTTTTTTATTTGATTAACTTTCAAGTATCTAAAAAATGTTCAATAATACCTGGTAACCACTTCAGTAAAAAGAAAATAAATGTTTTCGTTCATCTTTTCTAAAGTGGATACAGATAATTTGGTATTTGATTTTATTTGATAAAAATAATACACAAAAAAGAAATAAAAAATTTATTTTTCATTTTTAACTTTGTTATGATTTCTCATTTCAAATTTTGTGGTTAACTTGTGGGGATAATCATAGAACTATCAAAACAGTAGATATAAGTTATATTGTAAAGAATTATTATAAAACACCCTTAATATAGCATAGGATAACCCAAAATAAAATTGAATAATGAATTTTGATTGAGACTCTTCCAATAAAGGATATTTGAATTTTTGTCGTTTTTTTTTTTTTTATTTACCTACACAAAAAGATGGTAGCTATAATTTTCTTGTTGGCAATAATTATTTCATTTTGACTTTTTTTTTAATAAATCAATATTTTTTCTGAAACACCTTGTTTAAAATCTACTAAAACAATCTTAAAAGAAAAACACTCCCCTAGGGTGGAAAATAAAACAGGATATTTACAGGTACATATAAGATACATTCTTTTGTATACCTTAGAATTCATCATTTATGAAGAGAATTTAGATATATACTTATTAGGGATTGATTTTCTATTATACTGAATTTCATATACGTTATCCAATATTGAAAAATATTTATGTTCAATATATGAAATCATCATTGTGTCCTAGCAACAATATTTCCACTAGAACAGAGAATGAAATGTAATTTGAATTACGAAGGATATATTGAATGGTTAACCTTAAGTTAATGCATTTTGGAATACTGAGTGAAAAATAAAGAAAATGTAACAGAAAATATTTGTAAATACATGTAGGTACACACACTGCTATGTATGTTATTTTATATATACAGAAATACTACTACTAAAGCTACATCCTTTCAACTATTATATTGAGAGAAAGAAAATCCTCTAACTCGTATAACACCATGTTATTAATTTAATTGTTTTTTAATTCACATTTCATTTATATTCTTGAAAAAGGACGAAAACAAAAAAATACAATTATATAAATCTTCAAATCCAAATAAAAACCCAGCTACTCAGATAACCTAAACAAATAAAAATAAATATCCTTTTTATTTTTCCTTCTAACAAAATTCAGAAAATTCTGTCAAAAGCACACATCAAACATTTTCATTTCAAAAAGTGTTAATAGTCTTTTTTTATTTTTTTTATTTGAGTTTGTCTTTTGTAATCCATTAGTAGGATTTTGCTTTTCTTTTCCCATTTTTTTTTATGAAAGTAAGCAAACTTGAATGATAAACAAATAGAAAAAAAAGAAATTACTACCACAATCTTTCAAACAATAATTTTATCCAAATATTCTTAACAGAATATAAAATTTTCTTTACAAAAAAAAAATTCAAGACTGGAAAATGAAAAACAAAAAGAAAAAAATAAAGACTGAGAATTTATTAAAAATAATAAAAATGAAATTCATTCACACTCATCCAAAAATTTTCTCTATAAAATCGTATGATCAAAATTCCATTACAATGTGTAAGCAAAAACAATAGAAGACAGAAAAAAATATGGATTATTTTATCATGATTTTTGTCCTTATACTTTAATTCAAGGATATTTTTCATAAGGACATAACTGTGATTTTGAATACATACGGAATGGAGATTCATTCTCTCAAATCCATTCCATTAAGCAATGTAAATATCCTTTTTTCTATAAACGAAAATTGTTTTGTGTTTTTCACAAGATTTTTGTGATTGTGATGAATATTGAAAACATTTGTGAAGATTTTAATAAATGAAATTATAAGAATGATAACGATGATAATGATTTTGTCGAAGGGACAATATAAATATTAAGAATTTTCGGTAAATTTTATTTACCGCACAAAAATTTAATTTATTTTTCATTGAATTGAAATTGAATTGAAAAGATTTTTTTTTTGTTTTCTTTTATAATTTGTAAGTAAAAAATTATATTTTGATGGTTTAAATTTTGAATTATGCTAGAAACACAATTTTAGCGATCACCTACAAACTGCAAATATTGAATATTGAACAAAACTTGGACGACCGGTAGCATAGCAATTAAATGAAATTTAACAGTTAAAACGAAAGAAATTTTTCAAACAAAATGTGGTGATTGTGTTTCCAGTATTATTCAGAGAAAAAATATTGTTGAAAAAAAACAATAACAAATCGCAAAAATTATTAATTTTTTAAATTAACAGAGATTTGAATTGATTTATTTCAACAACAACAAAAATATTTGTAAAGAGAATAAAAAATAAGTCAAAAAATAAAATAAAATTTCAAATATTCAATATTTTCGTTTGTAAAGCTGCTAACTTTTATATTTTTCAAGCAAAAGTGGATTTTACTTGGAAGTAAGATAATTTTTTTTAAAATAAATTTATTTATTTATTTATTTATTTTTTTTTTTTTTTTGCTTTGTATGCACAAGAAATGATGATAACACGTGTAAAAAATTTAATATAAACTCACAAATTTTCATTGAAAATAAGAAAAATATCTAAGCAAAAAATTAACAAATAACGGGTGATTGAAATTTTATTATTTTTAGTATGTTATAGTATTTTAGTATATAATTATGCAAAAAACCTTCAAGATACCAGAAATTGAAGATTTGTTACGAAGGAAAAAAGATGATATGAAAAGGACTTCAGTACAATCTAGATCAGTGGAACTGAAAGGATAAAGCGAAATATAAGATGAATTAGAAGAAATATTGCAAACTGCAAAAAGTATAAAAATATTTTCAAAATGCACTGATTGAAATAGTATGTATAGGTACCCTGTTTCCATCAATTTCAAAGCTATAGAAATTCGTCTTTTGTTTTTTTTCTTCTTTTTTATCTTTTTATTAATCAAAGTTCATTCCGGATCTAATCGAAGACGGAAATGAAGTTTTGTCTGAGATTTCTTGTTTTTTTTTTTTAAATTTTAAAGAAATACACTGTTTTCCCTTTTTTTTTATATATTTTCCATTATATCGTTTATTTTAAAAAAAGGAAAAGTATACAGAAATGAAAATTTCTCATCGGAATTTCTTTTAAGTTCTTTTTTCTGGAGCTTATTTCGTACTTCAAATAGCAATAAATTCAAAACAACAGGTTTTTTTTATTATTATTTGAAGAAGAAGAAAAAAACATTTTCCTTAAATCAACTCGCGAAATTTTCATTTCCTTTCATTTATCAGTTTTTATTTAGATTTTCACTTTATACTCGAAGTGGAAGAATTCAATCAACGTAGTCAAATACTCTTGCTGTAGTGTACATATGATATTTTTCTTTTTCTTATTTCTGTTTTTTTCTTTTTTGTTTCTTCAATATTATTTTTACTTTTAATATTTTTCTCTTTCATATGTTTTATTTCCTCATTTCTGAAGATGCAAAAGTTTCAAAACAGTTAAACGTGGTGAAATTTGTCGTATACCTGGTAGTTCAGTATCACCATCAGCACCAGGTACACCCACACCAGTACGTTTGCCACATGTAAATCCTGATGTATTTCGTCAATTTATATTGTATGTGTATACTGGCAAAGTAAGTCTTTTCATCTTTTATATATACATATATTTTTTTGTTTTTTGTATTTCGATTATATTTTTAATAAAAATAAATAAATATTTATATATCTTCTTTTGTTTTTTTTAAATTTTATTAAGATCATGTTACAAGATTCAAGAGTTTTTGAAATGATGACTTTGGCGCAGGATGTGGGTGTTGAAGAATTGAGAACTGCTTGTGAAGATCATGTTATATCGACATTATCCGTTATAAATGCTTGTACTTTTTTAACGGCTGTTATGGAAATTCAAGAGAAGGCATCTGGTAAGTCAAAATTCATATTAAAAAAAAGTAAAAAAAATTATTCAATGATTTATTATTTATTCAAAATTAATTTGCGGACCAAATTTGAAAATATGAAAAAATAATACAGTGAAAAAGGGAAAACATTTCAAATTTAAAATTTATAACAGTCAAACTTTAATGAATCCAACAACCCAAAACCACGAAAGAACGAATTCAGCAAAAATCTCTCTCTAACTTTCGTCAAATTTTTTTCCCATGAAGTTTGAGAAGCAGCAGGAAATTTACATGAAATTAGCTGTGTTTTATAGGGTCTGAAGAAGTGATATGTGCTCACATCCGTTGAGCTCAGCTCACAGGTGTACAAAAAACATTTTAAAAAATTGATTTACACACTTCGAAAAATTCACTGTAGAAATCCAGCATAAAAAAAAACAATTCAAGAAGAAATATAAAATACAAATTCGAAATCAGCATACAAAGTTTATTACTACCTGTTTGCTGATAAAATTTACTTGCAAATACATTCGCTTTACCAGGCGAATAGATCAATAAAACACAGGAATTCTCACTAGACGGCCCACTCAAAATGTAAAAATTTCAAAATTTCTGAAAAGTATATGTTGATACAATTTTGAATTTAAAAAGTACAAAATTTCTATTTAATTAATTAATTAATAATAATGTGAATAAGTGAAATGTTAATTTTCTCTTTTATAAAGATGTAGTATTGCATATGCATTATGCAGCATTTATGTTGTTGCACCAGTTCGGTGTGATTGGCTTGGCCGTTAAAAATTTAACAGTTTATACGGCGAAAAAATAATACGGATTTTGGATTAAATTGGGAGTACGCTATAAACTGTAAATTGGGAATAAAATAATACATGCAAACGTTGATACTTTTATACAAGTATAGCATACATATTCTTCTTTTTTCACATAAAAAAAAAGAAGAAGAACATGACAGCTTCACTTTCACAGTAAAAATTAGAATACGCCATATTGCATTTTACCTCACACATACATATAAAAAAATTGGGATTAAATCCAAATAAATTGGGCTTAAGCCAAAATCCGAATTAGCGAGTTTATAGCAGATAAAATTGGGAGTAAACCAATATCCGTATTAAAAGCGAATCAGGCATAAACTCGTACAATGAAATAAAAGTTTGAGATACACTGACAGTACTGTCAATACTGTCAGTGTCAACTTTTTCTCTTTTTTTTTTCTTCTTTCAAACAAAGAAAAGACGCGCCGGATAAACGTTTATTGGTCGTGTGGATTATTATTTTTCACAAGAAAAAGTATTTTTATTAATTAAAATTAACAAAAACATCGAATAAAAATGTCGTTCAAAGGAAATCCAAAAGTTCAAAAGGTGATGGTACAGCCCATCAACTTAATTTTTCGTTATTTACAAAGCCGTTCTAGAGTTCAAGTTTGGTTATATGAAAACATTTCATTACGAATTGAAGGGCATATTGTTGGTTTTGATGAATACATGAATCTTGTATTGGATGATTCTGAAGAAATAAATACAAAAGCAAGAACACGAAGAACGTTAGGAAGAATAATGCTAAAAGGAGATAATATAACATTAATTCAAAATGTAAATCCTTCGAAAGATTGAGGTTAGATCATAATACACACTTAGTACATACTTCTTGGATGGATAAATTATGTGAAGAATGATTCCTGAGGAATGACGAATGATTGTAATTTTAAGGGAAAACTACTTTTTTTTTTGCATTTCATTTAATCTAAAAAGATAAATTACACTAATTTTGTAAATTGTTTTAAGAAAAATACTTTTTGTCTGTAATTATTAGCGACTTGAATTAAATTACATTGAAAAGTGAAAAACGATGTTTTTTTTTTAAAATGAAGGTGTAAAAGTAGGCAATGCTTGTTCGGTTAAGAAGTGTTTTTTTTTCACTATCCTGTTAACTTCAATTTTTCAAAGAAATTTTTAGTAGATGAACATGTAACATTTGTTTTCAATTTATGTTCAATGAAAAGCTTTAAATTTGATACGAGAGTGTACCCAACATTAGTCGCAATCAATTTTGGTATTTAGAAAAGTACATATTCACATTCAGGTTTAACGTTTAACAAAAAATTATATAATTTGTTTATACCTGTAGTTGAAGTTTTAATTCTTATAATTTAAATAAAAGCATATGAAAAAAATAAAAGTAAAACTATTAATGATACTCACCAAGGATTTTACGTGCGTTGTTAATTTTCAATTTGAACATTTTCTACCGCACATTTCTACTGATATCCTTCCTTTCATTCATTATTAATTATAAGTAAAAATTACATTAACACGAATATTTAACAAGAAATAATTTAAGCTTATACAATTTACTAGAAATTAAACTTTTAATAATTGTACATTTTTAAATAAAGCCGCGCGACTTTCTTAGAAATGAGTATAAAAATTGCGCCAAAACTCATGACATTTCAACAATTTGCAATGACTAAACCATTAACAAAATGTATAAAATATATGCTTAAGCTCAAAATCTTTAAATAACATTTCTTGTTATGAAAATGTCCGCAATTTTTATAACTATGTAATGTTCTAATAAGGAATGTCATATATTCTCACTATTCTTTTTATGGTTTTCCAGATGCCAGTGCTTATTTTTTGTTCTACTTGTAATTTACTTTAGGTTTATATATTATAAGTAGTATAACGAATGGTCTCTAATATAAGATTTTATAAAGGTTTACCCACGCATCAATATTACTTGCCACACTTTAAAATTTGTACCGTTCAAAAGAGGTATCAAGGTTCAAATCTTTACAAGTCAAATAGTCCACGAAAAATATAATTTTTAAGGTGAAACAAAGGACTAACTTTTGCAAGTTTCAACTTTTTATAATTGAAATTATTTGCTGAAAGCAAATCAAAATTAAATTGTAAGGTTTTTTCAAAAAAATTTTTGTTTGGCGAATTTTCGTCTTAAAAATGGGGTGAAGTGCATATTTTAATAATACGTCTTGAAGTGGATTTCGATACAAAAATTTATGAGAATTTTATTAAAAAGTATTCAAAATTACCCTTGGTTTAATTTGCATGCCTAATTTAGCGGTATTTGAAGAAAATATAAAAAATGGTAAAAAATTAAAATTGTAAAATTTCCCTTATTGATTTTATAATTTTCTAAAGTAGGATACATGCACTGATTTTTAACACATCTCTCAATCTCATTAATTTTGAAATTCAAATATGTCATTTCGAAATTATGCTCCTCAATACTGTCGTATGATCGAAAATATTTTTTGTTTACATGTTGGCCAATTTACATCTCTATGTAACAAAAAATTTGTTGTCTCATTCAAAATGTCTTCACTTGATATGAATTCTGAATCCCAAATAATTTTTCTCAAAAATATTTTTTTGTAGGTGCAAAATGTGCTGCTTCATTTATGGAAAGATGCATTATTTACATAGGAGAAAATGCATCAGAATGTGTTAAAACGAATGCATTTTTAAATTTAACAAAAGAGGGAGTTATCAAACTGATATCATCCGATTACGTAAGAAGAAAAGTCCTAGCAAAATTTAAGGAAATGAGGCTCCATTACAATTAAAAATTTTCTTCACATTTTTATTTTAGTTTTGCTTGGAAGAAGAGGATGTATGGCGTTGTGTATTGGCATGGGCTAAACATCAAGCTGGTGTTACACAACCAACAGCACATTGGACTGAAGAAGAACGTATTCGTGTATGCCAGCATTTATCTGGCGTTATGGGCCATGTACGACTTTTATTAATTGATAGTCAAGTATTTGCTGAAGAAGTTGAACCAACTGGTGCTGTTCCAATGGAATTATCATTGGAACGTTATCGATATGCAGCATTACATTCAAATAAAATAGGTGGTGCACCACAAACTGTACCATTACCAGGTGGATCATTATCAGAGAATGATAAAAAATTACAGCCACGTTTAATGCTCAACATGTTTCCAGGATCATCAATTTTGAAAAATGATAAATTACATTTGCAAGGAATACTAAATGGATGGTAATTTTCAAATGCTTAGATGTTTAAATTGAAAATTTGAAAAAAAAATTTAAATAGCGGCTTTCATTATTTCTTAAAAGGTACGGCAATACTAAGCAAGTGTGGAGATTGATTTTTCGTGCTTCAACACACGGTTTTAATGCAACTGCATTTCATAGGCATTGTGATGGAATTGCGCCAATTTTTGTTATTGCAATGGTAATTTTTTTTTTATTTTCAAGTTCTTACTGAGAAAATAATAATTTTGTGAAAAGGGCACCCGTGGTGAAATAAGTGGTGGATTTACAGATGTTGCATGGGCTAAAACGAATCGTAAAGGAGGATACATTCATTCGGAAAGAGCATTTTTATTTGCGTTGAACTCAAGCAATGAACCAACATGCAAATTTGAAATTGTCAAAAAACCATATGCGATTTGCTATCATCCAGAGTAAATTTATTCAAAATTCATTATTGGTTTTTTCAAGATCCGTTATGAAAAAGAATCTAATTTTCTTTTTCGTTTCAGGTGTGGTCCAATTTTTGGTGCTGGTGCTGATTTATTAATTTCAAGCGGTTGTAATTCAAATATGGATTCATATTCAAATCTTCCACATTCATATGATGGTCCAAATGCAAATTATATGAGTTTATTTGGTGATTATAATTTTATGATAAGTGACTATGAAGTTTATACATTGGCAGCTTCAACGAATCCATCAAGTGTTAAAATGAAATATGAAAGATATTAGTTTTAAGCACATTATTAGAAATGATGCATAAGAAAACAAAAAACACGCTTTTAAAGCAGTATTATTAACAATATCTCTTGCCGGACTATATTTTTTTAAATAAACAAAAAAAAAAAAAAAATTGAATCATGAATCACATACTTTTGGTTTTTAATTTCAGCTGAATTTTTTTTTTTTTTAAATTTGTTTTCCTAAGAATGTTTTGCGAATAATATTATAACAAGAATAATTGTTGTTGCAATTTTCTTCACTGATATTATAAGGCATGCTGTACTTCTTAAACGGTATGTTCTAAACCTTTGACGTTGAAGAAAGAAATTGGAAATATCTTTAAAGCTTTTAAATAGCAAAGTACCAATTCTGTACTTTGTACCGTTAAAAAAACATTGAGGTTTAAAAATGTACATTTCAAATGACCCATGAAAAATACATAGTACGATTTTTAAGGGTGAAAAAGAAGGACTAACTTGGAAGTTTCAACTTTTTGTAATTGAAATTATTTGCTGAAAGCAAATTAAAAGTAAAAGCAGACTTAAAGCCATTAGTAAACACAATGGACTTAGGCTTCTGTGATTTCCAAGTCACCATGGTCAGTGTTGGGCAATTACACGTAAAGAATAATTCTTTACGTTTGCAACGTAAACAATATGTAAACAATTAAAATCTTGTAAAGAATGTAAACAAAACGTAAAGAATGTAAAGAAAGAAGAATTTCAAACGTCAGACTATGAGCCAAAATACATTGAGACGAATGCGCTAGTTGTAACAATTTTTTTCCTACTTGGTATAATAAGAATAGTCTAAAATAATTTTAGCTGACGGTTGTAATACACTCACGCTCGTTACAACTTGGTCGTGCCACCATCAGGTGTATTTTCAGGAGTTGTTAAAACCGGTTATAAACTCGTTTGCGACGGTGGCAGTAGTCCTAGTCTATTTTCAGTCTATCTTGTTATATTTTATGTGTATAATGTAATGTGATTAATAGGCCCCATAGACTACACATGCTTGCATGCACAATCACATGATTATTAAAACACTAAAATTGAATGGTGTTCTTATACATGTGTTGCGCTATTTATAGGCGTTTTTTAAAAACATGTCCTTAAATTCCTGCTAAGTCGCGGAATTTCCGCAACTAATAATTTTTTTTTGTTGACTTCTCTTTAAAGAATAATTTCACTTCAAAAAATTTTAAGAATGTCTTAAGCAGGCAAAATTTTTGGAAAAATTCAGGTGTTCTTATACATGTGTCGCGGAGTGTAGATGATTTTTTGTTAGATCACAAAGCTCCTCAGCCACCATTGAAAGAAGGTTGACTCTTGGAGATCAAATAAAATATAATTGTGAGCAAAAATCGAGTCAGATGCACATACATATTACTACATACACCTGACCGTCCTAACCACATACAATCATCATTTCGAATTTCATATTTTGGATCACTATCAAAATCTAGACCGATTCAATTGTGCAATACAGTTGGTCGATCTACTAATTAAAACCTAAATAAGACTGATGACTAAAGTGCAAAAAGAATTTTTATTTTTCGATATCTATACAAACCTTTTCAAGTTTTTTTCTCAATACTCAGGGCTGCCAACCGTACCGTAATTATCGTTTTCGTACCGTAATTTTAGTGAAAAAAAATTGAAAATCATCGTATACGATAATTATCGAATCGTACCGTAATTTTTGATTACCTCTTTGCCTTGAATAAACACAATTATATTATGATATTTGAATTCAAACTTAACCCACATGAAATATGAATACAATAATTACTGTGCATATTTCAATCTTGGCAACTCAGAACCTGACCATTTTGAAGTATGCAGATGATTGATGATCACTGATCAGTTTAGACGTCTTGTTATTTCTGGTGATATTCGAAATATTGTCAATCATGACAATCAAGGATGACGCTGAATTGTTTTGGAGTGAAATAAAAGATATTACAGATTTTAGTGGAAAAAAGCCGTACAAAGAGTTAAGTGATTTTATTTTTGAATGTTTTTTATATCCTCATTCGAATGCATCTTGTGAACGGATTTTTTCAAGGATAAACTTGGCTAAAACAAAATTAAGGAATGCTATGAATACATATATCCATTGAAGCAATTTTATTGACAGAACAAAGCATTAAAAAAAGTAAGGACTGCGTAGAGTTTAAGCCAGATAAAAGTATGGTAAATCTACATAATACATCTATGTATAATTTTAAAATCAATGACAGCGGTAAAATGAATAATTAAAATTTTGAATTGCAATATCACATAGGACATACTACTAAAATTTATTTAAATCAGTAAAATTGAATTTTTTTCTTTAAGTTTTTGTTATTTTTTTAAAATTGAAAATTGTTATGAATTCAAGAAACAATAAAATTTATTTCTTTAAATCTGAATTTTCACTAATAGTAAAGACAGATATCGGGTATATGGTGGGTATGAATATCCGGGTATTCACTATACCCGCATTAAACTCGATATGTGTCAGCAGGTATTCATTGGATATCCGGGTATACATCGAAAGCAATCGGGTATGAAGCGAGTATCCTATACCCACTCCCACATAAAACAGCCGAGTATTGACAGTGTTGTGAACTTGAAATGGGAAATTTCAGAATAAAAAGGCAAATTGGAGCTAACTTCATATGAAAAAAAACGTCAAATGTGTAGGAATGTGAATGTAATGAGAAGAAGAGGAAGAAAACTAAAATTTGAAAAAATCGTTATAATAAACATTAATATAATAAAATATCAATTATAATAATAATAATTATTAATATAATGATAATAAATTTAAAAACTAATAAAATTATTATAAGTTCATTTAAAATTTCAATTTCACACAAATTCCAACCAAATAATACACGTACTATACCCGGGTTATGTGTGTCACCTATGCGAGTATTGTCAATACCCGGGTATTCATACCCGGATATTCATACCCACCATTTACCCGCTATCTGTCAGTACTATTATGTTCCATAATCGTACCGTAATTTTTAAACGCAAATACGATAATTTGCTGATCAAAGGTTGGCAGCTCTGCAATACATACATATTAACATAATATGTACATATGTATACATATAATAGGTATAATATGTATATTATACAGGGTGTCCGGTATTAATGCTTACAAAATGAAACCACAGATAGGTTAATCTCAACGGTTTGGCCGCTAGAGGGCGTTGAAAATGTTTGTGACCTTTTTTATAAAACACCCTGTATTTTCGTTTTTGCTTTTTGTATAGAAATTGTACGCATATCTAACAAAAGAGAACCTTTTGCCATTTTAAAAAACATAAACACCATCTCTTTAGTCCTCTTACTACAGAAGTTATTAGCGATCAAAGTCAGAAATTTTCATTCTTTTACCTTAATTCACCTCCTTAAAGATTTTAAATCAGGAGTGGCAGCACGTAACTTGTTTCGACTATTTTTGCCTCGACTTAGTCGAAGTCGTTTCAACTTTGGTTTCATAGCACGTAAGTTGAAACGAGTTTGAATTGACATTGCCACATAGAAAAATTTTTTTTTGCTGTCATTAACGTCAAAACGAGTTTGAATAGTTGTAGAGATAGTGTGAAATATTTTTATAATATATTGAATTTATTGATTAAAATGACATTTTTTGAGGACTCCAGCGATTCTGAAGAAGAAAATAAAGTACTAAATAAGCTCTCACGCAAAAAGTTGAGATGCGACAGCAATATTTTTGACTTGCCGACAGCAGAGTAGGTTTTTTTCTAACAATTTTTATGGTTTCTAATATAAATTTAAATATTGTTTTTTTCCAGATTTATTTAACATTTTAGAGTAAATAAAGAGTGCTTCCTAATGATCTTAGAAGCTATAAATATTGAAACAACCCGTGAAACTGCCATTCCATTTTTTAGTCTTCCTTTCGCCAAATCATTATTATTTTGCATGAATTCAATCATGCATTTTATTTGGTTCTTATTAATGCTTAAACCTTGTTTTTTTTCCTCCCTTAAAAAAAATTAAAACAACTTCAAAACATGTAATATACTATTTTTTTAATATGTACTTACATTTTATGAAATCATTTACTTTAAAAAAAAGTTTTTTCCAAAATAAAATCACTTGAAATTAATTAATTCTCGATTTAAAATTACTGTCGATAACACCTCTACTGTCGACTAAATTATTTTGTGACAGATGCTAAAAACACTCGAAACAACATTTACGTGCTACCAACTTTATCGAAACAAAATTTTAATTTGGTCGAAACAACTTACGTGCTGTCAACTTAAAAAAAACCCGTTTCAAACCTTCTGTTAAAAGTTACGTGCTGCCACTCCAGTATTGGATAACTTTTATGAACGTGCGTGCATTGGTAATATTATTTTTTTTTTTACTTTGAAAAATAGGTTCATATTTTTCAACAAGCTAAATATTTTATGACAAGAAACATATAAAAATTAATTTTCTCTTGTTTCAGGAATAATTGTTGTTATGCAGCAAAAAAAATGGTAGAGTTAACGTGTTAGGACTACTAAGAAATTAGTAGTAAATGTGTTACGACTACTACCCAAATGTGAGCATAAAAGCGTGTTTATTTTCAGTGCGCACGCGATTTATTTTGGAATAGTTAATTCAGTGCTGCCATATTTTACAACTCTACTTTATAATTGAAGACCTTGATACAAAAACGGGGTATCTCCATTTTTTCAAATTTTTTAGGAGATACAAAAAACTGTTTTTTTATTGTTCCTTTTAGATAGACGATAGACTATTATAAATATTTAAGTAGTTTGTTTTTTTCAAAAACAACTTATAGTTAAGTCAATTGCTACTTATTTAATCAACTATTGTGTTTTTGTTAAAATATTATTAAACTTTTAAGACACAGGAGATACCTGTGATTTGATAAATTTTTTACATAATGTTATATTAAGAACCAAGTTATTGATTTCAATACGAGGGGCTTAAAAAAAGTTCTTGCAAAAATAGGGAAGGTAATTCTTTTTGCCTCTAACTTCACATATAAGTGGAAAGACTTCTTATTATTATCTAAAGGTAGTTTCAAGTCGGCTGTGTTAACATGGAAATGAGAAAGAGAAAATTAAGTGAAACAAGTCGTGTGTAAATCCACCACCAAGTAAAGATAAAATCACTTACAAAATTTTGTTCAGATTTAGTTGGAAGTTGGTCTACAAAAAATATTCATAGAGTGTGTAACTGCATTTGGTGATAACACTACGTTCATCCGTACCGTGTACGAGGGTTTAAAAAATTTCAAAGTGGATATTTTAGTATCAGAGACGATCCCCGTGAAGGTCAGGTCATCCCAAAACCTCCACTGAAGGTACTTGATGATCCATGAAAGATGGAAGAAACGATTGCTTACACACTGGGGAAAAATGCCATGGCAGTATCAAGAATCTATAATATACATAGCAAGAAATTTGCACGGAGGGTTCCACGTGTATATTGGGTGAAGAAGGCAGGTCGTATACAATTCGCTCAATTTTTTCTAGAAAAATTCAGTGAAGGTCAGTCCGCGAATTTTAAAATTATTATAATAGGTGATGAGACCTGGGTTTATAATATCGAACCCGAAACAAAACTCCAATCTTCTGTATGGAGTTGAAAAGGTCAACCTTCTCCAGTAAAAGCCTTAAGTAAAAAATCCACTTGAAAAGTAATGTTTGCGATTTTCTATAGTAGAAGTAAAATTATAGCTGCTATACCACTAAAAACAGGGCATACTATTACCGCAGACTGGTGTTCAAATAATTGCTTACCTAAAATGTTTGAGAATATTTTACAAGGACGTCCCGAAACTGCATTCTCGAGATGTTTTCTTCACCACGACAATGCTTTTGCACATACAGCAAAAATGACATCAGATTTTATTTACTACCTACAATTTCCGGCTCTTCTCAAAAATTAATAAAACATTACGCGGGAGAACATACAAAGACGAACAAGAACTCATAAGAGCTGTGGAAGAGCAACTTGGTTTATTGAAAAAGGGGGATTTTGAAGCATGTTTAGACAGGTGAATTTATACACTTAAAAAATGTATAGAAATAAATGGTAATTACATTATGTTGAAAAATGTTAAACAAATAAACTTTAGATATAATGATAAAAAAAAATTTTTCTTTTGTTAATTTTCTTTGAACTTTTGCACGAACTTTTGTTAAGCCCCTCGTAAGTAATAAAAATATAACAGAGAATTCATTGAAAACATCAAAAATACATTGGTTATTTTTAGTCCATATAATCAAATCCGCATTAGAACAATACAGTTATCAGAAAACAGATACATACAGATTATTCACATCCGAATGAAGTTAATTTTCTAATTTTTTTCCCCAGTAATTTCATCATACATGTAAAAAGTAGAAAATGAGTGAAAACAAAAGTTAAATACCCATATTTTGCCTACTATAGAAAACATCAGATGACTGGTTTTTAATACAAAAAATAAATGCAGTTAACTCCAGATCTAATATAACTAAGAATATAGTACCTGGACAAGCCTGGTTCTTGCATACCCAATCGTAGATAAAAGAATTCTCTATATTTTGACACAAAAATCTGGAATTTGTCAGAAAGTGGAGGTACCCCGTTTTTGCACCAAGGTCTTCAATTTACGACAAAGATGAAAAACAAATTCTAAAAAATCTTAGAAATCTGATAAATTCCTCACTGTTTGTGAATTTTCAAAAATTACAAATTTGTTTGATTTATCCTAATTTTAAAGTAGATGTCATATATTTTGTAATAAAAATTTACGTTTCTACGACTTTACAAAGACGTTTTTTTTTTGTTTTTTTTTATTATAAGTATTTTGTACTAATAGTAGCTATCACTAAATAAATTTAAAATAATAATAATAATCATTACGATCAGTTAATATAGTGAAATTGAAATTTTATATTAAAAGTAGGTTTTTACAAAATGTAATTTTCGAAAAATTATTATTATTATTATTTTCTTGTTGTTGTTAGTTGAATATTTTGATATATCTAATAAAAATAATAATTTTGTTTTTCTTTTAGAAAAAAAAATGTTAACACTTATCAATGTGTATTTTACATGAAAAAATATCTAAAAAAACAGATACACCTATTATAAATAATATTTATCAAATGGTATATGTAGAGTGTGATAGAGATTTTAAAATTTTCACAAAATATCTATGTCAATGTGAGGATTCAAGCAATATTATTATTATATGAACATCTTATATTTCGTGTAATAGATGAACAACAAAAACAAAAAAAAATTCATTTGATTGCAAGTGCAATATGCGATTCATTATTGTATGATCAATGAAAAGATATTATAGGAAAAGAATTTCATTGTATCTAAATACACGTATGTGTATGTATATAAAATATACCTAATAATCCACCTGACAAAACTAAATGTTTGTTGTTTTTATTAGATTCATTGAAACTGGCTCTCAATAGGTTATATGATGGACACATTTAGCAATGGGTGCGGAGAATTTGAACGTTTGTTTCACTCTATTACCATAATACACTATAGATACTCTTCAAAAAAAAAAAATTATATTTTATTTATTTTTTGTTAGATAGTTTTTATTTTTATATTTTTAAAGAGTTAGATCATGATGAAACGACAACAACCTTAAGATGATATGAAGACGCATCATTATATAGAGAGGTTATCTATAAAGACAAATACTTGAGGAGAGTATAATATTGTACTTCAATAATAAATACTATCTATGTATATATATGTACTTGGATAAAGAAAAAAAAATAAACAACAATATTTCGAAAAAATAAAAAACGAAAAAAAAAATTAATATACTGTAGTATATGAAAAATTAAAGATAAAAGTCGCAAAAATCCAGTTTTTAGGACACACCACACCGTATGATTCGCATTTCCAATTAGACCTTTGAACTTGTACGTTTTGTACCATATGCCATCATTGTTGTAAACGTATTTTTCGAAATATATTATGTACATATATTTACAATGGACATATAGATACGAACCAATCAATATATGGTATGTTCATATATAATCATAATATGTAAAAAAAAATAGATAATTTTAATAGAGGATGGAATAGAAATATCTTCAGAACGAAAAATTAAAAAAAAAAAATAATCATCGAATATTTTTTGTTATGTTAAATGGTGCCAGGCTAAACATCATTGATAAATAATTTAACTGGCTATTGAGAGCCGCTAGAAACTGTTCTTTTCTCCTTTTTACACTTTTTAGGCCTTTTTTTTTCTTCTTTAAATTCTTATTAACAAAAATAATAATTTTTATTTCAACTTTTTTTGTTTTTTTTTTATTCTAACGATATAACTGACATAGTTGATTGTCTCTGATATATGAAGGTGGTCGTTGATTCTTCATCAATTCTTATTTTTTATGAGTCATTTGTGACTGGTACTGATAACTCGTATTTAGATGAGATGAGTTTTTTATTTGTATTAAGGTGTGGTATATGTATATGCGAGAATATTATATCGTAGTTAATATGAACAAGAAAATAAAAAAAAGAAGAAATTTTTGTTTAACCATTTGCATTTATCTAGTTTAGAAGAAGAGGAATGAAGAAAAAAAATGCTACTTCAGAAGCGAATATCGTAATATAAATTTATCAGAAATATGTGTGTTATGTGTTAGTTTTGTTCACAAAATAAAATAAATAAAAAAAAAGGGTTAGCTAATTGAACATAATAAAAGTTCTATATTGAATCATAAATTTTGGATATTTTTAGAATGAAAGATAAGATTTAAAAATTTTATATTCATTTATGTGAATAATTGATGTGCTTTATAAATTGATGGTATATGGTGGTCTTGTCTGGCTATTTCGCAGACTGGCTGTTTGTTGTTTTCTCCAATAAAAAATTTCAATTAAAATTTATTTTCATTTGAGAAATTTAGATGATAGTTTAAATATGATAGACAATATGACATTTGTAGTTTAACATGGAATGCGAAACACAAAGTTAGTTGGTAGAGAACGAATTCTTTTGTACGAAGGGTTTAGATTCATAGTTGATATAAGCTTAGTTAGTTACAACTTGACTTCTGCTATAGGAGTGCTGGATGCAATTATGAGGTATAATGCGATCATCCTAAATTCAAAAGATTTAAGCGAGTGACCCACATATTTCGCATAAATATTTTTCCAATATCCTGGAAAATGGAATTATAAATTAAATTTATTTTTGCCAGTTTGTTGAAGATTAAAAATCATTGAAGCTCCGCTTGATTTTGAAGCAAAAAACAATTGAAAAAATCCTCTGAATTATTATGAAACTTAAAAATTGATTTAAAGTCGAAATCAAAAACAAATTTAATAACAATTTTAACAATAAGTAAAAATTTATCATTAATCAATTTTAGAATTTAAATTTATCACAATCAATTTAAAGTGAAATTTTTAATAGTTTTCTGATATGCTGCAGATTTAAAAAAAATGTATTTGCATTTAAAAAAAAAACTTAAAAAATTACAAATTTTTTATAAATTGCAAATTAATTAAAATTAATTTATAATTTAAAGTCGAAAAAAAATCACACCCTCTCTAAAATTATCTTTAATTAATCAAGCAAAAATTATTAGAAAAAAAATTGAGCTTTTTTTAAATACATTATATCTGTTTTGTTTTTTATTTCCAAAAATTGTATGTAATCAGTAACAATCATCACACCATAAAATATTTAATAGGTGTAAAATTATTTTGTCGAGAAAAAACAAAAAAAAAAGTCAATTAAAACAAGAAAAAAAAAACATCTAATGACATCATAGATTTTAAATTAACAAATGGGTGGACAGATTTTTATTCCACACATAAAAACATGTTAATTTTTTCTTCTTCATAATACATACCTATACAATAAAGAAAAAACCTCTAAAATTAGATGAAAAATTTCAATAATAAGAAAAAAAATTAACTTAAAAAAAATTTATTATTGAATAAAAAAAGAAGAGAAGAAAATGTATGATTTGAATAATCATAAGGTATTTTAAACTTGTCTTGATTTGAAACACTAGATAAAATATACAAAACACGATACATATAACAAGTCGTAGATTTGTTGAGATATCATCGTGTTTTCAAGCACAAAAAAAAAACAACGTTAAAACTAATTAATATTTATTTGAAATTTTTTTTTTTCATAGAAAATATTTGACAAATAAATTATATTTAAAATATGATCTAGATGTTAATTAGGAAATATGGAAATCTACCTATTAATTTGTTTTAAAATTTTTTTTGTTAAGATCTAATTTATACGATTGTTTGTTTAAATACTAACGTGTTTTGAGTATAAATCCTGTTTATCTTTTCTGGGGTAGTACGGTAGAAGCTTCAAAACAATTTTAAAAATATATAAATTTTTGCATTTGTAATTTCATGTTTTTTGTTTTCAAAATCATAAGAAATAGTGAATTACTGTAAAGAAAAATTCTTAAGAGAATATTTCAACAAATTCTTTTTTGGTCTAAAGATCACGGTTTGTTTATCTTCAGGTTGGTGTCATAGAGCTTTTGAAAGTCAAAATTTAAAAATCTTCATAAAAAATATACCACATCGTTTCCTTGATGTATTAATTGTACATGAGGTGGAAAGTGGTCGAAGCGGTAAAGTGCTGGCTTCTGATGCTGGTGGCCTCGAGATCGAATCCGTTTAATTTCACTCAGCTTTTAGTTGGGTATAATTGCTCGGTACTGAGGTAGTTTGGTGGTTCTATTTACTGACCATAAGCAAGTCTACAAAACCAACTACAAAAAATATCAGTACCAGCCCTGTCATACAAATAAACTTGTTCTCTACCAACGAATTTAGTGGTTCGCATTCCATTTTAAACTGTATTGGGATGAAGTAATCGTATATGAACTTAAGTATCTTCGAGATAACTTGAAATTTTTATGACTTGTTGACTGTCATGACGGAGAGTTTTTAAAATTTGAAAATATACTTATTTCTACTAGTCTTGTGATAGGATATAGGAATTAGTAAATGAGAGATGTTGCATAAAAATTTTTGAAGGTGGAACTGATGAAGTTTTAAAAATATAGCAAAAAACAGATCTCAAAATCGAAATATATACATACATACAATTGAATATTATAGGTTCATTCTATGGTTGAATTGAAAATCATTTTGAATGATTGTGTCAGAATAGACCACATAATATCAATGGCTTAATAGGCCGTACTGAATAATCTTTTAAACTGCTTGAAGTACAAGATTTTGCGTTTAAATTAAATAATAATTAAATACATCCGTATAGCATAGATAGGAAAACCAAGTAGCTACTTTCAGACAATTCTCAAATAAAAATTAATAGTTCAGCAATATTTTTTATATATTTTATTTAAAATAAAAAAACCACAAAAAAAGTTGCACAAAAATAATAAACATGCGTAATAAATATTTAATTGAAATCTTCATTGTCCTTTAACAAAAAAAACTAGATTTTCGAAAGTCTATAATTACGATTTTTTTTTCTCTCGCATACTTGTATGTTTTGCACCTGAATCCATGTGAAATTAATTGCTAATTTAATTACCATCGATATTCATTATTTTCCTATAAAATTAACGAAATTGTTTTTCATTAACTGCAAAAAAAAAAAAGACCCCATTAATTTGTTTCACAGTGTTAATTTTATCTGTGATAATTATCATTTTTAAAATAAAAAATTTTTATTTAACAAATTATTTTATTGAAAAGTGGTTCATATTTAATTTTCTTGTTAATAATTACTACATAATATTTTTTTAAATGTATAAGATACATGGTGTATCTTTCTTTAGTACTCAATTGTACTTTGTTGATTTGTGTTAATACAAAGTTTCGTAGATTTTCCATTTTTTTAATATATTCATCGATAACTGTTCAATAAAATAGAAGAAACTTTTTTTTTTGTTTTTTTAAATTTAATTATGAAAATTTGTAATTCAGATAATTTATTTGATGAAGATTTATTATGATTGGTATATTAGTGACATTTTGTTTTTCCTTCGTATTTTAATGTGTTCAATTTCACACATTAAATAAATTAAAGTTTTAATGATGAAATAGGTATTTTGTTTTTTTTTATAATGGTTATCATAAAATGAAAAATTCTTAATTAATTAAAAAAAACAACAAAAGTGTTTTTATCATATAACCATGTAGTCATATCAATAGCTCATTTAATTTTTTTTCAAATTAACATCATTGTTTTAAATTGGGGTTTTTTTTTCTATTTTAGTGTTTTAATTTATTAATTTTATTAACTTTATTATTTAAACTTAAAACAGATTTATGACAAGCAAAACTTTAAATTTTGGGTTTTGGACGAGTTAAACACTATAGAGTTCCTTATTCATTTGTGGTTTCACCTTGAAAAGGGTGATTTTAATTATTTTAATTAAATAATTTTTATTTACACTCTACAATATCGAAATTTTCGAATTAGCTATATTTTTATTTAGAAAAAAGTAAATAAATGTTACAATTATAAAATCAATGATAACCGCCTATACTACAACAGAAACTGCTATAACAAAAATAAAATAAAAGAATTATTATACCTATACAATAAAATATCTGAAAAAAAAATTGAAATAAGATTTTAAGTGTTAAAAAATTGATTATATTTAAATTTTTTGATTTTTTTTTGTTTATGTCACATAATGAAATATCTTAAGCACATAAAAACTTAATTTAAAAATAACAAAAAAAAAAAAACGAGAAGAATATAAAATAAAAACAAAGTTGTAATTCGTGTTAATTTAAATATAATTTGATTTATTAATTTCATTGACATGAAAAATAAACTAATCATGTTCATTATCTAATCTATATTCTTGTTTTACAAAAGAATGTTGAATAAATTTTTGTATGTTTTTAATGTTTTAGAATAAAATAAAGTAATTTTTGCTTTAGAGAAGAATACTTCTAGAGAGTGTTTTCATAAACCTGACAATCGAAAGTGACTGTAGATAGATAAAGTAGATATTTTTTATAGAATAAATTTGAGTGGATGTGAAAAGGAAAAATCTTAATTAGGTTCTGTTTGGAAACGTAAAGTACCTAGATTGTTTTTCGATAGATGGTATTTACCTTTTCTTTAAAACTTTTCATACTAAGATATTGCAGCAAGATGAGCTATGAGAATAAGTTATTGGACAATCCAATACATTAAAAGATTTTTTTTTCAAGTTCATTTACCTAATTTTTTGATTAATTTTACTCAAATAAAAAAGACACCCACCCTGTTAACAAATTGTTTTTCAAATTGTAAATCTTTTTATTTAAAAGCAATGTACAAAAGCATTGTTGTCATTAATTAAAGAATAGGTACATGATGGAATATTTATTGCGAAATGTATATCAATATTGAAATACATATGTATGTATTAATTATTGTATAGACTCAATTATTGAAAAAAAAAAAAACATAAAAATTAACCTGGAATTGAAGAAAAAAAAATATTCAATTAACTAAAATATTCGAGATATGACTTTGTTTATTTAAACAAGTAATTTTTAAATAACACGTTAAGATAAAAATAATAATTTTTTTTTCTTATTGTCAACTATCCTTTTTTAATAAATTTAGTGTTTTTCCTTGTCTTATCAGATACAAATTGTTTTTTGTTTTTTTATTATGGTCATTTGATTCATTTTTAATTATTATTTACAATCATTGATAATATATATTAATTAAAAATTAATTCAATGATGACAGATACAACTAATTATAACGTTAAAATGTGATATTTTATATCTCTTCAGAGAAGGCAAAAAAAAAAACTTGAAGACCTTGCGTTAATTTCATATTATCTGGCAATACTCTCTGTATACATACATACATACATACATATGTACATACATATATGCATAAGTAATTTAGATTATTTTTTTTGTTGTATTTTAAAATGAAGAAAAAATGACAAAAAAAAATTGTATTAATATAAATGTATACATGAATATTTTATTTAAAAAAGAAACCACAAAAAAAAAATATTTTGAAAAAGATCACAAAAATTAAAATAAATATCAAGATAGTTAAAATCGTTTATCATCAGTATCATATATCATGTTATCATTGAATTAATATAAATATATTAAAATAATATTATAATTTAAAAATTTAATTTTTTTGTTTTATTTTTTTTTGATTATACCGACGATGAAATGGATTATAACACAAAAATATTGTCATGATATTTATTTTTATTTTTTTGGATAACAAAAAATTATTGGTAAAAGTTTTTATTTAAATTTAAAAAAAAAATAGGTGATGATTCCGTTCGATTTTATATTTTTTTTTAGGAATAAACTTTTTTCATTTTTTATTTTAAATTAAATACATACATAAATATATTTTAACAAAACAATCTGAATAAAATCAATGTGATTTAGTAGTTTTCAAAAAAATTAAATCTTACTTAGCCCACAGTTTTGTCCAAGTGTACTTAGAACAAACCACAAATTTTCTCATACGTCTTCCCTGAAAAAAAACTACGTTGATACCATAGCAGTTGATGTGTGAGAGAAGATCCTTGGACATAATTATACTAAAAACTTATGTTTGAAGTTTATTTTAAAATTAAAACATCGTCATTCCAATTTTAATTGCAAATTTTCTCAAGAAAAAATAATATAAAATTTAAAGAAAAAGTCCAAAACAATTTCGCCCAACTTTTTGAAAAAAATTATAAAATTCATGAAAAAATAATTTTTTGGAAACTAATAGAAAGTTTAAAAAAGATCCGATGACAAAAGTTTACTCTTAATTTTTTGGAAAAAAAAATGCGAAGTATTGCACAATAACTTTCAATAACTTTTCACATACCTACATATATATTGATTGATCTGAGTAAAATTTAGAACATAGGTTTTCTGAACAATCGTTCAGTGAAAAAGCTTTCAAAAATCTCTTAATAATGTAGATATGTATGTGTTTTTTGTTCGAAAAATCGTGTTATTTGACAAACCTGAATAAAGTTTAGGAACTGTGTCACGTTTTTTCGTAATAAATATCGGAGAGCGGGAAATATTTTTTGTGTTAAGCTTTTTATAACTAAAAAATAAAAGTTATAGAAGAATAAGAAGAAAAAAAGAACGAAAAAGCTAATTACTATCATAAGTAAACCATTATAAGATAATCACTTAATACGAATAACTTTTCAAAATGGTTAATTTAGGAAAAAAATACCAAAAATTATCTAATAAACTTTCTCCTACCCAAAAACCAACTAATTATGAATTTGTAATTAAAATCTAAAATTATTTTATTCTTAAAGTGTCCATCAATAACATGTGATATGTATATGTATATTAAATGCTGATCATTGTGTTATTTTTAGTTTTTGTTTGTTTTTAATTGAAATTGTATGACAATGGTTAATGGTATAGGATGAATATCTAAATCTAAAAAAAAAATGAATCCGCATTCTTTAAAAATTTACACATTAGTTTAACTAACCTTCAACACACATATAAAAATAAAAAACAACACATAAATAGAATTTTGTTTTTGTTTTTCTTTAATTAAGAATATTGCACTTTTAGTTAATAAAAGACAATAATTTAACATTCTTAAATTATTTTAAAATTATTTTATCTATCTTTATTCTTTTATATGGCTCATAGATTCACATAGCATGTACAATATATATACATATAAAAAAGATATTGATATTAAAATAAACTTCCGCCCATTTGCGGTACACTACAAAACGATTGAAATTCTTCCACATATCATAACCACACACATTCATATAAGAATATCGCATCTTTGTGGATTGCATCACACAGTAATGTTTTTTATTTATTTTTTTTTTTACATCCGTGCTATAAAAGCATTTTTAATATATTAAGAATGTTTTACCAATAGATTTTATGAATAGCATTTTTGTTGATATAAAAATAACTAACGATAGTTAAGCACAAAATTTATACAAGTGTATATAATAATACTCAATTGTTAAAAAAAAAAAAAACAAAAACAAAAAGAGAGGTACAGAAATTAAATAATAATAATAATAACGCATCGAAAGAAAATACTTTCTAGTTGTTGTTCAAGTTTTCTCACAATTTATAAATTAGTATTAACTATATAAAAACACAAGACAACAACAAAAAGGATGAATAGAATGCAGTTTAAGGTCAAAAGATATGTAACCTTTATTTTATTCTAAGTATAATGTAACAATTCACATACATAAATACCGGACTTTTGATAAATATATAATTATATGTAACAATATTGTTTTTATAATATGGTAATTACAATTAACTGTTAAATGAAATATTTTCAAAGAGCTTACACGTATATGTATGTGTGTGTGGTTATAAAAATTATATTAATCTGCATATAAAATTTTAATGTATGATTATTTATTGTGTAATTGTGTTTGGTATATACATATACGTAAATTTTAAAATTAAAAAAGATTATCTAATTAAATATTTTAAATTCAGTAACTGAGACTTGTTCAAGAAAATCCCCATTTGGGGATCACGGTACATGCACCATGTTGGTTTTTAATAACACATAATATATGGATAAAAATTCCGAATTATCTCCGTAAAGGATTACGGAAGGAAATGAGGTAAGGATCATGAGATTGGAACTTAGAATATTAAGCTCAAGCTCATGACTACAGTTAAGTCTGAATTTTTGTATGTGTGGAAATATTAAAGTTGACCGAGAACCTGGTCGTCCTAAATGGAACAAAAGCTAAGTAATTTCATCAAAAATAATATAAAAAATGAATCAAAAATTTTTCAAAATAATTTTCTACATCAAAAGTGAATTTCAAGGCACCCATCACTAGTGTTGTTTTTCTTCGTGTATTTCAGTGTTTTCTTCATTGCATACGAAGAAATCTAATTTTATGCGCATAAATCAAGTTTTCTACGTAGAAAACTACTTTTCTGCGCAGAAAACTTGTTTTATGCGTAGAAAACTCAATTTCTCTCTCATTTTTAATTTCTCATCTATTAAAAATGTACTGAAACTGAGAGAGAATGAGAGAGATAATTGAGATATTAATTAAAATTATTATTTTTCTTTAATAACTTAATTTATATTAATTTTATGATATAACAATGTTTGGAAAAAATGTTTATTTAGTAAAAATTTACAAATTTGTAGAACATGATAATTTGATATTTGTTGTAATTTGGGAGATTTCAGGGAAAATTGATACCCAGTTTTATGTTACTTAATATTTATCACGTTTTTCTTTGGTTTACGTTGCTCATAGATATTTAATATATTCGGTGAAAATAAAGTTTAGGATCTTCTCTACATTTCATTAGAACATAATTTTCATATAACTTTAATCATAACTTAGTTATAATTGATTAAAAACAATAGCGTGACGTTTTGGTACTCAACTAGTCGTTGACAGTCACTTCACTACACATACATGTGGATAATAAGTAAAATAAGTAAAATTTATGACATATATCAAATGGAGTCAATAAATTTCTTTAGTATTCATTTTTTAATACATAGATTTTTACTTTCAATTTGCACCACTGTTTCCTTTTCAAGCTGTTTGTTTTCTACGTAGAAAACCTAAAAAATTCATGATGTATAATACATAGTTTTCTTCGTGCACAAAACTAGGTATAATACTTGAAGTATATTACGTCCACAACACTACCCATCACTATTAAAATTGACTGCATTTTTAGTTTTGGAAATAAACCAAAAAAATAAATACAGAATTGAAATACTTATTAGGACTTTTTTGATATTAAAAGAATTTTTTTTCCAATTTTATATGTTAGGTTCTTTTTTTATTATTTTTACACAATTTTATTTTTTATTAAAAAAGAATTTCGTCTTTAAAAAACGGCTATTTTACGACTTTACAAAAAAAAAAAAAAGAAGAAGAAACTAAAAAACAATAAAATTGAATTTATACAGAATGAAAGTTATACCATTTCACAGATACATACCTGCATTTTTTTTAGAAGGCGAAACAAAAAAAGAAATATTCATCATTGCAAAATGCAGTATCTTTTTTAAAACACGGATCAAACATAACAAAAATGTTTCACAAAAATCACATACATTATTACATACATACATACATATCATCATCATATAATGTTTATATACAACAGTGATATGTTTTGTAATGTTATGTTGAATTATTTTTATGGTTTATATCTCATATAAAACATTTAAAATGCTTTTACGTATAAACTTTTCACACGTTTACTGCCATCATCTATTAAAATTACTATTATATACGATGGAGCACATATAAAATACACCCGATAAAATTTATAAACACATGATATTGAAAAAATCAATAAACCATTGATCCAGGTTCACGCATCCAATGATCGTGTCATTTATTGCAATTTTGTAATTTTTTATTTTTGTTTTTTGTATTATTTTTTTTCTTTAACTTCTTTTTACTTTTAATCTATCAATTGTTTTTTTTTTTATTTTTTTTTATTTTTTTTATTTTTTAGTTTCATTATGTCCATTTTGTTTGAGTAGTGTTGTTTCTTCTCTATTCTTTGTTTTTTTTTTCGTTATTTTATTATTTTTCACTTGTGAAGAATCGATTTAAACGCGTCTTTAGGGACCATTAACACAATCTGCTTTTTTCACTATACTCATATGTGTATATAAAAAGAGAAAAATTATGTACATAATATATTAAGTATTTGTAGCATGAATAGATTAATGTTTATTCTTAATTCAACTATATACAACAAAGATTGTGGTACTTTATACACATACCTGTCCTTCTGAAGTTTACATCCGTATTTTTCTTGTATTTTAGAAAATACATACACATGTCAATTGCTACCTTTTAAAAAGTCATGGTTAAACAGGGTGGTGCTTTTGTGATATAATTGAAATGAGCTTTTAAACTAAAAAAAAAAAAATTTTGACTCTTAAAAAATTGGAGTTTCTTCAGATATTCAGGACCAGATTCTTCCCAACTTTTGTTTCTTTATGAAATTAAATTCTAAATTTTTTGTAAACCAGTGTTCTATTGAAAAAAAAATATAATGTAACCTTTGACTCTTCATTTGACTTCTTCACATTGATAAAGTATTACTAGCAAGGTTCATGAGTTATTACATTTAACACCTTGTACGAAATTTTTCCTTCAGAATTCATCTCTTTCGAATTTTCTTCTTCAGTTTTTTATGTTGTGTTTTTCTAATTTATTTCATATGCTCTCTAATAAGTACACGTACACCCTATACATTTAGACATGCATAGTACATAAAAAATATAAGTACCATAAATAAATATATATTTTTTTGTAAAAATGCATCAGAATATAACTGATGGAAGAAATTGAACTCATCAGGTAAAATGTGTGTAAAATTCCACCTACGCGAATTCAATTAAAATTTCAATTCATTTCGCATACACCCACGTTAACGGAAGTTTTATTCAATATCCGTATATAAATACGTGTGTATGTATAAACATAAATACAAGTACATTGAATAAAAAAACCTTTTAATCATTAATAAAAGTATGGAATATAATGTGTACAATATGTAGAATTGAAAAGTATATAAAATGTATCGTGTGAGAAATCGTGAGTTCGTGGTTTTATAGGATCAGAAGGAAATTTAAAGTAAAAAAAAAATTTAAAAAAGAAGAAAAAATAAAATAAATGTTTATTACTGAAGTTTTAAATATAGTTTCTTATAGTCTTATAACATCCGGCTTCTAGTTTTTAGCGCCACTAAAAATAACAAATTTAGAAAAGAAAAATGCAGAAAAACATGAAACGATGTTCGAAATAATGAATTGACAAGCAAAGTTAATGTAGTTTTTTGTTTTGTTTTTTTTTTCTTTTCATAACTTTTAATTAGTTAAATTTTTATTTCAAAAATTCTAATTTTATAAAATTTATTTATTTATTTTTTTTTAACTTTGAATGGATATAAAGAATTTCGAAATAAAATTCAATAAAATTGTAGGCTTTATGTACACGTGATAGTTGTGGAAAATTTTGGTACTATCATCATTAAAATAAATTCGAATTTTGAATTTGGAAATGAAAATTCCTTATTTTGCACTTTATATTTTCTTAATAGTGGAGGTTAGTCTTTTTCTTTGAACATTAAAAATCCTTTTTCCGTGCCTCTGAATTTGTTACCTCACTTGAAAAGTTTCAAAAATTTTATGTTTTTCGAATTAGACAATGTGGCGTCTGAAACATAATACTTCGTCTTCTTTGAAATGAAATCTGTAAAAAACGATTCAATTGAGACTTGATTACAATTCCCCATTCCCATTTCAATTCGACCATCCAACTTTTCTTTTAAATGAAACACGAACTATTTAAGCTTTAATAGTCAGCTAGTTTTAGCTAAGCCGTGCCAAGTTTTACTTCAAAAATAAAATTATTTTTATATTTTTCCAAATGTTTTATGTTTAAAATTGAATTATATATGGAAAGTTTCATTAAAGTGCATTCGGGGCACGGTCATTCAACACCTCTTCACCCTCCCAGATACTACATCATTGTGTTTTTGTAAAACATATAATATCATACACAAATAATTTTTCAAATTCTATTGAAAATTATGGATTGTTATTATGTATGTTATTTTATTATACATTATTGAAAAAAAATGTATCATTTCCATATGAAATTAATCTAGAAAACATGTAAATTGGATAACAAGAAGATGTTTTCATTCAATTTTATATATGCATTTTTTAAATTCATATTCATATTTGTTACAAATATCTATTACATTATCAATAGTTTTACGACACAAATATTTTCGAAAATTATTCTTTTATATCATAAAATATTTACACATACGAGTTTTTTCTTCTTCACATTTAAAATGATTTCTTTTCGATACAGTTTTTTTTTTTCAAATGTTAAAATCATTATACATATTATGAATTGGTCAAGTTATGTGTGTGTATTTTTTTTAGTAGTCGCACAGTAAGATGTTTTTATTTTATTTTTTATTTTTTTATTATTATTTTTATTTTTTTTTTATGTGAACTTTTGTTATTATTTATTTATATCACAAAAGCAAAACATGATAAACTAATAAATGTTGTAGTATATATTGATTTTTATTTTTTGTAATGATAATTTTTTTTTTATTATTATTTTATATTTGTTTATTGTAAAAATATGTAAATCAATTTAAAACACTATAAATTTAAATATATACATATTTACGATAATAAGAAAAATTCTCTATATAAATTCTTCATTTTTTCTTTCAAATAAATTTTTTGTAACGTTGTTTAATTTTAAAGTAAAAATATGGATTCTAAAATATCGACCAGTTAATACCTATTATGGGAAGAATTAGATTTATATGATTTGGTCGGATGATTTCCTATAGCTTTTTATCTATTACAAAACCGCCAAATTTTTTTTTCTAAAATGTTCAAGGATGATTATTTGAAGAATTGCAGTGAAGTTATTTGAAATGTTTAGTTGTTACTTAGAATTTTCATAAAAATTAAGATGACACCTTCATAAAGTAAATAAGTTTACTAACTTCGGTTAAAATGAATAGGGTTCTGAAGATTGTGAACATAACAAAAGAAACTTAAACAAACTGTTGTATTTTATTTTTTTTAGTTTAATTTTTATTTTAAAGAAAAAAACAGAATAATATTAAGTAATATATTTACATTTAAATATTCCTCTGCTCATTAATATTTTTAGGTCTATACATAATATGTTAGGTATTTGTTGAAAAAATCTTCTGAAAAAGTGAACCTCATTCCTAAAAATATCAAACATCAGTAACGATAGAATTGCTAATTTAAACTGAAATCTTAATTAATTGTTTTATAGATAACTGATGATAAATTCGCAATTAGAAAATGTCAGCATATTAAAATACAGTTATTATTTATATTGAAGTAAAAAAATATAAATATCTCTATACTATTCAAAAATATTTCATAATTAAATAAATGGGTTATAAAAATATATCACATTGTAGAATGAAACGAAAAAAAAAAACAAAAAAAAAAACT
Organism: Bombylius major; assembly: GCA_932526495.1. Classification (NCBI taxonomy): domain Eukaryota; kingdom Metazoa; phylum Arthropoda; class Insecta; order Diptera; family Bombyliidae; genus Bombylius; species Bombylius major. The sequence continues at coordinate 17,484,264 of OW052044.1, read as the reverse complement.
TAGTAAATAATAATTTAACTCATAAAATATCATTTTTAGAAAATACTTGTACATATAGTTAAAAAAAATTTTTTTTTACTAATTAAGAAATACATTAAAATTCATTTTTCTTCACATTAAAAAAAGCTAAAGAAGAAGAAGGAGGAAGAAAAAAAAAATTAATTTTTGTTAAAGAATGATAACAAATTGCAACAAACAGCAGTAAAAATAAATTCAATCTTTTAAAAAGTACAGAATTACAAATCGTAAATCATATTTCACCATATACTGCTTTACTGGGCACTATTTACTATATTATATGGGCACTTTATGTATGTTACATATACATATATACAAATTATGAATATATAAATTCAAATTGTATTATTATTATAACGATATGGCATATAACATATGTAACCAAAAGAGTACTACAAAATATCTACCTTTTATATGTGTATATAGGTATGTTTATATTATTTGTAAATATAAAATATGCGATAAAATATCAAATTGTTTCTTTTTTTTTGTTTTCTTTTCTAGGGATATTAAAAAGTACAATTTGAAAAATTAGAGTAATAAACTTCATTGATGGATCATACAAATAACTTAGTGTAGTGTGTGCATGTATATGTGTGTATCTGATGCTATACATAAGTCCTTCACCACACTATATGGATCTTTTAATATTTAAAAAAAAAAGAAGAAAAAAAATTATGTATATGTGATATCGACCTCACAAGTTGTATCTTTTTTATTCTTTAGTTTGAAAATTGCATTTCAAAAGCATTTTGTCGTGTTTTTTTTTTTTTTTTTTTTTTTTTAGAAGTATATTTCTCAACTTGTTACCATACTTTAAAATATAATGTTATCGTTTCATGATATGTATAAAGAAAAAACAAAAATAAAACTAGGTACTGTGCATACTGTAATAATAATAATAATAATAATAATAATAATAATAATAATAATAATACCTTAAATCATTCACGATGTTATTAAGGGTGAAGATTGTGGATTTTGGAATAAAATGAATTGGACACACACTATAGGAATATATTTTTTTTAGATAACAACATTTATAAATATTATAAGTTATTATAAGTAGTATAACAAATTTGAAAAAAAAACACATTCTTTTTATATAAAAAAAATAAAAATCACAAAATTGATATCCCTCTGTTCTTGGACACCTTATGATTTCACCATTCTCATTATTTGCTTCCTCTCACTATATTTTATAATAGAATACATTTGATATCCTGCTGTGAATTTAAGTTGCATTTGACTTTTGATTTGATCATAATATACAAAAACATAAATATATGTGATATATAGTACATTTTGTATATTTATGTGTGTGTGTTTGTGTGGACATTATGTAGATACCTATAATACTCGCATTTAACAAAATAAGATTTAAACTCAAAATACAACAAATTTACAAGAACGTTTTGTGATATTTTGCTCTCTATCTTCTCAAGAAACATAATATTTGTTTTTTTTCTCTGTCGAAATGACCTGTTGAACTCTGCCATCAGATTTTATTCGATTGTAAATTTGTGCGTGTTTTTGTGACATTTTTTTTTGTATTTAAGAAAAACGAAGAAAGAAAAATTAAATTAAATATGTAAGAGATTAATTTTATTTTCTTTCGATATTTTATAATGGTTTTTTTAATGCAGGGTGTTTTTTGAAGAAAAAAAATGTAAGGTACATTTTGTATTTCGAATAATGTCAGTCAAATAGGCTGTTTCCTGTACTAATTTTAAGGGGGTTATTCGTGTAAGGTACGGGCTTCCTGTAAATAAATTTTCCACTTTTCTCTTTCCATATAATCTCTGATTTCAAGCTTTTTGTTTTGTTATTCTTGACTTTCAAAAATCCTTACTATTTCTACCTTCATAGAATGCTGACAAGTTTATTCGTCATGTTTTCCATCATCTTTTAAAGATGACTTCTAAACTTCTGAATCACAGTATCACCATTTTGGTTATGTTTTAACATATAAAAATAAAAAAATAATCAAAAAACATTATCTTCATAGTCGTAGGACTCGAAAAAGTCCCACATAAATGAAAAAAAATTAATGTAGAAAATTATTTTTTGCTGCTAAATATAAAAATAAGCCACTAAATTATTCGAGAACAGTTATATTGAGCGTGATGGTGAACGTAGGGTGTGGAGAGAGGCCAATTAAGAGTTTCTTGAAAAAAAAAAAATCATCTCAACATTAAAACATGGGGGTGAGAATTAATTGGGATGTATGTCAGCACTAGGAATTGTTTTATTCTAGTTGTCTCATGAAGTGAAATTTTCCAAAAAAGTGGATTTTTTTTTCAGAATTTTTTAAAAACCACAACAAATATATTTTTTTTTTCTTCGGAAAAAGCAAACATATTCTTATGATAATTTATAAAAATGTTTTAGTGTGTATCATCTGTACAATGAATGAGACGATTACAACATAACGATGGAATTTGAACTCATTCCATTGAAATTTAAAGTAGCTGTGATACCACATTATATGATTTCATGAAAATAAAATATGTTAATAATCTTTTAAAACTAGTAAATAAATGATCAAAATTTCAAAGAAAAAAGCAGACCATATCAAATCTTATATTTTAATATTATACTATACGAATAAAATAATGTATCTTCAAAAAAAAAAAAAAAAAAAAAAAAAAAACGATATAGATTCTTTTATACGGATAAATTCATTTGAATAGAATGATGATATTTTTATTATAATATCATCAGCATATGTGTAACTATGTATAAAATACTCGATAACATATGAGTATACATATGTATGTACAATATATGAAACATAAAAAGATGTCACATTTAGGAAAAAAAGAAAAAGAAAAAAGAACAACAATGTTTTGTGTGTTAGCTAACTAGGTTTATAATCTTTGAATATACTTTTAATAAGCAATATGTTAATCACAATAATTTAAATGCATTGAGGCGTGTATATTTATTGTATGATACAGGTGATCAACATTAAATTTTCGGCACCTCTTAGGGATATACTACAGATATAGGCTAAAGAAAAAAAAAAAAAAGAATAGAGGAAAAAAGAAAAAAAAAATAAAATAAAAAAAATGAAAATTATTGAAAATAAATAAAAGAAGAATAAGAGAATTTAAGAAAGTTTATTTTTTTATTTTTATACATATGTAGAGTATCTTTTATAGTAGGTATATCTTATATAATAGAGTTTAAAGATATAAAAATTGACTACAACGACAGTGTTAACGACATAAAATGATCATCACCACATTTTAAATAATTTTGTGCTGCTGATAGTTTGATCACAGAAAAATAATGGTAATTTTTGTGTTTTTTTTTTATATTTAACATTTTTTCGAAGAAATAAACTAAGTCTTTTGTAATGTTAAATAAGCTCAAATGCATGTTATAGAATCTAAAACATATCATTCTGTTTTTTTTTTGTTTTTTTTGGAATTATACTTTTGTATCATTCGAAAATCGATTGAATTGATTATGATTGGATTAAAAAGAGAGTAACTTTGCGGGATAAACAATATATCTTTTTATATAGATTCAGTTGTCATTTGTATTAGATTTTTATTAGTATTTTCGTTGTTTTGTAATATACTCGTATATATATCTATTTTTTTGTTATTTTAGTTTAAAAAATCTATCTTTAAAAGCCAGAATTTTATTTTATTTTTTTGTCGTTATTATTATTAATATATTATTGATTTTTTTTTATTAGATTGAAATAAAGGAAAAAAAAATGATACATGAATCAGTGGCAATATATTTGACGCCCAGAAAAAAAAAGAAAAGAAAAATTTTTTTCGTTATTTTGAAAAACAATAAATTTCATTAGACAAAAAAAGGATGACATTTTCAAATTGATTAGATTGTATTCGATTTAGAAGTGAAAAAATGAATATTGAACTATTTTAATGGTCTTGAAATTATAATAATAAATTTATGAAAGATACTAACTCAATACTGATTTCTATAGTATCTTTTGATTTTATTCTTATTATCTTGCTTTTTATATGTTAATTATTTTCTTTTTAAATTCATTTTTTGTTTTGTTTTCTATGTTCTAGCTTTCAATATTTTTTATCTCCAAAAATAAAAAAAAAACCAAATAATTTTGATTGAAATAATTCAATGAATAAATTAGATTAGAAAATTAGATTATTAAGTGTGGAATTGTTTTGTTTTGTTCTTCTTCTTCTTTTAGTAAATTAATTCTTTTATACTGTGGGAATTAGATAAAAATAATAAAATGTGACCTGAAAAGTATAAATTGATAAAAGAAAGTAGAAAAAATTATTGAAATGAATTTAAAGGTTTTTGATAAATTTTTCAAAAACAAAAAAAAATGTATTTAAAATTATTCAAGGGTAATAGGAGAAAAAGTGATTCGCATTCGATTTTAAACTGTAGGTGCATATATGACAAAAAAAAAATTGTCAAAGAAAACTCAAGTATGTAAATACTTGAGGTGTTATGATTACAGTTTCCATAAGGAATAACAAGCAAAGAAAAAAAATAGGAGAAATGTAGGGAAAAAAGGTGTCTACGAGCAAAATAAATCTTTTTACTACAAATTTTGGTTTCTCAATTTGTTCCGATTGAAGTCCTACTTCATAAAACGGTGTTATACCACTTAAAATGGACACATATTTGATTAATGTTTTAATATTAATTTTATTAATTTTTAACCTTATATAGAAGTCTTTGATTTAGAAGGAAAATGAGAAAAAAGTCCTTAAAAATAGTTTATTTTTCGAAATAAAAGTCAAATAAGCATGATTAAATTAACTCTTTTTCAATTAGAAAAATAATTAAGAATTTCAATACTTGAAAATTTTCACAAATTTTTCATATACTGTAATTCTCTAAAAAATATTAAAATTTTCACAATTCAAAAGTTCAAATAAATAATTGCATACAATTTGAAAAGTTTATTATTGTTATTATTTAATTCATTACAAAGTATTTACTAGTAAAATTACATAAAATATACTGTAAACACAGAAAGAAAAAAAAAACAACAACTAATAAATGAATCTTAAATTTCAATTTATAAAATCTTTTAATTTAAAATAAAAGTTCATTTTTATTAAATAAAATGTAATTTTAAACCTTTTAAGTGACAGTTGAAAAATAATACATCATCAATTTCAAGTAGATGACAACATATTATATTTTAAGGAAGAAGAACAAAAAAAAACAGAATTGAAAATGTGTAGGTGGTTTAAGAAAATAAAAACGAACGAAAAAATGAAAAGACTTTATTTTTATTAATGAACTATTTGCTTAGATCAACTTTTCATGTTTATTTGTTTTCCTTCTTTGTTTTTTTTTCTTCAATGTGCATTAAAATATCATATGTAAATACAAATAAATATTTTCATTTCGAAAAAAAATACAAAATTTTTGTCGCAAATACAGTATTTTTTTGGTTTAAGAAAAGAAAAAAATAATGCAGCTTTTAAAGAAATTCTCATAAAATGAAATGTGATCAAGCTAAAAACCACCTTTATAAAAGATAAAATTGAAATTGTTGTTATTTCTATATGAAAAATTGTTCCAATAACTTGTTAAACGTGTATGCCAGTTTATGGGGTAACTGTCAAACTTCCTGTGAATTTTTTTTTTAGATTATGGATGATTTATTGTCATTTAATTTCTACGCAAAATAGTTGGGTCTGTTCTGTTCAATTTCTTCCACTGATTAAATCTAATTTTTTAAATTTTAAATGTTGGAAAACATTTTTACCGTCTTATCTTGCTCAGTTTATTTTCAGCCAGCTCATAGCCTGAATAAAAATCCACTAGAAGTTCGTCATGCACTAATTTTTTTAAATTTATCTTTCTTCAGCTGTGCTGCTTTTAACTCTTTTTAGCTTTGAAATGCATTTCGCTAAAAATGTATTTTTCCTATTAATCCCTACTTTACCCAGCCTGCTGGAACTTTTTAAAATCTCTGATTTTATCAATGAATTTAGTCTTTCAAAAATATTTCGCAGACATAAATTAATTAAATTCTTTTCGCTATTTAAGAATTTTTCTTGGAACTAGTCAAGAGTTAGAAGTAATTTAAAACTGATTTGGTGTTTTTCAGAAAGCTTCCGATGAAAAAAAATTATCTTGAAAAAAATTTCTCACCTACGAGGTTTAACAGTTAAACTTGAAATTTATGAAACATAAGACTTTTAATATAAATACCATAAAATAAAAAATATAAAAAATAAATTAATCTAAAGTCACTATTTACTGGAAAAAAAAACAACAAAAACAACAAAAACAACAAAACATCATCCAAACACTTTCGTATCATATAAAAGTGTGATAGCAAGTGGTAGTGACAAATTGATCCTAATTGAAAGATTGGTTATATTGTCATAGACCATTTCCCCATATCGTTCAAGGAGTTATTTGTATGGTTATTTCATTTTACCGTTTTTTTTATTTTTTATTTTTTATTTTGTCTTATTGAAAAAAAAAAAAAAAGAAAAAAAAAAGAAGAATACTCATAATGTCATGTTAAATCTAAGAAGGTGGTATTTGATAAAGTTAAAGCCTTGAAATAAGTGTTGTATCTCATTTTTTTTTTAAAACATCTTTAAGATTTTGATGGTCTTTTTTTCATTTTATTTTATTTACCATTTTTGAACTAATTCATCCCATTTTAAAAATTAAATTGATATTTCTTTTTTTTATTTAGAAAAATTTAATAGATTGTGATTTATAAATGTCAACAAAATAGTTGTGGTATATTTTAAAATGGATTAGTACTGTGTATATCTTTACATTTAAGTAATATTAAGTATAGATAATACACATAAAGGTAATTGGGATAAGCTCTGTATAAGGCAAAAAAAAGGTGAGGTTTCCTATAACTTTCTTTTAATATGTTTCCATTTATTACACTTCTTTTTTTTTAAAATTTTTTATTTTGATTTTATTTTCTCAGTTCTTTTAATGTAAAAATACAACACATATTATACATTAAATGTGTGTAGTAAATACATAGTATGTATGTATTTTTTCATTTTTTAATATTTACGTTCTATGTTATTTTATTTTATAACATGAACGAGATAAAAATGAATGATTCTAAAGTGTTACACTTAAAAGGGTCATTTGTTCTTGTTACTTGGGTGCAAATGAAATTCAATTTAAATTTATCATTTTTGTGTTGTTGTATTTTTTTTTCGTAATTTTTTTTTAAAGAGTAAATGATATCGTATCGACGAATGACATGTTTTTTATTTCATATAAAAAAAAACTGAACGTTTATGTTAAGTGTTTTTATGGTTTGTGTATAGTACAAGAGTATTATGTATATATGATTAATGATATTGTCCATGAGATTTTTAGAAAACTTTTTAACATTTATTCACTCAGATTTTAAAAATTTTTTTTTTTTTCTTTTTGGTCATTTTTGTTCTTGTGACTTTAGATATTGGGAAAAAGTTATGTGTATATAAAATAAAGAAAGAAGAAAAAAGAAAAGAGAAGGAAGAAAGTTAAAGATATCAAGAATAATGAAGTAATGATAAAAATGAAAAAGAAAATGTGTAGCAATTTGTTAGAACACACAGCTTTTAATAAAAATTATTTTGGAATATTTACTAAAAGATTTTAGTTAAGAAATGTGTTTAAATGTCGTTTTATTAAATGGAATGGATTGAATTCCATACTAAGAGACCTTTAAGACCACTATGGGTCACGTCAATCTTTTCAAAAAAATGTTTAAAATAACTTCCTCGGTTCACAAAGAAACTAGCACATTACCATGTACTTTTCTTATGTTTTCTGTAAAAAATTCATTACTCTTTTTGTCACCCATCTTGATAATAGTTTTAACTAGTTTTAAGATTCTTTAAAATTAACTAAATTGATCCTTTCAATAGTTCTATAGAGATTCAGTAAGTTAATGACATTATAAATCAAAAAATTCTTCAGCTGTTTTACGAATTCCATAAGGATCTTTGAAGACTTCAAAATTTCAAATGGGTCAATTTTTATGACAACATTTTTCCAAAATGCATTTCGTGACATATTAAAATTTTTTAAAAATTCTGAAGATACTTTGAACAAAATGAAGTCTTAGATTGCAGGTCTTTTATTGCATGGTGTTTATTTTTCAGAAAGTAAACCAAGTACTACAACTAAAATTTAAAATTGTATTATTAATAATAATCCTTTATAATAATTAATAATAATAAATTTCTTTACGGCCTTCAACAAAAAATTAAAAAACAATTCTAAATATACATATCTTTTCACCTGCTTATTTTTTAATTTTTTCCGCATTTTTTTTTTCAAAACCATACCCTATAATTTCATTTCAATTTTTTTTTGCTGTATTTTGTTGTTATTGTTGCTGTTTTATTTTGAAAATAAAAAAACAAATTTAGCACATGCATCTTAAAGTGTAATTATATAATATTGTCATTACAAATATAAAAGACTAAGCTACATATATCTATAAAAAAAAAAAAATTACAGGATCTTATAATTTATAATATCGAATGTAATAAAACGAAACTTCATCATAATTTAACGTCATTACACGCAAACCAATTAACACCTCAACATATGATCTTCATCCGACCTAAAAGAAGACCTTAAAATATTTCGCACTCCAATTAAATTTGCATCGTTCTCTCACGAACATGCTATATTCTTGTTAAAGTATCTACATTATATTTTTTTTTCAAATATTTATGTATGTACTCGTATGTATGTTAAAATATAATATCTTCATTGGTAAGTATATTAGTTTATTATAAAGATATTATATGTATCTATGATATATGTAGGTTTTGTAGATATCAATATACATATATTATGTTACATGTAGAATGTAGATACTTTATTATTATTTTTGAATCTGTTTTATTATATTATAGTTTATAGTATACAAAAAAAAGTAGATACATATATATGTATGTATATGTGAATTTTATATATACATTATTTGTTCAATTGCAGATATGTGTCTATCAGTTGCAAAACGGATCTTTTCCATATTTTGAAAAAAATGAGTTATATACGTCATTTGAAAGGTCTTTTAAAAATCTACTTATTTACTTTACTTTTAAAAGAAAAAAAAACCTTTTCCTCTGTATTTTGATCGTCAAAGTATGAGCTCAGTTGCAAAACAGTACATTTTATCAAATTTCAGAAACAATTTTGCTTAATAACTCAAAATGACTTAACATGACAAAGACCCCTTTTGCAACTGATAGACACATATGCTCATTTGTCGTCATGACAGGAGTATCAATGCAAACTAAACAAAAATCTTTAACGAATGCGCAATCGACTCAGTTTGATACTTTAATTAAGCAATTTGTACATTTCATAAAGTAATTCAAGTGAAGGTGCGACGATCTTTTTCAATTGATTTGTCTCCCTACATATTTCGATACTTACTGTACTTTCTTATATGTAAGAAAAAAAAATTAAATTCTTATACAAATATGTATAAGGTAGCTCCTCAAAGTGGTATTATTATTATTAGATTTGTATTTTACTTTTATTTTTCCTCTTTAAAACTTAAACTTATTGAAAATGTTTCATACACAGCACTCCAGCAGTATCTATTGTTGAATTTATTACATACATACATACATTATGTACATACTATAAACATACAAGCACCATCATATAGGAGTAAATTACACATTGCACAAACACGAGTATACCGTATAACGTTACCAATTTGTAAAGATATGAGGATAATCCTTAAAAAATTCACACAAAGTAGTAGTTAAAATGATATTTTCATATCACGTGTTTTATTTTTCATTTTTAGAAAAGAAAAAAAATGGAAAATTATAATTTGTAAATGAATTTTTTTTTTTAAAGGAAAGAATAATTCTTATTTATTTCACTTTATTTAATTTTTTTTTCTTTTTTGTAAATATGAATTGCAACATAATTTTTATTAATTTAACATCACATATTGTTAACAAGAAAAATTCAATCAATTTATTTTAAAGAGAGAAAAAATTGGATGTATGATTACAACACCACTACGCCAATGTACATTATTATGGTTTGTTTTTTTTTTTTTTTTGCAATTAATTTAATGAGATCTTCTCCTTCGATGAAACCTTGCGTGAGAATTTCAAATATATTTAAAATTGATAAATAAATAAATATTTTAAAAAACAAAATAAAAAAAAATAAGTGAAATGTTTTCGTATTGAATTACAATATTGTATTCTGATGTGAAATAATTTCATTTCATTTTTGAAAATATTTAAATGCCATAAATGATAAATATTGAAATATTTTATTTGTATTAAAGAAGAAAAAATAAAACAAAATATAAAAAAAAATAAAATGTATTCTTTTTGAAAAAAATATTAAATTACATTTTATTTTTAGTAATTTAGCAAAAGATGATGACGGGTTCATAAAAACAAAAACAAAGAAGAAGAAAAAATAGGAGAGAATTGCTTTAAGGTTATTTTGTCAATGTTATTGGAAAATATAAGATTTTTTTAAAGGACAAACAGAATTATTAATTACTTGAAGTTAAACAATGATTAACCTTTCGAAAAATTAAATTTTCAAATTCAGTGAGAAAAATTACTTGAATTGAGCAACAAATTTTGGAATTCATTTGAGAATTTTCCATAAATACTATAATTTCAAAAATACATACATGTTGTTGTTGTTGTTGTGTGGGTGGGGGGGATGCGGATAAGGCATCCACGAGCACTCAGACAGGAGAGTCCATTGTACTCAGCGCCCCGTCTCTAGTAAAATCTCCTCGTTTTCTTAACAAACGAGAGGACTTTGTCTAGGGGTTGAGAACAGATGTCTTCCATTCTCATTACATCAGAGTTCCATGTATGAAGCCTTATCCTAGAGAAGGCCGGGCAACAGCAGAGATAGTGCTCTGTTGTTTCGGCCTCCTCCTGGCAGGCCCCACACGTTGGGTCCCTGACCACTTTCATGACCGCCAGATGGTGGTTACACGTGTTGTGCCCTGTAATGAGCCCAACGAGAGCCCGACAGTCTTTTCTACTAAGGTTTAGAAGAAATCTAGCCGTTCTTTCCTCAGGCTTTTTCACAAAGCATTTCGTACCACTGCAACCAAGTAGGGTAAAATACATACATACTTTAATACTTACTAGGACTTTGCTTTAGAATTTTCGCAAATGATAATTGTTTTTTTTTTATTTGCGTTTTTTCATAGAATTCTTAAGCTCACAGAATATAAAAAATTAAATTTTAAGGAAAACTTGAGTACCAACATTTATTTTATGAAAAAAAAAAAAAATTTTTTATCAAGGCTTGCAAGGATAAAATATGTTTGACAAACAATATTTTACATTTTAATATTGTCCGTAAATTAAAAGGAATATAGAAATGTGTTTTGTTTCTTGTCTTTTGAAGTACATACATATATAGAATTCGGGTAATAAGAGTATTTCGCACAAAGCTCTTTGAAATGATTAACGAGTATCATGTTTTATTTCTTGGGAAAGTGAATTGAAAATTTTAATAGATTTGATTTTAAAAAATTTATATTTAGGTATTCACAATGGTTAATCTATACATAATTTTGTATTTCCAATTTCTAACTTAATTTTATGAAAGGATCACTCTCGTGTGTTTGAATAATTCTTATTTTTTTAATTTCATAGAAAAGCATTCTAAAGAATATAATTTTTTTGTTTGTTTATTTTAAAAACTTTTTGTACCATTATACATTATACCCCACGTTATATGTAAATAATTTTTCTTATTTATTTTTTGTTTACTTGTCACATCTTTAATTAGTATGCGCATGCTTTTAACACCAATAATGTCAAACAATTTAAAAAATTTATTTAATGAAACAGTTTCAGATTTCATTTGTGATACATTTTTAATTTTTTCGTATACGATTTTCAGGTCATTGAACAAATTATATACATATATTTTTTTTTCAATCATTCTAAAATTAGAATTCTTATTTTTCTCCTTATATTCTTATACATATCTCACACCACACTTTACTGAGAACATCTTATGAAAAAAATAAAAAATTAAAAAAGAAAACAAGTAATATAATTCTGGTTTCTTGTTTTTTAATAAACATTTTTTTTTTTAAGTTTAAAAAATTTTTTTTTTCGTCCAACTAATAATGTCAATTCTATTATGGTCTTGAATATGAAACATTTTTATCAGATTAAAATATATCAAAAATTTATTAACTAATAATAATTTAGTATTTTTTTTCTTCTTCTTTTTTTTTTTTTTTTTTTTTTCTTAAATATTAAAACAAACAAAAATAACAGATTCATATCATAAATATGAAACTATTATAAGATAAAAAAAAAATAATAAATAAATATTGCTACAAATACAAGCTACCGAAACCGGATCTCTGTTGTATATATCTAATATATTTTATCACAGAGTATATTTATATTAAAATTTATCTTATATAATCATAAATTTACGTGATATTAATAAAAAAAAAATTATTTAAAAAAAAATAAGAAAGATAAACAAAACAACAACAACAACAAAAAAATTAAAATAATACAAAGTAAGTCACCTCTAATATATACAAAAAAAAAAAAAGAATAAAGAAATTATTGTATTTGAACTCATAATTACCCGATAAATAATATCTTATGTGTCAAATAGATAAAATCAGTTGCAATGAGTATAGAATTAATAATAAAATCGAAAAGTAAATGATAACACGCAATCGAACTGTAATTCAATTAACCATTCTTAAGATATCGGAATTTGATATTAAACTGATATCATGTGTGTGTATAAATATATTACACGTATTATACGTATTATTAACTGTTTTTTTTTTTCGTTTTTTTTTTTATTTTGTTTTTCTTTTTACTGTAGGTACTTATAAAAAGATTATTGTATGTAAGAAAAAATATGTATGTGTATTTTTTTTTAAACACTCTTATCTAATTGAATATCTTCAAAAGTTTACTATAAAAATGGAAAATTTATTTTCAATTTAGCTTAGAATTAAACATGTAATTTTTGTATAATTGCAGGGTGATTTAAAATTAACGGAAATATATTTTGAAATTTTAGAAAAATAAAATAAATTTTTTTTTCTGGTTTTCTTGTAAATCTTAGACTTTGGGTCTCAAGTCATAATTGTTATACTGTTTAAAAAATGGAAAACACAAAGTAAGAATTTTGGGTAAAATAAAATTTTCGATCTTGTGGGTGGAAGTGGGTTGACCTTAAGCTGCCAAAAAAATATTATTTTGTAATTTTCAACACTATTATACATATACATACGTACAATAAACTCTCCTGTCTGAGTGCTTGTGGATGTCTCATCCTCATCCCCCCACCCACACGCATTATACATACACTCAAAGTTTTATGTGAATTGTGAATCACAAAGTGTTCGTTGAGAATGAATATATTTTTAAGATTAGACTTAAACCAAATTGGGTGTTGAGATCGTTGATTTTGATATGTTGTATTTTCTTCCACTTTGTGAAAAGAAGTAAAACAATTAAAATTTGTTGTTTACAGAGCTTTACCAATCTTGTACCACACTGTTATTATAAAGGTGGTTCAGTTGTACTGATAAACGATCTTTTGTGTAATCAATACGTTCATATATTGGTGTAATGCACATATAGCTTAAATAATAAATATAAAGTAAATTTAAGTCAAAGAACGATTAACGCATGTTAAATTCATATTCTTGAAGACATCATACTGAGTGCGAAACTTTTATAAATGGTGGTATGGTGTCCGGCCATATGACAAGTATGGGTAACACGAACGTTTAACGAAAATATTCTCATCTAAATTGCAACAACGACAGTAACAACTCAGCAGTCTTGAAAAAAAAAAAAAAAAAAAAAAAAAACACATATCGATGATAACCCATACATGTATCTATGGGGATAGAGGTATTTATTGCAAAATGCAACATAAAAGTAACAAAATCTCACTTTGACTATTTCATTTGAAAATTTAATTCCTTTTTTTTTTTTTGCTCTCTCTCATTTTATTTGTTGCATTTAAGCATTTTGAAGCATACAATATATAGTTTGACATGAGCATTGGTGATTTTAATTTATGAACGACCTCAGGACTGACATCGAATATACTTTACTGTATATTTTTTTTCTTCTTTTTTTTCCCATTTTTTTTTTTTTTTTTGTTCAAATCTATAACTAAAAAATACATTAGATACAAATAATAATGCTCCTTTTTGCTCATTCAGTTATTAACTTCAAAAAGATATTATTTTTGTTTTTTTTTTTTTTTGCTTTTTCTATATTTCCTGACACATAGATATCAGATTTTGTTATGAAAACGATATACATTGGGAAGTTATGTCAGTTGTAGTCACCTTTGAGCATAAAGCAAAAAAAAAAGCAACATAATAAAAAAAAATATATATGTATATCTAAAAATATGACATGGTAATTTGAGAACCAATTTTATCTCAATCACGGTATGTTTGCAACATGCCGTGAACAAGATGATAAATCACAATTGCTAATAGTCTTGCACTTGATGTGTCATTTCATATTTGTTATGAATTTATGTGTTTTTGAAGAAATTATATATATTGGTAATGTATCTGTAGATTTGTTTGTATGTATAGTTTTTTTTTTTTTCAAACTATGGCTTTGAATTAGTGTAATTTATGAGAAAACAAGAAAATTATTGGAATTTTTATTAGTTGAGATTTTTTTTGATTTTTTTCTTGAAGGAAAAAGTTTTAATAACATTTTTATTGTTGTTGTTGTTGAAATGATTTCATATTGTAATGATTTATTGAAATATGTAATATTAAAATACATACATAATCTTGTGTATTACATAGTTGACATGCATACAGAATAAAAATTTTTATTACCCATATATTGATTTCAATTCGAAATACGTAGCACTGAGTTTCCTTTGTGTTCGAGAGTTTTTATTTTCTCAGATAATAAATGAAGGATTTTAAAGTAATTTGCTAGTTTTTCTTCGTCAGTCATCGAAAGTAAAAAAAAAAAATTAATCAATTAAATTGTTGTTATGATTCGTTTTTAAAGAGAATACATACTTTAAAATGATAGACTAAAAAATTCTGAGCAAAAATTTCAATGGTGAAGGGTGTGAGAAAACAAATGATATTTCAGAAGGGGTGTAAAATTAATTCTAATTAGGTACGTATACTTTTCTTGGTCATTAGATCTGCGTCGCATTAGTTTCAAAGTATGTTTTTGTTTCAGATAAATCGAACTCATTCTTTTACAAAAGAACACACAAGATCTACTTTATCTACAGATCCCACAGATTTTTTCTTCGTATAGGAAAATTCATTACCTACGATTATTTTGTAACATTTAACTTAATTGAATTATCCAAAATGAATTAATGAACCAAAATTGAAATTTGTAAAACTAAATGTCTTACATAAAATTTCACTGAGTAATGAATGTAAAAGATAAACTTTTTAAGTACTCTCATTTCATATAATAATTTATCATATGTCTATGTGTACATACATACATACGAGATACATAGTTCAGAAAATCATAAAAGTATCTTAAATGGACTCTCCTTTCTACCTTTTATTTTGTCTTGAAAAAAAAGACCAATACTTTACCACACATATCATCGTAGATACATATTATGTAGTTCAAACTGTGTGATCTCGATAATTTGTTTCGGATCTTTTTTTTTTTTTACAAAGCTTTCTTTCTCTGGTATCTTGTTTTTTTTCTTTTCGCCTTCACTAAAATTTATTTTTTATGTTTATAATAATATACTCTTGTTTTGAGTCATGTATCCTACAAAAGAAAAAAAAATTTTTTGATCAACGAGAAGAACTATTATAATACACTTAAAAAAAATGTATTACCACAAAATATTTATCTACATAAATTTAAAATTTGAAATAAGATCGATCACCACATCAAATTTTTTTTCTACAATAAAAAAAAAATCATAAACCATTTTTTTTGTTTTCATTTTTTATTTCTTTAAAAACAAAAAAATAAAAACAAAATAAAAAGTGATGGACCTACAACAGATTCGTGTGGCATCTAACACATTAAGGTGAATCTTAAATTGATTTCATTTCGATCATCATTCCGAAAAAAAAATCTATCAAGTGGAACTCTGTATAAGGAAGATATGTATGTACCTACATAGTATCGTGTGTATGCTGATGAGTACACTATGAAAGAATATGAAATGTATAAGTTATATTTCATTTTAAAAAAAAATGTAATGAACTTTATAATAATTTTTATTTTTCTACTAATATTTTTTTTATCTACAATGGGGGTTAAAAAATGAAGTTTTGTTCGTTAACGATTAATCAACATGTTCAATTGAAAATTGATTTTTCATGTATTGTGAAATATCTTGTATATGTATCTATGTATAACTATTTGTATCTATATATACAAGAAATAAAATATCGTTTTGTACCTTCAATAATAAAAATATCACGTACTGATACTGACTTTTGTTTTTCTATTTCTTTTTTTTGTTTAAATTTTTTGATCTAAAATATTTTACTTAATACATTCGATCAATTTGTTAATATCTATACTGTTTTTTATTTTTTTACCTTTGTTAATTTTTTATATACTTTGTATTCATCTTCTGATTAGCATTTTTCATGGAGAGGAAAAAACATATACATATACACAGCAGAAAAAAAATGTTTTCTTTTTTTCTATCTATCATATGTCTACAATTTTCAGATACGAGTAGATCACATAATTTCATGCTGATGATCTGTCTGGTCAGTTTGGTATTTCTCTATATATTAAGTATTATCATCTTTTTTTTCATAGTATATGTAGATATTTTATTTTCTATTGGTTTTTTTTTTTTTTGAATCTTATTTTTTTTAAAGATTTATTTGTTAATCATTAATAGATGGAATCATTAATCATTGTATCGCGCGCTGTTTTATAAATTTCGACATTGAAAAGCTTGAAATAGTGTGATGATGTGAATGTTTTAGATTGTTTTTTTTTCCTCCTTTCCTTTAAATATTTTTATAATTTTTTTATTTTGCCTTAAAATATTTATTGAAAAAAAAAAAAAACTTAAAAAGCAAAAAAAAGGTTTTTTTTGAAGCTTAAAGTAAGAGCAAAAACAAAAAATTTCCTTATAAATACAAAAATTAAACATTCACAAAAAACAACCAACAAAAAAAAAAACAAAGTAAAAAAAAAAAAAAACTTAACAAGTTAAGTTGTTAACAAAATTATTAAATGAAATAAAGGCGTAAATTACAAGAAAAGCGTTAAAATTGTATGGTTTTTAAATCTTAAATAATGCAATTTATTAATAATAATTGTTTTTTTTTTCTGCCTTAAATTTTTTTTTTTTGAATACGTTTTTTCGCTCTTCTCATTAATTGATATTTTTCAATTGTCATAATTATTTTTTGTTTTTATTTTCAAATCAACATTCAGGATCTTGAAATCGATTAAATTCAAAATTAAATAAAATAAGTCTGTCGAAAAAAATTATTGTAAAAATTGTTGCTTGTTTTTTTGTTTTTTTGATTAATTTTTCAATTAACCATTATAATTACTCAATATTATAACAATTTGTTTTTATAGTGTTTTATTTAGGGAGAAAAAAAAATTACACAAAAATGATATATTGCAAAGACGTCATATTTAAGATACACGTTATGTGGTACTTGTAAAAATTCCACTTTGAAACTTGTTAAATTTTTAAAACATAATTTGTTGTTTTCTTATTGAAATAATTTCAAATAAAACTTATTATTGCTATGGAATAATATTTATTGGTAAATGAAATGAATTACAAACCAATAAATTGTTAAAAAAAAAAATTTTTTTTTTTGATAAATTTTGTTTAAATGTTTTACTTAATTTGTTTGTTTTTTTTTCTCTAAATAATTTATTTATTAATTATTTTTCAATGATAAATTAATAATGAAATGCTCGTGTTGTATACTTTTATGTTCACAATTAATTTATTAGACGATGTTTTCCAATGTTTTCAAAATGTTGTACGTTATTACAAAAATATCGAAAAAAAATTTGAAGCACGTGTATTTAGAAAAATTATTTTTCTTTTGTTCCTAGTGAAAAATGTTATTTTGAATAAAAAATTTTCAATATTTTTATTACTTTTAACACCCTAATTTTAATGTTTCAATGCTCCAGAATTCCAGTATTTTGCTAGAAATATCTTCCCCAGTACCTATAAATCTTTTTTCTTTCATCGTTGCGTTGCGTTGTAGTAAAATACCTTTTTTATTTTGAAAATTATGGAAATGAAATTTATAGTCATCAAGATCGTCCATTAATTAATTTGTTTTGTTCTCAAAGGCAACCCTATTTTGCCATAAAATTTCATCTTATAGTTTTGTAGGCTTTAAAGCGATCAAAAATTTTCTAGCAGGTCTTGGTGTACTTGGAAAAGGATTTCAAAATATCATATTTTTTGTGAAATAAAAAAAAAGTGTCTAGAACAACTTAACTCTAAAGAAAAAGGAAAAATTAAATGCAGTTTGAAATTCACCTTTGATACTTCATAATTTTCGTTTCTACAAGGTAGCATTGTTGCAAAGACATTTTTATATTGTGACGAAAAGTAATAAAAAAAATTATCTTTGAGCCTCGACTTGGAAAATTTAAAAATTCAAAATTTAAAGTCTTTTCAAGGGAAATCAATTTAATAAATGTACCTCGTAATAGCTCTCGCAATACTTCTATAGTGACTTTATGAAACTAACTTATCCTTGATTGTGTTTTAAGAAAACAGAAAAATTAAATAAATCTTACACATCTGCTAAAATATTTCTCAGTAATATCAGTTAAATCCGCGATATTATGATAAATAGAAGAAAAAACCGATAAAATAATTTTCCGTATAAATTTTTTTATCACATCTCAGATCTTTAGGCGTTTTCAAATTCTGTGAATCAATAAACCACAATTGATCACATTTGAAAAAAAAACCAAAAACAAAACAAATCACACAAACTAAAAATATTATTCAATTACTGTGAGAAAATAAATTTTTTTTTACATCCCGGAACAAAAATATTTTTATATATGAAAATTAATTTTGGTTGTTTT
Source organism: Bombylius major (assembly GCA_932526495.1). Taxonomy (NCBI): domain Eukaryota; kingdom Metazoa; phylum Arthropoda; class Insecta; order Diptera; family Bombyliidae; genus Bombylius; species Bombylius major. The sequence goes on along the minus strand of OW052044.1, from coordinate 17,465,185 downwards.
TTCTTTTCTCATTGTTTTTGTTAAAAAAAATTATAATTAATTTTATATTATGATTTCATTGTTAAATTCTTGATTAATATACATAGCTATGTATTATAAGATGAATGATTTAGAAAAAAAAAATGATGATTTTATTGCAAAATTTTAAAAAGAAAAAAACAATAATAATCAATTATTTAATTAATATAAAATTTTTGTAAATAAATAATAACAAATATTTAAATGTGTTTTACGTACGAAAGGAGAAAAAAAAACACATTTTTTGAAGCCATTTGTAGATTCCCCCCACAATGATTTGACCTCAATAATAAAAAACTTGTTTTTTTTTTCAATAATATTAATTCTTCCAATATTGCTTTTGAGAAGAAAAAAAAACTGAAAATAAAAATAAAATATCATCAAAATGAAAAGATTAGATATGTATAACATGCGGAGCTTTTATAGTTAAGCTCCGGTCAGTTATTGCAATTTAAAATGATCAAACAGATTCTATTGGTTCAAAATGATGATGATCAGTTTTTGTACTGTGGATAGGATGATGATGATATACTTACATAGGTACAATATTTTTCAATATATTTAATGACGTCAATATAAAAGGCGTTTATTTGTTATTAAATAAAAAAAAAATAAAAAAAGTAATATAATATTTTATATCTATAATATGAATATCAACATAGTATATACCTCATATGGTTATTCATGCGTATTATTTTAAAGTTTGTAGTAAAAAACGACAGATTTATAGCAACATTTTCGAAAGCAGAGCATAAACTAGTTAATTAATTGGTGATTGATTATCATAATTTATTTTCCGAGTGAAAAAAAAAACAATATCATTCTTCGTTTTTGAAATGAAAGTTATAACTTAAACTTACAAGATACAATTTTCTCAATGTGGTCGGTCTCTTAAGTTTCTGATTGGATGCACAAAACGATCAATTGTATCTATGTACGTTTTTATTATTTTTTTAATGGATGAAAATAAAAACAAAAGCATAAAATTGTTATGTGCGAAGAGAAAATATCTATTATCTATACCAATATCTATGTTGGAAAACTTTTCCATGTTTAAAAAGAAATTTTCTTATGTAAAAAGAAAAACAAATATGAAATGGTCATATTGTATGGCGGTAGCGGGCGGTACAATATAATTTTAAAATTTAACTGTATACCTATATACTTACAATACTACTCTACTCATACATGCAGAGATTTCTGGTAGCACAAAGATATTGCAATTTATTTGAGGATGTATGTATGTAGTTCAAGAAAAATTGCGTTCAAAATGAAATCTTTATAAAATATTTAAAATAAAAGAAAAAAATAAATAAAAATCATTAAAAAGATAAACAAATTTTAAAAGAAAATTAACTATTAAAAGAAAATAAAACAAAAAAACAAACACAGTAAACGACGATACATCTAATGATTTAGTATTTTTTTATCTATTTAATTTTACAAAGATATGATTTTTGTATATTCGAATCAATAGTTTTAATATTGCAATAAATTATCATGCATGCATTATATACTTAGAAAGCGTATATTTGTATCTTTTGTATACCGCATCTATACAATATATACATCTGTATATACTCATGAAAGTGTTGAACGTTAATAAACATGACTTCCTGCAATATATTCAATTCATTTACGAATTTATAACTAAAAAATATATTATAGATACTTATGTGTACACATACATATGTATGAGATTTTTATTAAATTTTTTGTGATATCTAATTACGATGCTATTATTATACTGAGTGCATATGTATGATGATGGTGGTGCTGGTGATGATGATGATGATGATGCATCCAATTTGGTTAGTTTGTTAAGAGTATATATCTTTTCGAAGAAGAATATAATTTGACATCGTGACATTTTCTTATGTTGGTCAGCATAATGAAATAATATGTATAAGATGCTACTTTATGTGCATACTGCTAGGTTTAGATACTTTACTTAGTTGCAATTACAATTTTCAGATAAAATGCTACTAAATGAATATTATTGCTTTTTTTTTGTTTTTTGTTTTTGAAAAATATATTATTTAGATAGAAATTAGGTTACAAGGTTGTGACTTTTGTGTGTAGCTATATGGTGTTTTTTGTTGTTTTTTCGTTTTGTTTTTTAGTTAAAAGATTTATATTTAGTAATTTATAATGTTAATGTTAAAATCATTAATATAGAAAATTTGTTTGTTTTATTTATGAAAAAACAAAAAAATAAAAATTTATAATTAATTGTCAAGCTACTCTCGTTTTCTGTGATTTTATTATTAAAAGAAAGTAGAGAAATGTTTATTGTTTTTTGCATGAATTTAATAAAATGTTGTAAATTAAAAACAATTTAAGTATTTACTATTTATTGCAAATGAAGTATGAGAATAAATTACAGAGAGAAGGTTATATTTTATGTATAAGAGATAAGATAAGAAGATGAAACACGATTTAAAATTGAAAATTAAAATAAAATATGCCCTGAAGACTTTTCTTCTTTAAACATGAGAGAAATTGCGAAAGGAAAACTTTTAAAATAAAACAAAGATTTTTCTATAAAAACAAAAAATTATAAAAGTTATAGAAAGCAAGTTATTACTGGGCAATATTAAGATATTGAAGATGATTTTAGAACATTTTTTTTCCTTCAAAAAACTGAAACAATCAAATTAAAGAAAGGATAAAAGAAGTGCAAAATGAAAAAAAAAACTTTGACACTATTTTTATACAGGACCGAAAAGGACATTCTAAAGCATAAGATAATTTTCGAAATAGAATTTTTAAAAACCAAACCGTTATTCAGTTAACGGTGTTTAATTGTTTAATTTCCTGTATGTATATTTATCTAGAGGGAGAGGTACATGTCGTTTCACTTTCAACACTAATAGTAGAATCAGTAATGAACAAACTTGTGAAAGACTTGTCATGCAATCAATATAAAATTTAATATAAAAAATTTTCCAGATAAATTAGCAATTTTGTTTGTATTAAATATTATTTTGCATATTCCATGTGTTTTTAAATTTCGTGACATCATACAGGATAGAGTGAGTGGTCGTGTCTTAAAATTTTAGAGAAAAATTTTACTTTTGCTTTTAAAATTATGTTTCGTGGTAATTTTTTATTTCAGAGAGAAATAAAAAAAAAAACAGAAATAAAGTCATGAGTTAGAATTTGATTTTTTCTTTAGAAAATCGATTCATGTTTTTAAGGTGTCACAAATGCAATTTTTTTTTTGTATAGAACATTTACAATAATTGTATACATTTTTTCTTATGATTTTCTTTCACATGATTTAAATTGTTAATATACTCTGAACTCGAACTAATCATAACACAAAAAAAAAAAAGAAAAAAAATCAAAAGATTTTTTTGCACTTTACACTTTTAACATTTTTATGTTTTTTTTTTTAAATATTTTTATAATGATTTCGTTTTTTTTGTTGTTCTTTTGATGTTGTGTGCATCTTTCTAATAGATCAGATCAATTGAGAAGAAAAGATCAATGTTCGTGTCACGGTTAAATTTGTGCACTTATGCATATTGATCATCATAATATGATGCATATCATATCATTGAATCAAGATGATAGTAATTTATAAGATATATATTTTTTTCTGTTCGTATATACTTTTTTGTTGTTGTTGTTTTGTGTGTATATAACATGGAGATCATTATTGATCGATTTTAATCCAATCAAAAAATTACATTTGAAAATAATACATTTTCTTATTGAAATAAAGATTAAAAAAAAAACAAAAATAAAGATAAAAAATACGTTTTGTTTTTGTTAAATATAAATAATATTATGTATCTAATACTAAACATTCGTGGAAAAATTGAGAAGTTACAGAAAAAAAATAATATACATATATAAGTATGTGAGCATTTATAATTTATTTCACGTTTAATTTGCCCATTTTATGGACGACATCGGAAAAAAATAAAATAAAAACAAAAATAAGTAGTGAGATGCGATGTTTTCCATTCGCATCTGTAATATCATCTTATCGATATCTTTTTTTTTTTGTTATTATTTTTTATTTTTACTATTATACCTATATTTTTTTTTTCATTTAAAAAATCACATACAATATGTGTATGATGTTGATGATGATGATTCTCACCCAATCAAAGTCATTGATCGTCGATCAAAAATTGTTGTCTTTGACGTGTACAATAATCGATTCGTATACAGATTAGATATGTGAAATGAACAATTTTTCTTTTATACTTAATTTTTTTGAATCTTTTTCTTTTATTATTATTATTTTCTTTTTACTTCTTATTTTTTTTTAGTAGAATTTTCTTCACATACATATATATGTATGTAAGTATAGTTATGTATGTTCACATATGTACATATATGTATGTATATATACAATTTATTTTATTGTTGTATAAAGAAGACACATTTGTAATAAGTGTAATGTTAATGTACATTTATACTTACATATCATTATTATTATTATTATTATTATTACCAATAAAGTAAAAATGCAGGTGAAGTGTTTTTTGAGAAAAACTGTTTCTCACCATTTGCGAAGATCAACTTGATCGATCGACGTGAAGGTTACATTTTGTGGTCATGAAAGTACCACCATATCATAAGGCGGTGATCTTTTGTTTATGAGATATACATATACATATGTATACAATTCTCTTTTTTTTGTTTTTACTATTTTATATATATGTACATACATATAAACATATACATATATGTATCTAAATATTATGTATGTATGTATCCATCATGAGAGGAGAAAGATGATTCATTGCAATGTTGTTTTAGTTTCATCGTTTTCATCTTCTAGATCTAGTGTAACGTTATTAAGTGGATTTAAATCGACTATGAAATTAGCAAGAATATAAAAGTCGATTATTGAATTTTAACCCTGAAAATGTTATGAAGAGAGGCCGTGATCAAAAGAATAGGATGCGCGCTTTCCATAAGTACATACATACATACATATACATACATATACATACATATACATACATATGTATATATATGAGTAAGTAAGTATACATTTTAGATGTATAGTAAAATATTTTTACTCCGTTTAAAAACTCATCAAAAACATATATACATTTTTATTTTTTTTGATTTGATTTTCTTTTGTTAAAAAAGAAAAATATTTTCAAGAAGATAGTTTTAAGTATTTGTTAAATATAAGACTAAATTCAAAAAAAAAAAACATAAGAACAAGAAGAACCATAAAAGTTAATAATATTTAACTATATAAATAAAATGTTACATATATGTGAAAATAAATACAGTTTAGGTGAAATAAATATGATTTAAATTGTATGTAACTATTAGAATGCAATAAATATGTAGATAGTATGTACTATACAATATACGACTATTTATATTCTACATATTATATGTAATAAATATGAAAAAGAACCTATTAAACGCTAGTTATACTAAATGTATCATATAACCGTAAATAATGAATATTTTAGTTCCGATTGTTATGAATTTTAATTAAGGTGAATTTTGCTTGTTTCGGTTATTACTATATTACAAATCGAAGGTCAAAGTTTATTTTAAAATTACTAACTAATAGTTATAGTATGTATATTTAATATATTTTACAATAACAATAGAATGTGCACTGTTTTATATGTACTTATATACATGTATGAGAGTGTAGAGATACAATATAAGAAAAAAAAATCTACTATACCATATTTTTGCAAATATTATTATAAACTTGACCATGATTATTACTTTTTTCCATATATTACACACTCATATCGCATATATACATACATAAATATGTATGTAGATTTTAGATACATATAGTTTTAGATAAATGCCCACTGTTTTTTATACATCAGGTGTGATAGATAGATATCTAAAACAATGAAAAGAATTTTTGTTGTTGTTGTTTTGTTTTGTAAAGTTCAAGATCATATGTTACCTATAAGTAAATTAAAAAGAAAAAAATAAATAAATAAATCCATACATATTTTTGTTGTTGTTATTGCTGCTGTTGCTTATTTTTTTTTTGTTTTTTTTTTTTTTTTACATTTTCAAAGATGAAATTTATTTATTTTAGTTAAGTCCAAAAAGTTTAAAGGTGTGACGGAGACCATCATTAACGGTATTTATTAATCTGCAACTAATTGTGGAACAATTCATACTGTGCATTATTAAGATTAGAATATGGATGGGTTATGTGTGTTGTTTATATTTATTATTATTATTTTCATTTTTTTATTTTTACATACATATTTATTATTACTTATACATATATTAGGTGCATTATAAATAGACACGTGGTGGAATGTTTAAATAATGCAGCATATAAAATTAGTTTAGGCTATAAATTGGAATTATAACTTTTTTGTTCTGTGTACATTTTAAATGTATAATTTTTAAGGTATTGATCTTTTTTGAACAGAAAAAAAAAATAAGAAAAGAAATGAAAATGAAAAATCTTTTAAAAGAAAAAAAAATGAAAAACGTTTTACTTTTATGGGATATGTAAGTTAAATTTGTTTTGGAAAAAGTAGGAAAATAATAAAATAAAAAAGAAGAAGAAATATGTGTTTTGTTAGATAATGGGTAATTATAAAATTTATTCCGTGCAATAGATATTCGATTATTGGAATTTGAATCAGATAGGGCACGGACCAACAAGTTGAATATTACCTTACCATATTCAGTAGCATTCTGTAAAATCATTAAATTATTTTGTTTTTGTTTTTTTAAATTCGAATTTTTTTATTTTGGGAAATGAACAAGATGTAGGTCTTTTTTAGGGTTAGAATAGAATAAGGTAAAACTAAAAGTTCATATTTTGCATTTATTTTATAAATTCTACAAGACCAAGAAGAAGGTTTTAATACCGCGCTATATTTTTCGGAGTTTCGAAACTCATCGCTAATTTTCAGTTATGTATCAGGTACTCTTCTTGCTTGTAAAATTTTGAAAACCTATATTGAAATATTTTTGCAAAAATTCTTTCGGAAGACTTACTTACATTTTTTTTCCTTATTATGGTAACAAGGATACTTAGGGAAAAAAACAAACACGGAATTACTTATCTATTTGAAATTCTTAGTAAAAGAATTAAAAATATTTTACAAGACATTAATTTTGAATATTCAAATTTTTAAAATTTCTCAAAAAGATATCAGTACGTAATAATTCTTTTAATATTCTTTCATAAATTCTTTTCTTATTTTTTTATGTTTGTTTTTCTTTTTCTTTTTTTAGATATTGAGGAGAAAATTTCTATTATCCATTTTATTGCATACAACAATTTAGCAATTCATTTTTTTCAATGATAAATATAAAATTTTAAACATTTTGTGAATTGTGTATGTTATCAATAAATTAGATTTTCGAGTATGTTTGAATATAAATTTTTTTTTTGCAAATAATATAATATTTAATAGAAAAACAAAAACACCAATAAAAAATAAAATATACAAAAAAGAAAAAAAAGAAAATCCCATTCAATATGAATAAACAATGAATTGCAATGAATTTACTAAAACTTACAAAACTATAAAAATATCATATAGGTATATATAAAAATATATAATGTGCATTTGATGTATGAGTATAAGTGTGAGTATATGTGTTTGTGTTTGTGTTTTGAACAAGTGCTGTAATTTTTCATTTTCATTTCGTTTTTTTTTCTCTTGTTTTTTTGTTTATAACTGCACATTTTTACTCTATACTATTTGATTCATCACTTTAGATTAATAATATACATAAATAAATGTACACATCTAAGAAAAAAAAAGAAAAAGAAAAAAAATAAGAGGCCACCAAGGAAGTGTCTTGGACAAGCACCATAGTGTGTTAACTATCGCGTCGAAATCAATAAATGTCGACGACAAATCAGCATAGTACCTATATAATATAATAATGATACTTATTTTTTAGATTCATATACTCCTATATAGTGTATTGTATAATTGTGGTTGTTAGTTAAGTTTTCTTTTAAGAGATTATTTATATGCTATTATACAGGTCCTTATAATGTATTTGCTTCTTTCTTTTTGTCTTTTTTTTATACATATGTACATATATTGTATGAATATAAAAGATTAAAAACGCATCTAAGTTATGTATATGTGCATTTAAAATGTCCATAATGTACATTGCGTTTTTTGATTTTTTTTTTGCACTTTATATACCTCATAACAATTTCTATTCAAAATATAATAAGAAAACAGTCTATTACTGTATGACCACCTGACCATTCAAATAAGATAGGCGGTTGACCTGTAAGGTCATATTATTCATAAATTTATTCATTTTTATCCTTATTTTCAGCAAAAATATTTCAATATACGCAAAATATAGTAGGCAGATATTTATGTATGTAATATAGAAATTTGTAGTAATCCACATACTATAGTATTTTTATTTTTGGAAGTCAGTACAGGCAAGATAGGCATACTTTTCTATATTCTTTCACAAATTGTTTGAATAAATCTGTCTCGTGTGTGGGGTGATCAGATCTCAATTTCAATCGAGGGAAATCTTTTAAATTAAATATTACCAAGGCAAAAATACTCATCGGGTACTGCCTCCATAAGCACAATACTGACTTCCAAAAATAAAAATACTATAAGTATATTATATCTATTATTCGTTTGTATATGGGTAAATCCATTTGTAACGGGTGTGACATCCTGACTCTTAAATATTGAAAATCTCGTACAGCAATTGCATTCTGATTATACTTTTATGTTCTTAATATGCCTTTTGGCGAAAAAACAGAAAACTTCAAATATTTCTAATCAGAATCGTCATTTTAGTAGCGTAACGGGTGTGACGCTGACGATTTCGAATTTCACGGACTTCCGTATATTTTACTGAATATTCTAAAATTTTCATATAATCAATTTCAAAAATTATTTTTAATTATACTGTAGACACTTGAAAGAATCTTTTGGAAAAATTTGACGAGGAACAATGCAATACTTTTTTCATAATTAAAAAAAAAGAAATGTAACGGGTGCGACATTTTTTGTAACGGGCGTGACAGCCAAACGAGTTTCTACTGATAAGTATAGCAAACAATTTTTTTTAATACTGTTCTCCATACACTAGATACACCAAAATTTCATATATTATACCTATCCAAATCAGCTTAATTCATATGAATTTTAAGGTAAAAAGTGGTCGATTTGCATGGAATTCCCCATATACAAATATATTCTTATGAATATTTAAATACAATTATAGTAGTTTCTTTTTCTTTATTATATTTATTAATACAAGTATTATACTCAAATAATAATATAATGCGTGCGTCAAATGATTGCTTATTGATTCTTAATTTCTACGAAAATTTTGAAAATGCATTTAGTTTATCAAAATCAATATAAAAACTTCTTTTTTTCTGCGAAAGAAATGATGCTTTTAAAAAAATTTAAGAAAATATGTGAATATTTTTAATATGTGAGACTTGTGAGAGTTGATATTGATAATTAAATTTATATGTTGGGTTGGGCGTTAAAATACCACATGAAAAAACTGTCACTAATTTCGAATTTTTCGAAATTTTCGAAATTTCATTCAATTATTAAATAAAGTTAAAAATATTGAAATTTGTAACAAGCAATGTTTTGAAAAAAATTGAAATGCAAATTCAATGTCTTATAGCCAGTTTCACAGTGGAAGCTTAAGTCTTAAACTGAGTTTAATCACTTTTTTCAATTTTCACAGTGGAAGCTTAAGTGCCAAACTGAGTTTAACTTTAGCTAAACTTATGCCCAGTATTTCAGTGTAAGTTTAAACTGAAATTAAGTTAAACCGACAAGTAAGTTTAAACTCTTATAGCCAGTTTCACAGTTGAAGCTTAAGCCAAAGTTTAGCTAAGCTTTTGTATATAGCTTAAGCTTCAGATAAAGACTACTAGATTTCACAGTTTATTTTTTTTTTGCAGCTTAACTAAACCTAGTTTAACAAAAAAGAAATGTCTGCGGCTGCTTTGTTTTTGAAATTTATTATGTCAATATAAAAAGTGTCATGCGTATTTTATTAATTATTAAAAAATATTAGTAAAAATATATAAAAATGTCGTACGGAATTGGTGAAAATAAAAAAATGTATGTAATAATATGTGGGTGGTTTTTGTTTATTTTTTAAATTTTATTTAATCTGCTTTTAAATTTCTTTTTTTTTTTTGCATTTTTTTCTTAAATATTTTTTTTTTTTAAATGATAAAATTATCAACTTCTTGCTTTTACATTTCTTGTATTTTTTTCTTAATTCTTTTAAGAACTAATTTTCAAGAAATTACAATGAAAACACGATTGATTTTTTTTATATTTGTTGACATTTGGTTGACTCATTATATTTTTTACTTAAACTTAGTTTAAGCTCTGAAATTTGACCGCTTAGGTTTAGCTAAATTTAAACTCAGTTTAACAATTAAGCTTCGTTTAAGCTTAAACTGTGAAACTGGCTATTAGTTTAAGCCGAAGGTGTTTCACAGTGAAAATTAAAATAAAGTAATAAACTACAATATTAATTAATTACAAAACTAATATAGAATAAAACGTCTGTTTTGTTTTTATGAAAAATGTCACTACCGCTGTCATTAGAGTCATTTGACAGCTTAAAACGTCATTGGCGGACGTTTAAGTTAAACTGAGTTTAAACTGTCATCAGGTTTAAACTACCACTGAAAAACACCATTTTGTCTTAAACTTGAGTTTAAACTTAATCAGAGTTTAAACCCATAGTTTAAACTTACACTGAAATACTGGGCATAAATCCGTCAAATTTCAGAGCTTAAACTGAGTTTAAGTTTCATCAATGTTTTGGTTTCTGCATTAGAGAAATTTGGACTTCTTTTTTTATTTTCACCAATTGCATTTTCATTTTTTCCGTACGACATTTTTATATTTTTTTTATAAATAATATAAAACTCATGACACTTTTTATACTGACATAATAAATTTCACAAACAAAGCAGCTGTAGACATTTTTTTTTGTTAAACTATAGGTTTAGTTAAGCTGCAAAAAAATATCAACTGTGAAATCTATTAGTTTTTATCTGAAGCTTAAGTTATCTACAAAAGCTTATGCTGTTATGACACGGTATTAATACTATTGGAAATTTTAAGTACTTAAAGAAAGAGATAACAGATTTGAGAAACAGAGACACACTATCAAAATCAGCTGACATTTTCTTAAAGTTGTGTTGCCGGTATCTCTGTTTAAAGTAAATGGCAATTAAATAATTTAGTAAATGAATGTCCGTGATTATTATTTATTTTCTATTCATTTTGTTTGCACTCACTGAAAAAAATTAGAAATGAATAGTTAGACACGTCACACTCATTTAAATATAATATCAAACTATGAAAAATGTCTAAACACGATGGCAACACAAAATTAATATTAATGTTCAAATTTCATGATTAATTTCATGATTAATGGAAGGATATTGGAATTTGGAGAATTGGGAGAGTTATTTTTTGACATTTTCAGTATTAATACTGAAATTATTGTTAGTTCATATCTCTCTTTCTTTCTAGTTGCTTTTTCCGTAAAACATACTTGTTATTTCTTTTTAATAACGAAATTAATCATGAAATTAATACCGTGTCATATAGCCATTAGCTAAGGTTTGGCTTATGCTTCAACTGTGAAACCGGCTATTAGAAATTAGGGGCTAAAATAATCTTCATTCGTATACAAGGTTTTAGTTCATCCTCTTTTCTATTCTTATTCTATACTCAAAATCAACGTGGACGTTTTTCGAAAATCTATTTCTTCTAATTTCCACTATTCCTTGTGAGAAATATTCGAACTTCCTACTTTAAGGATCGTTTTCAACCTATCGTGGAAAATTTTACCTGTTTAAAATTCAGCGTAGAGTGATTTCGGATTTTTCGAACTTATCCAAGCACATTTGGGGCATTACAAATTCAAAGTGATGTACCTACATGTATTTGTGTTTTTGTAAAATTTTCACGGAATAAAAATGTAATTGCACTTTTTTTTAATAACAATATTACCGTCCAATAACCGTTTTTGAATACTTCGAAATTTTGGATTTAAATTTAAATAAATTTTGAAAAAATAGCTTTTTTTAAATTTGTCGTTACATTTTTTCCATGGAACAGTTTTAGACAACTGACGTTCAAGTGGAACAAACGTTTTTTTTTTAACTAATTGGAACTAATTTTTTCAACATCCACATTTAAAAGTAAAAATAGATCCTAATCTGACACTGACTCTGCAATTTCACTCCGAGGAGCCTTTAAAGGATCGTTCACATAACAGATTGGAATGTAGATTTTGCTGCTTTTTCTTCTTCTATTTGTATGAATATATATCGCTTTCGCATGCAGACCTCGGAGTACGACTGCAGTCAGCGTTAGGAAAAAAAAGATAAATTATTTCTATTCATTGAAAATGTTTGAAGTGAAGATTTGTTACGAAATATTTGAAACAAAGAATATGAAGATAACTTTAAATTTGAAATTTCAAATGTACTTGATAAGTTCGAAAACATCCGAATTTCGAATTTTCTAAAATTCATTTTACGCTGACTTTTAAACAGGTAAAATTTTCCACGTTAGGTTGTACACGATCTCTAAAAGTGACATACATACATACATAGATAGAATAAGTCGCATAAAAAGTTTTTATTCTAGATTTTTGTAATTTCATTTTATTTCGAATGTGAATTTGTAACTTAAGATATACATACATGAAATTTTGTTTTTTATTTTGAATTTAAGCGTTTCTTAATTGAAATTTTTCTTTCAAGTAATTTATATTATGTAAACGAAATTGCATTTAGATACCAAAGACAATATTATTTATTAAAAAAAAAATCTGTGCATAATAAAAAGCTACATATATATAAGTTCATGTTTAAAATTGAAAAAAAAAAAAAAATCCCATAAGCAATTTAGACTATTTATTACTTCTATTTTTATTTATTGAGATAAACGTATAAATAAATAATTTAATAATACGGTAATTTTTTCTTCTAAATATGAAAGTAAGTGAATTTTACGTAATAAACTGGACATTGATATAATCAATTGAAATAATGAATATTCTTAGTGAAGATTAAATTACTACTTAAATAAAAAAAAAGCTTATATAAATTTTTTCATTATTTTCCTTAGAAAAGAATAAAAAGAAAAAAACAACCTAAATAAGCAAATCAAAAGTCATGATTCGTTATAGCTATTACACAGCGGAAAATAAATCATTTACAAAGTTATATTCATGGTGTCCGGATATTTTATTAACATTGCATTTAAATCAATTTTGATATGGTCAGTATATATCGGTGCCTATAATAATACAATATAATATGTATGTATATATAAATTTCATGTCAGGACTTTTTATTTCATCTATTTTTTCTGTTTTTTTTTTGTGTTTAAACTTTAAAAACAAGTGAATAAGAATTTTCCTGTATTTTGGAAAAAAAAACGATGAAATTTATCAAAACTAAAAAAAAATCAGATAAACTAACAGCATTACAGTGATGATTATATAGGAAAGATATTATGAATAGTTTAACAATTTGAAAATAAATAAAACTTCCAGTTCATTGTAATAAATGTATGTACATATATCTTTACATACATACATATTTACATCACACAAAATGTAATGCATTTTAAAAGGCATAGTGTCAGGGAAACATTATATAGATTTTTTTTTTTTCCGCGTGAACATCAAATATGAAAACCACGTAAAAGAGCAAAGTTGATATATAATTCACCCTCATTTCATAATAAATTGCTCTCAATTGATCACGACAAAAAATGAGGAAAAATCTATATAGCAGCTAGCATTTTTTTCTCTTTTGCTTTTCATTATCATTATTTTCTTTTTTTTCTTGAAATGTTACACACAACCATGTAAACTTGCTAGAATATATATCAGCAGATTTGTGTGTTTTTTCTAGATGCACCACGTATTACAAAGAATGGGGCGCATTAGGTGAACCTTGAAAAATTAGTTTGATAGAACAGGGCAAGGTAAGATTGGTTTATATAATTATGTACTATACTTCATTTATTAATTGAAGTCAGTATTGTGATTATGGAGGCAGTACCCGATAAGTTTGTTGCCCTTGGTAATATTTAATTTAAAAGATTTTCCTCTCTTGAAATTGAGATCTGATCACCCCACACACGAGACAGATTTATACAAACGAAATGTAAAGAGTATAGAAAAGTATGCCTATCTCTCCTGTACTGACTTCAATTAATAAATCAAGTATAGATGATTTTAAAAGTACACATTTTTTCTATGTTCATAATCTGAACATATACATATTATGTATGTATGAAAAAAGTTCTTTCAGATTCATCTTTTTCTATCTAAAACAACAACAACAACAAAAAGTCAATTGGTTACATGGTTTCTGTGCATATACATATTATTGTTTTACTATTTTCTATTATAAAATACTCATCATGTGGTAAAAGGTTAAATTCAATATGTGTATTGCATATATGTTGTAGATACACCATTAATGTAATCTAGAATACTTAGAAAGAAAAATAAAATGTTTCACATATTCATATTCTCATTTTTGTGACTGTTTTTTCTTTTCTTCAGGAAATCAATCTAAAGGAGAAAAATTCTCCTTATACATATTTTCAAAGCTAATGCAATGATATAGTGTAATGATATGTGCAATCAATGTGCTAGATACAAAAAAAAAAAAAAAAAACTTTTTATATATGTATGCTTGAGGTGAGAGATATAAGAAAACCGTTAAAAAAGTTTTATTTCGATATCTTTGTGGCAGTTAGTTGTAATTTTTTTTCTGCCTAGGTTTTTTTTTTGTTTATAATACCAAATTTCTATGGGAAAATTGTTTAGATGGTAGTCTATTGTTATTCAATAGTGTGTATTACTTTTTATTATTATTGTTTTTCATTTATGCCTGAAGTCAAAATGAAAGATAATTTTCTTGACTTCTATGTATGATTTTTTTTTTTGTATTTAGGTACATATATTCTTTTTTTTTAAATATAATCACATACCATATAAAATTCAAAAACAATATTATTAGATCGAATGTGCAATATTGTGAATTATATATATATTTTTTGTTTTTGCATATCTTTGAAATAATATAATAATGATGTTCATTATAAAATATCATATACAATGCATGTCCCTCTAGGTTATCATTAGTTCTCATATTTGTTCAATCAAACAAAATTGTTTCAAATTAAGTTGACTTTATGGTTGGCCTCTCTACATGCAAAACAAACATGAAAAAAAAAAGGAGGAAATATTATATATATATATAAATTTCAAACACATACATACACATGTATGTACATATAAATACGTAGATACATGATAGTTATGAATAGGGAATCTATGATATTTTTTTGAATTTATTGTTATGTTATGTGAAAAAACATAAATCTCTAAATATACTTTGTGAACAAGCAATCAAAATAAATAAAGATGTTGTTAAATTGTTGCATGTAAAGTTTAAGTGATGTTTAATTCTAGGTAATTTTATGTCATTTAGATTTTTTCAAATGAATTTAACATGATTTAGGGGTCATAGTTTAAACGATTGAAGAACAAAATTAGAAGGATGCTTGTATTAAATATGAAATTTTAATTTTAATTTTTAAGATTGTGTGATAGAGAATTCTTCAAACTACTCGTAAGTTCATGAAGAAAATAAAGTCATTTGATAAACACAAAAAAATAAACTATTTATGAGGACGTTGGAAAACATTTTACTTAATCCTAAAATAGACTAATCGTGTACAAATGTATACATTATTACTGTAAGTCTTATCTGAAACATAACTATTTTGAAATATCACCTTGAAATTTCATCGATTTCGATTTTTAAAATCCTAGCTCAAAATCAGCAGAACAAAATAAAATTATTTTCAAAAAAATACAAAACCTACATTTTATAATATGTAAGTTTTGAAATCCTGTAAACTAAAAACTGTAATTTTTCGACCAACATATTATTGCTGATGTATTCTATTTAAAATTATTCTTCACATTTATCCTGTAACTAACATAATTTTCAAGATAAAATGTAAAACAAGGTAAAAAAATGTAAAATTTTCATACAATTACAATATAATAATTATGTATAGCCAAAACCAAAAAAGTCGAAGAATCGTATTATACTAGAAAAACATGCGCATAAAAAAAGGATACTTACACACATGCACTTTTGTTGTTGTAAATTCTAAGAAACAGGTTTCTTCTTTCATATATGTATACACAAGAAGATCACTACGCCATGTAAAACATGCGCGAAAATACCTCAACTTTTTTGGTTTTTACTATAACGTTTTGACGCGTTCACGTGTTGGCCCACGATATAACGCGTTGATGCATCGACGTAACGCATTGATCTACGTCAACGTGACACGTTGAATTACATCGTGACAAATTGGCTTACGTCGTAACGCGTTGGTTCAAGATGTGGCGCATTGACTTATCGGCGTGACGCGTTGTGATTTTTAAAATCAAGAAATGAACAAATTGCAAAGTAAAAAATAAAATCAACAACAACAATAAAAAACATGGAGATAAAAATAAGAAAAAATTAAAACAATGAAAAAAACAACTTAAAATAAAAAAAAAAAACAAAAATAAAATAAAATCTTTTGTTTTCATGACATTTTCAAATTGAGTTTTTCAAATGAATTTTAATACTGTGCATAAGAGTAAATTATTACAAAAATGGTAATGGAGTATTGTAATATGGAATTTTGTTTTTTTTCTTTTTATTTTTCAAATATTATTTTATGAAAAATAATAAGCTAATAAGCTAATAAATAGAGTACAATAAAAATGAATTATAATATGAAATGTTTGTTTGTTTTGTTTATGTATATATCGATTATTAGAATGCAGATAATTTTATAGAATTAAATTATGTAGAGAAATACTATTTATATAGTTTGTTGGTTGTTCTTTTAAATCTTTTTTATAAAATGCGTGGGATTTATTTGTAAATCTTTAAATACAATTAAAGTACATCACATATAATTTCATATGTGGAAAAAATAATAATAAAAGAATAAAGAAAAAAATAAATAATAATAATAAACGATGCTTTATTAACTGCATGTAATGATTTCGGATTATATGGAAAATTGCATAAACGTGTTGATGCCATTATTTGTACTTTATTTATTTATTTTGTTATTGTTGTTGTTGTGTACATAGTATACCATGAATGACTCATTTACCATGATATTTTGGGTTTTTATATTATTATTTGCTTTATGTGATCAATTTTCTAAAGTGGAACAAAATTCAAGGGCGCGTTGTAATAGTAATATAATCTGAGGCTTGTCATGATTTTCTGTGTGTGAAAAATCTTATTTGGTCTTGTTTTCCGTTTATTATTTTAATATATTTTTTTTTTTCAAGTAATATGATGTCTGGAAAGGGAAAGATGTTATAATGCATTTTTATGAGATGACTAAAACGACAAAAAAATAAAGATGAAAACATTTTTAATGAATCTTTTTTGTCCAGTGTTGCTTTTTTATCGTAATTTAACTTTTTTTTTTTGTTAGTAAGGAAAAACTATATAAGTAACATGAATATAATTAGAAATGACATACACATATTATTTCGAGGACTTATTCAGGCATAAAATTATGTTTTTCATTTTTTTTTAAAATGATTTTTCAAAGCGGAAAAAATTATAAAAATTAAAATAAAAGAATAAGTACCTTTTTTTCTGTAAAAGTACTATAAATATATATATATTTTTTTTAATATAATTTCCTTTAGTAAATTCACATTTTTTGTTGTTTTTGTTAATTTATCCTTGATTGTCGTTTATTTTTTGTCAAGTCCTTGGCTCAATTTCTAGGTTTATTGATGAGTCTTTATATACGTATTTTTTGTATTAAATTTTTTACATTTGTAGAAAACATGAACAAATCTGATCACGGAACTTCTACTTTAATGGAAGAAATCTTGTTTGATAAGCTCATCTTTCAGCACGATTTAAAATTAAAAAAAAAAAAAAAAGCTCGAATGAGAAAAAAAAATTGGCATCAAAATTTAAAAAAAAAATAGATACATACATAGATACGATGAATGTAATCAATAATTACGCGATAAAAGACAAGAAAAAAAAAAGAAGTAGAGAAAAAAATGTCAAAAACAATACTCGTGAAGGTACAATAGTACTTTAATATAATTGTAAATTTAAAAACAAACAAAAAAATTACAGAAGTGTGTCACATCTGTGCGAAATAAATATGTATGTGTATAAAAGTATAATCTACTCATTTTTGTTTATATGTAAGTATATGTATTTGTACATTATACTATATGTATATTATGTCATAAACAATTCTGTAGAAATTTACAATATTTTACAAAAATAAAATATAAAACATATCTGTATCTATCTATCTACAATTTATAAAAGATCTTGTAAATTTATATGTATAAAAAGTATAATTCAAGATTTTATTGCCTGAGAAAATGATATATGAGTTTCTTTTTCTTACTGATTTTTCATGGTCATACTGATCTTTATGGGCATTAGGAAATTGTATTCTTTTTGATTATTTAATAATTCTATTGTAAAGTATTTTATGGTAATTTTTTTGTTTTTGTGTTTTTTTTTTTTTTACTGTCGCAATATTTTTGTGATGATTAAAGCATCATTATATTAATATACTGACTATATTCTCAGAATTTTTTCTTTATTATGAAAAAAAGAAGTGTTTAAAATTAAAATTCAGTTTAATTACAAATATTTAATGAAAAAATAAGAATACATAAACAAAACAACAAAACAAAAAATTTAAAACGATTTTAAAATATGTGAAATTTTCCATACAAAAGCTTAAAAATTTGTATCTAATTATTCCACTGAAGTAGTGTACTTTTTTTAAAAAAGGCATAATCTAATATGTATCGATGCGTCATGGAGAACTTACAACAATATCGTGATTATGTACCAGTTTTCAGAAGAAAAAAAATGTTCTTAAGAAATTTCTAAATCTCAGAAAAAAAATTTTGATAACCAAGTATAGTTTAAGTCATAAATTCAAGGAAAGCCTTGAATAAAATCAAATTGTGTACTAAAAAGTGGGAAAATTATGTTTTTTTTTAAGAAAATGCAAATGAAAATAATCGTGCATGAGGTCAGATAGAAATTTATGAGTAGAATTTATTTTTTTCAGGGACCAGAAATATTGCAATAGAGTTCATTTGATAAAAATCACAAACTTGATATCTTTACGTAACGCATTAATATTGATTTCAGAATAATTTTTTATATTTAATTTACTTATGGCATAAAAATGTATATGTGCATATTTTTTTTTGTTTTGATCAGGTGTGATAATTATATACGGTTATTATGAATAACCTATATATATAAATGAACAGAATATTATTTGATTCATATTTTCACACGAGTTGTCATTATTATTTTGAATTGGCATTAATTTAACATATTCGTCAGCACGTCTGCTGTCAATATGATGATTGCAACCTCTTTATCGTGTTCTTGCGACATAATTGCCACACCGACACCATATTTATAAAAAAAAAAAAACGAAAAAAAAAATGAAAAATAAAAAGATTTTCTGATATTGTCACAGATTTATCTTTAATACTCTCTTATAACAGATACATTTTGTATCTTCTGTTTTCAAAGTGAATTTTATACATATTATGTGTATAATGTATTGAATTTTTAAAAGATATAAATTGATGCTAAAATCATATATCTGTATATGTATGTATGTATGTAATGTATATGTATTTAGTTGTACCATCAAACATCATAGAAAACATGTATAAAAAGAGAATTATTGCAAATGTCGATTTATGAATCAGAATACGACCACGCATGATATTTTCTGTGTTGAAACATTCACATTTACGTTATATCTTAAATAAAACTCCTTTTTATTATATGTATGTAGGAATAACTACTTAAAACTTAAAACAGAATTTATATTAAAGAGAAGAAGAAAAAGAAGAAAAAGAAAAAAATCAAGATGATGTTGATGGTGACGACAATGATGACGAGAACAAGTATTTATTTACATATATAAAAAATTACAATAATGCACGGTACTGTTGATTATGATGATTATATATGCTGAAGATGATGATGGTGATTGTGATTATTATAATTTATTTGTTAAATTACATGTAAGTATGATATTTTTAAATGAACTTTTTTTTTCGGTTTCTTATTATCTTATTTAATTTTAACTGTAATAATACAAATAAAATGAAAATTGGTAAATAAAAAGATCATTATTGTACTATTATTATCTACTAGTTAGTTATTCCTTGTAAAAAATTGAAATTTTTTATGTATATACTGTGAAATTTGAAATAGTGTATGAAACTAATGTATAAGTACAATGGAAAGGACATGATTGGCAACATTATACTACTATGAATTTCTGTTTTTTATTTCCAATAGTGTGACCTTTTTATACAGACCTGTCCTTCTCTCATCGCTACCTAAATTAAATTTTGCAATGTTGAGCATCCTTATATCTTTTGGTACATTCATATACATTTTTGGTCTATCTTATATACTTGTCTTAATTCTTCTGGCTCACATGAACAATTTTCCCAGAAAGTATTCTGTTCATCTAAAAGGTGGTGGATCTTCACCTCCTTTTTTTTTATTCAACAATCATTGTACAAACTTAAACATTCTTAATTTATTCTAAGCCTTCTTAAGCTATTACTTATGTTATTTAATGGAACGAAAAGTTCTTTCTAGGGTCTTTCTTTTGAAAATCACCAATTTTAATTTCCTCTAATAAATTTGATTATTTAAAATTCAATGTCTTGAATTCACTTCTTTTGCGATTTACAAGGCTCTATCTTAGATTCTTTTCTATTCTTATTCCAAGTAATATTTTTTTATTATGTTTTTTCTATTTCATTTTGCTTTTTGAAAATATTTTTTTAAGTGCATGTACTTTGTGATTTGAAGGCTTTCAAATACTAAATACAGTTGAAGTATATATTTAAAACCATATTTCACACTCATAGTTTTAATTAAATATTGAAATTGTCTTTCTAAAATCTGAAGTTGAATTTAAATGTTAATTTTTTTAAAATTAAACGTTTTAAATAGATACAGATATATGTATACAAGTACATACATATTATATAGAAATGTGATTAAAATATATTTCATTCATATTAAAATTCATGTTTTATTAATCGCAAAAAATTTGTTTCTTCATTATATTATAATACATACATACTACATACGAACATACATACATATTATGTGTATAATATAAAATTGAACTCGATATTTTCTTGTTACAAATGCAAATTGGTTACAAATTATATTTTGACTTAATTTTAACATATGACAAATAGATAATTTCAAAACAAGCATATTATAAGATATATTATGAACATTAAATGTAGTTACATTCAATTTTACATTTACATATGTACAGTTGATCAATCAGAAAGTTTATAAGTAAATCGTATATATGTTGGTTATAACACATGTCGTCAAATTACGTTATTATTATATTGCTATATTTATGTTTTTTTTTTCGTTTTAAATTGTTTTTATTTTATTTTAATTTTATTTATTACTCATTGCATAATAATGATGCGTTCCAGATCCATACTTACTATATGTATAATATTTGTAATTGCAATTCAATATACGGAAAATATGTATTATATATGGAAACTGAAAAAAAAAAGAACGCGTTGGCACTCATGTATTTTTTATTTTTTATTTTTTATATAAAGACAGCAGCAATAACATGATTGTATTTTGACGCACCTAGTTTATTAATCATACTTAAAATTTTTATACTCTTGATATTATACACACATATTACACATATGTAAAATACATATTATACGAGAATAAGTATATTATATTATTAGTGGAAACAGTATTGTTAAATTATTATATTGAACTGTCAAAACTGTAACTTTAAAATATATATCGGCTATAATTCATATTCAGAGCAATTTATATATTTTTTAATATGAGATTTTTAAACTACACAACAAAAAAAAATATATATGAAGGAAAAAATAAAAACAGTGTCATAACACATGTTTTAGATTTTATTGTGTTTTACATTTTGCTATTATAAAAATATTAAAATTTATTTCTATTTCTTTAGAAACTTTTTTCAAGAAATATAAAAGATGTTCGAGTAGTAAAATACAGTTAACCCTTTTATAATATACGCGTACTACAAGAGAGTATGTTTTCGATATGGTACGTTTTGATAAACTTGGATAGTCCTCATATAGCATGAATGTTTTTCATCACAGCAGTGTTTTGGCTACAATGAACTAGGAGTTTCCCGTACGTGCTATATGATTTATGAAATAAACAGAGGATCCTTGCAGAAAACTTCTATATTCTAAATATCATCTCAAACTGGGATTTAAAGTTAACAACCGAGGACACATTATTGATACCTTTGCTAGGCGAGTACAATATTTGTACTCTATTATCTAAGCTCTCCACCTTAGCCAAATTCTATTATTTCTTCGTATATATATTTTTTGAAAAGATTAGAAAAGTCTAAACTTATTGGAAAAAAAAATTAAAGTAAAAAGAATAGATGTTTTGGTTGACATTATATAAAATAAAATACATAAACTGTAAAATAATCTCGTCATCATTCCAATTAATTTTCTTTCAGACGAAAATTTTTTTCTGTCAAATTTTTATTATTTTTTTTTGTCTGCTGTTTTTTTTTCTCTTTTTCTTTTCAATTTCAATGAAATATAAAGTGCTTTTAATTTTCCAGTGCAAATTGTTATTATAGTACATAAGATACAATTTTGAACAGATTGCTTAAAATTAAAAAGTAAAACAAAAAAATATATATGTAACTGAAATAATTTTCTAAAAGACTCTCATGTATTTTGTAATGAAATAAAAGCAAAACAAAATAATAGAGAAAATAAGTTTAATAACTTTAATTATCCTAAAGTTTTTTACAAATCCATTATAAATCAATAAAAATGATTATGTTGAATCTTTTTTTTGTTTCTCTTTGCTTTGTTAAAATTGTTTTCCTTTTTTTTTCTTTCTTTCTTTCTTTTTCGTATAGTAATTCAGTTTAAATCACATAATGTATAGTTAACTAATTCACTAGAAGACCTAATGAAAATGAACACGAAGTTGAAAAATAAAGAAAGGAAAAAAATTAAATCATTTAATGGAATAATTGAACTCATCTTTTTTAAACAACACACATCAATGAATTAAAAAGAAACAAAAAGCAAAAACAACAAAATAAAACTTAAAAAGTATAAAACACTCATTATTACATATGATTTTTCATATTTTTAAACTCATACATTTTCTATAACATAACGCATTATACTCTAAATAATAAAAAAAAAAAAATAATGAAATAAAATTTTTTAACCTAGTTCTCATAGTTTTTACAAATGATAATTTTTTAGGAATTCATCATATATGTATGTACATGTCCGTTCACGGTTTACATGTGTATTTGTACATCTTAAAAAATTGTTTAAATCTAAATGATTTTTAGACCTAAGGGTCTTCAATATACATATGTATGTATAATAATTTATTTATAAACTCCATATAATGAAAACTAGAATTTCTCATATCAATCAAAATCAAAAATAGAAAATAAGTCTTCTACGTTTTGTTTTTTTATTTTTTTTTTCAGTTTTGGGCGGATCATTCAGGTTTTATAACTAAAAATTTGTTTTCTTTAAAAAAAAACAACAATAATAATTGATATTATAACTTTCCTTTCCAAAATAAAACAAAAAAAAAACAGAAAAATTTAAAGTGAAAAGCAAATTAGTATATCAGAATAAAAATGGCAATTTAACGAGTTTATAAAATCATAAAATGTTGATTATGAAAATTTTAGATACATACATATGTACATATATGTGATTATGTATGTTATTATTATATGATGTACATTATACATATGTGAGCAATCAGTAGTTTTGCATATTATGTAGATAGTTTAAAAAAAAAGTAAAGTATTTGGAAATTGTTGTTTATTTGATCATTAATCATAAATATAAGATAGAACTGGAAAACAAATGGGTCATCTATTATTTTATCATTTTATACACCTTTGGCTACAAAAGTACACATTTAGTTGTTTTTTTTTAATGTTCATTTGAAATGAGGTACAATTTAAAAGACTTTTGAAATTAAATTTGTTTTTTTGTTGTTGTTTTATTTAATTTAACAACTATTTATTTTCTTTGTTTGCGAACAGAATTAACATAGGTATATAGGATTGAAACAATTAGGTTATTTTTTCTGAAAAAAAAAAAAATTAAAGATAATAAATATTTTGTGTAAGACCTCTTGCTAAAATCATATTGAACAAAAAATTAGGTTGGTAACGTTTAATCGTCAAGTAAAATGATAATTAAAGGACTTTTTACAGTTTAATATTAAAGTTTCTAACAATTTAAATGAGAAAAGAAAAAAAAACGTTAGAAATGAAAGGTAATTGAAATTGTGCTAGAAATTAAGTATATTTTATCTATACTTGATTGTGATTGAATAACATTAAATTTGCTTTTTTTGGATGAATTTCAATTTGAATTATCTTGTTGCTATTTCCACCACAGTTTAACGTGAGTTTCATTGCCAGCAGGGAGAAATTTTTTTTTTTTTGGTTCTTTGTTTGATGAAAGATTATAAATTAGCATCTAAAAATTTAATACCATTCTTTTGAAAATTGTTATTAATTCTAAATCCGTTTTTTGGCTTTATAAAAGTTTTAGGTTATAATATTAAACTGTTATTTGAGCAGATGACACACCTGTTTTATGCGTCATTTGTTCTTCATCCGAAATTGAGGAGGAAATTAAAAAATTGGTAGCTTTTATATACTATAAATTCCATTTACATTAGCTGAAAATTTTTGTCTTGAAAAAATCATGTGCTTAGCCAGAAGTTATCTTATTCACAATTGTATTCTAATTTGTTTGGAAAGAAAAGTAAGAAAGTTGGTTTAAAATTTGTCCAATTTCCAAGGCCCACAGAAAAAATTGTAACTTTTTCAAAAATATCCTTTGGTTATTATATATTTATATACATATACAGACATCGAATAAAAAAAAATACTAAATTGAATTATATGAAATAAAAACATAATTTTATAGTTTTCAATAAAAAAAAATATTTAGACAATTTTTGCTAAACGGAATCAATAAAAAATATCTTTATGATGTAATAAAAAAAATTGTGACTTTGTGTTTTTTTTCATGAGATACTTTTTATTATTCACAGTACTTAAGTGTTATCGATTCACATAAATATCATATTACTTTTTTTTTTCTAAATTATTAATAAATTTGCATATTTTTATCATCAATACGTGATATTCATATTAAAAAAGAAAAATATGAACAAAATAATAAAAAATAGAAAATAAAAAAAAAATGTAACATAATAAAAGGGAGTGAACTAATTTTTTGTTTTTGTGTATTTCTTGTTCACACACAAAGCAATACTC
Source organism: Bombylius major (assembly GCA_932526495.1). Taxonomy (NCBI): domain Eukaryota; kingdom Metazoa; phylum Arthropoda; class Insecta; order Diptera; family Bombyliidae; genus Bombylius; species Bombylius major. Next base: position 17,439,671 of record OW052044.1, on the reverse strand, counting down.
ATAAAAAGAAAAAAAAAGTAGTTAAAGCTTTCTTTTATAATTATTTTGCATATTTATTGATTTTTTTCTAATGTATGTGTCACATATGATGTTTCTTTTCATCCGATCTATTTAGTTTGAATATTTATTTATTCTTACATTTCATGCAGCGATTCCAAATTTATTTTTCGAGCATAAACAATTTTTTGTCGACTTAAAAATTAAGATTATCAACAAAATATTCAAATGTCGAACAGTTCAGTTTTCTAGTTTAGAAATTAGACTATAGAATACATTCTTAATTGAAGAATGAAGAGTGTAGCATGTTAATTTATTTATTGATTTTAGAAGATTAAAAATTAATTGCTACGAGGTTTAAACTTAATCCTTAGAGGATTGAAATTTAATTTCAAAATATGTATTAAAGTTTAATTATTTGAGCTTTAAAACTCTTAATAAGTTTTTGAAGAAGTGTGATTTTTTTCGAAAAAGTTTAAAACTGCTCTGAAAGGACAATAACATAAAATTTTATTCATACTAACCCAGACACACCTTGCTGGTTATAAGTTATTATAAAAAAAATCTTTGAAAAAAAATGTGGAATTTTCATTCAATTAAAATAAATATTTCTGTAATCCTTAAAACTGCACGCAATAGAAAAAACCAATCTCTATTTTCAGAATTAATCTTTTTCATGATAATTATTATAATTCTCTACAATAAATAAACTAACTGTAATTATCGTCATTTTCATTTTTTATCAAGAATACTTCATTAATATGCGTGAAATAAAAACACACAAAAAATGTATAAAAAAATTGAAATAATTTCATAATTTGTGTTTCACATCTGAAATAAAAATTGTGTGTATGTACGTATAACTTCATATGTGCTAATTATAGTTTTTTTTTTATAAACATTGAATGTTCATATAAATCATGTCAATATTTTTTTTTGTTCGTTTATGAAGAAGAAAAAAAATGTAAATAAATACAAATTGTTTATTCATGTATATCATATCTTTTGATGTTATTTATATTATTGCAAAAAAGTAAATAGAAAAAAGGAGTAGAATTAGACCGTAGAATATTTTATCTTCATTATCTATATTGAAGATACAAAAAGACAAAAAAAAAAACAACAACACAGAAATAGAAGAAGAAAACAGATGAATGTTTCTAAAAGTATAATTTTTCTTTTCTTATAGATAAAAGAAATCAACACACGCTTGAAAGATATGTGAAGTGCAATTTTCAAAACAAAAAGGAACTCAAAACAAAAATGAATTTAAAAAAAAACGAGAAAAATATTATAGAAAATAAAAAATAGATACATCGTTCGAGTAATCTTTAGAAGCGTGAAAAAGTTATGCGATATTTCAACTTATAAAATAAATGAACGCATTAGTACAACCGATGATGAAATAATAATATTCTTATACTAATATGACTATATCATATTAGGCGCATTAACTTCTTTTTTTTTCAACAAAGATTTATCTATCTTTATCTACTCTAGATGTAATTCAAGATGAAGAATAAAAAGAATTATAGAATATCTAAAATACAATAAGTTATATAGAACTTTTTAATTGTTCATGATGTAATGAGAATTTTATGAAGAATGTATCAGATATTACATATATATGTATATAGGTATATCTACTATGTATATGAATGATTGTACGTATGTGATATAGCATAAAACATTTAGATATTTCTTATAAATATCTGAAAAGGCAGTTATTATGCAATTTCATTGTAAAAGATACATATTTTCTCAAGAATAAGAATAAGAAATAGCTACTTTACTTACCTGTACATACAGAACTTATACATACACATAGTACATATATATGACTAGTACATGATTTTATTTTATTTCAAATTTTTAATATATAGATATTCGAGAAGAAAAAAAATGAAAAAAATATTCTTTTATTCACTTTTATTCACAAATTCATCATCGATGCAATGCTAATGGTTTGTTATATTACAAAAAGGGTTGATTGAACCTATAGTACAACACATCAAATTATTATATATAAGAAGAAGAAGAAAAAAATACACAAAAAAAAGATAAAGATGCGAAAAATCATCATAGTTGAACGAATCCATCAGAAGCATGGTAATTAATTTTTTGTTTTTATTTTTTGAACGCCTTAAGCTCTCATCATATATAACAATAACGATAATGGTGAGATGTGATTACATACATATTATGTATGTACGAGTATCTACGTATTTTTAGATACACACATGAGTATCCATAATGATGCCTAGATATTTTTCTTTCTATAATATACAAAACTTACTAAAAATTAAATAAATGCTATATAAATACTCTTTATGTTCCCTAGTTACATTAGGTTTGATGTTTTGTATCAAAAAAGATTTGTTGCTTTCGGGCTGCTGAAATGCATTTATGTATGTATGTACTCATATGTTGTTGTATAGTAGATATATTCTACTAATCGTTTCTGATATTGTATTATTTTTGTTTTTTTTTTGTTTTAACTTTAAAACAAAACAAAGTATTAAAAAAAAATGATAATTACAGGAGCATCACTACCTATAATAATACAAAAATTACTTATATGGTATACTATGGGAGTGAACGTGAAGTGTCATCTAATGAGAAATTAGGGTTTTTCATTATCCTGTAAGGTTCAATTACCTTAAAACTAGCTACTGCAATGAATAAATGAAAATGTGTACATAAAGTTAAGTAAAAATTGAAAACAAAAAGAAAAATTTTAGTAAGTAACTGAGTAATGATCGTAATTTTTAATGCGTACGTTTTTTTTTTTAAATTTTGAAATGTTAAAAGATTATGTGAAATGTTTTTCTTTTTGTTTGTGTGTGTAAATCTATTTTGTTTTTATTTATAAAGAATAGACAATAATTGTACTTTTCTTTAAGAATTTTCAGGAGAGACTTTGTTTTTGTAGTGTCAGAAGTTTTATTTTTTGTTTTTTAAAAACAATATTAAATTTTGATGGAATGAAATATTAAATTGAAAAATTACTTTTGACCTCTCATGATTCTTGTGTCAAATATAAGTTTTTCGACTTCTTATCCTTCTTCAAAGCAAAAACGGCTTAAATTCGAGTTTAACTCTCTCGTTAACTTGAATTTTCTTTGATCATGATTTTTTCTTCATACTTTCATACACATACTGCATACTTACAGTTTCAAGTGGAATGTGAACCACTAATTTCGTTGGCATCGATCGTTGGCATTTTGTACATTTGATAGAGCTGATATCGATATTTGTGTGGCTGGTTTGTGTACTTGCTTATATTTAGTCAGTAAAACAGAGTCTCCAGGATTCTTAGATTCGTAACTTCAAAATTGTAAAGCGAACCACATAAAAAGAAGAATGAAATACTGGACCAATAACATTCGAAATACTGTTTTTCATTCATGGAAAATTTATCGATTCTAATTTCGACTATTTTCAATATTCAAAATTGTGTCTTTAAATCATATCTACCAATAAATTCAATTCTTAAAATCAATTCAATACTACTTTTTCATCATAAATATCAATAATAAAGGTCATAAAATGTTCATGGATTACTATTTATCAATTACACGATTACATTTTATAGAGAAAAAAAAAAAAACAAAGTATTTTTCATAAAAGAATCATAAAAAAATCCCTGCTATTTCACCTTGTCATTCATCAAATATATGTATATATAAAATAATAATTTATACTTAAAAAATATAAATTTAAATCATTTTTTAAAATTCAATATTCTCGCAGTAATCATTAATTTCTTTCTTACTTTTTTTGTTGTTTTTGCTTGCATTTTTACTTAACTCATCATTTCTATCATCATTTTCTAATACGTTATGATATATTTATCATATACCGTAAACTTGTCAAAATGTATTCATATAAATAAAACTAAACAACATCTAATTATGAAAATCATGAATATTCTCATAATAATGAAAAAAAAAAAAAAAAAAAAAAATAAGATACACAAACACACATCATATTTACAATCCATATTATATTTTAAAATTTTCACCTTTACATAGCAAATTATCTAAAACATTTATATATGATTATGAACAAGGTATCATATAATATTGTACTTGTTTTTTTTTCTTCTTCTTAATTCTAAAGTTATAACACTATACCACAACGGGAACCAGTTCAAGAAATATTGCGACAGAATAACAAGGTTAATGCATCCGCAAATTCATTTGATTATCTCATATATATATCTACATATTTCACACATCTACATATAGCTAGCTATATGTATATTTTTCTACTTATAAATATTATATTTAATTTAGGTATTCATCTATATGTGTATAAATATATGTATATACTTCATATAAAAATAAAATGATATTAAAACAGTTTCTCAGAAAAATGGCAATTGGAGCCGTAGTGCAATTCAATAATTCACATGTCCATCTTTATAATAATGCAAAAGTAAAAAAAAAGTAAAAATAATAATAAAATAACTATTCACATCTTCCAATTTTATACTAATCCTCAATAACTAGGCACGTAATTTTTCTTTATATACATATTTTTTTCCAAAAAAAACTAAAGGTAAAAAAAACAAATCTAATATCAAGAAGACAATCTTTATTTTTTTTTTTTGCAACGAAATAATTGAAGAACGAAAATGAAATTTCTATATCTTTCACATCCTCCATATATGTACGTACATGAAAATGTATGTCTGATACTATACGTATTGTATAATATATAGTAAATTTATTTAGATATAAATATATGTATGTATAATGACTATTAAAATAAGAAGAAGAATATATATTTTTGTTGTTTTCTTCTCTTGTGTATAAAGATTTACACCAAATGACTTTATGTACCAAAACGATGATGGTTATCTTGTATAATATTTGAGAGGCGCTTAATAAAATAGTATATTTCACATACCAAAAAAAAAAAAAATAATAACGAAAAAAAAAATAAATAAAAAGCGCCAAAAGCACATCCATTTTCATTCAAATTCACTCTATTCGGTGAAATGAAGAGATAGCAGAAAAAATAAAACAAGCAAAATAAAAAGAAATTTTAGCTATCTATATCTTTGATGTTCGCTATGTTATATGACAAAACTCTTCATTCGAATATACTTTTTTTTTATTTTTTTTTATTTTAATATTTTTTATATATTATGTATATCAATGTACATTGTACACCTTCTTTCAAAACCCCCCTTTTTAACGAAAATGAAATACAAAAAAAAAAAAATCAGTCATTTCTTTAAAGATCACTTCACCACCACCAATGGTGTGTAGATTAGATTGCTCTGAGAGATTCATCTCTCCAGAATGTGAGGGGCCACCCGCTGGTATTAGCCTGTCAATTACTTTAAACAAATTATATCACAAATTAGATGAAATCTCATGCTGATTGTACAACTATATGTACAATTTTCATACTATCTTACATTTATTACATGTTTTTGAAGGACGGTACTTGTATATGTAGATTTTAATCAGATCTTTGAGTAAAGTGTTAAACCTTTTATTCTTGTTGTTGTTTTTGTTTTTTCTTCATTTAATTTCCTTTTCTTTCATTTTTTCGTTTTTTACTTTGGGAAAAAGTATATTATAATAAGTATAATATTTATTTGAATACAATATTTATTGAAGAAGAAAAAAATCATAAAGAATAATTTGTAGGTGATCAGGATTTAGTACATTTAAGTATTAAAAAAAAAAGTTGAAAAAATGTTCAATTTAATTTAAAGGAAAAAAAAACTTATGGTATTTTGTGTTTTTTTTTTTCTGAAAATTTATAACTAAATTTTTTTTATAGAAAAAAAATAGCATTTAATTTAATTTAGTTTGTGTAATAATACTTTATATTCATAATTAACCAGATATTATAAATTTTTCATAATACCCACTTAAATAATTTATAAAAAAAAACAAGTAAAGAAGAAGAAGAAAATAATAAAAATTGCACATAAAACAAAATTACATGGTAATTCATGACAAGTTAATGTCCACCACGAAAATCATTAGCATACATGTATATGCATATAATTTTTTTTTTGTGTGTATGTAACTAAAGATAAATTGAATAGACCAGTATTACAAAAAAATATTTTTAAAAAAAAGCAGATTTTCTTCAATTTACCATATACTGCATTAAAGTATCTACATATATGCATCTTGTACCTGTTTAAATTGCAAATAAAAATAAGCAACATCTATCTTGACTATTTTCATTGAAAATAAAAAGAAAAAAAAATCTTCTGTGTGGTCAAATGACCTTTGACCAAATTTGACGAATAAAATGAACTGATGGTCTATGTACATTACAAAATTTACCGATACATTTGAAGAACACTGTTTTTTGTGGTATACTATACTTATAAGTATATTAAGTATACTGAATTTATAGTATGAGGTAAGATTGTGATCATAAAATAAATGGTTTTTGTTTTTTGCAAAAAAGAGAAAAAAAATTATTTTAACGGGTTAAATTTATTTAATGCTGCCAGAGTAAATATCTTTATTATTCAATTTAAGTGCGTTATGAATAATTTTTTAGTTGATTTATGTAAGAATGTATTAATAAAAATTATGATGATGATGATGATGATGATGATGATATATGTGTGTGCGAGTATGTAAATGGTATAAAAAGAAGGGTGGTAACATGACCTAGCTAAATTATTATTATTATTATCATTATCAATTCATAAACACCTGTTGATCAATTGAAAACTTCTTTGTCATGATGATTCTAACACAATATAGAAATTTCAAAACACTTTAATTTTTTTTTATATACATACCTATTATATTAAATGATAATTTTTTTTGTTTGCTTTTGAGATTTAAAATTTTGATAATTTTACAATATTGTGTATGTATTATTGACTATTGTCTAATAATCAATGCAAAAAAAAATGTTTACAGGTATTTTATCAATACGTTTATTTATTGCATTATAATGAAAGATGTCAAATATCGATTTTAGTTATGAAATTGATTTATAGTTACAAGCATACGGCGATAATAAATCAATTAACAATAGTTAGGTGTGTATACAAAGAAAAACAAAGTTATGGTCACTTTGAACTTAAAATTTGAATATAAAAATTTTGATTGTCTTGAAAAGAGTTATTTTATTACAAGGATGAATAAATTATGGATAAAATGTCTATTTGAAAAAATCGCTTTAATCCGTAGAAATTATATAGTAGATAATCTCAGCATAAATAATCTGGATAGAGAAAAACTCCATTTGGACTTTCATTTTCTTTACTTTCTTTCGTTTACGTTTAGAGATTGATTACTCAATATATAGTCTACAGGTACATATTTTTATAGAATTCCGATTCTTTCATCATGATACTTGAAAGCTGTAGTCCATCTAATGTCTCCTCACGTCATGCTTAGATACTTCCTCCTGCTAGCTTGCACGACAGCTCATTTACAATTCGGTCTTACCACTCCACCTTTTAGGGTGTTCTGCTGTGACCCATTTCCTGATTAGGTTCTTCACCATTTTTTTCAAGGAATCAATTAATATTAAAGTTTTTTAATTTGATTTTCTTTGAATTATCTGATTATAAAATTCGAGCAACATGAATGTATTTCATTTCCTTTTTTCTTTTACTCTTAAATTTTTTTTCCTGTTTTTTATTGACAGGTTCCTGGTCTTTTGATCTCAAAAAATATAGTTTTCTTCCTTTTTTTCTCTCTTGTATTTTAATTTAACAATGAAAAATAATCATATACAAAATATGTATACTCAATATTCTTATTATATTTATCCCACACAATCCTTCAAAGTTTTTTTTTTTTTTTTTTTTTTTTTTTGCTGTGTATTTCTTTTACTTCAATAGTAAGTTGTTACGAACGATCAGAAAAATTCATGATTGACGTAAGTAATTTATAAAGCACTTCAACCTTTTACCATTCATTTTATAAACATTATTATTTTTTTTTTTTTTTGTATTTGTATTGCGTACATATATAATAACAACATATTTATAATGTGTAAAAAAATACAAAAAATAAAAAGAAGAAGAAGAAAAAAAACTATTAACTATAATAAGTTAATATTATAACAGTAACACACAGTCTATACACATGTTGAAGGAGTAAACAATTGTATGTTCATCATCAGAAAAATGCACCAGACAAATTCATTCAGACCAAGTTCATTGCATTTATAAATTTTGTAAACCATGAAGAAGAAGAACACGAAGAAAAAATAAAAAATAAAATTCGTTGTTTCAACAAAAACGAAATAAATTCAGGTGCGAATCCGAATATATTATGTGCAATAAGCATCTACACACAGGAGATGTGTTTTATAAGTGTGTTGAAAAAAATGTAAGTAATTTTTTACAAGGTGATATTTAAATAAAATGAAATTAAAAAAAAACTATAATGAAAAATCACGAAACAGGATAAACTGGAAAATTCAAAGCAGAAAAAGGATTTCAACTAATACAGGACTATGTTCGATATTAAGATTTTTTTCAAAATTATTATTTTAGATGGTTTGAATAATAAATCGATGGTTTTAGTGTAGAAAAAGCTATGAAAGAATCATGGCTTCACTAAAGAACAATTCTTCTAGCTGAAGGCTTTAAAATGGACAACTATATGTATACGCGAAAATGACAAAAACAATAATATTAAAAATCTCCCAATTCTCAAAGTTACAAAGTATAAAAATAAATATCGCGCATTAGAAGGTTTTTCTAACACATTTTGTTTTCGTGTTGTAGTTTTTGATTTTTCGATTTTCTTTATAAATTTTCCAATGACTATTAAAGCTTAGTCAGACATGTAGAATTTATACTATGGTATTCGAATATACCACATTTCTGTCACTCAATACTAGTTTCATACTAGCTGAATAACCTATAGTATAAATATATCAACCTATATTTTCGTGGTTTTAGCTTGGTATATGAGGAATTTGCTAAGCGCAACACTATTTCGATTAAGCGTAAATTTTTGGAACTTGATATTAGCAATTTGTGGTTATGTTATTCATACTTTTTTTTTCTCTATTTGGCAAGGCCTTTACGTATTTTCAAATATTTTTAAAAATAAATTTCATCTATTTTTCATTTTATCACACAATTTTCTCAAGCTCTATCGTTATTTAAAACATACATATCTTTTCACACACACTAATTTTTTTTAACAAGCACCTTAAAATCATATCAGTCAAAATTTAAATTCAAGAAATTTATCAAATTCTCTTAGGCAATCAATAATTATGAACACCGTTAATTTTTAGTAGGTGTTCACTATAATTAATTATGGAATTAAAAAATACACCTTATATTCTACTGTTATATGCATGAGTCACCCTTTTTCTAAACAAAAAAAAAAAAAAAATAGATAACATAAGTAACTCAAAATTAAAATGTTTATCCTGCTTATACTTATATATTTTTAGTTTTAACGTTATATTTTTTTTCAGCTTTTATTTATTTTTTTAAATTTTTTTATTATTGCACCGTTTGATGAATTGAAACTGGCAAACAAACAAATTTGTTTTTGATTTAATATATTACTTGCACATTTGCATAAATTTTCCAATTCAGTGCTATTTTTAGTGAAATACAATTCAACAAAGTGAATTTTGAAAGAAAACAAAAACAACAAAAAAATTAAAAGAAAAAAATAATCATTGAGTTTTTTTTTTTTTTAAAGAAAACAAGAAAAAGAAGATGTAATTCAAGAATCAAAATATATTTGTATCTTGAAAAAAATAAAAAGAGGTAATTCAATGGTAAACTAAACTTAATATTTTAGAATTAAACTAAAACTTGGAGGTTGAATGTTATTTTTATTTTATTTTTTTGTTTGTTTGTATTTTTTTTTTTTTAAATTTATGTATTATTTGATAGATGCATCTATATACCGTATTGTTCAATTGGATGCAAATTTATCTTTTTTTTGCATATATGATACACATAACACAGATAATATATCTACAATACATATTCATATGTTAAAATTTTATTTATTATTAAGGAGCGCTGTCCAAAAGAAAAATTGTTTCATCAACATATTGCATACAGGGTATATATACATAGATAGAATGATGGGTATGAATTTTGTAAAATACAAATGCTGTATCATCGTCATCATCATGAACATCATCATCATCACTATCATCATCTATATTATAATGATGTTTATGTTGAAATTTAAATTGAAAACAAAAGCAAAAAAACAACAGAGAATCTAGCAAAATTATTAATATCTACATATATGAACATTTTATTCCTACATTAGTAGATATTTTTTTCTTCTTAAAACCATCGTTTTTTGTTTTTTTGGCATAAATAATTTTTTAAGAAAAAAAAAATTAAAAAAATAAAAACGGTTATGGGATGTTTGATGTCTTTTTTAAAAAAATTAAGTAAATTAATGTAGTATATGATAAAATATTCTTTTTTAGTTATAAAATTAAAATATACTACATAACATTTGTTATGAATTCGTCTCAAATTTGTTATTGTTGCTGTTGTTGTTTTTCTTGTTTTTTCTTTTTTTGAAAATGGAAATTTAAAATAATTTAACAAAAGAATAATATACATACATCCACCCACCTAATTTTAATATGTTATCGTTTTTTATTTTTCAATTCACAAAATATAATTTAAAAGTGAATACAAAAAAAAAAATAATAATAATAATAATGATGATGGGTGATAGCAGTGATAGTGTGACGACGGCAGAAAGTAAAATAAAAAATATTGAAAAAAAAAAGAGTATATTTTTTATTATAGACAACAACAAAAAAATAAATAAAATATCTAAATGACAGTGGCGCGTAGTGTTAATAATATATTAACTAATTTTTTTTTTTACTCCTAAAAGCATCAAATAAATGAGAAAAAAAAAGTAGTTAATATATGTATGTATAAGTAAACACAAATATTCTCGCCCAGGTGTGATACTAATATATCACAATATACATATAAGATAGTGTCAATGAATAGGTTATAAATGTTATGGATTATATCTTGATTTTTTTTGTATACTTCTTTTTTTTTTTTTGGTTATAAAAATGATTTTTTTTTTATAAATTTTTTTGAACAAACCCATTTTTTAGGATTAATGTGTTCATTTTTATATTTTTATTTATTATGTGTTTTTTTCTCTTCTTCTTCTTTTTAAATTAAATTAAAGATGAGTAATTTAATTTATATATATGTATGTAGCTATTTTGTATTCTATTTAAGTATTATTATTATTTTTTTTTTATTGTAGATGATATAGTTGATCTCCTTCACCTCAAAAACTTGATTAGTTTAAATTTGGAATGTAACTTAAATTTAATAATATGTATTATAATAATAATAAAATGTTGTCACATTCACAAATTAAATAAGTAATATATACATACATACATATATATTATATATTTATGTAGAATAATATTGTACATTATAATAAATTTGTTTATTGTTTTTTTGTTGAACATATCATGATCATCAGCATTTTATATTATCATTAAAGATTATTATTTAATAATAAAAGCAACAATAAAATATCTTTTTTTTTTTTGGTTTTGTTTTACTTAGAAAATGTCTAAAAAATGTTGACAAATAAAAAAAATCTTTAAGAATAATCATGATATCATTGTTTTATATTATATTTTGTTGTTGTTTTTGTATTGTTAATGATTTGGTTTTTAAATTTTGACATTAATTACTTGAAAAATGAAAGAAAAAAGAGAACAAAATTAATATTTAGCATTAAAAATTTCATTATTTCGTATATGATTTGTAATCTTGCTTGATTTTATAAGTTTTTTTTCATGATTTGCTGTTAATCAATTTCAACAGAAAGAACAAAAAAGAAAAATTTAAATAGCATTGAGAAAAAACAAAAGGCGTTATTTTTGGAAATTTTTCAAAAATTTATAATAAAGAAGGGTGTGAAAATTAGCAACACACATTTTATATGTATGTGTGCTAATCGTTACTAAATAAAAAAATCTCTCTATAAATACAATGCTTAACTTCTTTTACAGAAATTTTCTCCGGAATAGTCCTTTATTTAGAAAAAATGTGTCTGGTTTGTGATTACATCAGTTCAATAGAATCTTTTTATGAATTTTAAAAATAAAAATATATTCGTTGTCCTTTAAGTCACGTAAAGATCAATTTTAACCCACAACCCAAAAAAAAAGGATACAGTTTATCACTTTTTTTCTCAAATCAATTTTTAGTAAAGCTTTTACGCTCATTTCACAACATTTATTTTCAATAAAATTCAAGCATTTTCTCAGCTGTTTCAGAATTTCATTTCCATAATATTGATCGTCATTCGACATAATATATACGTATGTATATGTGAGTTGTTCTACAGAAAATGTCGAAAAACTCTTTCGAAAAATTAAAAAAAAAAATTTTTTGATTTTTGCTTTTTGTCTTGGCTGAATAAAGTTTTTAGTACAAAATGTTTTTCATAAACCAAGAGTACCAGTTTAAAATATCGTAATATGGCTAATTTTTGCATTTTTTTTAAATTGATATCACGGGAATGACTTTTACTATAGGAAAATGAAAAATGTATAACACGGCAATGACAATAATAACATGAAAAGACTATGAGTAATTTTTATTGTATAGCCACGTAAATGACGCCATGGAAATGACTTTTTAACGTTTTTTTCTGTTTTTTACTTTTTAATTGAACATTAAATGTGAAATATTCATGTTCCCGTTACAAAAATAAAAATTAATAAAAAACATAAAACAATCCTAAAACTAAAATTTATAAAACAAGCCAAAATACTTACCACGGTAAAGACCACACTACAGGTGACACATACGTTTTTCAATATAAAACAAATGTTTGATTTTAAGTCTAACCACTTGCACAGCTAAATTTATACTTAATCGAAAAATTAGTTTAATTTGTACACTGATGCACATGCTATTTCTCAAAATAAAAATAAAAAATCTGAAATAACTGTTCTTAAAAACAAAATGTGACAACTATAGAGCAAAATAAAGGGACAAAATAAAGTAAGAAAAAGCAAGAGAGTTTTATTGTTTTTTTAGAAATTTACTTATTGTAAACGAATTTACGAAGCTTCTGTTCAAATAAAAAGTATATGGTCAAGTAAAATAACTAGAAATTTCTTAGTTTTTAAAGAAATTATTTATACATGTCGTGGAAGGGACATCCATGGTAATGACATTTTTGATAAATTAATGAGAATTTAATGAAGAAAAAAATAAAAAAGGAATTTTTTAAAACGTGGAACAGATTTAAAAGATAATTTTCTAATAATATGCAAAGAAATATTATTAAAACTACAATTTATTTTTGTCACAGGAGCCAGAGACATGGTATTTGACATTTTCTGTAGAACAACCCATGTATATTTTCTCAATTATTATAGATGTAATTATTCAAGTCCTTAACTTAATAAAAATTATAAGGACATCTAAAAACTAGAAAAACTCTATTCCACTTTTATTTAAAATAAAACATTAAAATAGATAAACTTTTAACTTTCTACATTATACAGAATTTGTTTTCTAATAGTACGACACATACATACAAATGTCCGTGACTTTGAATTAATTTGTTTATGAATAGAAAGGAAGAAAGAAAAAAAATAATAAGATACTTATTAAGTACGTATATTTACTAATATGTCATTTATAAGAAGCCTTGAAATGAAATGTAATCACTAACTATACGTACTTGTTGTTTATAATTTTGCAGTTATTATAATAAACCTTTGGTTAAGGTTATGTGCACTTTAAAAATATGAATTTTGATTATGCACATAATGTAAGTAATAATAATAATTTTAAATATTCATTATGTGCATACTACAAACACAAAAAAAAAAAAAAAAAAAAAAAAAAAAAAATCATCCTGTAGGTATAAGATTTAACAAAAAACAAATTATTAATATACAATTTTCTGTACATAAAACATGCATTACATACTTTCAACTGAAAAATATACACTTAAAAAATAAACTCCACAATATGTACGATTTTAAAGATGCAAAAAAGTGAAGTAGTGAATGAATAAATATCAGAATGTGAATGATACATAAGATGAAAACTTTTAAGTATTCTTAAGTAGTAGCTCAATAATATATCGTTTTAAGTGCTTGATGACAATGTTCATTTTGCAACAACAAAAAATTAAATTGAATATGTATTCATGTATGTATGTTGTATGATCGTATATATTATAATACATAATATGAAAAAGGATGTCAGTGAGTGGTTCTTAAAATGTTATATTCTGTTTTTTTTTTCTATAATAATTTTTTATTTTTTACTCCTTTTGAATTTGAAGATTTGTTTTTTTTTTCTAAGTGAATTTTAATAAAATTGAGGTAATTTTATACGAAAAAGAAGAATTGAAATCGATTTATTGCAAGTCAGTAAAAAAATTATTAAAAAAAAATGTAGGTCAAAAAAAAAATTTTTTTTTATTAAGAGAAAATTTAAATTTTAAAGCAAGCCCTCTTTCATTCCATGTGTTTTTCTTTCTCCTCTTATAATCTTAAAAAGTTCGAAATGTGACATTTATTGCAACTTTCTTTACTTTCGCCAATTAACTTTTTCGATCCTTTTTTTATCTTAGTTGCTGTGAATAAAATTACAGAGAAAAGATATCCTTACATCGCATCGTGGCACATCGAGAAATAAAGACAGAAATTTTTTACACCTTTTCCATTTTGAATTTGAATTTTAAAATCCAAAATTAATATCTACAGGTAATAAGTTTTTTTATTTTTTTTTGTTGAATAACTAAAAGTACAAGAAACTGATAAGAATACACAAATTAGCTAGCCTATAAAAGTAATAGTAGATTTTTTCCGATCGGAGAAGATAAATAATTTTCGAAATTATTTTCAAGCTTTCTGGATTGTTTTCGAACTTTCGAAATTATATTTTTAGCGAACTGGGTGAAATTCGGAGCAAAGCCTCACATAACCTTTTAACGAAAAAGCTTCGTTAAAATTCCATAAAAAGCTTTAAAAAGCTTCCCTAATGTACCTATATATTTTTCAGTTAAGAAAATCAAATTCCGTAATTAAATTTTTTCCAGTTTCTTCGTTATTTTTTGACCTCCTCTCTACTGATAGAAAAAACAATACATATTAAACAGTTAACTTAGGCCCGTTTCATAAATTGGAAATTGTTGTCCGATTGCAATTTGACTAAAGTTGCAATCATAATGGACATAGATTGACACATGCCACGACATACATATATGTTGAATTCGAATCAATTATATTAAATTCGACCACTCATAATAGACATACATAATATGTTAGAACAAAAGCTTTTTTTAAACTTTCGTTAAACATCGTCAAACATAACAAGTGCTATTCAAATCGCACCCGACATAATATGTTAACATATGTATATTTTAATTTATGTACCTAATGTTTTTTGTAACTTGTACTGGAAAATCATTTATGAAGTTAGAATGCTTTTGCAACTTGTATTGAAAAATAAATGATCATGACGTTTGTGTCATTTGCGCAATTTGAGTGTTAATGAAAGGGGCTTTAGTTTTTTTGTTTTTTGTTGTAAAATTTAAGAAAAAAAAAATCTCATTTTCATCTTATTTTTTGTTTTTATTCCATGATAACAATAATTTCATTTTTAAAATTCTATTTATAAATGTATTTTCTATATTTTTTTATATACTAGCTATTAGCTATATCATTTGTTTTTTCACATTCGACTAAAATTAAAATGTAATTCTTTTTATAATAATAATGTAATTATATATGTATATATGTATGTATTTAAAGTATATTATGTACACATAAGAAAATAATAATAATAATAAAATTGTAATAATATATATCGAATATCATTTCTAAAAGATAGTATTTTACACTTATGTAAATGATTTATCTAATGAAACAAAACAAAAAAAATAATAATAAAAAGATAGCTAATTACTTAATTGTAATTTTTTTTTAATTATTAGTTTTTTCTATTTAATTCATAAATTAATACTTTTTATAAATTTTTTTTTTTCAGATCCTCATATTTGCTTTCTACTTTTTTTCGTAAGTATTCTTGAGCTTTTTTTTCAAACTAAAGATAAAAAAAGTAGATAATTATCTTGAAGAATATTTTTAATTAATTAAAATTCATAAATTAAATAAGGGGAAAAATTTATTTACATTTAAGAGATTTTTTTTTCTAGTTTTAAAGTGAATGTTTTTTCAAATAGAAAGTTCATTTTTTTACTTGATTAAAGAATTTATTTATTTTTTAATAGAAATCTAAAGTTTTTGTTTTTTATTTATTCAGTAATATGTCATTAAACTTGCTCTTATATTTGATGTTTTTATTGGAAAAATTATCATAACAATGAGAAGAAAATATTTAAAAAATTGTTTTTATTTTTTTAACTCAATTTATTCTAACGCTTCTTTTTTGTTCGAAAAAAATAAAACAACTAGTTATTATGACATTTGAATTATGAAAAACAAAAAAATAAAATAAAAAAAATAAGAAAAAACAAAAATATAAAAAAATGTTTCTAACTATTTTATAATGTATCTATTAACAAAAAATAGGAAACGAATTATAATATTATTCACTATTTTGAAGTTATGTAGTCATAATTTATTTTTCCGAATTATATTTTCACATACATAAATAATATTGATTTGAAAATCTTTTTTTTAACTAGTTAACTTTATGTGTCATAGACAATATTTATTTTCTTTCTATAAAAATTTTATAAATACTTATGTATTGTAAAATCTTTTATTTTCATTTTATTTGATTTTTAAGTTTAAAAATAACGTTTCACATTTAAATAGCTATTTCAAGGATAATATTGTTTGTTTTGCTTTTATGTTTTTTTTTTTTTCATTCTTTTCATATGCAAAATATTTGTACAATAATACAATTTTTCAATTTATTGATTGATTTTATTTTTATTTACTTAATTTTCTGTTTTTAGAAATTTTTCTACCAGTTTTTTATTTATTTTATTTTTTAATTTTTTCTAGAAACTCTACAGAAGTTTTTCTGGGGTTTTTTAAAAAAAATTTACACTTTCTTTAAGGATATTTTTCTTTAAAAAAAAAAAATTGAGATAAAATTCATGAAATTCAGTTTAACAAGATTTTTTAATCCTATTTTTTTTTTTAAACAATATAACCACACACATTCTCAATAAAAATTTGCTATACACGAGTTGTTAAATCTAATGGTGTTGTTGTTATTTGTAATTTCATACGTTTCATATCTCGACTATATTCATTTTCATCATCATCGCTACCATTCACTGTTGTTGAATGTAATGAATTTGTTCCTTGTTGTGCTGATGTTGTTGATGTTGAAAATGAATTTCTTTTTTGTATAGTTGTTGTTATTGTTGTTGTTGTTGTTGTATCATCCTCATCAACATCACTTCTCATATCATCACTTTCACCACCAGATAAATGACGATTATCATCAATTGATGATGTCCTATTACTTTTACTACTACTACCACTATTACTACTTCCGGCTTTCATACTTAAATCAATTGGATTCTCTTGTGCTGTTAATATACTATTCGATGATGATGATGTATTTGATATAATTGGTGATCTTGGTGGTGTCATTGATACAACAACATCTTCATCTTCACAATCATCACTTTTTATTGAATGATTATCTTTGGTTGGTGTAATTGTTGAATTATTATTTGTTAATAATATTGTAGATGCTGTTGTTGTTGTTGTTGTTGATGATGATGTTTGTGTTGTGACTGGTGAACGATTTGTTTGTGACTTAAGGACAGCATCTAAATAGAAACGTTTTGTTAATTCTTCAGCTGCTTTACTACCATTTGGTATATGATTATTATTATTGTTATTATTGTTGTTGTTATTGTTATTATTATTATTGTTATTATTGTTGGTGGAACTGTTACTTGCATTAAAACTATTATTTGTCATTATATTATCATTATGATTTGGTGTATATCTGCTGTTATTATTTACTAAATTTGAACTATTCAACATATGTGCAGGATGATCAGGTGTTGGTTTTAAAAGACCTTGATGATGTTGATAAAGTGCTGGATGATAACCAGGAAATAATAGATGTGAAGGTGGTAAAAAATGTGGTGGTGGCATAACAGGCAGTGATGTTAAACCAGGAAATGGCAATGGTAAAAATAAATCTTTACTTAACGGTGGCCCTGTATCCATTGGTTTACCCAATCTTAATAATGTATTACTACGAACATTTATATCAACTGAACTATCAGAATTATGACTATCTGGTGAACTGACCGATGGTGATGCTGCTGGATGTTTATAATCTTCAATGCCTAATAGCATAAGTTCTTCTTTTGTTCGTGCTGGATATAAACCAGGATATAATCCTGGATGTCCAAGCATACTAAGTGATGTTGAAGTTGGTGGTGGTGTTTTTTGTGAATGATTATGATTATTATGATTATGTGCGGCTGCAGCTGCTGCAGCAGCTTGCTGCTGTTGCTCTTGCAGTAAACAATGAATTTTAAACCAATTTGAACGTCTACCATATCTTGAACCACTTTTTGACATACCAACTAAAAGGCATTTTCTTAAACGACATGCTTTACATGCTGTACGATTCTTTTTATTAATCACACATTCTCCATTATTTTTACATTCTGATATTGATGAAAGATTATTGTAAGAACGTCCAAAAAATGACTGTTAAAAAATTGAAAAGAAAAAAAAAACAATTTACATTAATTTTCATAATTATTCAACACAAAAGAATATTTTCGAGTCTTTTAATTGTAGAAGAAAAATTTCCGTATTTTTTTTTTTTTAGTTTAATTGAAATTTCATTTCAAAATTATAGTATTTCCTTATAATAATTTTTTAT
Organism: Bombylius major; assembly: GCA_932526495.1. Lineage (NCBI taxonomy): Eukaryota > Metazoa > Arthropoda > Insecta > Diptera > Bombyliidae > Bombylius > Bombylius major. The sequence goes on along the minus strand of OW052044.1, from coordinate 17,420,803 downwards.
TTATTCAGAAATCCTTGAATTTCGGCCATATACTATTATAATTGAATCTGGAGTAATGTTTAATATGCTAGAAAGGCATATATTACAAAAGGTCGGTGTTTTTTTTTTTGTTCTTGTATAATTACGAGTATTTGATTATTAAATGCCCAACCTTATACTTATAAAACATTATAAATAAGAAGAAAAAAATCGTACATAAAAGATTTGATTATTTGAAATACACAGGAAACCAACAAGATCCGGACTGAATTTAAACGCACTCACCCAAAACCTACAACTCTTTTTGTTGTTGTTTTATTTTCAAATATTACTTAATTTGTACGTATGTGCATCATCTATACATGAAAATTATGTTTTTCAATAAGAAAACAGAAGTTCATTAGAAAATTTCAATGTATAAACTGCAAAGCATTTAGCATCTCACTTGTCTGCAATGAATAGTTTTTCAAACAAATTCATATAAAAGTATCTTTTTTTGTTTTTCTTATTCAATAGAATGTAATAGAAACGGAAACGAACTATTTATAGTGATGTTTTTTGTTTTGTTTTTTCAAAACAAAAGCTACCGCTATAAAAGATAGTATTTTGCAGATAAATGGCCTTCAAAATCACAGTTGCACCACCAAGAAAATTATAAAACCATGCAAAATAAAAATAAAAACACAAGAAAAGATACATTTTTTGTTGAATGAAAATATAAAATGCCTTTATTCATTTATAATTTAAGTTCAATTCAAATTCTAAATTACTCATTCTTTCAAAAAAAAAAAAATTGTAATATTAAAGAAAAAAACAGGGAGGAAATTTTTGCTTAATCAAAATTACATTTTGTGGTGCTATTAAAGCGAAAACAAAAAACTAAAAATTACAACAAAATGACCTTAAAAATTATTTAGACCAGCATTGTTAAAAGATTTTGTAATAATAGATTTAAGATGATGAAGATTCAAAAGATTGCTTTTTCAAAGAGCTATGATTTAGTATTTAATTCTATTTTAAAACGGTTCCTTTTGGATGATTTTTGAATATGATGATTTGAAAATGAAAAGTATATAAGATACGTTAATTTGTTTTTAAGGTGAAAAAAAAAAAAAAAATTAGATGACCATGACAATTGATAAGGTTAAATATTTTTGTGACAATTTTTTGGTTTTTTTATTGAAAGATTAAGTCGTTATTTTTATACAAAAAAACATTAGATTTACTCTTTCGAAATGGAGGATTAATATATAGAATAGATTGAACTCTTTTGAACCTGTTAGGAAATTTTTCTGTGAGGTTTAAAAAAAATCAGAATTTACGAGGCGTTAGTTGTAGAACTTAGCGAAAAAAATTCTTGAACTTCGTGAAGAACGGATTTTTTTTACTTTAGATACTCTTGGTAAGATTGTTGTTCCCAAACTAAATTGACTTATCGCTCAATTGTAAATTAATAAATTTTGTCATTGGTTTAGCTTTAGATGAAAAAAACAACATTTTTAATCTTGTAATGTTTTCAGTGCGTTATTGAATAAGCTTTAATTGAAATGAAAATATTTTAGTAGAAATCATAAAATCAAAAAATCCTATTTTACACAATTTTAATCTTAAAGATATAAAATGCATCCCAAATTAAATAATGATAAGACACAATAAATAAAAATCAGAAAAAAATATGTATCGGAAAAGCTTTAACAATAAGTTCATAATATACTTTAAGGTTAATTGACCATCGAAACAAGTAGGCCGGAAATGGGATGTGTAAAAACTTGTTAGATGATATTGTTTTACTTAATTGTTTTTTGTTTTCCTTTATTTTTTCTAAAGCAAAAAGATTATTTATAGCTATTTTCTTAAAGTTATAATGCATTTGTGATTGAATAGATACTTTTAAGTTACAAAACCAAAACAAAAACGTTTTCCAATTATTTTTTTTTTTAGACTAAAAATTTATTTATTTTTCTCAGGAACTAAAACAGAAAATATTTCATCGATTAAATTTAACGTGTTCAAAATGTTGTGTTATTTTAGATATAATTTTTTCTTCGTCTTCTTCTTTTTTTTTTTAAAAAGTGATGAAATATAAATTATTTTTTAAATGAAAAGTAAAGCATAAAATGCAATAAAAAAATTTTTTTTAAATAAATTGCATTACAATTGAAAAATAACATGATAAACGAAGTGAAGACATCACTATTTTTATTAAGTTCACCTTTTTGTTGTTTCTTTTAGTTCGAATTTTTTTTTTTTTTTAAATAAATAAGAATAAAATTGAAATGTGCAATTTTCTCAATGATTTATACTATGAACTGATTTATAAAAGATCACTAAGATTTTTATTTTAAAATCGTGTTTTTCAGTTTTTCACCTTTTTTTTTTATTTGTTTTATTCAAAGGGAGTACGGAAAATTATTTGTGTTATTTTAAATGTATTTTTTCTAAAAGTAGGTATAAAATTTTGTAATCAAAAGGTAGTGAGAAAAAAAAATATTGTAATAAAAATAATTCGCTTTATCAATTATTTAATAAATTAATTCTTTTTCTCAAGATTTCTGTGTGAAACACGTCATCGCATCATTTTAATTCAGTTGTAATTTTTTTTTTTACTGTTATTTTACAAGATAAATTTGACTTACTGTTTCTATTGTCAAAAGCCAGTAATTTGACGTTTCCAATAAATATAGTGAGAAATTTGAAAAATGCCATTAAAACTGTGCAACGAGAAAGGATTTGATTTGATTCCAGTTGGATTTTTAGGATTATTATAGCAATTGTAAAATCTTACTGGAATCCAATAGTTTTTTTGTTTAGAACGAAACTAACAATGACGGAAATTAGGATATAATAATTAATTTTGATCTACTACTATTTTAGGGACTGAAGGTTTTGAATTTAGATAAAAATTTATATTCAAAATAAACTTAATAGCGAAATTTCAAAACTATTTTTAACATTATAAAGCAACTATAGTTACAGTATAATTTATTTTAAAAAATAAAAGAAAAATTAAAGTAAAAGAAAACAAGATAAATCCTTTCGAATAAACATACCTTACAACCTTCACACGTAAATGCACCAAAATGGAATCCAGCTGCTGGTTCTCCGCAAACTTTACAAGTTTGATTCATCTAAAAAGACAAATTAAAATAAAATACAAATCAATAAACAAAATCTTCTTAATAAATCATAATAGTAAAAACAAAAAAATACAATATTTTAATTAATCTTAAAATTAAATTTCAATAAATTATATTATGATCAAAAAATTAAGATTTTATAAAATTTTCCCACAATTTATCTTGAAAATTTAATGAAGAAGATTTTTTTTAAATATTTATTTTATTATTATTTTCTTTTTCTTCTTAGTTTTTATTTTTATCTTTTCTCAATTTAAATCTTCTCTCATAAATTTTATAAAATTTTTATAACCTCTGTGCCCCAATGTTAACAGCTCTTATCTATCATTCTTTATGACCAACAAAAACATAAATATAATTCAACATAAAGTGACATGTTTAATATAAATTGGTTGCTTAGTTCTCCTTTTTTTTCTTTAGAAAAAAAAATAGTATTTAGATATATGTATGTTATCATATATGTATGTTAGTTAATATGATATACATTTTATGTACTCTTATATATAAAGTGTTTTATTTGAAAAAAATTTTATATAAAAGTATAAATTTTGCGATTTTTTTCTCTCCTAAATATCTTACACATACATATATACACTACGTTTATATTTACAGCACATTTGTAGTAGTTTTGTAAACATATAGTTTTTCAAGATGAAAATTAAATGTTACCAGATATAACACTAAAGGTATACAATCAAGCACAGCATCAATGCAACATACATATTCACGGCATACATGCATACATACGAGTATGTTGTATCTCTTATTTAATATATTTTGTTTGCTTTTTTTATCATCTTCCTTAAAATATGTGTTTTTTGTTTTATTTTCTGAACGTTGTCTCATATTGAGTAAAAAAATTTATACATACACAAATTTTATTAGATGAACACAACATAACCATTTGAAGATATAAAACATGAAATTGAGATCAATTTTAAGAGATTTTCTGGTAAAAATTATATTTATGTCGCTTAATATTTGTAACTTGTTGCATATTATATCAATAAAATAAAAATTAATAAAAACAAAAAACAAAATACTTTAATGAGAGAATAAAATGTATAGGGTGTACTAAAAAAATTTTATTTTAAATTAAACCCCGATAATATTAAGTTCTTTCCTTTGCAGGGCGTTCTTAAGTATAGAAAATGAATTGAATTTTTCTAAAATAAAAAAAAAATTCTCTCTGAAAAAAATTTAGATAAATGGTTAGAAGTTTCTAAAGTGTCCTTCTAAAAATGTTTGCAAAGATTCTGTTTTTCAAATTAAGTAGAAATTTTCTATTTTCTACTCAAGAATTTTATGAAAACTCATTTATCTCGAGAATTAAAAAAAAAGTAGTATTCTCCAGAAAGATCTTGCAACCAGATTTAAAGAATAACTTTTAAAAAAACCTAGAAAAGCTCAGCTGGAGGGGGGAGGGGTGTTTTAAAAAATAAAAACTAGAGTTTGTGTTGTGTTCAAATAAAAAATTATTTTAATTTCTTTTACCTTTCCAAAGTATTCAATTCTATAAAAGACACCCTATATTATAATTTGTGATAATATGAAATGTGATGATACCTTAAACTCATGTGGTTATAGAAATTTATAGTTTTAAGCATAATTTAAAGGTATGAGATGAGCGCGTTAACATCCAATAACCTAAAACATTTCTCTGCATGATTTTTGTTTTTTGTTTTTGTTTTTTTCAAAAGATTTCGGTAAAATGATTAAAACATGAAATCAGATTACAAAATAATATATGTACCTCGAAAAAAAAAATGTACATATGTATATGTTAGTGTATATACAGTATAATAATAAATGAAAAATGATATGTTTTTCATATGTTCTATGACATACAATTTTATGTTTTGTATAAGAATTATATATTTTATGTTATGAGAAAAAGCGTTTAAGTAGTTTACTAATATTTAGATACTTTTTCTTTGTTTTTATTTTTCAAATAAGTTTGCTATAATTTTTTTTTTGGAATTAACAAGATTTTTTTAAAAATATTATATGAAAATTTTTTGATTTACATGTTTGATAAAAATGCACAGTAAAGGATGATAAAGGGGAATTTTTAATTATTTCTTTTTAATTTTGTTATTATAGGCTTCAAATGAAAAAGTTTTTAATTTTCAACGAATTTTTGTCTACTTGACTCATACATTGAAATTTATATTAAGTGGAAAAGGACATGAAAAGAAGTTAAAGAAATACAGGATATTTTTAGGATCCACAGATTAAGAATTTCCACTAATCTTTACTGAAGCGGATTTTCCACTCACATGTCAACCAAGTCTATTGCTTATTCTAATTTTTTTTTCTTTTTAAATCAAAGTATCATCAATAAAAAAAACTTTACCTCGGTACACTTTTTATTGAAATCAAGAGAAAAAGAAAAAAGCAAAAAATGTTAACGAAAGCTTAATACTTTAATTATTTTAACCTTGAAATCATTTGATCACGTATAAATTTTGACCCAGAACTATGTATTAAAAATGTTAATAATATTTGAATAAAAAAAAACTTATTGATTTGCCAATATTCGGTATTTTTTATTTGAAAATTCATTTATTAGATTATTATATTGCCATTATAATATTTGATTTGTTTTTTTTTTTTTTTTTTCTTTACACAATTCCAAAACTATGACTTATCGTTGATTGCATAGTATAACAATTCGTTGTAGTTTTTTTTCTTCTCTCTGTTATATTTATGGAATATTAACAACATCAATTTTTTTTAAATTTTTACTTTTTTTTTTTTTGCTATTCCAGATAAGTAGATAGCATGAATGCAATTTTATTTTCAATATAAAAGTTGGCAAAATGCCGACAAAATGATCATTTAAAAGGTTGAGTAAATTTTCATTTTCTTTACTTACATAGTCTAATTTTTTTTCTTTTCAATATTTTTTTATTTTTTTAAATAAGTAATCTTTTTTTTCTAGTATATTTAGTCGTTTTTTTTTTTGCTGCTTTGAATTGTATTAAAGTTTCGTATTTTTACTAATAGCATCCTTGGCTTAACAATTTACTAATAAATAGAGCGTGTATAGACATTACGAGAGCGATCGTTACGCTATAAGAATACAGAATTATCATTACCAATGTAATAATAAAATTTAAGTATGTATATTTTTTTCTATATACATAATATGTAGATAATAATCTGATGTGTTTTCTTACATATGTATATTTATTTGTTATTGGATTTCTTTAAAACATGTGTAGGTGCTGTTTATAGTAAATAATGCGTCAGATAGTATAATTAAAAAAAAATGCTATTCATTAAAAAAAAAAAAATTAAATTAAAACATGTTAAAATTTCCAAAATTAAAAAAATTTAAATTTTATAATTCGCATACAAATTTTGTAAAAAAAAAATGTATTACATACTTAAAAGACGTTCTAGCTTTACGAAAAAAAAAAACAAAACAAAAATTAATTCTTTTTCTTAAAAGGTTAAAAATTTAACATTTTATTTACTAGACTGTGAAAAAAATAATCATACGGTTTGCTGAAAATGAAATTGAAATTTTTTTTAATGTTTTTTTTTTAATATATTTTTTTATTATTATTATTGTTAGTCAATTTGTTGTTTTTGTTGTTATTATTGTATTATTATATTATGTAGTTGTATTGCTTATTCATTGCGTTATTCACGTAAAAAATTTTTGAGATCATTTTTCACGTATTACGAATCTTTTTAAAATTCCAAAGAGGTAAGTAAGAAGTTAACACGTAGGTTAAAATAATTTAAAAAAAAAAAAGTAAAGTAAAAATAAAATGTATCTGTCCATATGTAACATATCGAAAAATAAAATACACGTACATATATTTTAGTTGCATATGCCAGAATGATATTGAAAATTTCCTGTGCTTTTTTTTTCCTCATCTTTTAAATAAGTGATTTACTTTAATTCTTTTTTTTTTTTCTTTAAAAAAAACCATCGCGCATCAATGAAATTAAAAATGAAAAAAAAAAAATCTTTTGCATCTTTTGCAGAACATAAAAATCATCATCATCATCAACATCATCTTCTCATTGTGTTAATCGTGTGCAAAATATGACTTGCATAATTTTTATATAGATTTTCGAGAAAAAATCATACATCATCGTATAATTTTTGGCCTTCTAAAAATGTCGAAACATACACATTATTTTTTTTCTTCTTCATATATTGAAATTTCAAATTATATTTTTTTCTTCAACAAAAAAAAGGAAAAAAACATTGAAAAAGAATTTGTTATACAAAAAGGGGAAAAAAAGGAAAACAAAACAAAACAAAGAAAAAAAATTGTAACATATAAATCGGATCATCTTTAATAGTTTATTCTGGAAAAAAATATTTATGATGATATGATATTTGATGTAATGATTGATGATTATATTGAACATTCATATGAATTTTTTGAATCATTTGTCATATGACATTACGTGTATTAAAAAAAATATACAAAATGCCTACATTGTTTTTTTTTTTTCATCTTGTCTTCCTTTTTAAAGAAATTTTATAAATCATTGAAGAAAATTTGTTCGAGTTTATTTCATTTTGTAAACTAGATTTTTCAAAGAGCATATAAAAACATTTCAGGATCAAAAAAAAAAAAAGGATCAGATTAACTTTTCTTTTGAAAAAGAATTAAATACAGGACAAACAAAAACAAAAAATAACAAGAACAAAATACCCCAGAAAAAGAATTTGAAATCAAACTGTGACTTTTCAAGTGAATGATTATACTTTTGGGAATTTTTGATGTTTTTTTTTCTGTTATACCGAATGATTAAATAAAAAAGTCACATTTTTATATTACATATTCAATTTTTTGTACTTAAAAAAATTAATTCTCATCACACCTTTTTTTTTGAACTTTTATTTGTATATATTTTTTTGTTTGTTTTTTTTTCTAAAATTCAATTCTTTGAACAAATAAATTTTTTTTTTGTAAACACCATAAAAATCACAAGTTAAACAAAATTTTCATATAAATTAGTTGATTACAATCAATTTAAATTGTACCAAGGTTACAATTAATCTGAATGACGTTATACAATCTTAAATGTTTTAATTTTTGTTTTGTTTTCGTTTTTTTTTCATCTTTTTTTGTTGTTTTGTTTCTATAATAAAACTCAGTATTTAAAAATCTATATAATGAATGCATAGGTATAAATAGATACACATATGTATCTGTGTAATATGTAGAAAACAATATACATATTTAGTATGTTTTGTGTGTTAAAAAACCCGTGACTTAAATAATTAAAATGTAAAACACAATAAAAATATAAAACAACAAAATAACTAAGTTATAATACGTTAAAGTTATACAAGTTAAAAAAAAATACTTAGTAAGAAAAAAAAACTTAAAGATAGTTTGAGAATTTTGTTTTTGCTTTTTTTTCTCTTATTTTATTTTTCCAGACAATTGTTGTTTTTTTTTCTATTACAAATTTTATTGTAAACATATATTTGTAGCAATGTTTCACTTGACTGATTGATTTCCATGAACTAATAATAATAAAAAAAAAAGTAAATAAATACTTAGAAAAAATAGAAAATTATATAAAAGATAGCGAAAAAAAATAATAAAACGAAAATTTGCAAGCAAATAAGATCGATACTTGAAAAAAAAATTATTTTCATATAATATTTTCAATGATCAATGTTGGTTGGATTTTTTATTATTGATCATAATCCAAAAAACAAAACAAAAAAATTAATCAGTTTTTATCGATTAGTCTAATTTAATTTCAATTTGACTGATTTGATTTGATTGATGTGTAATTTTTTTTTTATTTCATATTTTACATTCACACGTATCTATCAATCAAAATCAAGTGAAATAATTTTTGTTTTTCGTGTATTCGTTTATTTTTTAATTCAAAAAAAAAAAAAAAAAAAAAAAAAGGTAAAGAAAACAAAAATTTGTTTTCAATAAATACTCGTTAAGTCTTTAACAGATTTTTATTTGATAAAAATCTTTTTGTGTTTCTGTTTGTTTGTTTCTGTAATTCAATGGCGAAATCATGAAGCGAGGGAGAGAAAAAAAAATTAACAATAAATTTATTTATTGGATTTGTTTTTTTTGTTTTTCTTTTCAATAATAATAATATGATCAAAATAATTATTGCAGCATGCAATTAATAATAATGAAAAACTTTATTAATAATATTGATTTAAAAAAAAAGTTATATATATGTAAATAGAATACACAATACATATGTACGATTATGTATATGTATTATAATGATAAGGGTTTTTTTTAAGAAAAAGAAAAAAGATGAATTTGTTGTCTGTCATTATTTTTTACTTATAGTGTTTTTTTTTTTTTTTTTTTTTTTTCAAAATAAAAGAGGATGTATAATTATATGAAAATTAGCAGAACGATATAAATTTTAAATTACTGTTTATGACTTTATTCTACATTTTAAATCTTTTTATTTTAATTCTAGATTTTTATCGAATAAATTAATTAAATATTAATAACTGCGGAACAAAGACCAGAAAAAATTCAATGTTGTCGCCTGTTTTTTATATTGTATGATTTTTTTTCAATATGTATGGTTAAATAAAATTAAAAGAAAGAGAATTAAATTATCTAACACATATGCAAAATTTTGGATTGGATGGTTGATAGACTTGAACTAAAACATTGAAGATTTATCACAGTTACAATTTATGCTTCACTAAAAAAATAATAATTGATTAAATTATTTTAATTTGAAATTTCAACACAATTTATTTCGCATTGTTTTAATTTTAAGGGTTGACAAAATAAATGTCATTTCGGTTTTTTTTTGGCTCGAACATATTTCATGCATCTAATGTACGGAATGTCGGGTTTGTTTCTTCTTTCAAAAGTGAAGTTAATTCAATTTAAATTTACTCCGATCAAAATTCTGAACAGATAAACTGAAAACACTAGATCACATTTAGCTGACTCATTTGCATCGTTTTAAGCAAATGGAATCAATAATCTCAAATGCATCACTGCATTTTTGAAAATATCCTCTTATCCTTTTTTTTATAAATTATTTTCCTTAATTAAATCTACAAACAAAAATTATTTCCTGACAAACTTTAAAAAAAAAAAACCAATCTCATATTCTTCAATTATAACAGAAAAAAAAATCTATAAATTAAAAATTATTAAATCAAAAATTATTAAATTGAAGGTTAAAACTTAAACCATATAAATTTTTTATCATCATCAAAAACAACAAAACTGATCAGTAATAATATTTTTTTTAAATAAATTAATTAATAAAATTATATCATCTTCTTTTTTTTTTTTCATTATGAGCTAAAAGGACAACTTTTTCTATAAATGAACATCCGGGATTATGTGTGTATATGTAAAAGATGAACATGTTACATGTAAAATAATTATTGTAATTTATATTAAAATAAAGATCAGGATAAATTAAATTAAACTCTCAATCATTTTCAATTAAAATAAAAAAGTGAAAGAAAAAAAAATGATGAGATTCATTTTTAATATGCATACATAACATTTTTTTTTATTTTTCAATAAAGCCAATTATAATATAAATATGTACAACTAAATTAATTTGCTATTTTAAAATAAATAATAAAGCTTTGATTTTTATCATAAAAATATGAATATAAATGTATAGTAATTGTGTGTCTACAGAAGAGTAAAATATACATATACATATGTAGGTATATATTTATGTGATGAAAATTAAATGATCATGAATTAGGTAATTGATGATTCTGTCATATGTATATTGCAAAATAATATAATTCAACTTACCAGAAATATCATATCGTGAATCTATTAAATTGTTGTAATTATAAAAAGTTGAGAATTTAATTAACGAGATCTTACATATGTATATGCGTATTTAATATATTTCACGTAGGGGAATAATATCAGTTAGAAGTCTTCTTAAGAAAACTATCACAATTACCATGATGGTGTCTACAATAAAGCTATACGTACATATTGTCATAATGTTTAGGTGAATATATTTCATTATAAATTGAGATGCATTTTTCGTTCTTTTATGTAGAATTAGAATACATTCTAGGTAGTTGGAAAAATTAAAATCACTAATTTCACATCACATAGGACCCTACCTCAATTTTTTAATTTTTGCTCTAGGATATTTCTAAATGTCGTACTAACTAAAGATATCAATGCAAATTCAAAAATAAATTTCGATAAATATTTTCTTTATTAACTAAAAATCAAAGCTCAGAAACTTCTTCTTAATATTATTCCCCTATTAATAAGAATTTTTGGAAAAAAATTCAAAAAACAAAAAAATAAAACAAATTTTCTATTAGCATCTTCTTTTTTCTTCTTTTTGTTTCTCATAATTTTTAATATTTCCATAAAAAAATTTTTTTTTACTTATAATTCATATCTTATAGCTTTCATCTTTTATATTATTAAATGTTATGATTATTTCACAAAACAGTAAACAAAACCTTGACCTTGAACTTTTTATAAAAAAAATTTGTAATAAAATTTTTGCAAATTATCTTTATATTCAACATTAATTCGAGAAAAAAAGGTAATAATAATACTTTAAGAAAAAGAAAAGGAAAAATAAAACAGACAAATAAATTATATTGAATAAGATGTAATTTAAAGAAACAAAAAAAAAACATTTATCACATAAAATACATAATCCAGATTCAACGTTATGGAACTGCGAGAATGAAAACAAAAGTAAACTGTTGAATGAATTTTTACACAAAAAAAAAACAACAAAAAAGTTTAGTTAAAAATGAAAATGAAATTTCCAAAATATCTGATTTTGTTTTTGTTCGTTTCAAAAATAAACTTGGCTAAAAATATCATTATTATGTATATTTTGTACGGAAGATAACTGTAATAAAACAATAAAAAAAAAAAAGCAACAATAACAACAACAAACCATAATGTACCAAGAAAACAAGAAACTTTAAAATTTTGGTAGTGTAAAATGAATTTCAGATTTTAAAAGTATCTTGACGTAAAAAAAAACAACCAAACATTAAAAAATATGTACATATATATATACATATATACGTATAAGACAAGTTGAATAAAAAATAAAATAAATAAAGAAAAATTAACAACAACAGAAAATTATACAAGAAAAGAAATATAAAAAAAAAAAATTGGTTACACTATGTTGCTGATGATACGCATTCATACGTTTTCAAAAATTATAATCCGTTAATGCAGAAGAGGAAGAAATAGTTACCAACAAATATCATATGAAAATACACTTAAAATTCATGAAAAATATTTGTACTAAATTATTATATATTTTTTTTTTGCCCACTTTTTTTTGTTTTTCTTGTAGTTTTCTTGTGCCAAAAATATAAAACATACATTACTTTGAAAATATATTACATAATAATATTGTGCTTTTTTTGTTTTTTGAGAAAAAAAAAAGTATCTTTTTCTTTTTCACTTCAACGATTGTTTATTTGCTTGTTGCTATATATGAATGTATGTATTTTGTTTTTTATTATTCATTAATTTAAATGTTTTATAAGTCAGTCAGATGTTATTTTGTCGTTATGGAGAAGATTTTTATTGTCAAGGTTGCAAACAAAATCCGTAACACGATTATTATTTTTGTGTTAAAATTTTTCTTAAAAAGTCTTTTGTTATTTTTTTAAAGATACATGAAAAAAAAAATATAGAAGATTTTTTTGTGATTGTTAATAATAATTAAAAAGAATGTACATGAACAAAAATTCAGTAATAAAACACTAATTAGATAATAATAATGAATATGAAATGATGATTTTAGAGCAAAACAATGAATGTCAGATTTATTTAAAAACAAAAACTAAAAAAGCTTATTTTATTTGAAATTTAAATAAAAATTATAAATAATAAAGAAATTAAGTTTATACAATTTTTATCAAGTTTTTTTTCAATGACTTTTTTTCTTAATTAATTGTATTTAAAAAAATAATTTAATTTTTTGAGTATATATGAGTTTTGAATCATTAAGCCTGCTACACACTATCAATTTTCAATTTTGTAATTTTTGTGTTTGTTGGACAGCGTTATCGAAATTAAGAATGATGTACGATTCTTTATTGTATAGGTTTTTGGGAGATCACGCAATGAAAGAAAATCCAGGAAAAAAAACTAAAAAATCAGGATGTTAATGTAATTTTTTGCAATTAGTAACTAGGTTCATCCTGGTAAGTCTAATCAAATTTGACAATAGTGTTACATACTTTTTTGTCTGTTAACTTTCCAAATCTTAAATTTTCTGTTCAAAGATCTCCTCGTTCGGAGGATTATATTAAAATTAATAGCAATATCTTCCGAAAAAACTACTACTCTGTTACTGTATCTTTTTTATTTTTTTTCAGCTTTAAATTTTTTTTCTTTTGCATTTTATTTATATATATATATATATGTATATGTACATAGTTTTTGTTACAAATTGAAGACATTTGTTCTCTATATCGTTATCGAATTTAATAAGAAAAGAAGATTAGCTACAGTTATGATTTTTTTTCGGCTTTTTTTTCAAAGTCATAAAAAGTGTTCTAGAATAATTTTTAATCTAAATTTATGACAAAATACCATTAATATATTTATTTTTGACTTAATTCTTCTTTTTTTTTTTTTTGCTTTCTTGTTTTATAATACATACTTAAAAAAAATTTCAAAGTTTAAAAGCTCAACTAATTAAAAAATATGAATTTTTGTTTATTTTCTTTACAGATTTAAAATATGTATAATATGGAAAAACAAAAGATTTAAGAGAGAAACTTTATGCATAAATTAAAACAAACAAATCTTATTTATTCCAAATTATTTACAAAAAATATTTTATTTTTTTGAATAAAATTAATAAAAATATTTTTTGTCCACCTACACATTTTTGTCTACATTTGTTTTGTTAATTATAATTTATTTATTTAAAAAAAATGAAATAAAAGATTCATATTTTAGATAAATTTTAAAATACAATGATCTACATTTTTTTTTTCCTTAGTAAATTTATGATGTTATATTTTTTATATTTTTGGAATTTTTCGTTTTTCTCAAGTAGTAAATTAATCAGAAAACGGCAAAACAACTTAAAATATAATAAATACGTTATAGAAAAAAAAAATATTAAAGAAAACAACAAAAAAAAAACAGCATTCCGCTGTGATATGATAGAAAATATCATTTTTCTAAATATCTATTGCAAATTATATGTGATAGCTGGTATTATTTAGCAAACATTAAAAATATGATATATAGCATTTTTGAATTTTCTCTTTTTTCTTGATTTTATTTTATTTTAAATGCGTTTTGTTACTTTTTTTCTTTTTCTTTAGATATTTATTTTTTGTTGGTGTTGTTGTAGATCATACGTTTTAAATGGCTCAACTTAAAAATGGTAATTTGTTATAAAAGTCAAAAACCTTCACATAATCAATTTTCATATAGCTTGAGGAAATAAACAGAAGAAAATAATAATAAAAAAAAAGCGAATATAGAAAAAGACACAAATAAAAAAAAGCATATAGGTACACTCTCTTTATATAAGTATAATTCAACTTTAAAAATCCTAATTGAGTTATCTTCTAGTGAAAAACATATCCCATACCTAATCAATATCCTTCAAAGTATAATGTTTTTTGGTACAAAACATATATATTAACCATTTACTTAGGCTTTCTGTTTTTTTTAAACATTTTGTTTTTTGTAGCTACATACATACATATATGTATAATTGCAAATTTCATATACACATACGAGAGTACATATGTATCTAGAAAAAAAAAAGAAGATATATATAGCTTGTTATATATTCAAGGTCTCATCACATCATACAAAGGAGAAGTAATAAGCAAAAGTAAAGTGTAATCTTTAAAGCCTGATGTGCATACACGAAATAATATCTGTATAAAAGTACATACATATGTATATATATATTATGTACTTGCAGTATAGAGAGATGTATTTTTTTTCTGCTCATACCATCATCATCAAAGTGAACATTATTAATAATAATATTTTGTAACCATTCCACCTTGAATAATTATTTGTCTATACAAAACGACAACTATACATAGTTTAAGAAATTAAAAGATAAAAATAAAAGTAACTGATGATGTAGACAAGAAGGTATTAGACAAGAGATTTAACAAAGTTTTCACTATGTGAAATAATCTATTCCTGGTGAGAGATATACCTTTCGAAGTAATTATGCACATCAATGTAGTACATATGTATCATCATCATAAGTATGTATATGAATACTTTGTATGCAAAGTACGGGGTACTCATTAAGGGTAAGCTGTTTTTTAACTGAATTTAAACTTTATATTTGAAGTGAAAGTAATATTTAAGAAAACCTTGAAAATTTTTAAAGCGACAAAGAACGGTATGAATAAGTCAACAGTAACTTAAAGATAGATAATGTTCTTAATACGACAAATAGCTTGAACCCAAGGTAAATAGAATACAATAGGTATGATTGAGTCAGTATGAAACGAAACTTCTCTCTCTTTGTCAGCAGTTTTTATACGTCACTCAGTGAAATTATTTAAAAGGCTATATGTGTTTATGGTTAATGGTAGTGCGAGTACTTTGTTTTTGTTATACAATATTATTTTTCTCTAAATATAAATTTTAAAAATAATAATATATAATGGTTAATTGTGCAGTAGAAAGTTGTAAAAATTACACTAATAAAAAAAAACAATAAAAGTGAAATATTTTAATTTTCCAAATGAAAACTGGCATGTAAATAGAAAAATAAATAGAAAATATAAAAAAATTTCAACATAATATATTAAAATATGTATTTTTACTGTTAAATTGAATTCCTTAAATTAAATTTATGACCATAATACCATGTACTTTTCTATATACCATGACTTAAAAATTTCACTGAGTGACGTCACATATTGAGAAAAGAGAGTATACTGGCTCAATCATACCTATTGTATTCTATTTACCTTGGTTTGAACCCATCTTCAAATTAGAAACAAAAGAAAACCTTACATTCTAATTATTAATTCTCTTTTAAAAAAAAAAAACGAATTAAATATCTTAACTGAACCTCTTCTTTATGCTTTTTTCTGTGGCATAACAGTTCTATAGCTTAAGTTAATTTAAGTTTGCGATATTGGACTACCCTATATGTAATCATTTAACAAGAAAATAGTCATGTAGTATAATAATAATCTATTTGAACAAAAATATGTTGTTACACATATTTAAAATAACAATATGTGTATCTACTTTAGAATACATGTTATATTATAATAATAATATACAAGTTTTTTTTTTTTATTATTTTTTGTTTTTAAGTCTGGCACGGCATGTGATTTATATTTAATGAAAAAGCAAAAGTCAAGCCGGAAATATATAAATCTGATGATGAGGATCTCCTTTCGGTATAAACGTAAATTATGATTAATATTGAAACGTTTCAAAAAACGAAAAGATTTTTTTTTTTGCAGAATATAATATGATGAAGATGAGAATATTTTTATTGCTATATATATATACTCGAAAACTTTAAAAAAAGCAAAAAGAACAAAAATTTAGAGAAAAAAAAGAACCAAAAAAAGGTGAAGAAAAAATGTTCTGTTTGTTTTAACTTTTTCTTTTAATTTTAAATTGTTTTATTTTCATGAAAAGGCAAACAAAACAAAATGTAAAACAAAACAAAAAAAAGCTTAGTGTTATTTTTTTCTCAGATCAAAATATTGAAAACAAAACAAAAACGAAGAAAAAAAAAGTGATTTGCAAACATTTTACTTATTTCAATTCTTTATTTTTTTTTTTCGTATTTGCTAATGATCTGAATTTCAAATACCATTTGAAAATTTATATAAAATTATTTTAAAATCTTCACAGAATGGAATTTTTTTACCTTTTCTTGTTGTTTGTTTTTGGAGTTGTTGTCTGTTTTTAGCTTCTCTCAAATATTTTTTAAATATCAATGTACATATAGATTCTGGTAAAAGAATTTGTATTGTAATGTTTAAAATGCATTTAAAGTAAGTACAGTCTTTTATTTAAGATGAAAAAAAAAATAAATAAAATTAAAAAAATAAATAAAATGAATTGGTAAATACCTCCCTCAATCGTTAGTATTCCACTTCTGCACGTTTAAGCTCGTACAATATGTTTTAAAAATAAAAAAGGTAATTCTAAAACCATAGAGTAAAAGAGTTTAAAAATACAAAACATTCTGTTTTAATTTTCCATCTAAATATAAAGTATCTATAGAAACTGAAAAAAAATTTATTCTTCATAGAATTGTATGTTTACATTTTGAAGTATAGAATCGTTTTGTAAAAGAGAAAAAAAAAATTAAAGAAGATATAAAAGTTTACAATATTGTAAATGGTAAAATAGCACGAAAATAAATAGATTGTATATTTATCGCAAAAATATGTACTGAAATAATATGACTTTGACTGTTTTTAGATACTAAGTACATATTTTTATGTACAGTTAATAATAATCATACAAGAATATCATATATTCTATATATGAAATGTATTAATTAATGCATGTCAAGAATTTCAAAAAAATAATATATAAGAGGAAAAAAGTATTATTCATTTTTTTGATGAGTTTATTTTAGTAATGTAATACAGGTTTTTTTTCTTTTCTTTTTTTGGTATACACTGCCTAATAAATAAATGATATATGTGCAATGTGAATGTGTTTTATTCACAGGTTTATCTGTTCACAAAAAAATATGTTATATACTCTCTGTGTTATTTGTACAAAATATCTTTTTGAGATTAAAAAAAAAAAAGAGGAAAAAATTTCAAAATTCAAAATCTGGAAAAAAACCAACAAATTTTTGTGTCTTGTATTTAGTTTTTTTTTTTTTTTTTTTTTGGTTTTTTTAGTGCTTTAGCAATTATATGATTGCATTTTATTAGTAAATGGTGGTCAAATTATTATATTAGTGTGCATATAATATACTCTCTACGGTAAAGAAAAACTTTGAGAAAAAAAAGATAGAAAAAAGAAGACGAAAAATATAAGAGAGAAAAAAAAACAACAAAGAAATCAAATCATATCTATCTTTCCATCTATCTATATTTATTTTATCGAATGGTCGATCTTCTTTTATATTATTATTATTATTATTATTGCAATAGCAAAAGCTAAAGGCACTTTTAGTGCAACTAATATACAATATTCAACTTAAAGTTATACAAATCTGTATCTTTTTACTGAAAAAAATTTTTTTTTTTTTGCTTCTCTTTTATATATATTTTTGCTTATTATATAGTTTATATTATATTATTATCTTTTAATGTTATAATGGATGATTAATGATGCAAGAATACCTTTTTGCAGACTAGATATACTTTAAGAAAAAATCATCTGTTTCTTTCGTTTTTTTATTTCTTTTTTTTTTTTTGCAATCATATTTTGTGTTAAAATGCAATTTGAAAATGTTAGTTTTATTTAATTTTTTTTTTTTTTTCAAATCTTTAAATGAGTTTTCATATTTGTCAAGAGATATCAGTTCCAGATCAATTTTATTTTATAATGGAAATTTTTTTTTTCTCATATTAAATGCATTTTATATGATGATGATGATGATGTTCTTTTTTTTTCGTTTCATTTTAGAAAAATTTAACATATGTACATCTTTAATTCGTTTACAATATATTTTATTAAGGATTAAAAATTTTCTACTTCTTTTTTTTTTTACATTTTTGAATTACAACAATTATAACAAAAAAAAAAAAAAATAAATAAAAGATGATATTATGAAAATTTTTTCAGCTTCATCTATAACTAATAAAATATAATTTTTAAAGTATGTACTATAAGTCTATACTCTATATACATACACATACATTTATAATAAATGTGTAATTATTTTTGTAAATGGGATTAATGTTAAATATTACCGTGAGAATAAAATTTAAAATCCTTGTTTAAAGCTTGAAAAATATATTTAATGCACAAGTTTATAAGCAAATAGAGTAGAATGTAGATAGATTTTTTAAGTAATAAAAAAAATAATATCTAAAGTATTATGTATTATGAAATTTTTATGTAGTATAGTATATGTTATTTTTATTATAACGTCAATTAATTTAATACAAAAAAAGAGCGACAGAGAGACTGATTGAAAAAAAAAATATTAATAATACGAGAATCGTGTAAAATTCTTTGAATTTTTCTCTAAAAAAAGTAATTTTATTGATACAATCACAGATAAAAAAATTTTATGGAAAAATATTTTAATTCTTATTTTTAATTAATTGTTTGAATGCATGCTAAATTAAATTAAATTTGATCCAATTTTAGCATGAAATACGTATAATTCATTATAATTCGAATAAGATATTTTAGTTTGTACAATACACGTCCTATTTATGTTCAAAATCACTTTTATTATTTTTATTATATATATATTTTTTTTTTCGAAAAATCTTCATAAATGTTCATAATTCAGATTAATATTTGATTTTATTGAATTTTATAAGAAGCAGAACAACTTTTTAACAAAAAAAAAAAAAAAGAATAAAATGGTAATCATTATTAGTGATTATTATTAAATGCGCTTTTATATACGTTAGAGGTAATTCTTATTTTTTTTTTAAACTCCAAAATCCATTGTACATTATACCTTGATCTCTTAAGGCAAGAAAAAAAATTAAAAAAATTTAAAAAAAAAAAGAAACATATCAAATGACATAGTAATAACATCAGTTTTATGCGATTAAATACAAAAAAAAAATGAATCAAAAAGAAGAAAAGAAAAAAAAGGTATAATAATAATATGAAGGTTATAAAAATTCATCATCACAGGTGTAAAGAAATATATAATATAGGAGATTCAATTTTTTTTTGTGTATATGTCCATAATTGATTGCTTTTCAAATGTACGAAAAAAATAAAAAATATCCATTTTTGTTAATAATTTTCATGTTATTTGTAATAATAAAAATTTAAACCGCAAAATTTCTGATTTTTTATTACCTTTTTTTTCTTGTTTTTTTTTTTCTTGTGAATTATAACATCCGAAAAATTTGACCTTCTCCATAAATATTGAACATTTTAGATTTAAAGTTTTAGGAGAAAAAAAATACATATCAATTTTTTTTCCTAAACTAAATAACATACACTAAAAAGTTATTTTTAATTTTAGCAATTCCAATATATGTACATACATATATTTATGTATATGACGACGCAAGTAAACCTATGATGACTTCCTCAATTGTCAACAAGAAAAGATCGCAAGTGTTTAATTGTGATATTTTGATTTGTTACTGACAATCTTTTGTTGTTGTTATTTAATATATCTTGAATTTTGCTATATGTATAGGTAATTTAATTTGAAATAAAAACAAAAATCTAAAATAAACTCAATTAAATGCACACAATCTAAAAATTTTTATAATTTATATTTAATTTTTTTCTTCTATTCGTAGTTTTTTTTTTCTTCTTTTAAATATTTCCTTAGGTCATTCCCAGAAAAAAATATGTATAACATAATCAATCAGAATAATTATAGCGAAAAAAAAAATACAATTAACTTTTGTCTACAAAAGATTAGGATTGTGGAATTAAAGAAGAAGAAGAGAGAAGAAAAAAAAATGATTTAGTTATCATTGAACAAATATCCTTCAAAATATTATTGTACCAATTACATTGTGAATTTTTCGTTTTATCTTTTTTTTTTTTTCAATTTGTAATTGCGTGCCTTAAGGTGTAATATTTAATATGACTATGATTGAATATAATATAATTTTAAATATTTTTTTCTTTGTGCTTTTGTGTGGTGACTTTTGTTGTTTATTTTTTTTGTTTCTTTTAAAATGATAAACGTCTGGAGCTGATTAACTTCCTATACGTTTTTTGTTAACGTTAATTATTTTTTAGATTTAAAGTATTTTGTGATGCTTTATACTTTTTTTATGAAAAACAAAAAGCTTTCTGCTGAATAATGTTTTTTTTTTCTCAGTAAAAGTTTGATAACTAGGACTATAGATATGCAGCATGAAAAGCACAAAAAGTCGTGTTTATTATTCCTTCGTATTTTCCCCTTTTCTTCTCACTTTTAATGAAAAATTCAAATTGAATTTGAAGAATAATTTTAAAAGCTTGAAAAAAAAAAAAACATTTAAAACTCCCCCTGTAAGGAAATTAAAACTTCTTCAGAATTAACTGCAAAAAAAGCTCATTTAAATGCATTTTATAATAAAAAACTAGTTCATAATTCTCCAGTATATATATAGCAACTTGGATAAATGATGTAATCCAAATTAAACAGTATCTGCTTGAGAATGCAATAAAAAATATCATTTTTTTTCTTCTAAAACGATATTAAAAATAGAATATTATAATAAAATTAATAATTTTAATTAGTTTCATTTTGCATAGATTATTTTGCGGGGGAAGTATAAAATTATACTACGAACTTTATGACTGTCTGTCTATTTTTATTATCATTTTTTTTTTGTAATAAATAAATTAATTATAGAGAATTTTTTTTTTGAATTAAATAAAAATCGTAACAATTTAAAATTGTGGAATTTTTTTATATATTATAATTTAATTTTAATGTTACTTGTTTTCATGATATTGTCGTCGTTGTTTTTTTCTTTTCTTCTTCAAGTGATTTGTTTATGCCTGATGATAAATTTGTTATTTTGAGTTTTCAATCAAAATATCTATTAAAAAATAATTTATTTTATTAAGAAGCATCTGTTCGTCAAATTTGTGTTTTTGTTTTTTTAAGGTGAATTAGATCAAAAGAAAAGTCAACGGAAATAAATCAAACACACACACAAAAAAAAAAAACGAAAAAAAAGGAGAGAAAAAAAGTGAAAATAAAATAAAATAAACGTAACTTCACCTTGTGTGATCATATATGTGTAAATGTTATATAAAAAATAATGAATGTCCATAAACGAGTACATACATACTATATGTAGTAATAGTATTATAATATTAATGATTTTTTTTTGTCTTTGGTCATTTTATTAACTTAATAAAACAAAAACAACAAAAAAATTATATCACTCGTATAATAAAACGGAAAGAAAAGCAGCAAACAAAAAAACAGAAGAAAAAATATTAGATAGTTACTGTTTTAAGTAGCGATTATACTCAGTCAACAGGTCGAGGTTAATATTTAAGATTTTTATATATACATACATACATACAATTTTTTTTTTTGTTCAACTTGAATGTTAAATTACAAAGTAAATTATTTTATTGTACTTAAAAGTCATATTTTTGCTATTGTTTTATTTATTTTTTTCATAATTTTTACGTTTTCAGAGTTTTTTTTTTTTTTTAAATAAATTTTTGTATCTTTTTTTCTTTGTTTTTTTTTTTTATTAAAATGTTTATTATTATTATTCAACAAAATATGTGGAAAAAAAACAAAAATAGAATTCTAAAAAATTTCAATGAATAAAATATAGCACACAGATCATAACAAATATGCTTCTAATTTTATTGTTGTTGTAAAGGTTTTTCCGTATGTAATATAAAAATAATTATTAATTAGAAAAATTGTAATATTATACGTTTTGATACAAATTAATGATGTACTGGTATATGTATCTATTACACGTACAATGAGTATTAAATAATTATGGGAAAATTATTATTTTTATTTTATTTTTTTGTTTTTTGTTTTTTCCAAGCTATTTTATTTATTGAAAGTATTTACAATGTTTGCGTTATAATTAAATGAATGAATGAATTTATTTAAAAATTGTAAACTGTATTAAGGAAATTAAATAGAGTAAATTATTTAAAAAAAAAAGAAAGAAAGGAAAAAAGAAATAAAAGTGTGGGAATTATTAAACGACATTGAAAAATTTACAATATTCTTATGAGGTTTTTCTTTAAAATTTTACAATTTTTCTGAACTTGAAATTGTAATTTTGTGTTGTTGGTGTTGTTTCTGTTATTGCAGTTGGATATTGTTAATAAATAATTAAAGGTATAGTTCTTATATCACGGAAATGTAATAAATTTGGTGTTAAAAAAAATTTTATTAATTTATAATGATAATTTTATATTTTAATTTAGTGAAATTTTTTAATGAAATCTTTGTTCTGAAATTCAATTATTAATTTAGACATACTTTTTTGATTCCATGAAATCTAATCTGTCCCAAGAAGAAAAGAAAATACAAAACCAAGTTTCTCGACTATCATGGGTTAAAAATTCATATTAATATACATGTGTGATAATAAAATCCGTTTTTTCTTTCAAGTATTTTGCTAAATTTATTGATGCGTAATTCAAGTGAAAAATTATCTCGAACATTAGACTCATAAAACTTGAGAAAAACAAAAATGGTGGAAAAAAGTTAAAATCAATCATTACAAGTTTTTGTTCAAATACACTTAAAAAAAAAAAACAAAATTCTACTGAATATTACACATTTCATATTTGTAGTGTTTGTGTCCTTTTCACTTTTTATTTTTTTTATTTTTATTTTTTTTATTAAAAAATATTGATAATATTGTGTACAAATGAAATTGAGCGAATCGTATAGAATCGACGGATATATCTCTTAAAAAAATACATATCATTAAATTTATGTACAAATGTATACATACATATATATGCATATGTACTTATCATTATATCACATATACTATGTAGGTAAAAATAAGTGAATTACGTAATTTCGTATGAATGCGTTCACAAAGTATATAGTATGTTTTTTTTTCAAGGTAATATAAATAAAAATTAATAAAAACAAAGTATACATGAACATTAATTGCACATACATATATTTAAATAACTAAATGTAATGTAATGTATATTAAATGTTAATATGTAAATAAGAAATAATAATAATGAAAAAATAATTAAAAATAATATAAAAAAAACAAAAACAACAACAACAGCAGAACAAAATATCATGATGATAAGTATAAGTGCATACACAATATGAGATATACGGAAATGCATTAGTTAATTCGAAGAATGCTCTTAAACATTGTAATAAAAATTGAATTGAAGAAAAAAATTTTCAATAATATTGAATTATTTGATGTTTAAAGTAAAAAATAAACAGAAAAAAAAAGAAGCAAATATAAAATAAAAACCAATAAATTAGATTATAAGTGATGATACAGAAAAGGTGAAAGGTTACCTGTTGTACATACATAATTTTTTAAAACGTATAGTTTACATATATAGGAAATACAAATAAAGAATTTTTTTACTACTGTTTTTTTTTTCTCATTTTAATTATGAGATTTAATTTAATAATAATTTTTGTCCTAAGTATGTGACGTACATATGTATATGGTAATACTTTTTGTTGTTTTTGATCTATAATTAGGCTTTAACTTTTTTCTTATGCTATGAATTTTGAGAGATATAATGAAAATTTCGAGTCATGGTGCAACAATTTAAAAGCATGAGGAGAGGAAGGATAGTTTGAGACAGGAGGATAGTTAAAAGTTGCTTGACATAAAGCAAGATACTTTTGTATCTGTTAGACAAAAATAATACAGGAAATCCTTTTTTTTATTACAAAATAAAACTTCAATTTTTTTATATTTAATTTTACAGACTAAATACCAATCTTTGATTGAAATACATAACATTATTTTCAATTTTAAGCCTGAAAAAAAAAAACATTTCATTTGAAAAATGATATTTCTAACAAAATAACACCTACACAATAATTTTTAAAATTTTTCCTATAATATGCGTAAAGCACGATTTCCAGATACATTTTATGTATAGTTTTAATCTATATTATCATCGTTAATGTATCACGAAAAAAGGGCACATATTTCACCTCACCTAAAGCAAAAAATAGATATACTGAGAAAAACAACAAATTAAAATAAAAAATAATATAATATAACAGATAAGAATTAAAAGACTAACATGTATATAAAAAGACATAAAGTCTAGCATATGATATCAAAAAAGAAATTCCAACCTTCGAGTTTCAATTGAAATGATTCATCTGATAAATTTATTTATTATTTTTTATTACTTATTTCTTTACAAAAGAAATAAAATGATTTAATATCTTATATCTGCACAGAAAACAAAAACTGTACAAATAAATAGATACTGATCCATTAAATTCAATATTTTTATTTTTGTTATTTTTTTTAAAGATAAATGTTATAAATCTGATGTGATGAAATACCACACCGTTATTTTTTCCACCCATCATCATATCGTCATCATTGAACTAAAATATTATTAAAAGTAAAATGTAAAATAGATTTAGTGATATATGCATGTAGATATACGATTTTATAATTCATAATAAGAGACAATTTATTTGAAAGTAATTGATATTCTCACACTTAACTATATTATGTATCTAAAGATACTACTTATATAGATTGTTGCATTATTATTGAGTACTTTATTATATCGTTTGTTGTTTTCATTTTGTTACACCTAAATTTTAAATGTTTTATTATAATGACAAAAAACAAATTGTGGTACCATATTAGCTATCTTGCGAAAAAAGTTTTTTTTTTTTTTTTAACTTTTAAAATGCGAGCAATTTAATTATTTATTGAACATTTTATGCAATATGTATCTTTTTTTGTCACTTCGTAAAGGTAGTAGGTATACATATATGTATGTAACCGATTAATGCGTATATTATATAAAATATACCTACATATAGGTGAATACTGAATTTATTCAATTAAAAAAGATACATACATACATATGTACATCATGTATATTAAATCTAGTTTTTTAAGTAAATGTCTTTTTTTTTCATTCAAATTTTATTTATCAACATTTTTGTATCGTCTTTTTCATTCAATTTTTTTTCTTCTTTTGTAAATCGTTTATCGAAACTATGAAAAGAAATAAAATAAAGTATAGAAAAAGAAAAAAATGAAAGGAAAATCGATCGATCACGAAAACATTAAACGGAATTTCCTTACAGATTCACCATCAATCGATTCATTAGACAAGGTGGGGCACAACACTTGCAATAATGTAATATTATGTTACTCTATAAAACTCTCTATGGTAATATTCATATAAAAAACCATACATACATATCTCTATAAATATAGATACAAAACATATAAGTGAATAACGAATAAACCAGGAATCACTCATTTCTCTCCTACACATTAAAAAAAAGATTTAGAAAAAATTAAAAAATAAAATCTCAAATTTTACCTTCAAGTGAGAAGTGTTTTAAAGAGCTATTTTACAGGTGTGTCTATTGACGTATCTGTACAAGTATATGTATAATAATATGATATGAAGTAATATACGATAACGTTGAGATATAGAGCTGAAAAAATATCTTTTTTTTAATCGAAAAAAAAAGAGTATTGTTACATATAGTATATCGATCAGTAAACATTATTATGATTTTTTTTAATCTTCATTCACTATATTGCCATACAACAAAAAGTTAACATTACTATATGGTATCTATAAAAAAAAGTTTGTTAAACTTGTAAAAGAAAAATGAAAATGATCGAAAGACATTTTGCAGAGATATGAAAATGCTTGAAGCAATTGAGGGTATGAAGTTGATGATGATGATGATGACGACGACGAACGATGAAGACTAGCTATGTTTGATGATTATGATGATAGTGATGGAGTATTTATAAAGATCAGGGCGATGTGTCGTGGGAACTGGATCATTAAAAATATCTGAAAGTAATCAAGCACATTCATTTAAACTTTTCTTATACTTATACCAAAGAGTCTAATATCTTTGTAGTGTGTACAATGTATAGATAGGTACTCATATGTTTATACAATACTTGTGCATAAACAAATTAAAATATTTTTTTTTTTATTTTTGTGGACTTTTATTTCTTTTTGATCTCATAATATTGTATTATTTGTGAAGTTTATTTTATAAATACTATTTTTGGTAGATTGTACATTTTGAAAGATTTGAAATTGTATCTATTCCTTTTTCTGTCAATTTTAACTTATAAATATCTTCTTTTTGTATCCTATTATTTTGTCTTTTTTTTATTATGAGCCATTAGTGGAGGTGTTTTGCTGTGATTTTTATTTTATGTAGTATCAAATATATGGTTTAGTCACAGTTATTTCGGAAAATAGATATAATATACGATATACATACATTAACAAGGTGAAGGTTTTCACTGGGTTGGTTTTTAATTTTTTTTGATGTATCATATACAAAATCTTTGTTTCATTAATTTTTGTTTTAACTTTTCGGGAATCTTTTGAGAAATTAAATACTTCACCTTAAAAGATGAATTTGAAATTAATATTATGCATTTTTAAACATTTCCAATAAAATATGCATGTAATTTTAATTTTCGATAAAAAATTATTATAATGCGTTTCATTTTGAAAATGATTGGAAGATTATGAAATGGAGAGAGATAAAGAAAAATAAAGAAAAAAAATGGCAAAATTGGAAATAAAATTTGATTGAAAAAGAAAGTTTTTTATGTGTGTATGTGAGTGAAATAAAATGTATCTAATAAAATATAATTTATACCATGAATTTTATTATTTCTATTTTAAATAAATATTAAATTTTATCATAATTTGTAGTAGATGTGTCCCATTTATGATACATTATCGCGAAAAGCCCTAAATAAATGACTATATGAAAATATTTTCTTGCTTTGTTTTAATATTACTGATTTCCGGGTTTCATTTATATAATAATTTTATTTAATATCGAATTTCTGACGCTGAAGAAAAAACTTGTAAAACTAATTCAGTTGTCTTTTTGGGTGAAACATTTTTCTTCCAATTATCTTAAATGACTCTTGCAATTTTTTGTTTTAATCAGAAGCTATAAAGTCTTTTAAGAAAAATTTGTTGCATTACCACTTTCTCTTTCTTTGCTTGTATAGCATCTTAAAAGATTTTTAAAATTAATTAATTTTACAAATATCTTGATATTTTTTTGTTTGGTATTTATTTCTACATAAATTTTATTTTACATAATTATTATTTTTTCTTCAAAACTTCTTAATAGAGCGATAATGATGTGGTATATAGTAATAAACAATTTATTGATATGAATTGATTTGACACCTGTCAAAGTAGAAATATTAAATCAATTTTATTGCAGCAAGAAATACTGAATAATCAAGATAAAACGAACGTTTATTGCTTAATTTATATAAAAGAAGAAAAATAATGTTAATAAAAGTTATACATTTTTCTTATAAAAGTTTAACTTTTATAAAATGTTTCTTCATTTTTTTTTATTATAAAGATCTTAGTCGTTTATTAAAATCTGAATTTTTTGGAATTTCGTTAACTGATTAACACGTTTTTAATAAATTTAAAAAATTTAATTAAGAAAAATATTGTAGAAATTTATATAAAATTAATGAAAAAGTACCGCGCGTCTAGACCGTTAAGGGTAATGAACTAATTATAGTAAATTAAATTGCATATTAAATTATATTATTTTATATCAAATTTAAATTTTTTTTTTTCCAAAAATTTTTTATCCTTCAAAAATGCAGTTGTACTTTCAACAATTTTCACAATACACTAAATTTTCCTAATAAGCAAAAAAAAAAACAAAAGATTTAAGCACGAAACCTATAATGTGATTATTTTGATATTCGAAAAAAAAATATATAGGTATATATTAAAAAATGCTTCAATAATTTTAAATTCTCTTGACGTTTATGAATCATGAAATTATTTCAGAATAAAGTTTAATAAATTAAGCAATTCCTATGCATAAACTGATTGAGAATAATAAAAAACAAAACGCATAATATAAAAGATATTCTATAAAACAATACATTGTAGTATATCTAATTGGTATTTTCAATAGATATTCAAATTTATTTGGATTTATTGCAGAATGCATTAGATTTTATTTTATTTGGAAAATTTGTAATATCAAAACAAAGATAAGTACATAGTATGATTTTATTTTTCAATGTGTGAAATCTATATTTTTAAATTACAAATAAGCATCAAAAGATACTATACATATACATATACATATACTTACATACATTATATAACGTGTGATCTACTGCATTAAAGAAATACATTTACTTAACGTGACATTTTCAAGTTCACACCATATTATTTGAAACTATTGCGTAAATCTTATATTTTCAACAGCAATGAGTTTATATTGAAAAAAAAAAGGTCGTCGGACGATTTGTATAAAACAATGCGTTATATTACATGTAAAATAAAGTATAAAAAAAAGGTGAATAAAACAAAATGTAAATGTATATTTGTGATTGAATAAGATTGACGAATTCATAGTCTTGATGACAGCGAGGACACGATCATTCTGAAAAAGAAATTGGCTAGTTACCATCAAGTGTTTTATAATATGTAAAAAAATGTATGTATAGTAGATGCTCAGGTTCGGCTCTGAATACTGAAAAGTCAAGATCAATTTACAATTGTCTTTAAATATATAAAAAGACAAAAAAAAAAAAATAAATAAATAAGGTGATTTCTTTATGCAACAAATAACCACCAGAAAGGTAAAGTATAATATTTAGGCTCTTGAATTTAAGAAAAACGAAAAAAATAAAATAAAAGACAAGGAAAAATAAAAGCAAAATATAAATAAATGTTGAATTGTGTTAAAAATCAAAATGGTTTAAAGTTTTTTAACATGAACAGACAATAAGCAATAAATATATTTGTTTAGTTCTTTTGCATTATTTTTTTTTTTTAGTTGATATGTGTAATCGAAGTGTACAATTTGGTATGCAATTTGAAAACACATATCAAGATAATTTTTTACAAATTTTCAAATTAAAAATAAGAAGAAAATTATTGTTTGATATTCGTTCAAAACACATTGTATTTGAAGTTTTAAAAAAAAATAATTGAACTACATTTTTTGCTTTCTGGGGTAATTTATTCCAGATAGCAAAATTATTCAAAAAAAATAAATGTGGAGGATGATTGCTAAATCTTTTGCAAGTCCACTTGAATGTCATTGAAGTAGGCATGGTCGAAATGTTTCCAAAACCATCTTGATTTTTAAATGAATTTTTTGAAGTGTTTTAGTGCAATTCTGTCCAGATTGTTTATGATGTTATAGAAAACTATTTTCTTAAATAGATTAATATGTTCTGTTAAAAAAAATATATTATGATCATGGCCTCGACCAGGCAAATTTTTTTTTTTTTGGAATTTCGACAAAAATTTTGTAAGAGTTTTATTATTTTATTTTGACAAATATTTTACTTGTTTCAAAAAAATTGTTTTAAGGAAAGCTTTTGCCAAAAACTTCAAAATAAGCTTTTGCCAGTGGTTTCGAGATTCGAAAATATAATTTTTCGAAAAAAACATTATATGTATGTATTTTCTTGTATTTTTTTCTTTTCGAAAATCGACTGCCTGTTGTTTTCATTTACATTTAAGACTTCATAATCATATTCAAATTGAAAAATGAAAAAATTAAATGTATATATGTATATAAGAAGAAAACGAAGAAATTAGTACATTGAAATCGACTTTTACTTTTTTGTTATATTGTTGTTGCTGTTTATGTTTTTTTGTTTCGTTCCTGAATAATACGAATAAAAAATTAACTGTGTGATATTTCAATTGCATTTAAATAACCTCATTGTTGGAAATACCATTAATTAGTATTGTTTGAAGATTGTTTTTTTTTTTTTCATTATTATTTTTTTTCTTTAAAGACTGATAAATCATCTTCATCATAATCATCATCATCGTTATGATCTTTAAATTGATCATATTTTATTATGTTTAATTTTTATGTTTATATTTATTTTTATCTATATATTTTTTTTCTATATGAAGACAATAGAAGGTAATTGGTTAAACGGAAACCTCAATTTATAGTTAAAAATTTCATTCATCATGGATCATATACATCCTTGAGAATGAAAATAAATATTTTACAGAAACATACATATATCATTTATATTATAAATATACTATACATTTTTAATTTAAAATAAAATATATAAAAATTAACAAAAACTAAAAACTTAAAAAAAATCTGAAAGAAAATAAAAGAATTAAACAAAAATATTTTACGAAAATAAAAATAAAAACAGCAGGGAAACAGATGTGAAAAAATGTAAAGAAAGAAGAAAAACAAAAAAAAAAGAAGATGAAAATTTAAAAACAGTTGTTAATGGGCAAAAAAAAAACAACCTATAAGTAAGCTTAATAGCAAACAATTCCAATAAACT
The DNA here is from genome assembly GCA_932526495.1 of Bombylius major. NCBI lineage: Eukaryota > Metazoa > Arthropoda > Insecta > Diptera > Bombyliidae > Bombylius > Bombylius major. The sequence continues at coordinate 17,389,549 of OW052044.1, read as the reverse complement.
TTTCGCACATCTTCTATCTTTACGGTCATTATCTGATAATACATAATCTGAGCTAGAAAATACACTTTATGGTTGTACACAATTCACATTCTATTTATTAGTTAAGCTTATTTTTTTTTACCTTCTTCTTTGTAAATACTGTTAATATTAAAATAGTCTTTTCTTATAGTTGGTATAAATTAAATATACATATATGTATCTAAAAATGCACATAGAAAATATAAAATATAAAGGCCGCCAATGGTGAAGAAGACCTTCACACGTCACTTGGTCACGTCGGTTAATTAAATTTTATTATTGCGCTTTGCTGATGCGCTATGCATTTCGGGAAAAACTTTTTTTTTATTATTAACTCTTTTTTTTTTTTTTTTTTTTTTTTTTTTGTAAAATAATTAATGTCTTAAAAAACTATACAGATATAGATACATATATGAATATAAGGTACTCACTCATATATAGAATTTTTTTTAAAAGTTATAATGTGTGAATATAACTAATAAAATAACCATAGAGTTTATCAATATTTCCAATATACAAGTTTAAAGATAATTTGCACTTTTTTTGTTGTTGGGATTTGTGTTTTTTTTTCAGCTCAATTTAAAATGCTCATCATATTCAAAGATTCATATATGTATCTAAATTTAACAATAAAAATAAATAAATATATGTATTTAATATAAAATTTTTTTATACAGATGTATTATGATGATGCTATAATGATACAAAAAAAATAATCTTGTGTGATGTTAAAAACAAAAAAAGTTAAGAGGAGAAAAACCGAATAGAAAAATAAAAACAAAATAAAATGTACCATGAATATAATTTGAAGATATATCTAACTGACATCATTAGAAGTGAAACCGTTAGAGAGCAAAAGGAGCAATATAGCGGCTCAATAAAAACAGCAAAAATATATAGTAACAGCAGCAGCAATCTAGCAGCAACAGATACAAAAACAAACGGCACAGCAGTAGCAAGTAATATAATATCAATAGGAACAGTGTGATGATGCTAAAAATCTAAACAAAAAAAAAACACTAGAAAAAGAAAAAAAATAAGAAAAATATCTTAAATAGTACTGCAAAATAGTGCCATAAGCATATCGTGTTTTATAATAATGTTTATATTGTGTATAGAGATGGCAATGAGTTAAAAGATTTATTTGTCTGTCACCAACCAGGTAAGGTGTTGCAGTGAGGAAAAAAAAGCCAAAAAAAAAAAAAATTACTTTACTACTGTGAGTTACTTTACGTTGTGTATTTTGATTGGATAAATTGTTAATTGACTGATGTCGATGATGAGAGGAAATAATATTGAAGTGATTTTATGAGGAAATTTTATTATACATTTTAAAGTAAAAATATGTACATTCATAAGATATATCTATATAAATAAATATCTATATAAAAATGTAAATAACGTTTAGGATGTTATTAGTTTTTATTTTTTATTTTTTAAGTTTTTGTAACATTATTTAATGTATGCGAAACTAAGCAAACGTATATGTAATTAGTTAGTTAAAAACTTATAAAATTAAACGATTTGAATAAATATATATTTTAATTTTAATGAATATTGTAATAAACAGTAAAAGAAAAAGTATCTTTTTTCGCTATATGTAAGTACCTGTACATACTATACATATTAATTTTTATTTATTTTTCATTGAACATTCAAGTTTTAGTGTAAATTAAGCTTCGACTATCATTCAATTTTATCAAATGAAAAGTTAGACTTTATTTATCGACTAGGTTCGGAATAATTGATTTTATCAAGAAAAATTTTCCACTCACTTTGTTTTATTTTCCACTTCAAAATTTTACTTAATACGTTCATATCATCTTCAGCACCCTGTAGTCCACGCAAATAAATCGAATAATGATTTAAAATTTCCTAAAACATTTTATTTTAAGAAGAAGAAATACCAAATTTCCAATAATCCAATTTTATCTTATCGTACACAAATAATACAGGCACATGTAATGAAGTTTCGTGCTTAAATCTTTTGTTTCATTCGACATATTATTCTTGCATTTTTAGGTTTTTTTTAAACTCTTTCAATATATCGAGTTTCTTTTCATATTTTTGAATATTTCTGAAAAAAAAAGGCTATGATAACATTAAAGCATTGTAGTCCATATTTTTTATTTATTTTTTTTTTATTTTAAAAAGTGACCTCAATATCACACCATTTAAAATAAATTGTTGTTCCATATTCAATTAAGTGCTGACACATTCCAATCACATAATAATTTTATTTAATAAAAAAAAAATCACCATCATATTTTAATCATTTTTAATCCGATATGCAAATTTGAATTAACTGTTTTCTGTTTTTTTTTTTTTTTATTTCTGTGAAATTTTATTACCACAAAAAATAAAATTCAATTAAGCTTTGTTTTTTGTGTATTCAATAAAGGATATTAAATATTTCAAAAAAGAGTAAGAATTGCTCAACATTGAATAACAGGTATTTTACACATATGAAAAATTATTTAATATAATTATATTTTTACTATGAATATGTCTATAATTTTTATTTTATTATTATTACTTTTTTTTCACTTTAAAAGATAAAGAAAAAAAAAAGATGAATAATAATTCCATGAATTATTGCGAAAATTCACGTGCGAACTACTTAAATTTATGTTTGAATAATTTATCGAAACCACGAAATGGGTGCATAATTTATAATGTTATTTTAAAAAAATAAATTGTGATTACTGCTTAATATAGAAAAAACAAAATAATAATAAAAAATAAAATACGCGTACATACATACTTTATTTTTCAAGATTGAAAATTCTTGTCATAAAAATGTGTAATTCACAATTTATTTATTTTCATTTTTTTCAAAACAAAGTAAAAAAAACAACAGAAAAACAACGATCGTAAATAATGTCATCTTTTGACACGATTTAATTTTTGATGTGGTGTTGATATGACAATGATTGTAATAATAATGATTATGATGATGATGACGATGATGAAATACATAATATGAATTTTCTTCTTCTCCTTTTTTTTTTTTGTAATTTTTAAATTTTGCAAAATAAGATAAATTTATTATAATACCAATCCTTAATAACGGTATTTAAGTCAATCATTTTATTTAGTATATTGAGGATAAACAAAATAGCTTGAAAACGTGTAAGAATGCATTTTTCGCTAATAAAAATCTTTTGTTTTTTTCTCAACTTTTTATGGAAAGTTAAGAGAAAAAAAAATATTTTAATTAAAATAAAATACGAGAAAAAGTTTAGTTTTTGTTTTTTTTAAAATACCTAATTTAGTATTGCGCATCTTTTTATGTCATACTTTGTATATGAATATTAACGAAACAATATTTCATAATTTTTTTTTACATTTTAATTGTAAAGGGTGATTTATTTTATTTAACATTTTAGCTATGTTGAGATTGGTCCATTTTACTTGCGAAGATTTTTATTTAAAGAAGTGGAAGCAAAGTTAAATACGTTTCGAGATATTTTTTTAGGTTCATAACAAAAAAAAGTTTTAGAAAAATAAACAATTAGACGGTAATTAAAATTTGATAAAAAATACTGTTTTACTGTTTACTGCTTTAAACTCATTCTTAATTAATTCTTTCAAACAGAAATTTCATTGGTGATGAATCTTAAAGCACTTCCGATTTTTTTCTGTTTACTTATATAACTTTATAAAAGGCACACCCTGTTAGTACTTTTAAAAGATTTTGTTTCATTTCATTTTTTTGACGTGTGCCATAGCATCTTATTTTTTTATTTATTTATAGGTAAATAGTGTATATATTCATGTACAATCTTTTCATAAATACGTGAGTAATTTACATTTACTATCATTTTAAAACTTCACATATTTGTTATAATGTAAAATATGTTTAAAAAAAATAAAAAGAAGAAAAAATCTAAAAAAACGTCGAGATTTTTTTTTTTAGATATATTCATATTATGATGTATAATTGCTAGCATATACATACTTAATTTTTATACTGTATATCTAACATACATATATATGTGTGTTAATATTCATTAATTTTTTTTGTTTTTTTTTTTCATTTAAAAAAAAATACATAATTTTTTCTACATATTTTACAAAATGCTAATTAGAATAAATAGAATAAAATCAGGTAGACATTGAATGTATTATTTCTAAAGAATATACCTTGTTAGTTAGTATGTATATTGTATAGATACAAAAAAAAAAACCAATAAGTTTTTAAATAAGTATATAAATACATAAATAATGTGTTCTAAAATGATTATAAAGTGTCGGGTGTTTTTTAACGACTTATGGGAGTGACAAAAGATTGTTTTTTTTTTCTTCTGTTTTCTTGGTTTACGTAATTAAATTTTTTTTCTATTCTTTTAAAAATTTTAATATATGATTGTTAGCGTATTTGTAGGAATTCAAAAAACAAAAAATTATAATTAAGTCAATATAAATTCTATTTTAATTCTTTGACATCATTTATGATTTAAGTTTGATAAAGTGGGAAATTTTGAAATTAATTAGAGTACGATTTTGTTGTTTCTTTTCTATGAAAATATATGATTTTTTTTTTTGTAAGTGATGTTAGTTTTGGAAATTTTTTTCGTGGTTTTTTTAAAAATTCTCATTTCATTAATTTTAAATTTAAAAAAATTAGAAAAAAAATATATTTATTTCAAATTAGAAGAGAATGCTTATTTTTCTTCTGGGTTTTTATTTCATTTGTCAAATTAAAAATTTATTTAAGGTTGAATTTTGATTTTCGAAAGTTTTGGATTTTTAAAATTTTTGTTTTAATTTTGATGTTTCTTAATTTTAGAATTTTGTGTATATTTTTTTTTTTTGAAAAAAAAATTAGTGATTATTTTGAAAATATTTCAAATGTAAATTAAATTAATATAGAAACATAACTTAAAAGTTTATGACAAATTTGCTTTTTTTAATCTTACTTCGTTCTTCTTAATCAATAAAAATTTTAAAAAAAATAATCTTTTAATTTTATGATAAATATTTTTCAATAAAATTTACTTTTCTACTTTAAATACTATTTTTCGATCAATTTCATAAATTTTTCTTCTTTCTTAATACAAATTACATGTATCAGATTTTGTTTTTCTTTTATTTTATAAATTTTTCGGAAAATAAATTAATTTTTAAATTTTAATTTAATACTCTTAGATAAGATTTTATACGTTATTTTTTAATTTCAAATTTTTGAAAAATTTTAATCGGTAAAATATTTAAAACACGTATGCTAATGAGGTGTAATTTTTTGTTTCTGTCTTTGAAAAAATCTAAAAGATATTTCGAAATGATTCGTTAGAATTAAATAAAACAAATATAACAAAAAGATTCTTTTAGTTATTAATAATTTTGTTGAAAATTTGTAGAAATTAAGAATGAAATTCATACAAGAAGACTTTTTCACCAATTTTTGTTTGTTTGAATTAATTTTCTAAATATTTTTTATATTCTATATAATAAATTCTAACGATAGATTTTTTTTAATCAATTCAACTTTAAAAGTTATTAATGTTTTTTTGCTAAGTATCACACATCGGGGTTTAGAAACGAATCGGAATCCCTCTTTTCGCAAGAATATTAGAACGTTGTGGATTAGACATTTTATTGAAACCGTTTTCAGTAGCGAGATACGGTTACAGTGTGTCTGTAACTTTTTTAAATTGAGGTTGTTTTTACCTCATTTAATTTTCAATTTTCATTCACATTTCTATTAAATAGGTATTTTACTTCCAAATAAAATCATTGAGAAAAAAAAAACATATGAAAAAATATGCGGACAAATCGAAAATATTTCAAATAAATTTTTCATTAGATAACAAAACAACAACAACAACAAAAATGAATAAGATGTTATTTTGTGTTGTCATCAATTGAAAATTGTACCACGCAAAAAAATATTCCCACATATTTCCTTTATTCTCAATTTATTTTTTATTGCTTTTTGTTTAAAAATATATAACAAATTATCACAATTCAGGTGACAATATTACAAAAAACAAATTTTTTTTTAAATACAAAAAAGACTACAAAAGACAACAAAAAAAAAGAAGATATTATTCAAATAATAATCATTAACCTCTTTTAAATCGATCATCAATGTCTTTTATTCGAGTTTATAATGTGTATTTTCATGGAACTAAAATCAATTTTCTTTAAGTTTTAAATTTTTTAACTTTGTTTTTTGTTGCTTTATAAAAAATTTCATATAAGTATGTATGTACGTACATACACTTATACATTCCAACATAAAATTGTATTTTAAATAATGAATGAATGAAAAGAAAAAAAAATTGTTACTTTTAGTGTTAAAGTACCAATCCTATCTTCATTTTTGTCCTCATCATCGTCATCATCGTCATCATCGTCATCATCATCATCATCACTAATCACCATTATTGCTAATGTCATTCCAGTAATGTCAGATATTGTCGTTATTGTTGTTGTATTTGTTGTTCTTGTTTCTGCTATTATTGGATGAAATGACGGAAGCGACGGTATTTGATGTATCTTTAAAAATATAATACATAGCACTCTTCTGTTTCAGCAGCATTAGCAGCAGCTGTATGGTGTGGTAAAAACGATATAATAGCATCGTCTATGGTCTGTATCTACTTTTTTTGTTACTAGACATTGATGGTATACTTTTTTTTTTATTTATTTTTTTTTCTCCAAAAGATTCCAAAAAGACCGCATCAAAAGCACACCAATTTACAAGAAGTTTTAGTTCATAATTTATCAATGTTAGATGTTATATGTATGTCTCCAAACTGGGATGCATTTAAACGTTTTTAGCTATTTTTCTTTTTTCTATGCTATAGACATCGCCTTTTTACTTGAACTTTAACGTGCTTTATCTCCTATCTATTTGACTATTGAATCTTTGTTGTGTTGTAAAGAAATTGTGTGCTTCTTTTTTATTATACATTCTCAGAGGAAAAAAAAATGCTTTTTTTTTTGGTATTTTTGGTTTCGTTTTACTTTTGAAACGACACTAAATACTTTTTTTTTTCTAAATAAAAAAAAAGTACTTGAAAATCTTTGTACCAGCCAAACAGTTTAATATAACACATAGTAAAATGATTGAATGAAAATATACAAAAAAAGTAATAATACAATGTTTAGCCACTAAAAAGGTAACCATTAGCCACTGTAAGGTTTTTTAGATTTAGTTTTCATTATTATTATTATTATTATTATCATTATTATTATTTTTTCGGAGCGCGGGCGTTAAAATTGCGGTTGTGATGTTCCCACGGATTCATTAAATTGTCGTTTTCGTATATTAATGTTGTATGCTTTTTTCTTCTACTTTATTTTACATTTTCTTCTACTAGTCTTGTATGTAGGTACGTTATTTTTTTTTTTTTTGTGTAACTATCTTTTGTATTTCAACTTCGACACTAATTTGAAATTACACTTAATGGATGATAAATATAATGAATTTTGTTGTTGTTGTTGATGAAGATTATTATAGGTAAATTATTATATCTTCACATAATAATTTAATCTTGAAAATTGGTCAAAAATTTAAATAATTCAGGATTTATGTATATGTGTGGAGATTGTGGTGATAGTTTGATACTAAAATGATATTAAATCAATCTAGTTTTTTTTTAAACTTTTTTAATTGGAAATGACTAAAATTTTAGGCCAGAGAGATAGCTAAAGAATGTTTTGCTCACCAGAAGATGCAGATACAAATTTTTCAATTTTCTTGTCCCCATTTGTTCAGTTCAAATTTCAATCATAAATATATTTTTGAACTAACTTTTAAAGTTCATGTAATATACCTATATTAATATATATATATATATATATATATGTATATACATATATTTTGTATTTTCTTGTTCAACTTTGACACATTTGACATAAAGTTATATGCTCATAAATTGAATACAATGAAAGCCTTTTAAAAATATTGCATATATACTCGTAAATTCTATGTAGTTTATAGTAAGTATATTTTTCATTATTATATTTAAACTGGTTAGACCTCTTCAACATTATTCAATAATCTTCTTTATTAAGTGATAATTTTGTTAGAACATTACACAAGGAAAAGTGCAGAAGTATATACTTATTATTATTATTTTTTTCAACGTTCTTGTACAAGCTGCAATTAGAATGTATGCGCAACTATGCTTTAATATTTTCTACATATGTATGTCGGTACGTACATATACGAGTATGAATGTATATGTAAGAGGATACATTAGCCATCATTTAATTTAGATGGAAGCTATTAGCACTCATCATAATATTCACTTAGCACTCATGCATTAAAAAGGATTGAACGTGTGGTTGGTCTTGTGTCTATATTTTATATATTATCATAATTTAAAAATTGTTTTTTGTTTTGTTGTGAATATGTGTTATGTTTTCTTTTTTTTTTTTTTTCTTAACTACCTTTCATATACACAAACATACATACATACATACGAATATCTATAATTTCTTTGTATTTTTGAATGTGCAGATAAAACTCAATCAACAAAACACAAAAAAAAATTAATTTATTAATAAAATGAATTTCTTTGTCTTTGTAGAAAAAAATTAAAAGAAAACAAAGATAAAGAAAAACAAAACATACCATTTTACATTCACAATAAGCATAATGTATTTTTGTTTTTAAATAAGTTTAAAATGCTTTTAGTATCTGATTGTATCTGTCATCATTCAAATTCAATAGTAGCAAATTATTTTATTTTTTTAACACTTTTGTTTTTTTTCTCTTTTTATTAATTTTTTATCTATACGTATGCTCTTCATATCTTTACATGTAGTAAATTACATCGAATATTTTTACATATATGTTTTTCTTCACGCATTTATTTTATTTTTTAGGATATTTATTAACTTTTATTATTATATTTAGTTTTTTTTTCTTAATTCAACGGATGAATATTCAACGGAAATGATGTAGAATATATTAATGTCTTTATAACAAAAGCAAAAAAAAGAAAAATATACTTTAAATCGTGTAAAATATCATTTGTTTTGAAAGTTAATGATATTTTTACTTTGATGAATAAAATAAAAGACACAACATATCATCCATCTAGATGAATTTTTTATTCTAAAGAACTTTTATTAATGATGAGAACTATATTATTATAAATTCTTATTTAATATAGTTAGTTGAACTAAAAAATAGGAGAATGTCTTCTATATAGTTTTTTTTTTTTTTTTTTTTTGGTTTTGTTATTGAGTTATAAAAATTAAAAACAGAAAAGAACCATAAATATCACATTAATAATGCACTGTTGTGTTTTTTTTTCGTCACAATAGGATTGCAATTTATTTGCTAAAAACGGATGTAAGACTAGAAAATGAAGAAAAATAATGAAAAGAAGAAGAAGAGAAAATTAGCTTTGATGGAAATGACAGAACAATATAATGTCATGCAATATTTTGAAAACAAAGACAATTTCATAAATTGTGATATGAATTCTTAGTAAATTTAGTTTATTAGATGTCATTAGGAAGGGTAGAAGACGTAATTGAATATGTTTTTTATTATATCGTTTTGAGTGCAATGATTTTTTGATATTTCATTCTTGGTCAAGTTAATTTTTTTCTCTTTGTTTGTTGAAAAGTGATCAACTCAATATCGAATTAATTATTAAGTCATCAAATTTGAAACAAAGTCAATTTAATAAAGATTTTGTTGTTGTTGTTATTTTACAGCCTTTCAGACTTTTCCTGTGCAAAACAACACTATGGTGCCTATTGCGAATATCACCAATCGATCGATGAAATGTTAATCGAAAAATTTGGTATCGCGAATATCGATTGCAGTCGAAGCAAGTTCGATTACAGTCGAACCCGTTTCGATCGTATTTTTCTTCACGAATGTTATTCGATTAACAGTAGTTGTTTTATTTTCGTGGTGTATCTTTTGGTTAATAAGTTCTTCTTGTAAGTTGTTGTTAATTTTTGGGTTTTAAAAGTATAATTATTATTTATTAATTTTAATTCAGTTCTAGTTTAAGAAATTAATAAATATTACTTGTTTTTTTTTTCAACTAAACTGAAATGTTTATTTTAATTTATACCTTTTATTAAATTTTATTTGTTTTTTTTTTCTATTTAGAACAATATTTAATATTATTTTATTAATTAATATGCAATTTAAATTCGTATGAGGCAATGCTTTTAGGCCTATTCGATTGCGTTACACAATACCAAAAGTAAATTCAATCGAATCGAAAAGAGTTTTTCGATCGACTGTCGAATCGATGACCGCAATAGACACCTATATATATATGATTTCATTGTCTTTGAAATGATTCGGCTTGTATTTAGTTCTATTCTAATTGATAAAACCCTGCATAAGAATATCCTTTTACTATACTTTTCAAGGCACATCGCTGCCGCACATAGATTGATGAGTTAAAGCTTATAAGAGGTGAGAAAAAAGTGTTGATAAATTACTGAGTTAAACTGTAACTTTTAAAATTATTTTATCACTTTATTGTCCAAAAAATTTACAAAAGAATGGAAAAAATTCAATTCGGAACTAAATTTATCACTTTAATGGAGATATCTGTGAAAATTTACAATTTTTCGTCATCTCTTGTTCCAATGATCACAAAGAAAAATGACATTAACTTTATAAACATTGTTCGTCCTTCATAAAAATTTTACGTAAAATCAATAATGTAGTTTAAGTTGTCTATATTGTTGATTTTTGTCTCATTTATTATACACAAAAGGTTAAAAGAAATTTCACCTTAAAATCATAATAATAGTTTAACAGAGATACGTTTTCAGCATTTATTTTACAATCTCACTTTAAATTAATAAAAATAATGAATGATAAAAGGAAGATATTACAAATGACATTTTAAGAGATATTTTTTTTTAAAGTAGAAAAGATAAAAATTATGTTGAATGAAAACTTGACAGCAACAAACTTATATGTATTCAAGTTTAAAAAAATATGGTTACAAGAAAAAAAACGTATAACTGGGTAAACGAATGCAGAAAAAAAAATCAGTTAAACACAATCAACATTGAATAAGATGTTTATTCATTAAAAAAAAATAACTTAAGGAAAAAAAGCCAAAGCGAAAATGAAAAAAGTGAAGATGAGAAATGTATTGGAAAAAAAAAATTAAATAAAAAAAGCACAGAAGGAATGAGGTAAGTAAAGATGGAAAAACGTTGACACCCTTATTGACAAATGATGTCAAGATATAGTGAAATGTTTTGTTGATGTTAAAATGGATAAAAAAAGACGTTGTTGATTTAAGATATGTATTTATGGTAGTAAATCTGATTATTGCATTTATGATTTTAAACTTGTTTCTTTTTTTTTTAAATAAAATTTTTTCACAATTTTATCCTTAAAAACAGAAAAAAAAAACTGCGAATACAATATCTTTAAAATGATATTCGTTTCATGATATTCAAGCTTTTAAAATTTAAGCAAAAACAATGAAACTAGAATGTCCTAATAAGTGAAATAGGAATTTCAATCCAATAGTTTAAGGAAAAAAAATCTAATAATGAATGTTAACGTTGCATTGAAAACGTAAATTATTGAATTTTAATATTGAGCTATCAATTTCTCTTTACGGCTTATTTCTTTACTTGACTTTTCACAGTCGAGATTGATTGTTTGTCTATTTTACAGGAAAAAAATAACTTCAATTGAATCAGTTTTACTGAACAACATTTAAAAAAAAAAGCATTCCAAAATTGAAGTATAGAAAATCCTGTGTTAAATTTACTTGAAATTCTTCAAAACCAATAAATTCCGAAAAAACAAAAGCTTTAACAAAAAAAAAAAAAAAATGAAATGATATTTTAATTATCATAAAAATTACAAACTCAACATTTTTCTCCATAATTCACTTTCAAGTCCGCATTGATTTTTTTATTTAAAACACGGTTAATCATGTAAAATTGCTATTATACTAAATCATCTTCCTAGAATCTATCAATTAATCGAGAGCAAGTCTAATTTATAAATGATTCACATATTCGAATTTAAGTAAACAAGAAATATTAGGAAATTCTAGTCATGTCATAACAAATATTTTTTCTTTCTTAAATTTAATTTGTAAAGCAATGATTTAAAATAAAAATGCCCCAACATACATAAGATATGTGAAAATGAATCCTGGAAACGATTTTAGCTTTGAAGAACAGCAATCTATTGAGTAACTGAACTTGTTTCAAGTAATCGATTCTGATATGTTTTTTAAAAAAATAAATGGAATAAAACTTTTGTTTTACAGAATCGAAAAAAAATAAAATTTCCACTTTGTAGAGTATCTATATAGACAATTATTTAACAACAACAAAAATTAATTAACCATTCGAGAAAAAAAATCTATTTGTAATTTGCTATATGAATTAGTTCATAAAAAATTTAAGTGTCAAAATTGTGAGTTTGTTCTTATTTTTCACACATTTTAATTGTGAGGTTATTTAGATGAGAGCGTTAAGTAACATATTAATTTCGAACATTTGAAGTTATTCGAAAACTCAGTTTTATTTTAATTTAATTTCTATTTATGTACTATTTCTTCTATAACTTCAAACACCTGATTCATTTTTGTACAAAAACACAATAATGTATTATCAAGTTACTCGCTTAAATCTTTCGTTTTGTTTACAAGGCATGTCATTATATTCTTAACAAAAAAAAAAAAAAAAACTAATCATTGCGAACATACCTTTGTTGATTAGAATATTTATTAATCCTGCAGCTAATTATAAAATCACCTTCAAATTCAATATTTATTTTTGTTATTATTTTCCAGGTCACTTTATTTTGTGTATAATCCGTTTTTAATTGAATAACATTTTAAAATAGTAATTTTGTAAAAAAACACATCATTCGAAAATTTATTTTACAGAAATCACAAAATTTTATACAAAAACATTTAGTTATTATTTTAATTAATTTTTTTGAATTTAAATAAAAAAAAATTTTACTAAAAAAATCAATTCCTACAGCTAAAGGTATTTCAAAAATTTTCCAAGATATTGGAAATAATTTTTTTGTTTGTTTCTCCAAGTTTTCAGTTAAGTCACATTGTTTAAATTAATTTATTTATTATTTCATAATTTTAACGATATCACTCATAGGTTGCAACCGTAATGACAACGCTAAAAATTATTAATTTATTTTTTTGTCAAGTACTTAAAAAAAACACAAAACTTAATTATTTGTTGCATCAAGAACAACAGGTGTACATGAACTGATCTTATTTCAAGCCATGAACAATATATTTGACCGAAAGCTTCAACCCATTAACAATATTAAGTATATAAGTACATATATGTACATATGTATGTAATCAATAAGAGTATTGTGTTATGTAAAGAAGAAAAAAATCCGTCGTGCAAACAATATGAATTTTCTTCAAAATTTACTTTTGATTTTTAATTTTTTTTTTCAGTTATAAAGAAGAAAAATAAAGAAAACTTATATCACATTTAATTGAGATAAAAAAAAATTCAGTTACACTAATTTTATTCTATAAAATCATTTAAATTAAGTATCTATATACTAAGAAGAACTTATTCAACTTTTTTTTTTATAGAACAATCATTGTACAATTCGAAAAACAATGAAATGATACATTTTGAGAAATTAAAAAAAAAGCAAAAAATTATACACACGGATGCGATCATGTACTAACAATAAGCGCGAACCACATACAACTGATTTGCCGTTTAACCGGAGTATCTTGAAAACCAGCTCTAATAAACTTATGCTGTTTCAATATAGTTTTATTTTTTTTTTAAATTTCTGCTTTACAATAAAGAAAAAAGGTAAGATAAAATAAGGTAAGTTTAACAAAGCACCTTTAAGAAAATCTCTGTATTTACTATAAAATTTAAAGAGAGAGAGTAAAAATATGATTTAGGAGGTAAAAATCGAGTTATCAGTGTTGAGTTTTCATTTATTCAGGTATATATCACATTCTGTATTATTATTTTTTTTTCTCTTATATTTTAATTTTTTTTTCTATGTTCTGCTTGAGTTTCTACTAACAATAAACAAAATGAACAACGATGATCATAGCACACACAGCACCGGATTTATATGACTTTTTAGCTTCTGCTACATTTGAAATATCATATAATATATACATATGTAGTGTTATATTGTACAATACATACCTTGTAACAGGTAAAAAAAATCAAGTATCTTTTATACGTTTTAAGGTATGTAAGCAAAGCATAACAACAAGAGTATCATAACAAACTTACGATACAGTAAATTGTACATTGAAGTTAAAGAAAAGTTTTAGAGTATTAAGATTTGTTTTTTGCTTTGTTTTTTTTTCTTCTTAATGTATCAAATCGTTTGTATTACTTTGAATGTTATAAAATAAAAAAAACATATAAAATTGTTATATTAAAAGGTAGGGAGATAAATATTTACTAGTCTTTAACCAATCCAGATCAATTTTAGTTTTATTCAAAGGAGGAGCTAATTGAACAAATTTTCATTTTGAAAATAAAATTATGGGGCGTTCCTTTTGTTTATAAAAATAATTTTTTTTTTGTGCAATAATAATAAAACACATTTGAAATGAAATTGTAATTCTAGTTAATTCAATCGATTAAATAATATATATTTTTTCATATATGTATACAAATATTTATTTTTATTTATATAACAAAGATCTTTTACATATAAAATGAATGTGTTTATACACGGAAAATAATCATATATACACCTTTGGTGGTAAAGTCGACATAATGATGAATTGAATCGATGAATTAATTTTTTTTTTACTTCTTCACTTTATTTTTTGTCGTAATCACGGTAGACAATATTTAATGTATTTAATTTTTTTTGAAGCAATAATTAAGCACTGATTTTTCCATGTAATTGCCTACAATCACTTGATAATAATTATTATTATTTTTCTTTCTTTTTCTTCTTTATTTTATTTTATTTTTTTTTTTTTTTTTTTGTTTGTTAAGTAAATAATCAGTGTATAATTTGCAACTTATGGTAAAAAAAAAAATTACAAAATAAGAAATTAAAATATATATTTTTCCGTATTACAATCAACATAAAAGTGCATAAACACAAAAAAAAAAAAAGAAAATAAATAACAAGCACACAATATAATAATTAATGATAAACAAATGATAAGTTACTCGCTTAAATCTTTTGTTTCTTATTTTGGTTTTTCTTTCGTATATACCAAACGAAACTTATTTGTTGCATTTTGTCACCTGTGTCACAATCATTTTTTATTTTAAACAAATAAAAATCGATCTGTCAGAAATACAAATTTTTTTAACAACAATTTTTTTTTTCATATTAAATTAAAACAAATTCAATAAGAGAATTTCATTTGTTCAAAAAAAGGAGTATTTTTGTGCTGTTCCTACTTGAAAGAAACGAAGAGAAAAAAAACCAACAAACTAAAAATAAAAATATCCGGTTGACATAAGATAAATGATTTGCAATAATTTTCTCTTGTTAAGAATATTTATTCATTTTTAGATGGTTTATAAAATATTGTATAAAATTGGACAAGAATACATTATTTTTCGGTGTTGAAAGTGTAAGGTTCATAATTTTTCATGCTTTTTCACATACTTGTGTATACAAGTATGAAGTTTATTTAACGTTAAATTTATTATTTTTTTCTTTTAAGAAAAATTGATTTTTGTTTTTTTGAAATGTTATATGGGTGGAAGATTTTTATGTAGAAGAAAAATTGTTCAAATTGAAAATAAATTACATATTTAAGAAAAAGGGTTAAAATTCATTTGGATTGTAAAATACGTGTTTCACTGAAATGTGTAACAATTGAATTTTATTTTATTTTTTTTATATTTTCAAAGCAGTGCAAGAAATTCTCAATAATATTTTTATTATACTGAAGTTATGAATTTTTTTTAGAAGGAAAAAAAAAACAGAATCTTCTATGTCCTAAGGAAATTCCAAGTGACCATATTTTTCAGATAATAAGATCATAAATTATGCCCTACTGACCAATAATAATTTTCCTTTTATGAAGACAGCATGGTAAAATATATGTCAGGTAGTTAACCAGAAAACTAAAAACATATTGGACACGTTATTAACATTGTAAAAGGGACACAAAGCCAAACAAGAACTAAACAGAATGAATTTATGAAAAGATACAAAAATAAAAATCATATTTTATTTTTGGGGTGGTTAAACCCATTAGCATTTTGCTACCGAAACTGACCTATTTCATTGTTTTATTGTAAAAGTCATTTTTTTTCCATTTGGTTGGTTACCTTTATGACTTGGGTAATAAAATGGGAAGAAAAAAAAGAATCGAATTAAATTTTGAATATTATTGTGGCTGACCACTTCTTTTTTCACGCTTTAACACGTCCCTTTCTATTAAAAATATGAAAATATGCATGATGAAGATTATATTATCATTTCTTTAGGAAACTCATGTTGTGACTTAAGAATATAAAACAGAAAAACAATAAATAAAGTGACAAAAGCAAATGCATTCAGTTTAGAAAACTAGAATATAATCCTTTTTTGGCTTTTGTTAAAATGTATTTTAATGTTGTTAAGGATTTAATGTATTTGTGTGTGTGTGCAAAAAATTAGATTTTGTCTTAGTTTTTGGACAAAATTCATTTTTGAAAAATATTCCACCATGTGTTTGTTATTATTTTTATACTTTCAGTTTTTTGTGTGAAAAAACATGAATTCAAGAAAAAGGAAAAAAGAAACTAATAAATTTGGCAAACATGTAGTTCGAAGGTTTTTTTATTTTGCAAAAAAAGGACTCGATTCTTTTTCTGTAAAAATTCTCCGAATATCTTTTTATAATATGTGCAAAAAAATGGAAGAAAAAAACAAAGTTATAAAAATGAATTCATAGAATACATTTTTAATTATTTTACAAGGACGAACTTGAACCTTTAAAAAGTAAATGTTTTAATTGCACTTTCTTCTGAAAAAAATAAAAATTAAAATAAAATGTCAAAAAAATGACGTAATTGTAACAAAACATTAAATAAAAAATGACAGTTATTTAGATTTATTGCAAATTTAAAAAAAAAATATGTGTATCGTGCAAAAATCCATATTTTTCTTATTATATTTTTTAAGTTTTTTTTTTTAAAGAGCATTTATGATGCCGACACATACAATAAAAATGACGTAGCACAGTAAAGTGTCAGTTACCTGAAGCTGCCCATCCTTAAAATTGTATTATTAGGGTAAGAAAATATTGTGTGTGATCGCATAATAAAAAATTATGACTGCTCTAAAAAACAGACATATTTTATGAAGAAAATAAAATTTAAAAAAAAAATGAAATGGAAATTAAAATGTATAATAAATAGTCCCGTGAATGTACCTCTGTTTAAATGTAACTTTTAACTGTTTTTTATAATTTTGCAGCAGTTTAAAAAAAAGAAAAAAACGAAAAATTATTTCGCGAAACAGTAACAGTTTTGTTTTTGTTTTGAGAAAATTTTTTTATAACTTTTAAAGTATGTAGGTGTGGTGGTGATGGTATGACTATGAAAACGTGGTCGGTATATGTGCCGATTAAGATATGTTTTAATTTTTTTTAAAGTGTTAATGGTTTTGACTACCTTAAAAAAGTGAGTAAATTTTCTTTGAATTTTAATCATCTTTTTTTTTTTTTTTTTCTTTTTTTTTTTGTTAAATTTTCAAAATAAAAATAGATTATGTCTAGTTTTAAAAAAAATTGTTTTATAAGTAATATTTACTTTTTAGTATTACGGTGACACTATTCATTTTTTGCTTTTTTTTTAAAAGTAAAACACAAAATTTTGGAAAGTGTGGGATGATTATAAATATTTTTCAATTACTTTTTACTTAATTTTTAGCGAAAACAAAAAATTAAAAATCCAATTTTTTAAAAAGAATTATATAACTAATAAGTTGTATTACAATTTTGAGTTTAGGTGTCTAGAATAAAATAACTCAACTATATTTGCATGAAGGACATGTTGCATAAATTTTTTGAAAAAAAAAATGTTCAAAAAAAAAATCTAAATTGTCTGCATCAATATCTGTCACATCAGTCACAAGGAATTTGCTACTTTTATCGTGAATTTTAATTTTTTAAAGTGAAAAATCTGAAGTAATGGGAGTTTAAATTCAGGTAAAGTGTGGGTGGTAACACTTAAAAATATTCTAATTTTATTTCTGGGGTCTGTAAAAGATATTTTATGGATTTGATGAATTATCTGAACAAGGACACATTAAAAGAAGATAATTGCGCCTGCTGTGAGTTTGACAGTCGAAAAATTAGAAACGTTAAAAAAAAACTTTATAAAAATTATTTTACGAGAAAAGTCAACGATAAATAGAAAAAATGGGTGATAGAATAGAATTTGTTTGTTATGTTGTAACATTTGTCTTTAATGAAAGGATTTGAAATCTTTTCCTGCTTCTAAACTTCGATTTCGAAGCGTGTTAAAGATAAAATTCACTTTTTTTGGAAATCTTCTATATAAATGGAAATATAAAAATTTAATTTAAAATTTAAAAAAAAAAAGGAATTTAATTTTTTCTAAAATGTATCTGAAACTGTAAAATAATTGAAAACTTAATTTTAATTTGTTTTGAAAAACATTTTTAAAAAAAAATTATTGTTTTCTGTTATAAAAAGCTTTTGCGAAATTAACACATATTAATCACTTTCAATTTTTGCAAAAATTTTAAATAGCAGAAAAAAACAAAGAGTATTCCCTCTCTTTATTTTGTTTTTGTAGTTGTTTGTTTTAATAATTTAAAATAAATTGAAAAAAAAAACTTAATGTATAAAATGATATTTTTATCTTGAAATGTAAAAGGTAAAAGTTAACTCTTTTTATTTATTTTTCTTTTGTAGGAAAAAAATAAAACAAACACATATAAGATATAATGTAATAAATTATTGTAGAAACGTAAAAATCATGATAGGTATTGTAGAGAAGAAAAAAAAAACAAAGAAAATATACAGCATTCAAAGTATCTCTAAAAACTAATATAATTTGATGAAGTGTACGATTACTGATTATTAAATGATGATAAAGTTTTTTGTTATAAATAGTGATTATTATTTTTAAAAGAGTTAAAAAACGGTATGTGGCATATGATTTTTACGGATAAAATTTTTAAAATTTAGCTACCATATTATTCTAAATTAATATGTAAAAAAAAGGTCAATAAAACGAAAAGATTGGTCAGATCAAATTCCTTAAGTATTTTTCATTCTTTTATTATTGTAATATTTTGTTATGTTTTTTTTTCTTCTTTTTTAAATTTTTGTCTTTTAATTTTTTCTTTATTAGAGTTATTTTTCTCTAAATACATGTTATGTACATATGATAAAAGATAAGGAAAACATTTTTTTTTTCTCGAAAATTTCTTATATTTTTCAGTGAAGTGATTTGTTTTATATACCAATAATCTGATTAATCAGTGTTTTTGGAATTTTATTAAAAAAAAAAAAAACAATCTTATTTTTCGTGTCTTATGTATTTTTTTAAGTATGTATAAGTAAAAATGAAACAAACGAAATCTTAATAAAAAAAAATTTTTTTGTCTTTTATTTTTTTATAAAAGATAATAAAGACTTATAGATACATAGATACTATAATTTTTGGTATAGAAAAATGTAAAGATGGTAGCTATATATATTTGTTTTTATTCAAAAACCGAAAAAAATGCTGTCTTTTGTAAGGGGATTATATTGTATTCAATTATAAATCTATGAATGTGATTAATTTTATTAAAAAGTTAACTGCGAATTGAGATCATTCACAAAAATTTTGTAGAAAATATTTTATAAAGTATTTTTTGTATTGTGTATTGCTTTTGAATGTTTTACAAAAGTATAGCTTGAAATTTTTTCTAGGAAATCTGTAACAGCAAATTTATTTTTTAAAGATTGTTTGGCAGATATAAGATTTTATTATGAGTATGCGGTTGAGCGGAAACTAAGTTCAATTTGTCAATGGTATCATGTTGTTATTTTGTAAGAAATTTAGCAGAAATGAATCTAGTGTGAATGAAAATGGAGTTTTTTTTTTGAAAATAAAAAAATATTTTGGCTTAGAATTTATGATGAAGTTTGTGCCATATCTGGACAAGAAATAGTTTTTTATTTAATAAAGAGAGACAGATGAAGGTTTTGGGCAAAGCACATTCTAATTTCGTTTTTTATCCACAACAGATACATGCTTTCCTGAAAAAAAATTTTTTTTTAAATTGCGACATATCATTGAAAAAATAAATCAAGAATTTTTTCTAAAAAACAGAAAAATCTATAAAGCAATACATCGTCTGACTGTAGCTTTAATGTTTAACCTAACTAATTTCTACTTGAAAAAAAATGTTATCGTAAAATGTGATAAAATGTAATTAAAAATTTTTATATTTTTGCTAAATAAACATTCAATAGACAGATTCTAAGTGAAGTAAAATTATAATTTTTCTTATTTAAACATTTTTTTTGTTGTTGTTGAAAATTCTATACTGACGCCTTTTCACCTTTATACTTTTTCAATAAAAATGTGTTAATTTAGTTTTTGAAATTTGTTTTTGAACGATATTAAAATAAATATTTATTTTTTAAATAAGTATGATAGTATATTGAAATTATCACTTTTTTGATTCTAATAAAATAGAAGAAAAAGATCTAACTACGGTGTTAATTTTTTTATATGAGAAAACGTAAATATACGTAATTTAATTTTGTGTACATTCCCATGTGAACAAAATTTTTTAACAAAAAAAAAAAAAAACAAATACGAGTAGAAGTTAGAACTAATAACAGTTCAAATAAAAAAAGCTTTTATTAGACATAAAATAGAAAATTCAAAATCAAAGGTTCACTTTATTTTCCAGAAAAATCAAAAGTAAGGTAACTAATTAAATATAATTAAAATTTAATTCTTTCATGATTTTATTTTAATTATCTAATCAAGCTTGACTTGAGCAATTGAATGTTTAAATAAAAAAAAAACGGAAAATTGAAATTGACATGACAATTATTCACCAAAATGATTTCTTCAATGGTCTGGCCTAATTTTTAACACCATTTTGATGTAAAATGTATATAATTTTTATCATAATAATTTTACTCTATATATTTTTTTTAAATTGAAAAAAGCCAAAGGTTACAAACAAAATTAAATAATGAAAAATCAAATAGGGTCTAATACATCGAATTTTTCTCCCTTTCAATGTCAAAAATAAAAAAACAGATTTGTTTTTTTTTTTTTTTGTAGGAATTTTGACATATTGATGATGGATCAGTTAAGTACATCTATCTGTTTTTCTTCTTATATACATATATTTTTTTTCTTTTTTGATAATGACAAGCGTTGATGCAACGAATTGTATTTAACACGATTTCAATTTGTTTTCTTGTTGTTGTTTTTGTTGCTGTTGTTATTGTTGCTTTTGTATATCGCTTTAAATATAAAATACAATTTTTTTTCTTCTATTTATTTATTTTGTGTTGATGTCTTTAATTTCATGATAATTGATGAGATGTTTTTTTGTTTTTGTATTTTTTCTTTGTGTTTTTCAAGTTAAAAGGTGTTTTATCGTATATGAGATGAGGTGATGTTGATATGAAGTATGTGGTAAAATTGTAAAATGTAATTTTCGTGTAATTTGTAATGAAAGCATTAAGTTTTAGATTGCCAATAGTTTTTATAATTCTTCATTATATGTACGTTCACCAGGTGAAATGAACATTTTGACACAAGAGATGTTTCATTCAAAATCAAAATACAAAAATGTTCAAGTTTTCAATAAAACGCACTTATTCAAATCTTTTTTTTGAAAGAAAAAATTTAAGCGATCTACTAAATTTTCAAATATTAATTATCATTTAAAAAAAAAGAAAAAAAAAACTTAAACTTAATAAGATAAATTTAGTTGTCATTTTTAATCTAAAATTAATCTTGAAAACGTTTACAATTTCATCCTTTGATATATCTAATTTCATGATAAAATCATTGACAAAAGGATATCATCTACCAGAATATAAAATTTATTTATTTAATAAAATTATACACAGATATATTATGTACGTATATATATCTTTAGATACAAATAAATAATTAATTTGTCTGTTGAAAATAAAATAAGATGTTCTCTTTTCTGGAATTTATTATAATATCATGTCGCCGGTTCTTTTTTGTTACTATATGTACGTATATACATATATGAGTACATACATACAGCTATAGAGCATTTACTGAAATATGTGATATATATCGTATTAGTGTCTCAAAAGCTTGTTATTAATGAATAGTAATTAAGATGAACATATTTTGTTACTGGTACTAATAAGACTTTTTTTCTGTGTTCTTTACGTTTTTTTCTGAAGAAAAACAAAAATCGTGATATTAATGCGCATATACAAAATGTAGATGATAATGCATTTAAAAGTAGACAATTTTATAAATGTTTCAGTCTAAATTAATGTTTAACAGATATTTTTTTAAATTTTTTTTTTCTTTTTTTTTGGTGTTGAATCTGATTTAAACTGAATCATTTAATTTAAATGTTTCTCCGTTCTTTATTCCTTTTGTTATTTTGTCGATTGGAATTTATTTTGAAAATTAAATTTGACTTTATTTTAAAGAGAATTTAAAGTAGAAATAGCATAATAATTTAATATTATCATATAAAGAATTTTAATTTTATAAACTAAAATTTTTTATATAATTTAAATAAAATTTTGGTTACGTTTTACTTTGGAAAATACCTCAATATATTAATTTTACTGTAGAATTTTTCAAATTCTATTAGAATAAATTACATATTAAATTTTTTACTATATATCTTTTTGGAAGGCCGATTAATTTGTCAAATCATTGAAATTCGCTAAAAATTTAAAAAAAATTCATAGGTCTCATACATGATCTAATTTCTTAGGTTGATTTGTTTTCTTTGCTTTCGAAAACACGATTTTCACAACCAATTTGGTTTTTCATTGTTATCCCCTAATTTTCATGGAGGCCAAAAAGAGGAACTACATATATCAGAAGAGAATAGTCTATAAAGCTAAAGCTGTAGAGTCAACAGGAAATTTGGTTTGATCTTTTTAATTGATGGTTTTCGAATCTCACTTCAAATATAATCGCTCTGTATAACAGATATTGTGATACTTTATATTACACACAGTAATCAGTTATTTCACATTTAACATTTCCTTTCTTTGATTTTTTAAAATGTAATTTTGACTAATTCCAGTCACGATATAATCAATCAAAATAACGACATATTTTTCTATAAAATAAGATTCTTGTTATATTCAATTTCATCCAAAGAATTAGCGTTTATATTGATAGATTGATGAGAAATTCGAAAAAAGAAGAAAAAAAGATGTTCACACATTTAGAATTGCAAATAAAATACTTTTACTGTATCTGATGGAATTACAAAAAAACAAAAAAACAAAAAAGCTAAAGGTAAATCGTTACAATTTATTTTTAATAAATAGTTGAAAGATCAATGATCGATCATATTTACACTAAATTTATCTTGAACAAAAATTGATTGATGATTACAACTTTAAAAACTGTGTAAAAATTCAATTTCGTAGTTTGTCTAGAATAAAAATTTAAAATAATTTCTTTTGGTAAATAATTTCTGTACATGAAAATATAATTTTTTTTCAAACTTCCCATGTAATAAAAAATAAAACAAAATTTTTACATATTTTTTTCTTTTTTTTCTTTTCTCCATTAAATGCTACAATTATGAGTAATATTTAGATGTACACCATGACCATGCAGACATGTGAATTAAATAAAAAAGGTATAGTTGCGTGTAAAAATGAAACAAATTAACAAATTTTTAACTTGAAAAAGAAAAATGGTATACATTTTCAAAAAATTATTCACCTAATTTCATTTTTTAAAAAATCTTTTTTCTTTTTTTCATATATGTACCTGTTAGTACCTACATATCTAATTATTTGAGGTCTTTTGAAATTTACAAAAATGTATGTATTATGAGTCTTTTGTATGGGAAAATTGTAACCACATGAAAAAAAAGTGTTTTGAAATTATTTCATAACAGGGTGATGTTTTTAAATAAACAGTTTTTTTAGTCATTCAAACCTCTATTTACGCTAATATTGAAAAATTTAGAATCTGTCAATAATGTTTCTGGAAACTGGAAAAGATTTTGTATTAGATTTTTTGATGAAATTTTTATTTAAATGAAGCATCCATATAATAATAAGTTTGTTGCTTCTGCCTATGACATCTGGTTCACAATTCACGTAAAACTAATAAAGTAAAGTGTATATAATGTATTCAGATCATTTGTTAGGTCATTGACCTATATCACATCAAAGTATATGTATTTTTCTTGTTTCAATACACCCTTTAAACACGTAAAAAAATCCTTTAAAAGCACTCATTAATTATTTAATCTTTATAAATTTGGGGTCTAATACCAATTAATTGATGAATATACCTCAGGCGGCTTACAGTTAAATATCACATTGTTATCTTCAATTTTTCTTTTTCCTCTTTGTTTTAGAAATTTAGTGTAATTGTATTTTCGTATTTCTTTTTATTTTATTAATATAAGAAAGAGAAAGCCTTTAAGTTATTATTTCACATACATATAAGATAATAATGAACTAAAAATAATATTAAGCGCAGAAAGAAAACTTTCAACAATTGATTAAGAGCAAATTATGTTTTAAAATTATTTTAATGCTTTACATTTCGTTTTTTTTTTCTGGTGTTCAAAATATAAATTGGTTAATAATGTTGAACAGAATTCTCATAATTAAGCATCATCTTCATCATTATTTTCTGTGATTATGGTACATTTTTGGTCACTTTAAAAAAAAAAATCACATTTTTTTTATTAAATGATTATTTTTTCTGTCTACGATAAACCGTTATTTCAAAAATAAATAAATTTACGTAATACGTATGTATGTGGACGGTGTGTGTATCTGACTCAACTATTTAACAAAATTATAGTTACAACAAATTTGATTGCGAAATTATAATAAAATCACAAGGATCTATTATGGGTTCAATGGTAATTCATTTTGCTAAAATTATTGCAAAAGGGGAAAGAAAAAAAAACAACAGATATTTTTTGAATGTGCAATTTTCCTCATTAAAAGTGATAAAACTGTAGCAAGTTTGTGTAATGTTGAACACGACAGCTTGACAATTTACACCAATAAACTTAAAGACAAGCAACATGCGTGGCAAGATAAAATTAAGAATATAGAAAAAAAAAAACTGAAAAAAAAAGAAACAAATAATTTTGGAATATAAATTTTTAGCCAACATTGCAAGATAGTTTCCTTGTAATGATCAACCATATATTATGTGTTATTGTATATTATCCGTAAATTCATGTGTTGCAATTACATATGTTATTTAGCTGTGAATATACATATACTATATACATACATAATAATAGAGGATATGTTACGAAGGTGTTACTTTTATTTCTAACTTACACTTATATCTTGGTCTGATAGTAATAGAAAAAAATCATAAAAAAACAAAAAAAAAAGTTTAATGTTTGGTGCATATCATGTACCTATACAGAAAAGAAATGCGTAAAATCTTTTGACTGGTCAGGTAAGCAATCAAACAAGTCAGGTGTCTGTATTATATATACACAATTAAGTATCTTTTAAATGTTATGAAAGTATTAAAACTTTTGTCGTTTATCGATTCCTTCTTGTTCATTCAATGTCGTCTTTAAAATAATTTTTTTTTATATACATATGTATGAATGTCTTCTTTATGTATGTTCAGTTGTAGTATGTAATATAAATATATTCGACTACTTTCCAATACATTATCTAGGAAATATATCGTCGCAGATTAATGGTGGGAATCGTTTTTCTATTAACGCGATAAATTAAGGAACATAATCTAACTACACATTTTCACTTCTTCTTCATGCAATGGTCGTTGTCCGTGTGTGCCATCGTTGTATTTTTTGTTTTTTTGTTTTTATTTTATCATTTTTTAGTTTGTTTTAATAATATGTTGGTGTATCTTGTTTTTTTTTTATTTTCTTTTCAAAATTTTATTTTATTATCTGTTAATAGCATATAGTCTTTGTTGAATGTGATGAATTTGTGCTTACCGATATCTCGAAAAAAGATTAAAATACCAATGATTGTGATAAGAGATAAATATTTTGTATAATTTTTAATGGAATAAAATTTATTAAATGTATGTTACTATAGCGGTACTTTAATAGAACTCTATGATCGTTTTATGTTTTATATGTGAAATCGTGTATTAAAATTTCATATGTAATCTTAATCCTGTAGAGCGGTTCTGTAAGGATAGAAAATAGATTTTACAGTAGAAAATAGTCAATTTGACGTCAAATTGACGTAATTTTCTAACGAAGTGTTTCTGTAAGAAAAGAAAAGTAGAAGTAGAAAAGAAACAGTAGAAAATTTAATTCAACACTGTGAAATTTTCAATTCTCAAATGTTTCTGTAGTGTTTTTGAACGATGGAATATTTTCTATCGATAGAATTTCTTTTCAACAGCTAATTAGCTTGTGAAAAAGATTTCAATCGGTGAAATTTTGTGTTTTGTATTGATTAAAAAAATGTATTTAAAATACAGAAAAAAGTAAAATGAGTAAACAAATAAGTAAATTTTTAATTAAATTTTATTCCTAATTTTTATTTTATTTTTGTTTTTATTTTTTAAAGTTTATTTTTTTGTATGTTCTCTTCTATTATTAATATAAATAATTAATTTTTTTAAATATTTAAAATATTTATCAATAAAAATGTAAAAACAAAATTAATTTTAATTCAAATTGTCTCTTTTTTGAATTGACAATTGAATTTATTGTTCAATTTCCATAATTCCTCTTCACCTTTTCTATCTCACCAAAAAATTTTCAATCACTCATACAGAAACAGTGGAATTTGACTAGTTGAATTTGAAATAGAAAATACATGTGTCGTCACAATTAGTAGAAAATTTTCTACCCAAGTTAAAGAAACGGTCTACTGGAATCCGTTGAAAAATGTCATCGTATGTAATATTTTGTAATGTGTATGGCTTACATGTTTAATAATTATCGATTTATTACTTCATCTAAATACGTCACGTACTAGTTTTATGGATTTTTTTTTGCTAATGGGAAGTGTTGAGAAAAATCAAGTTTGTTTTATATGTCAATTCTATATTATAAAGAATAATGGAAATCCATTTACTATAGAATCAATCTTAGAGCAAATCGGTCTTGTAAGAAATGCATCAAAAAGTAAGTCACCTTTTTTTTCCCTCCTATTCTGTTAATTAACTCGCAAATTGTGGTAGAAACTTAACCACAACATGAATCTTATGGAATTCAATAGATCACCACAGCCTTTATTTTAAATCCACAACATTTCAAATTTTCAATATAACACTGAAAGATTTTTGACGATGATCAATTTATTTTTCTTGTTGTTGAAAATCTATCTGTTTTTTTTCCTCTTTAAATTCAAGATACTTCCTTACTTCAACTTTTATCAATTTGTAAATAGAAAAATCATAAATAATTCTTGTCGTATATCTATCACAAATAACAGAAGAAAAAAAATATATTTCTCAATAATGATGAATGAGTTCCATTTTAATCTGATGATATCTTCACATATGGTATTAAAATTAAATATTATTATTAATATACATATTAAAGAAGATATTTATGTATATTGATCGTTTTAAAATCCATTCTAATCATTTATTTAAATGATAAAAATTTTCATTACTTAACAAACAAATGAAATACTTACATACATACATACAAAAAATTATTCACATTAGAGGTAAAAGTTCGATAGGTCAAATAGTTTGCTCGATTAATCATGAAAATTGGCATTCAAAATACACAGTTGTTTTTTTTTCTTTTTCTTCTTGTGGTCTTCATGTTATGTATGTACATGAAAATTTCAATGATAGTTTAGTATAAAAAAAAAGAAGACATTTTAAATAAACATGAAATCAAGTAGTGTGTAGAATATTTTGTCTATGTTCAATTTTATTAGTCTTCTCGTAAATGTAAAATTTTTACACATCAGAGAAAGAAAAAAAATCTGACCAAATAATTTTTCATATGCAAGACAAAAAAAAAAAAAAAGCTAAAGCTAACCTTCTTGTTTAATGAACATAATATGTATGAAAACGTTTATTTTTTATTATTTTATTTTATTTTAATTTTTTTTTCTTCTTCTTTTAAATAATAAATGTTGATTATATAAAATGACGATATGACAGTTGTTAGTTTGGTGATGGTTAACAATGTTAACATTAACATGATGATGATGGACATAACACAAAGAGATGACGCGGTTAATATATACAACATATACATATATTTTTTTCATTTGAATGAACTCCAATCCAATAGTCTTAATCAGTCATTCATTCTTTCATCATTCACAATTTTTTTTTCTTTTTGAAACAATTAGTAAAGGTGTTGTATTATATACAATTTTTTTTATTGTTGTTGTTATTCATGTACGTATTTTTTGTATGTCTAATAATTTATTTTGTTATATTTGTGTGTCCTTCATGATATTATATTATTATTATTTTTTCGTAGTTTTTTTTTTTCTCTCTATTATGCACAAATTAAATCAAAATGCCGAAAAATTAGACCTGTCAAGTGTAATGGAAATAATATGCTTACTATGTAATAGCCTTAACTAATTGATCATTAATCATAAGCTTATTAAATAATTTAACATTTACTTTCAAAATGTTCCACAACATTTCAAACATTGTTTTTTTTTTCTTTTTTGTTTGTCTGTTTAAAAAAGAAAAATATTTTTATTGGTATTGTTGTTGTTATTGTTTTCAAAATAATGAATTGTTTGTAAAATATTTATTTATGTATTTTTTTTTAAATTGTAATTACATAATCGAATTAATATTATTTTCTGTGTGAGAATTTATTAAAATTTTAATTTAAAATCTGTTTTTTTTATTGTTGTTGTTGTTGTTTTTGTAGATTTTTAATTAAATCAAGTATGAAGTATTAGAAAAAAATAATCATCCACTCAGTTTTGTTTAAAAAAAAAAAGATTGTAATTTGAAAAATTATAACTTTTATCAAAATCGACAGAACATGGAAAATAATATTAAACCACGTTATATTGTAAAAATATGCAGGCTATCTGGTAAAAATTAATCAAGATGAAACACTGAGTAAAATAAAGGCAAATTGAAAAACCGAAGAAGTGCTAGTATGATAATACTTTGAAACCTGTACCTATAAAATAACTGGGAAATCCCTATAACTAGTTGAGAAAAAGTAATGAAGTGAACCAAGGATCAAAAATTAAAAAATTTCCAGTTAACATTCACTTCACCATTTCACAATCATTTCCATTAATAACATTAATTATTGTTTTTACTCATCATAATAAGGTCCTTTAATATTGTCTGCACGTCACACCTTCTGGTCTGAATTTTTTTTACTATTTTTTAGTTGAAAATCACAAAAAAACAAAATCGAAATATGTTCCAAATACCTTTCTTCAAGAGATGGATTTTCTTGTTCATTTTTTGCATGTCATTTAATATTCAATTTCTAAATTTTTTTCATCCTTCTTTTGTGCACAGAATTGTGTTAAGAATTATGACAATAATGTATGTATGTATTTATTATTATTATTATCCTTTAACGAAAATAATTCAGGCATAGTATTAACGTATTAAGGTGCAAAATATATTTAAAAAATGTATCCACCATATTATCTTTACTCATGTGCAATATACTTTTAACACTCATTCAATAAATCCATTCAACTAAATTATCCTTCTTTTTTTTGTTAAATCCTTAAAACGTGTGGTCAAATATTAGTTTTTCTCTTACAACTATCAAAACATATTTAGCGTAAAATAAACATTTGACTTGAATAAATCATGCATGTAATTACCTTTAAATTTTGAGTATTCATCAGGATAATCTTTTGGAAATCCCAAATATGTTTATTATTTATTATTAAGAAAGGTGAAATGAACATATGTTATAAATTTTTAATAATCTCATAGATGAACGATAGAAAGGAGAAAAAAAAGTACGTATAAGTCTTGATCATCATATTTATTTGCATTTTGTGGTGAATAATCCGAATCAGATGTTCCTTTTTCTATTTTTAATTCGTATAAGGTAATAACTTTTTAATGTAAAACCACTTCCTGTAAATTAAGTGAAATTTTCAAAGGTATAGTAAAATTAAATTTGTGTTTTTGGAGATAATTTCAATGATTAATAAATTTTACAAATTTTTCAGAACAAAATTTATTTTTAATTAGACGAATTCTGTGTCGGTGAGTCTTAGTATCTGTTAAAAATAAGGAAAATCAGTGTCCATGTAATTGAAAAAAAAAAATAATAATAATAATGCAATTGACTTGCAAAGCTGAATAAATTTTGGATGAGAGGTAATAGAAAAGTAACCACAAAGTTTTCTTAGAAGAAAAAAAAACAAAAATTCTCGACATTTGTTTCGGATGTAGAGACAAAATGTGAAAAGGATTTTATTTCAGGACATATACGAATTTGAATAACTCAAGAAACAAAATTTTTAATTGAAAATTTAAACAGAAGGAAGTTACGTAAATTTACACTAAATTTTCCATGGTTTTTGTGGGTATAACTTATTTTTTAAATAATAATAAACCTAAAATATTTGTTTTGAAATTATATGAAACATCCTAAAAAGCGTAAATCAAGTACAATTGACATACAATAAATTTAAAAAATACTGTCATGGAGAATAAGGAATAGTAAATAATTGATTTTTTTTTCATTGTGCACTGCAGCAAATAAAAAGGAAATAATAACGATTTATAGAGCTTGTACAATAGCAAAAAAAAAACGTCCATATATTTTAGCTTTTTCGTGACTTTGTGCTGATTAGAATCAACATTTTTTCGTAGGATTTATAATATATGTAATTTTCATTGTGGATAAAAGAGAGTGCTAATAATATGAAATTATGTGATTAAAATTATCAGCTTTTAATCGTCATTTTATTTTCACAATATTTAAAAAAATTCAAATATTGGTCAACAAAAAAAAAGTTAAATTGAAAGAATTCATAAAAAGAAATTACCTAAAAATGTTATATTCCGGAAAATTGGGTGTTTGTTCTTAAAGATATTTCGTTGACATAAAAAGAGCGTCGTAAAAATAATAAATTTTGCATATTTATAACGAAAGGGTTGGAGGATCTTAAAGATACACTAATGCTAGTTTTTTGTTGATTTATTTTTTATTTTTTTAAAGGTGTACAAAGAACAAAAAGAGACTTTGTTATATTATAAATTGTTATAAAAAAAACTCAAGTAATCGATTAAAATAATTTTGTCAACTACATTACAGCTACTTTATAAACATTTCCAGTCACTAATCTTTCTTTTCTTTTTTTTTGTCTCTATGCAAAAATCACTACTTTTTCGTTTAACTTGCCTTTTCTAATGCATTTTTTCTATTATTTATCAAAATAATAATAAAAAACAAAAACAATCTAACTTTCTCTTTCAATATCTAAATCTGTATTAACAGTTTCAATTGGAACAAGCTCTCTACCATTATTATTGTTATTTTCAAAATTTAAATTTCTTCTTGCAAAAATTTTACCATAATTAAAATATCTTTCACGTAATTTCTCTTTAATTTCATCTTCATTCATAATTGTACTTGCTTCATGAAAATTTAAAAATATTCTACCACTTTCATCGGTTTTAATTGGTAGAATTTCTGTACAAACATTTCTTATTTTACTCATTGGTCTTTGATCTCTATCATCATCATCATCATCATCATTATTATTATCATGATTATTGTTATTATTATTATGTAATCTTGAATCAACTGATAAACTTCTTGTTGTTTTTATTATTTTACGTTTTTTATTACGTAAATAGAATGGATCACGTTCACTTGCTTTAACATATTGTACAATTGGACGATTAACACCCCATTTTGGACGATCATCAATTTTTTCATTACGTTTTTTATTTTTACTTTTAGCACGATATGTTGTTGTTGTTGTAGTTGTTGTAGTTGTTGTAGTTTCACTATCCTTTTCTGGTACTCCTATTTCATTTTGAATAATATCAGCTGATTTTGTTTTTGATGTTTGTGTAGTAGTTGTTGTTGATACCTCACGTTTTAAAAGAATCTTATAAAAATTATTATGAAATGAACATAATTCGCAACATGTTGATGGAATTTCAGTTTGTGTTGTTGCATCTTGTTGTGAATCAATTGAAGATTTTTCAGTTTCTGAATTAATTAAGATTAATTGTTTGTTTCTAGATGAATCAATTACAGTTTCATTTTCTTGGTTAGTTGGCAGTGTTGGAGCAGATAATGTAAATTCTGATTCAGAAATATCTAAAATATTTGCGTCGATTGCACTTGAACGTCTAGAGAAATTTGAATGATGACATTTACCACACATTCGACATTTTGGTTCAGTTTCATTATTTGTTTTTAATTTTGGATGCATAATAGCTGGTTTATTTTCTGATTGTACTTGATTTACATAATCTTCGGAAGCTGTAGTTTGTCTTGAACTATTTTCAGTTTTAGGAACATTTTCATCTGCAGCAGATTCATTTGATTTTTGTTGATTATCATTTAAACGACCAATAAATGGTGTTTGTTGCATAAGATAGGCAGCAATATGTAGATTTCCAATGGCACTCTGTAATCCTATCACATCTGTTGTGACAGGAAGAGGTACAAGTGTTGTTGGTTGTATAACAAGTGCTATTCCATCAAGTTCATGTTCTTGTTTCAATAGAATATCATTTGGTTCATTTGTAATTGTTTTTTTACGCACTGCTTTTTTCAATTTTACAGGAGTGCCAATCAATATTTTTTCTTCCACTTTTTCTTCCAGTTGTTTTTCCTCAAATTTTTCTGTATAATTTTCTTGTACATTGTCATCATTTTTTTCTTGAATTTTACTTTCAGCATTCGAATCATTAAAACCATTCCTTTTTCTTTCAAATTCTTGTGTCGGTGATGATTTATGGTTTGATTTAATATTATCGACATTCAGTGGAATGTCATCGTGTCCTACATTATTTACGGTGTTCCTAATTTCAACAGTTTGTTCAATGGGTTGTAGTTTTGCTTTCCTTCGTTTTTCTTTTTCAGTTTTTGCATCTTCTTCAGCTTTTGCTAATGCAAGTAACATTGCTTCCTGTTTTTGTTTTTGAGCTTCTTCTTTTTCTCTTAGCAATTGCTGTTCATATTGTAATCGATCTTGTTCAATTTGTCTTTGTCGCACCAAACGTTCTTCTTCTAAACGTTCTTCATATAAACGTCTTTCAATTTCTCTTTGTCTTAATTGTTGCCTTTCTTCAAGTTGTTGTTTAATTGCATTCTGAAATTCAATAGCTTTTCTTCTTTTATCTGCTTTCTCAGCAAGAATTACAGGATCAATGTAATTATTTTGACCACGTAAATATGATGCTGATTGTATGGATTGCGTATCATCTTCACTATCTTTCATGTCATGTATACCACGACTTAACCATCCAGGACCAGATAATTTATCACTATTATTACTGGAATAATCTGAATTTGCTTTTGAATTACCCCATTTAGCACGTTCTTCTTTTGCCTTTTGATAATAATCAATTGATTCCTGATAAACTGGGTATGTACTTGGTGTTAAAATTTCTCTACTAATATTTGAAGGACTCACAGGCGGCGGAGGAATATGGTATGAGCTAAAAAATAAAACAATAAAAAAATGAAATTAATCAAATGTACCAACATTAATTTGATTTTAACGCTTTGATAAGAAAATAAATTTTGTTGCGTGTTAATTAGCACTTACTTTTGATATCCAACATCGTGACCATTCTCTTCAAGGTCACTTACGGACGTCCTCATGTTACCATTATTAATTTTATGTGGTCTATCCAAATTGATTTTCTCATCCTCTACAAAACGTGTGTGATGAAGTGTATTATTGTATGTTTTCATCGATCTGTCATAATTCTCATGATTTTTAAAATCCTTTGACATTTCATTTCTATTTATAGTATTCGGTTGATGGCTAGTTTCTGAATACCATGTATCTGGACTTAATGGAGGATGAATTGAATCACTTGTATAACCTGAAGTATCTTCATCTGGTCGATGCTGGTGATAATTATTTATATTATTATTCATATGATTATGCCGAGTATTACCAACATTATAACTAGGATGTCTTATAACGGGTAAACTTGGACTTCGTATTCTTTGTTTTGGACCATCATATTGTTTCTGTTGTGCAGATAAATTTAATTTTGATGGTATTATACCTACTGGTTTTCTTGTAGGATAATTATCATTATTATCATTATCTAAATCATAATTATGATTTCTGTAATTATTTGTAGTACCATTTAAATTCCTCTTATTATTACTATGATCATCCACTTTACTTATATCCAAATTTGAATAAAATGTTCTAATAGATGTGCGTTGATATTTATGGGAAGAGGCATGAGAGAAAATATCTCCTATTCTAGCCATTTCTTCTATAAAAATTTTTTTTATTTATTTGTTTGTTTATTCAAAAGAAATTATAAATACATTTGTATATAATTAAAAATAAATTCAAAGGAAGGGAGAGAAAAAAACACAATTCACTTGAGGTTATTTACCTTTTTCTTTAGCCCATTGCTGTTTTTTTAATTCTAATAAAGATTTCCCTTCGAAACTATTCATTATCCATGATAAAAAAAATTGTTTTTTTTATTTCACTTAATTTTTACCAGAAAAATTTTAGAAATTACTCACTGAAATCCATCACATGAAAGCGTATACTTGAAGTGACTAACAACGACTGAACATTTTTTTTTCCTTTTTTTTATTTCAATTTACTTGGTGAAAAGTTTGTGACAGAGTTTAAAAGGCATTGCACTGAATCCGAATTATTGGCGAAACTTTCTCATAAAATTTCTTAATACTAAAAAACATTTTGAAAAAGCTAACATAAATTTATATGAAAAAAATATGTATAGTATATTTAATATTTGTTAGGTGACGCCGTATCCTTGGTTACATGACATTACAAAATATGTGTATGTACATGGAATTAACAGCAACAAAAAGTAACAAAATAAATATAAAAAGAAAGAAACTAAGAAAAAACTCTTGGTACTAGGTGCATGTAAATATACTGTTGTAGGTTGTAAACTTTAGTAGCTATTTAATTTAAGAATATTTTCTTCCGCATTATGTACTAAAGTATTCTGCAGTTCCTTACAATTGAAGGGTTCAATGGAGTTTTTTTTCCTTCTTCTTTCATTTCAATTTAATTATTGTAATGTAAAATAAAAAGTCTTTAGTTCAACAGTTGTCCAGTTTAGGACAATATAAAAATGAGGTTTATTGAAATGTAATTGTACCGAAAAGAAAACAAAATAAAAGTTGAATGAACTAGAAAATATATTTTTGGTTTGTAGAAAAGGATATTAAAAATTCAACAATGTATAAGAACTTTGTTGTTGTTTTTTATTGAATTTTTTTTAGAACTACGAGTATGTGAACAATAAACGAAGAAATACCATATACAGATACAGATACTCGTTTGTAGATACAATACAGAATATTTTATCAATAATATCATATATTGAAGATACATATATATGTTTGTATTATGATTCTTGTAGCAACCCCGAAAATTTCAATATTTAACCTACTTTTCTACTTTTATATAAATCTCTTTGTTCTTGATTTTTAAGTATAAAATTATACTTAACAATTAAAAGGTTTTGAATTTAGTGTACTGATAATAAAAACAAAGGATATAAATTTTAAATAACGATGCAGGTTGTGTTGACATAATAATGTTTTTATTGACTTTTCTACACATATATACACACATGTACAGAACTTTTCATGTACTTAATTTAAAATTCGATTTTTAAATGTGCTGGCCATTACAAAGTAACTTTTATTATATTGGACTTTTACCTTTACGAGCACCTGAAAAAACCTACAAGAAAACGATAAAAAAAAACTATTGAGATTAATAGTTCAGTTTTGTAATTTATGTATATGAAAATGTAAAAAAATAGATTAAAAAATTAGATTTTATTAGACTAATGGGGTTAATTGTGCGGTTTTAGAATTGTGTTGAAAAATTGGTAGAAAATTTTAATTTTGAAAACTTAAAAAAGCTTAGTAGATATTGAATTTTCTAATTATTCCTCGTGTGAACTTAGCGTTTCTACATAGCTTTTTCTTAATTTCTTGTTATTTCATTTATACCCATGCTTTGCTAATTTTTGAAACTGTTTTCACACTTTTCTTCTTTACTAGACCATATGTGTTTTTAGGAAACATAATTCAATTATATTGTAGTATTTATTTTTCTTCAAAAAAAAATTCAGAGACTGTTCTGTATTGTCCTTTCTGTCTTTAAAAAAATATATTTTGCTAATCAAAATTTTTATTATGAATTTTTATTAATATTTCTGACATGAAAGTGAGTTTTTCTTTAAATTTAAAAAGTATTGGCGTGTGTTTAAGCACACATGTTAACACATCATAAGTTGATTTAAAAATTTGTATTTATTTATTTATTTTTTTCTCACATACATATAATGATTTTTTTTGTTTTGTATTTTTTTTTGCATTTTTTATTAATACATTTAACTTCCTTCAAGAATTTTTATTATTGATCGATACATGTGTATGAAAAATAAAAAAAACTATATGTACATATGTATAACCAATAAAAGTCAAGGTTTGTAGCATAATCAATCAAATACATTGCCTTAAGCACAAATCAATCAAAATGTTCTAAATACGGTTGCAATAGCGTTGGTGTAAGATCAAAAAATTGTTTCACACTACGACTGATTGACAGTTTATGTATATGTATACAGATATACTTACATGCATATATACATAGTATGTGTAGTATATATGAATGCATTTGATATGTTATTGGTAATTTATAGTTATGGATTTAAAAATATATATATATATATTAAAACTTTAGATGATGTCCGAGACATATAGTACACGGAAAACTTTAAAAAAAATGTTATTGAGTCCCTATAGTAGTTTTAATCATATGCATACATTTGTACGTATATATTATACATACATATGTAGGTATATTTTTATAGGTGAATAAGATTATGCTAAAGTGAATTATAGCCATCGCCCTAGCCGCATCATAACTTTAATTAGTTTGTAGGCACTAACTGACCACCACTTCTTGAGAAGATCCATCTGAAAGAAGGTAACAATTTATCGTTCTCATAAATAACACGATTGAGGTCTTCAACAGATTGTTTTTTTTTTTTGTATTGTTTCGTTGTTCTTTTTTTTTTTTTTTTTTTTGAAAATCTGTAAGTACTTAATAAATACAATTTTTTTTAGTGGCATATATATTATTTTGTTATAATAATACTGTATGCTAAATTAAATTTTACAATGTTTTTGTTGTTTTTTTTTGTTTTTTTTTGTTTTTTTTTTGTTTTTGTTTTTTTGATATACCTGATGGTGTATGTATCTGTATGTGATTGTTGATCGTCTTTCATGTCACAAAATAAAATGTATCTATAATATTGTGCTTCATTCGTTTGTAATATTGCAAAACTGAAATAACCTTTGACATATTTTGCGACATTACATTGCTATAGCCACTTATTATGTTATTTAATGGTTGGTAGTCTGTTAAAACTTCTAAAGTTTTCATCATCATCATCATCATCATCATCATCATCATCATCATATAAGTATTATGAAGATTGAATTGAAAGACAAACATGTTTGTCACACCTGATGAAGATGATGATGATGATTATATGTCATTGCGGTATTAATTACAAATTCATGTTGATGTAGTTAAAATTGAAAATTCGAAAAATTACATGAAGTTTTCTTGTCAAAATAATGATTGTAATTATAAATGTTAAATTCTAAAGTTGATTATATTATAAAATAATTGTATCTGTTATATACGAGTATATTTATTATTGAACTTTAATAAAGTGCATTGTAACGCTACGAAAAAAAAAATATTTTAGATATAAATTATTCTAAGAAGAGATACATAATATATACAGAGTACATACATATACGTATATGTATAATGTATATATTGAAAAAGAGGATTTTATAGATTTTTCCGATATTTATGTTATTTATTTCTTAATTAATGTTAAATATAAATGCACTTGGTGATCAGTTGCCGTTGGGTAGTGAACGTTTAGAGCTATTGTACATTATTGTCATCTATGTATGTCTAAAAGATTTAACTTCTATGTAATCTGTTTCGTCAAGGTTGAATGTAACTATATAAATTAAGAAATATTTTTATCAGAACTCTTTGCTCATTTTTGAAAATCGAAAAATTAAAAATAAAATCAATTTTGTATTTGAAAAATAATTGTGTGAAAGAAGGAAGGAGATAATTCATTTTTGTGTGGGTTTTTTTTTTTTTTTTTTGAAACAAGAAAAAGAAAGACAACTTTTCTTATCTTGCAAATTCTGAAATACAGTCTTTTAAAATAAAAAGTTCTGAATTTTTTGAAAAAAAAATTTCTCTATTTCTTAATTTTACTTTGAATATAATTCAAGTGAAAATTTTGTAAAAAATCAAAAATGGTTGAATAAATAATAATTCAACACGTCTTACAAACTCTATGACAAACGTTTATGATAAATTTACAATTGTTTTACATTTTTTAATATTTTTGTATGTGGATTTCAAAATTCTATAAAAATAATAATTTTAAAAATAAGCTCGATTTGTAATATAAGACGAAAAATAGCAATACAAAATAAATAGATAAAAAAATAAAGAATTATTATCAAAGTAATTGTTTTTTGTTTTTTCTTAATAAAAATGACTTCATTGTAATATTCATTCATTTTTACTTATCTGATGGCTTTATTGTCAAATATGCCAAGTTCAAATGTTCATATATGTAATAAAATGTTATAATTTGCAAAATATACACATTTGTATATTTATTTTGTTTTTGTCGGTTGTTGTTATTTTCCATAAACAATACAAATTATAATTATGCTTTATTTTTACAAATTCGCATACTAATCTCGATCATCAATCTTTGAAAATACATTGTAATCTTTAAGTCATCATTCTATGCATGCAAATTAAATAACGAACAAACAAAAAACTATACATACTATATTACAATAAAATTTTATGTCTATTAAAAATCAAAAACATAAACTTAATTCCATTTTACGTATACAAAAAAAAAAAAAATCTATGCACCTTCAATGTCACCTGTTGTAATCCATTGACAGAAAAATCTATTTTTCTTCATGGTACGTTTTTGTTTTAACACCTTTTTTTGTTTTTGTTTTTTTTTCTACTTTTTTTGTTATATCACACATTTTTATTTTATTTTAGCATGCTTATATTGATAAAAAAATTAGTTATGTATAATGAAAACACAAAAAAACACACAATTGAAGGTGTTTCTGATCTAATTAAACATTAATTAAGATTATTCCATACAAGTCATATTATAAGATTTCATAAATTGGAAGATTATAAATGTACACAGTGAAAAAATAGCTTTAAAAAATTATTTTGTCAAAAAGATTGATTTATTTAAATTCAGTGTTTAGAACGTCGTCATTAAAAAGAACAATTTCTTTGATCTATGTTCTATAATATATGACTTTTTAAATCAATTTGTTTTTCGCAAACATTATGTAACAGTTCTTCTTACATGTATATTGCGAAACACAAAAATCGAATAAAATTAACTTGTAAATTTATATAAGGTAGACTGGGCACAATGGTCATACATCTTACAGCTTCTGGATGTGTTATAAATTCATAAAGCTAATAAGTTATGCCGTGTGACTGTGGATTTATATTATACAATGTTTGTCAGTTCTAAATGAATAATCGTGGTGGTCGGTTGTGTTTTAGTGTTTGATGATGTTTTTTGTAAATATTTGAGAAGTAAGTAAATTTTTATTATTATTTATATTTCATAAAATTTCCTTTGTGCTGTTTGAATTTATTTAACATTTAAGTGTTATGAGTGGAGAACGAATAGACAGAAAATCGCGAAAAAATGCAAGAAAATAAAAACACTAATAATAAATAATTAGGCAAAACAGAGTAAACGAATCACATAATCAAACCGCCATTCAAATGATTCTTGAAAATTGATAGAAAATTTTTGGTGGTCATTTAAAGAAAAAAGGGCCAATGTGCCCATACTCTACCCTATGTATACATGTAAAACATGATTCAGTACAAATTTTTTTTTTTTCAGTTCAGTTCAGTTTTTTAATTCAGTGAATAGAAACAATTGAATAAATTTTCTCTTTGAAATTATTTTTTAACAGTGTAATGAAAATTATGAATCGCGTTTTAATTTGTGTCACTGTTAGATCTCTAATAATATTTTATTCGGTTGAATGCTTTTGCATACTACGATTATGCAATGTAATTTAATACAATATACTTGATTCGTTTTTTTTTTTGTCTTTATACAAAAAATAAATACACCATACATGAATAATATTTATACGGTAGAATTTTGTTGTTTATATATTTTATATATGTTTTATATATTTCTATTTTTCTACATAATATGTATGTATGTATATGCTAAGTACTCGTATGTATAGTAAATTTATTAATCGCGGAAAATTGAACATTTTACCTTGTACTATGTGAACGAGGTTTATCATATTATATTATTAAATAATATTTCTTTATTATTATAATTTTTTTTCTATTTTTTTTTAATTCAAATACATATTTTTCATGTTTAGAACAAAACTTAAGGTTAAAAGCATTATTCTTACATTTTATACATTATTGTAATAAATGAATTTATTTCATTTTAGAACTTTAATGTGAATTAAAAAAAAATTATATTATGTTCTGAATAAAATGTCTACTTTTTTGTTGTTGTTGAAATAAATGATTAAACAAAGAATAGGAGATTGCAAAATTAATATTTTTCTGAAAAGCAGAAAAAAAAGATATTATTCATAAAACAATGTTATTGTAAAATGAGAATTTTTGGTATAAAAAAAAGAATTTATCTTAAAAGAGGTTTACAGATTTTAATATAAATTTTTATGGTTTAAAGACAATTATTTAATAGAAAAAACGGAATAAAATGTGAATATGTGGTTATGTGGTCTTAGATATTTCGAGAAAAATATTATTTGAAAAATAACAAATTTAGGTACGAGAACAATCAAATAAAGATTTCGAAAACGTTTTTGCCTTAGAAATTTGAATTTAAAAATTTGAAAAATCTAAAAACGAGTTCATTTAACCCTAGGATTGCCTGATCGTATACATTCGGACTTTGAGGCTCAATTTGAATATGATCCCTTTGAGCTACACCCAAATTTTCAAAACTTCAATAAAGATTTCAAAATAGAAATATTGGTTTTTGGTCCACGTAAAGCTCAAAAATTCAAAATTTCCATATAGTATGGTATAGGTACATTTGTATACTCACAGCCAAATTTGTCTTTTCATGTTTATGTATACGTATTACGTCCATTTCGTCAAAAACTATAATAAGTAGTTACAGAATATAGTCAAAATAATATGAGTTGGCGAATCTCGCGCATGTCTTACATGTGTTCGTGATCTTCTTGTGTATACATATACGAAGGAAGAAACCTCTTTCTTAGAATTTACAACAACAAAAATGCATGTGTGTAAGTATCTTTTCTTCTGCGCATAGTTTTCTAGTATAATACGATTTGGCATCTTTTTTAAATCGAGCTATAACTGTGAAAGACAATTTTAAGGAGAATACTTCAAATAATATGTCAAAGAATTACGGTTTTTGGTCGATGAAATGCTGAGATATCTATAGCTTTGTGAAAAAAAAAATTTCAAATTTCCATATAAAATGTATGGTATACATTTGTATGTATATACTATATACTCACAGTCGAAATTTTGACAAAGTCGGTCAAGCGATCTTAGAGTTAATGTTAACAACATATTCTCTGTAACTGAAAAATTCAGTATAGAATAAAATCATAGTACATACTGCAAAATGATGCTATTACTCTTCTATAATTTTATTTTTTTAATTTTTACCATATTTACCTATTAGTTTAAAAAAAAAAAAGAGAAATAAACCATAGATTGTTGTTATATGCAAGGTGACTATAATTTCAAAGAAAAATTAAATTTATG
Source organism: Bombylius major (assembly GCA_932526495.1). Lineage (NCBI taxonomy): Eukaryota > Metazoa > Arthropoda > Insecta > Diptera > Bombyliidae > Bombylius > Bombylius major. The sequence goes on along the minus strand of OW052044.1, from coordinate 17,347,343 downwards.
TATATTGTAAGGTATCATCAAATGATTATTGAATAACTCAATTTGAAATATAACTTTGTTTCATTATTAGCTGTTTTTTTTTTTTTTTTTTTTTTTTTTTGAAAAAAAAGTTTTATATACCTTAAAAAATTACTTATAAATATGAAATGTAGAATAAATAACAAAAAAAAAATTAGTTTAACCCTCAAGATATATATATATTTTTTATAATACTAAAAGGAAAACAAAATCACTAAAATAGGTTACGTATTTTATCTTCTCAAGAATAAAAAAAAAAAAATCATCATCATTATTTTGATTTATTTTGTTTGAATATCATAATGTTATAAAAAAAAAGATTTTTGTATACAAAACAATTAACAGGCGCAGCCCTCTTCAGAGAAAATAAAAAAACAGTAAAGAAGAAACTAAAAAGAACAACGAACGTAAAAAAAAATTGTATATGAATAAATATTTATTTCGGTTTTGACATTTACCCCATTGTTAAAAATGCTTTATATTGTGCGAATATATCGATTATGATGTGAAGAAGAATACATACAGTTTAACAGATGATAAATTATTATCTGAAAAAATAAAAGATAATCGAAGAGAGTTTTATTCACTACCTTTAAATTGTGAGTTTGTATAGTTCAATTTTTTTTTTTGTGTTGTTGTTATATGAATCATCTTGTTTTATTCGTTTTTATAAAATTAAAAATTTATAAAAATCATTTCAAATATGCTACACGTTGTGGAAAAAAAAATCAATACATCTTTTATTGATTGTTATAAATGAAGGAATGTGTCAGAATACATGCATTTTTAGTAAGGGGATGAATTTTTTTTTTTTTTTTTTTTGGTTTTCATTGAGGGTAAAAATTGATCATTTGAAACGATTTGTAAATGTTAAAGACACTATGTAGACTAACAGAAGAGAGAGAGAAAAAAAACCATTTATAAAATTATTAATGATTATTTAAAATAAAATATTGTATTTCTAAAGAAAAATTTAAGAAACAAAATGAAAAGTGAAAATATGATACATTACTAAAATCAAAATCAAATTATTTAAATTCTCCTTAAAAATTTCAGTTGGAACCAAAAGGATTTATTTTTGAAAAATAAAGGCATTATGTTAAAGAATATAACATAAATGAGAATAAATTTTGTTAAAGCTTTGAGTCTGAAAATGTCTCGTTAAAAAAAAAAAAGGATTGGATCAGCGTTATATAACAATTTTTAACAGACAAATTTTAATTGTAGTATAAAAAGTAAAAGTTATATAAAAAAATGTTTGCCATATTGTTTTTTTTTTCTATTTACAAATATATGAAATTCTTGAAATTTTGCATTCTTGCAAATATTAAACCTTGACACTTTTATAATATAACCTTATTTAGAAAAATTAACCTAAATTGTATTAAACATCAACTACTTATAAAAAAAAAATTCAATATAAATGTTTTATATTATTTATTCGAGCATGAAAAAGTGTTGATTTCTACATAACATTAAAATAATAATTGTATATAAAATGCATCATATAGCTAGATTATGCAATAATTTTTATTCAACCGTAATTTAATGTTGTTTTTTTTTCCTTCTTATGTTTTATTTTAGTTTTTTTCTGTTTTTTTAATTTTTCAAACATACATTTTTTTACCATATCTAGTAATAAGCATTTAACTAATATACACTAACTTTTTTTTTCTTTTTAATTTTATTTTATTATTATTTATTTTTTTTTTTTTTATATTAAGTATATATAATTCGAACTTCTTTTGCACGATATCTCACCATGCACTATTTACCATTTTCATATAGCTACTAGTTATAATAATTTTTTTTTCTTCTTTTTATTTTTATTCCAAGTTCATAACGTGACAAAGATTTTCCACTTCAAATGAAAATTAAGTTACCATGAGAATTTATTATAAAAGTAAATAATAAAATAATGGTACAATAAAAAAAAAACAAAAAAGCACAAAATAAAATAAAATAATAAATGTTCTTTTTTTCTTATTATTATTATTATTATTTTATTTTTTTTACTATTATTAATTGTATCTGTTTCTATATTAGTTAGATAGTTGCATAAAAACTAATAATTATTTACACAATCAAGTTCAATGTCATTTTTATAGCATATTTTAACTGAGTATGATTCAATATCTTACAATTAGCTATTTAGATAATTATTTCATGTTAACTGAATATATAATTTAATTTTTTTTTTTGTTTTCTTCCATATAAAATATATACAAAGTATATACAGATACACATACATATACATATATATCTAATGTTATTAAAAGTTAAGCTAAGATAGATAATTTCCAATTCAAGAGATTGTTTTTTTTTAAAGTTAATTTTCATTACGGCAATAAATGAAAACTTAAAAAAAAAAAAAAGAAATAGAATTTAATTAAAAAATTTATAAAATCAGTTCACGTTAGACTATCAGCATCTATCAGTAAGTAAATATATGAAAAAAAAAATTGAATAAAATATAAAGTGTGGCGCCTATTGAATAATGCTGTGTGAACTTTATAGAATGAAAGTACTCGTATGACGTATTGGTATGTAAATTCAATATTAATAAGTCTAATAATTGAAAAGAAAAATAAATTTATTTATTTTCTAGTCTTGTACTTGTACATTATAAAGATTGATAAAAAGAAGCCGAATTTATTACGTTTTGAAGGTAAACATATGTGTATAAATTATAAATTTATAATAAATGATATCCTCAGTACCCTTTTTTATTTTCGTGTTTTGTTGAAATCATAATAATATCTGATTTGATATATTATTTGATTGTATGACTTCAATTAATATATTCACCTTTTTTTAGTAAGTATACTGAAAAAAAAAAAATAAATTCAATTATTAGAATTATTTTTTTTTTTATGAACTTTATTTCTCTTGTATGGTAAATATTCAAAATTCTGGTAACGCGTATATTTAAATGACATTCCAAAATGTCTGAAATGTATCCGGTCGTAATATGTCTTTTTCAAAAGTTTTTTTTTTTTTGTATTTAAAATGACAATTTTTTACAAAATAAAATTATTTTTCTATTTTTTTTTTTTTTTTCAAAGTTTTGTTGTTGCTTTGAATATTCCTCAGGTTTGAAGAATTTTTATTTTTATTTGCAATTGGTTACCCGGTGGATATAACAAAAATAAATAAATTCAAGCAGTTCCTTCAAAAAAAAACATCAGATGCAAGGTTTTTTATTTTAAATTCATTTTTGACTAGATTCTATAGAAAAATTAGAACTCGATTATTCCGTATAGACTCGTTATTTCAGAACCTTTCATTCTTCATGATTCTTCTTATGATTTTATTTTTCATTTTGTTCATTCAATATTTTGCGGAGGGGAGTAAGTTACACATATTATTAACTTTATTTTAAGCAGATACATATTTTTTTTTTTAAATATACCTTTCACATGAAATTGTAAGTGTGCAGATGGTAGTGTAGGAAGGTCACGGAAACTGTATCCCGGAGAAAAGGTCAAGTTATTAATTCTTAATAAGTTTTTTTATGAACAATAAAGTTATTTCTTTAAATTTGTTTCAAAACTATGCATCTCATATACATACTATCTAATTAATTCCAAAGAACCATTTGTCACTAATATGGAAGCCACTTAAAAATGAATTTTATAATTTTAAGTGAATCTCTTCGACTGTATTCAACTGCATATTTTAGTATATATAAATTTTATTACAAATAGAAAATTTACAAAAACAAGAAAAAAGGTAAAACTATACTTAAAATGCTTACAAACCATTATTATTAGTGTCTTAAGTTTGCCTTTTAATATTAATTTTTTTTTTTCAATTTAGCTATAAGACATTTTATAAAAAATTCGAAATTAAAGAAACTCTCTTTTATAAAATTTCCCTTTTTATTGACTTTGTTTTTCTTTTTTTTAAAAATACATGACCAACTGTGGTAACATTTAAAAATTTTTAAAAGTAATTTAAAAATGATTTATAGAAGAAATTATTAATTTAAAATTGATGATACTTTCAATATTAAAAGACAAAATCATCAAATAATAATGACATTCGACACCCAAGAAAGGAATTCATTTCAATCAAGATAACTTAAAATCATATACTTAAATAAATTTCACATAGCTATGTACGTACTTAAATATGTATACATATATAAATTCCTTTTAGGAGAAAAAAAAAACAAATAAAAATAAATAAGCTCAACATTAACATCGTAACCGTTAATTTGCATCACTTTTTCTCATAAATCCATGTTCATTGAAAAAGAATTAAAAGCAAAATAAAAATAAAAAATCAGCAATGGACCACAGTCAAATTACGCATTGCATCGTTGTGTATTATTAAAGCATCAATGCAATAAATATGCAATCAACAAAAAAAAAAAAAAGAAGAAGAAGAAGAGGAAAAACTGCATTCCCTCGTATGCCATCTAAAGTAGATATTTAATAATTTGTTGTTTTTTTTGTAAGTTTTTTTTTTAATTTTTGTTTTTGTTGCTGTTGTTGTAAATATTGTAAATAACAATAATCATATGAACAAAAATTCAATTATTGTACAAGTATGGTTATTTTTCTTGTATTTATTTTTTTTATTCTTTTTGTTTGTTTTTTTTTAACTGTTTTTATCTTATGATTACAATTTTTTTCGAGGCCAAAATAATCTCTTTTCAGGTGTCAGTAATTGCACTTGAATAGGTGTGATTCAATGATTGTAATGAGCTCTTATATGTCGTGTGATATGTCCAAACAACAAAATCCAAATTGATTGGCCTTTTTTTTTTAAATTTAATTTTGTTGTTGTTGTTTTTAATATCAGATATAAAATATCTTAAAGATGTTGTAGGTATGTATCAAGTGTAATCATTTATACGAGTAGGTATCATATATTTATTATACAATAATAATTACTTATGTATATTCGATTTGTACCTTTACTTTATGGTGTGATACATAACATGCAAAAATATCTGTAGGTACAGTATATATGACAAGGATAAACCTCATTTAAGATGTTCTGTTTTACATTTTTGAAAATTAATAATATTACTCTTATTTTTTTGTTTGCATGTTTTTTTGTTTTATTTTTAAATTTTTGCCTGATGCCATAGTTTTTTTTTGTTTTTGTTTTTTGATTCATCAAGAGTGTAATTGATTCATAAGTGTACTTAATACACTTTTTTTTTGTTTTTATGTTTTTTTTTTTATAAGTAAAATTCTAGCACAGATGTAGGTGTGGTACAATATTAAGGCGTCGAAAAATTGCTGATTTTTTTTCGGTTAAATTTATTTTATTAAACATACTTTTTCAAAGAAAATATAATGTTTTTTTCTTGTGCAGTTTTCGTAAAAATATGGAAAAAATAATTTTGATCTAAAAAAATAAATACTGGAAAAAGTTTAAGTAAAAAAATCAAAAATGACAAACAAAAATATTAAAAAAAAAATGCAATAATAATAAAAATAAAAATGATAATAATAATTCGAGATAACTTGGACCAGATTTATGCATCAGGTGTATTCAATTCGAAATTATTTTTTTTATGGTTTTATTACTTAAGTAATTTTGAAAGAAAAATATACACATATGGTATATATTTATAATATCTTAACAGGAATATCATGTTTATATCATATATAGTCACACAAATTACATATTCTGCAAAATGATAATATTAATATTATATTACATTTGTAAACAGTATGATGCAAGAAAACTGTACCTTGTTTTTTTTTTTTTTTGTGAAAATTATAAAGGTACAATGTCAATTATTTAAATTTTAAAACAGATCATCAAAAAATCAAAAAAAAAAAAAAAAATTAAGTATAATAATGACCTATCAAAAAAGAGAGGAGAGACCTCGTGCCACTAAGTGGGCGATTTAGTAAAAAAAAATGTATATTTTTTTTTATGGTTTGTTGATATCTTTATTTTATGGAAAAATAATTTTGCTGCAATTTAAAGTATATAATAATTTTATTGAAGTATTTTGAGTAAATTAAAATGAAATTGAAATTAATTCTTTTTGGATGATCTGATATTGAATTTCATTAAGTTTTTGTGTTGTACAAAAAAAGGAACAGTAATGTTTTTTTTTTCGTTTTAATTTATGTTCCAGGTGAAAGAATTTTTTTTTTTTTATGTAAAGTGCAAATGATTTTTGAGTTGTAGGTATGTCGAATATTTGAGTATTTTTTTTATAAATTTATATTTTTTTCAGTCGAATTTGATTTCTGTAAGTTCAAAAAATTTCAGGTTAATTGATTTTTTGAAATATAAGATTTAATTGAAACATTCATAAAAAAAGCGTAGACAAAATTTATAAGTCAATTTTCTGAAATTTGATGTTTTGATTTTTACAGAGTGAAAGTTGTTCTATCAATGTTTTTTAGTGAGTACCTTTGTGCGTGGGTTATAAAATTTCTGAAAGTACACTAAATTCGATAAACTATAGTTACATAGTAGGATGAATATAAGAAGTTTTACTTGAAGATAAAATGGAATTGAAATAAGTTTACATTAGAGAATTTTACTTAATTTTGAAACATAACGTACTATAATACATATATATATATGTATATGCAGTTTTTTTTTTCAATTAATATGATTTCAGAAAATATCACCGAAGCATATATTGTCAAAATTACATTCACATTTACAGGGCGTTGTATTAAAATTCTGTAGCATTGCATTGTAAGAAATATTAAAGATTTATACTTATATAGATCAAAAAAAACTTTTGAAACGAAATAAATTTTAAAGAAAAATAATTTTTAATTACACTCACTTCAAAATCTATGAGACTTTATGAACCCAAAATAACCATGAAAGATTAAAAAATGACTTCTATTTTTAAAGTTTGAATTTCGTTGACAGTTTCAGTATATTAAATTTGTAATTTAGATACTTATTGTGTGTGTAAATTATGTAGTTGTTTAAAAAGATCTTGACATTTCAAAATATACTGTTGAACAGTATTATCAAAAGAAAATTTACACATTCCTTTGAATAGATAGTCAATATTTATATCTTCTTGTGTACAAACAAATAAGAAATATCTAAAAATATTTTCTGTAATATAATTCATCAATACCTCCCTGTAGGTGATTGTAAATATCTTGTAGATTTTTATATTTACATTGATTAGTTGCACTGTATGATCGATGTCTATTGGAATGAAATCTCTATCGCGAAAATCTTTTATATATACTCGTATGTTGATATATGGAATAAAAATGACCATCAGAAATATCTGTTCGTATATAGATAATTGTAATGTATGTATGTTGTTATTAAATGTTTCAACACATCTATGAAAAAATATCATTTCGCATAAACGTGTATGTTGCATTTAACAAGTGCATTTAATTCGAATGCGACATTGGGTCATGCAGAAAGGTCATCTATCTTTCTCATTAATTTTGCTTTTGTAAAAAAAAAGTAATTCTATTCGACATATCGCAATGGGAGATGTGTCGTCTTTTGAAAATAAAGAAAATAGAAAAAAAAAATTGAAAAAAATGCGAAGGTACTAACTAACAGCAAATTAAAAAGAATATTTTGTTGACCTGAAAAGACCAATCATGTTTGCGATTATAACAAAATAAGGTTTTTTGTTCGCTAATTATGATAAGAATTTTTTCTTCTGTTTTTCCAAAGCTAAGTCATCGAAGTTGATTAAGTAAACGAATAACTGAGTATGATATAGGTTTGTTTGAGCACAGGGTGGTTTTAATTGTGTTACGATTAAATTTATTATTTTATCGTGAAGTCTGTGGAATTTTGTTTTAATAGTATGAACTGAAGTGACTTAGACAAAAGTACACTATTTATCTTGATGAATGTCAACCTTTGTCTTATATAAAATAGTTTTTTTCCCATTAATGGTCTATAAAATTCCAACAAAATTTGAAAAACTAAATAAATTCTCAAATTTCGTTTTTTTGATTTTTTCAATCGTATGAAATACCCTCCAAATTTAAAATAATAATTATAAATAGAATCACAATGACAGTTGCGTGACAACAACACTAATTAGTTGGATAATATTGTAAATATGTATAGATACAGTGAAAAAATGTTTAATAAATCAATAAATTCCAAAGGAAAAAATTTTTACATTTTTTTTCGTATTACTGAAAAGTGTGTATATGTACTTATATGTATATTGTTGGAAATTTTGATAGAAAATTCAGGACAATATTTATTTTCATAATTGAAGAAGGATAAAATTATCAAGAAATATTTATGTGGTCATTGCCCGGTTCAGTTAACTCTTTTATAGGTTATTGTTCTATTGTCAGTTGATTTTCACTTATGACTAAAGTTTGTTTGAAAATTTCTACTTAACTACCGCAAAATGAACAAGAATAACATTTGGAATATTCTTGACTCTTAAAATTAATTTTGAACTTATTTAAGAAATTAAAAGTGAAAAATTTTAAGTACTTTTTTTTTGTCTTTACTGAATGTATGTAACAAAACAACATTATCACACATCTGCAATTCCAGAGGTTACATCCAAATTAAGCAATAAATCAGAGTAACAACAACAATAAAAAAGGAAAAGTCTTAAAAATGTTTTTAAATGAATACTTCAACTACTGGACCCATAAAATGAAAAATATCTAATAAAATTTTTTTATTATAACCCCTTTGCTATTGTTTGTTTTTATGTTCATATTTTTGTGGTTGACCATAAATACAATAAGGTACAAAGTTTTTATTTACAACATCATAAAATGGCACATACATACATATGTATGTGTATAATATTTCAGTGGCACCTTTGACTTTAAATTTACCTTTAAATTAATAACTGAAAACTATAATAATACCTTCATAATAATACAATAATCGACGAATACTGATATCTTTTTTTTTATTTATCTAAATTGCATTCATTTATATATTTGTTCCCTATTTTTGATTTTTTAAATTATTATTTCTGTTTTTTTTTTCTTTAATAATCTTGAACCATTTTTTTGTGCGCTAATAATTTTTCTTTTCGAATAATACAACTTACAACAAAAAAAGCAAAAAGAAGCAGTTATTAAATCAGTATTTTGAAATGTATCTTAAAATAAAATAAGAAAATAACTTATATCCTTCCCAGGATATTTTAGACCCTTCCGTTTTTTTTTAATAATTTCTTTTTGTTTGTTATTATGTATTATTATTTTTTTTATTATTTTTGGTTCGTATTACGTATATGATTTTGACAAATGCCACTTCCTGTTTACCATTCGTCAAAGTATTTATAAGCATTGTTCCGTGACGCTTTAATGTCTTCATTAAGTCAAAATGCCACATAAAACGTAATAATTCTTTTATATGTATTTTTTTTTTCAGAATTTTTTTAATAGTTTGCTAGATATTAATGTCTTTCTTTGAAAAAAATAAACAGGATTTATATGAGCTGTTTTAATCTCGTTAAATGTATCACAATTTCCGATGTTGTACAAATCCTAGCTTTTTTTTCTAGTTTAAATTTTTTTTACCGTACCGTGTAATGGGATATTTAAGTATATATACGACTTATACTAGTAAGTCAAAAAAATGAATTAAATTCAATTGAATGGGTCACCATTTAAAAAAAAAAATTTCAGTTAATATTTTTTTACGTACAGATTTCCTAGCCCAAATTTAGCTATTGAAAAATTTTAATAAAAATTTCAAATTTTAATGAATTAAAAAAAGAATTAAAAAAACAACAATTTTATTGATTCGGAATTTTCATAATATAATAATTCCAAAAATTTCAGATAAAAATAAAATAATATTTATAATTTTTCTCTATAAATGTATACAAATCAATTTGATAGACATCTTCATTAGTTCCGGTTTTTCGGAATACGAACATTTAATAATAACATCAGACAGAAGCGGATAAATTATGATGAGAAAATATAGTTAGATACTCCTGTTTCATGGACAATCTTTGAAAATAAAAACAAAAATGAAAACAAAAAGATATTGTTTTTGTTTTTTTCTTTATTGTTTATGTATGATAGATAACAACAAAATATGTATGCATGTATTGTTACTAATACAACTACAGATGTTTTTTTTTTTTTTTTTTTTTTTGCTACATTAGTCAATCATATTAAGTCTGTCATCTATCCGCCTTTTGAATCAATCATCATCACGCCGGGAGATAGAAAAAATTGAACTCCTAAAAATTGTATTCGCCTGGCAATTACCTTAAATTTATCGACATGTGTGGCAGATCAAGATATTTGCCGTAAAATTACAGTAATTTAAGGTTAATACTTGATCTTTTCCGATCGTTATGAGGTCTTAAAAAATTATTGTATATAAGTACCAGAGAAAAAAAATATACATATATGAGAATAAGAATAAAAAAAATATAAAATAAGGAATAGAGAATTTCATGTGTGTAGGTATATATCACATACGATACGAATATCTGAATATAGCTAAATTTTATTTTTATTTGAAAACATTGTATTGGCTTGGTTCAGTTTCCATTGAAAATAATCTACAATTTTACAACATATTTTAAATTGATGTGATCTTTGATCTATTTGACTGAAACTGGCAAAAAAATTTATATTTTATTTCCTTCGTTTTTTTTGTGGGTGCGTGTGGTCCAATTTAATGTCCGTTTTTATATATCCGCATAGATTAGGATACAAAATCAACTGTGAAATTTTGGAATGAATATTTAGGATAATATGTTATTTTAAAAATTAAAGTATATAGTTTATTAACAGTAATAAGGGAGAAAATTAATTAATTTTTGGAAGAAAATGTCTAAATTACATATATGATTTCCGTTTCTACGAGTAGAACAATTCTTGCTGAAAAACCTTAGAATTTCGTATTGATTTAGACATCAAAAAAGTTTAAGTAGAGAAAGAAGACACATGCCAGTGCAATTTTCTAAACTGACTCTACTATACAACATTTTTATTTTTAGGGCATCCGGCATCATATTTTTTCATTTGCAATACTACAGTTGTCGTTGTTTTGTTGATTAAAAAATTTAAAGGTTATTCGCTATTTCAGAATTTTTTTCAAGATTCTTTTTCTAAAAAGCTGCAATTATTATTAATATTTTATCGTAATAGAAATTTGGAAAATTCAGCGAAAGAACATACATATCTCTCTTTGAACAAAACTCTCACCCAAGGCAATGTTTTGACCTTAATGTAAAATAATAAATATCCCAATTAAATTTCAAATTAAAGAAATTTCCATCTTTAAAATGTCAAGGTAAAAAGTGAATTATTTTTAATTAGATTTTAAGGTAAAAAATTTGATGTTGTATAATATTTTTTAAAACCATAATGTATGTAATGTATATAGATATAGGAGTATCTATTCTATTGTTATAGAAACTTCATACTATTATTATTTTTTTGTTGTAAATTTTCATAATTTTTCTCAAGAGTACTTATTACAACAAATACGTACTGAAATTGTATATATAAAGGAGAACAAAAAAAAAATCTAATTTACTCTCAGTCAATTATATGAATAATCGATATAATTAAAAAATTTAAACGATTTATTTATTCCACACAAAAGCCATATATGTGTAATTACGATATTCTTCTTAATACTTATTTTGCATATCAGAAACAATAATCAATGTAAATACATTTAATAGTTGAAATTTCTTATTTGTTTAATACATGTTGCATAATATAACATGTATTCACATTTGATGAATAGTACTTAATAATAATAAAAAAAGATTATTTCATTGCATTGCAAGATACAAAAAAGAAAAAAAGACAACACTCCACAATATGCATTAATTGAATTTATGAACCAAAAGTAAAATTTATTTTATTTTTGTTGTTCAATATTAAAAGATCACAAATTAGGCTCAAGAGAGTCTTTACTTCAATTTTAAATCGTAACTACTGAAAAAATAAAAAAATAAATCTTTTATATCTAAAAAAAAAAAGTATATAAGGTCATTTTTAAGTGTACTGTGTATAAAGAGTTTAAATTGAAAACAAGTGCATTTGAACAATATCATGATTTTTTGCTTATTTATTTTTAATAACAATTGTTATATGTACATATGTATGTATGAACATACGAGTATGTATGTGTTTATGTAGATGATTGTTGCATTTTCACATGCCCTCGAAACAATAGAAAAACTGTGATCTAATGATAATGTCAACAAGGAGTTATTATATGATCCCATTGTTGGTTGCATTTTATTGACGTGCTACTTTGTATAAATGTGAATGATTTGAAATTTTATTGTACATATGCATGTATGAGAATTATAATAATAAATGATTGATGGTATATATACCAATAGCTGTATGTACATGTATGTATGTGTATATAGTTGAGAAAAATTAAATTAATAGTATAGTGCAATTTTATTTGTTATTTAGAAAAAAAGATTTTTGAAGTATATTGATCATGACTATCTAAAAATTTTTTAAATCAGTTAAAAGAAAAGATTTCTTTTTAGGTACATAGTCGATGGCGAATTTAAGTTCGTCTGCATTCCTGTCCGATATGGCGCCTTTTTTGCTTGGTAGTAATAACTATTAAAATAAAACATATAATTTTTCGCCCCTTAAATTTGAAGTGATCTTAAAATGAAGAACAGAATCTCTACTCACATTGAATTTAATGTGTAGGATTACAAAATATTTTCCACGATTTCTAAAAGCATAAAAATGAGAAATATGTACCTAGTCATTTTTTGCAAACTTTGAAAAGCTGTGTCTCGAAAACTGCAAGTCTCATAAAAGAGTCCTTTGCAGAATTGGATTCAGGACATCAAAAATTATCGTTTTCAATTGCTAAATCAAAATTTTGAATTACATCGACTTTTGCGAAAATTTTGAAGAAGTAAACCTTTAATTTTTCTCGATTTTTGGGTCAAAAAAAAATTTTTTTTTGTGTCCTTGTTATAGATTTGTCTTATGAATTTAGAAAATGTATCCTTTCTTAGATTCACCAACTATTTCGTGCAGTCGCGGATGGCAGTTCGACTGCACTCTAGTTTCCTTCCGATATGGCGCCTTTTTTGCTTTGTAGTGATAACTATTACAACAAAACATCTAATTTTTTCGCCTCTAAATTTCTGCCACCCTATGCCCGTGCTTGGGGCCTAAGCCTAAATCCAACACTGTATATAGTTTGTTCATTGTGGTTGAAAAAAATTTGAGACAACGCAAATAAAAGGATCTTTTAAAGATTCCTTTGGAAAAAAGATTTCCAATATTAAAAAGCGAATTTCTGTTGTGAAGAACATTTTATTAATATGCAAATAATTATTTTGCAAATACTTTTCACATGTGAAATATTTCTCAATTTATTATTTACTTGTTTTTTTAAGGTTCTTGGAAACGAAATCATATTATTCGGTTTTGAATAATTTTAGTCCCCACTTTCATATTGAAAAAGTTATTTTTATAAAATGACCTAAAGCATATAAAAGGATCCTAAAATCATTAATAAATTCATATACTACATTTTGATCTCATCTACATAAAATATTTTATTTTCGCACATTCCAGCAAAATTTTATTTAAAAATAGGTATAAAAAAAAAGAAGTTGTTAAAAATATTTTTATACATAAATATTTATTGAGTAAAATCATAAATCTTTTTGTTTCTCGAACTCATTCATCTAGATCATAATGATTCATTCTACACCTGCTAATTCCAAACAACAATATCTTCTTTTTTAACACCACAAAAAAAGAATAGAGAATATTTTGAACAAATAAAAAATACAATAAAATATAATAAATATTTTGACATATTTTTTATTTTTATTTTTCGGTTCATATATGATCATTCATTTTCAATTCTTGTATAATATGTATGTATTCGGTTATAACGGGTGGTCGATCATAAACTAAAATTTAAAAAAAAATACTTCAAAAATTTTCAAATTTAAGATAAGAAAAGAAGAAACAAAAAAAAAAATAAAAAAACAAATGCAAAAAATCATATTGCTTTTATTTAATATTTATTATATGAAGCAAGAAAGTCAAAAAACAAAATTTTTTTTGTGGTCTGGTCATCTTTCAAAGGTGAGAAATAAAGAAGCCAAAATGATAAAATCAAACAAGAATAAAATAAACTCTTCTTCAAAAAAATATTTAAAAAAAGTAGAAAAAAAGGGACACTAGCTATTCACAAAAAATTTTAAAAGAGAGTAACTATCGCCAGAATATATTTAGAATCAGAAAGAGGAAATGAGATAGAAGAAATCAAATAAAATCTTAAGAATGAAAAAAGAAAAAAAGAACAAAAGAAAAAAAAAGGACTTCTTGACATCATCGACCTGGGGTACAATGTTCTTTTAAAATATGTATATATGAATATTAAGGTAAAGGTTGAGGCATAGTGTAAGTATCTACTCTTTGGTTGAGGTTGAGTATCTTTTTTTTTATTTTTCAAATAATATTTTTGTTAGCACTACAAAACCACAGATTTATATTTTTTGATGAAGAAGAAAATGAAACCGAGAAAAAAAAACGAAAAAAAAAAAAGGTGTCCTCAATAATTTATATGTTATGGGTAATTTTGTGTAAAGATATTTCTTTTTATTCTACGAATTTTGTGTTCATATCGTGATCTGAATTATTTACTTTGAATGTCTTTTTTATTTTTATTTTATATGATCTCTTATGCTATGCAGCACTTATAATACATTTTGATAATATAAGTATTTTATTAGTATTATTATACCTCCAAGGATATTTTACAGGATATCAAATAAATAATTTTGAAAAATTTGTATTTTGATCGAATTATTTGACGACAAGGAATGATTACTATAATTAATGGGATTGTATGAATAGTTTTTCTTTTTAAAGAAGAAGAAGAAGAAAAAGGAAAGATACTTTTTGTTTCTTGGTAAAAGCAACATAAGAACATGGAATTTTAAATGCTTTGAATTTCATCTTCTTGTGGTGTACATGCATACATAAATATGTAAGCTTTAACTGATTGTATTTTGTTGATATTTTATTACTGAAAAAATGTTTTATTAATTTTATAACTTAATTTTTTTTTTCTATTTTAAATTTTATCTGCATTGGTGAACTTCAATATATCATACATATGCACATTTCTTTTTTTTTTTTGCTTTTCGAAAGATTGATTTAATTTATGTGCTATTCAGGGCATTTATTGATTTTTATCGATAATATTTTGTATAATAAATAACAATTTTTAATCATAGCGTCACCTGCTCTCTATTTTGAGAAAACAAATACATATAAAAATTTACACATATTCTTGTTTCATATCATTAATTCAGTTCTTGATTTTTTTTTTATGTTATCTCGTATGATTTTATTAACAAAATCTTTTATAGGATATATTTTTTTCGTTTTTTTTTATAATGTTTATCACATTAGAAATTTAATTCAGTAAATTTATGAGAACCGTCATAGAAAAATTATCAAGATTAGAAAAAGTTAAAATATAGATAAACAACATTCTTTTGAAAAAAAAAAATATATATATATTTATAGGGGTTGTTTTTATTTATTTATTTAAGTTATTTTTTTTGTAAAATAATTTTGTTCGTTAGAAACACAATGTGTTATGTTGTGTGAAAAATATAAAAGTAGAAACAAGAAAAATGTGTCAAATGGTATCAATTTTGTTATACAATGTAATCGTTATTTGATTTAAATAAGATATGAGTGTCGTGTGTGAGATGAGCTCTGCAGAGAAAATAAATGAGTATATCTATGTATATGTGACATTTTACTGAAAAAAAAATTAAATGCGGGTAAAAAAGAGGAAAAAAAAGAAAAGGATTTTTTTTTGGTAAAATAGTCCTGTTAGAAGAATGTGAAAATGTTTTGTTAGAGTTCGATTAGAATTCATGTTTCAATTAAAAAGTATTTTAATCTCGTTAACTGTAAAGACTACAATTTCCCTGCAGTATATGGAAGTTTTTTGTGGCCCAACTAAGACAGTAATCATATTTTCTTACTTTAATGTATTTCTTTTTTTATTTTTCATTTAGTTTTTTGTTTTTTAAGAAACATATGTATATATAGTTGAATGCATTGAGCATTGCGTGATAAGAAATTGTTTCATATTCAATTGTAATTTACCTGTATTTACGACGCACATATAAACTAAGTATTATTGTCGGTACTGACATTGAAAGTGATAATTTTCTTCATTTTCGTTTTTACATAGTTAGTGCTCTGTAACTATTGTTAAAATAAACTTATTACTTCGATATTAAGTAGGGTAAATGAAACAATTACCGCTCACTGAGTTTTTTGGAGTTAGGAAATGTATTTTCTTCTTGAAGTGAACGACATCTAAAATATTGACTTGATGTAGAAGAATCTACAGAATTTCAGTTGAGATTAATTCTTCATAATATAAGGCAATTATTATTCTATGGTGTTCCAGAGCCAACATACAACAACTATACTTGATTTATTAATTGAAGTCAGTACAGGCAAGATAGGCATACTTTTCTATACTCTTTTACATTTCGTTTGTATAAATCTGTCTCGTGTGTGGGGTGATCAGATCTCAATTTCAATCGAGGGAAATTTTTTAAATTAAATATTACCAAGGCAAAAAACTCATCGGCTACTGCCTCCATAAGCACAATACTGACTTCAATTAATAAATCAAGTATAGTTGAAAATATAGTTTTTTCGGGTATGGTTATGGTTTTTCGGGTAATTAATGAGGACTTGTTTTATCCTTGAACAGACATTTTTCAATATGGTCCACGATGCAAAGTTTTTTTTCTGAACTCTGAAAGTGTACTGAAGACCAAAAGTTTTAAGTAACAATTTCATATTTTTGTAATTTCTAGATAGAAATGCCATTAAAATTAACAAAGGATTATTTTGTGTCGCCTCTTTTTTGACTCTCTTTGGAATCCTTTACCCTAGGAACGAATAGAAAAAAAATACTTTAAACTGACATTTTTGATAGCATATCCGGAATTCAATGACATATATTTCTTTTCTTTATTCAAAAAAAAAAAAAAAAAAAAAAAAATGAATAATAATAAAAAAAAACATGTGTGCGAAAATTTTTTAATTTATTTAAAAAAAATATAATAAAGTATTGTGATGAATAATATGTGAAAATAATAATACATATAAAATATCTACCATACATTAGTTTATTATGAAATATATAGTATATGTTTATTATTTTTGTTCTAGAACAACAATAATGGTTAGTCATTTAGATTTCATTTTGTAAGTAAAAATTTTCTGATTACATATATTATTATTGTAGTATTATATTTGTGTTATATTGCATGACAAAATTATGTATTATATAAGATTTAATGAAGAAAAAAAAAATTTAGTAATAAAAAAGAAGTTAATGTTATTATAAAAATAGGGTCAAGATTAAGTGAAATATTGTATATTATACATTTTTTTTATTCTAAAGGATAGAAGGTCATAATAGTATTTCTTGTTTTGTGTTTTTAAAAAAAAAAAAAAAAAAAAAAAAATTATGAAACACATATTATTTCTGCTTAAGAAGTTTTCACGTAAGTAATTATGAAAATTAGTCTTAATATTCATTTTTTTTTTCAAATGAGCATTCAAATAAGTCGAGTTAACCGAAGTTTATCTTTGTAATGTGTCGAAGGTTTTATTTGTTTTTAATAATAAGTTTTCAATTGTTATATAATTTTTCAAATTTTTTGATCATTACTTTCAAGTTTAAATTTGCATGAAGATTATTTACATTTTTTTCCAATAAAATTAAAAATTATTACAATTTACCAAATGCAAGAACCAATTTAAAATCAGAAAAAAAACAAAAAAAAAATATACCAACATAATGCAGATTCACAAAGAAAACCTTGAACTTTTACAATTTGACATAATGTCCTAAGTACCTAGTTTAATAATTTATAATCTAATATACCTTCTAACAATTATAAAACAACAATTATGTGTTTATAAATATAATTTTATTTTTTATTAAATAAAAATAAAAGTTTATTTAAGTTGATATTATGCAAAAATCGTGTTATTTAAAAATCTTAAAGAATATAATAATAATTGTGTACTTTACTCTTTTATAATTATATACATAGTATATGATATTGTGTTATTCTATTTCTCACACCCACGTTCTCGTTTTTTTTCTTAGATTCTTTTATTTTTTATTATTTGTACTTTTTTTTTAAGTTTTTTTTTTTCAACAAAACAAATTGTTCTTTTACAACAACTTATTCTGGAGTTAATATCAATTATAGGTATATGTTTGTTGCAAAAAAATAAGTATGAAAAACATTCTTATCATTTATTATATTCACCTTTAGAATATTCATTTACACTTCCATGGAAAAAATTCTTGTAGCATTTTTTTGTTTTTATTGTGAAGATGTGCAACGAACGTGTTATAAAAACTAGTTCAAATTCCAAATTTTTAAATACCTTATTTATCTTAAAAATCTTTTATTTCATTATTACTTACAATTATTTTTTTGTATGCATTTTATCTAAATCAAAATACTTGTACATTTTATTTAATAATAATAATAACTGTATTAATGGAATTTTTATTGTATTATTTTTATTTTATCTTCTATTTAATTTGTAGTAGTTTTTTTTTCTGCAAAAGGTTAAGGACGTTAAAAAAGACTTATGCAATATAATAATGTTAAGTACAATATTATAATAATAATACTTAATGAAAAACAAAAATAAGAAGGTGGAAGGTGGATCTTATTGTGTCATTGATTTTATGCTTTATAATGCTTTAACTTTATTCCGTTTATTTAATAATAAAATAATAAAAAAAAGATTGTTCTGTTTTGATTGCTATTCTGTGTTGTTTTTTTTGTTGTTTTTATTTAAATTTTTATTTTTACTTTTTCATGTTACTTGTCTACTTTTGTTGTAATGTATCTTGTTAGTTTTTTTGTATGTGCATACATAAGTATATACATAATATGTTCAAGAAGAGATCATTTTTTTGCTTTTGCAACATCTTCAAAAACAATTCATAAAGTACAAAGTAGATGGATGGATGGTTGTTTGGTTGGTTGCACTTTTGCTGTTTATATAATATTTTTTTATATAGAAAAAACAAAAAAATAAATAAATAAAAAATTTACAAAAAAAAAGAACCTTCATTCTTCGGTATATGAATTCAATTGAATTGTTACCATCATCATCATCCAGTAATAATAATATGAATTATAATTTTGTTACTGTAACATTAAAAAAAAAAACTAAAAAAAAAATATTATTCAATGCGAATAAATTCAAATTATATAGAATGTGTACAACAATAAAAGAGAGTATATTTATAATATACAGAAGAAAAAAAAAAAGATATAAAGAAGAAGAAGGAGAAAAAAAAGTTGATAAATAAAAAGATGAAGGTAGTTACTCACCCGTTACATAGTCACGAAAAGTTAGGTCAAGGTTGTTTCAATGTTCTGCTTAAGATGCAGCAAAAATTTAAGTGCAGAAAGTACAAAAATAATAATAAAATAAAAAATAACAATCTGATTGTTATAATATCATAAACAAGTTCATTTTCTTTGGTTTAATTTTTTTCTTTCTTGTTCTGCTGGTTTATTTCAAATTAAAAGTATCTTAAATAGAAAACTTGTATTTATTATAGTGCATTCAGCTAAAACGATTATTTAGTCAAAATCAACAAAATTTAGATATTTTTTTTCTTCTAAAATTTAAAATAATTTTAATTCATTTGTAGAATGAAATAATTATCATGCTTTGAATGTTCAGATATCAAGAGATTTTTTTTTCAAAAGAAATACTAATATTAAATATTTAAATATCTGTAAAAACAAAAATATAAGCTTTAGATATTGTATACATTCATTTCACTAAATTATTTTTAAGAGGTCATCTAATTGCTCGGACAAATAATACAGTTTTATTTGTGAAAAAAAAAAAAAAAAAAAAAACATTCAATGCACACCACCCATATTTGCTAAAAGTACAACAGAATGTGTGAAATTTTTCAAGTTGTTGATTATTTTGTTTATTGAAATTGTTATCAACATATTGCAATTGGTTGTTTTTGAATGTATCTATTGAACTTTCAAATTATTATAAATTATCCACATTTTTTTTTTCGAAGCATAGTTTTGTACTCTTACGCACCTAATTCGTTATAGCTTAAAAAATTATCAAGTGTGAAATTTTAACCTGATCAAAATTTGAAGATTGTGTATTTTAATTAAATTAGATATATGTACTCGTATGTGGCAGATTTTTTCTTAAAAACACTTATGGCCAGTTCCACAGTCAAAGTTTAAACGGAGTTTAACTCTTAAACTAAGTTTAACCACTTTTTTCAGTTTCACAGTGAAGGCTTAAGTGTTAAACTGAGTTTAACTTAAGCCGTACGAATTGAGAGCTTAAACTCTATTTGAGGTTTAAGTAAAAGTCAAAAAGAAAAAAAGAAAACATCTGCCATCTATATATCTATCTGTTTTGTCCCTAAATTTATTATAAATTGAAATTTATAAGAAAAAGTGTTAAAATGTCACAACAATTGCCACTGCCATCTAGCGGCTATACAATGACATCTACAAGTTTCTCAGGTTTCAACCTAAATTCATTCACAATGATAGGTTTAACTAAAGATAGTTAAACTACAAATATAAGTTGACTGAGGAACGAAAAAAAATTTAAGAGAACTTTAAACCATGGTTTAGGTTTAACTTAAACTCCGTTTAAACTTTGACTGTGGAACTGGCCATTAGTAAATTTGCATTCAGGAACATTTAGAAAGCTTTTAATTGTTGAGTACAAACTCTACCACCTTTTGATAGACTTCGCTTTCATTAGAATGAAAGTTATGAAATCTCATATCGACTTCTCTAAAATCTACTTCATTACTTATTTATGTAATATTCACTTCAAGTAATTAAATTTCTTAGAAAAGAGAAAAATTCCAACTAGCGACAAAAAAATTCAATTGTTTAAACGATAAAATATTTTATCATAAATTTTTAATTAAATCTTTAGTTGAAATTTATTTAATTATATCTTCAAAAAAGAATGGTAATATTTTAATTACTTGGAAAAATAGAAACATCTGAAATTTTTAATCAATAAAGATAAAACATCGATCGGCAATAAATTCAAATGCGCGGTAAATGCATTCTCATGAAAAATATATTCAATTACATTATTTAATTTCAAAAAATAAAATAAAAATGTGCTTAATACAATTATCATCACCTCCAAACTGCAATTAAGTTTTTTTTTCTATATTTTATTTAGTTATTTTAATCAAAATTATTCATCAATCGCATTTATTATAGAATTCAACTATGATTTTCAGGTGCTAATTCAATTTGACAACATTCCAATTTGGGAGCGGCTTCCGAATCTTTTATATTTTTCACTGTTTTTGTTTTTGTAGTTATTTTATATTATATCCTCTTCATTTTTTTGTGTTCTACTATAAGATACAATTGATTATATTATTTCATTATTTTGTTTCTTTTTTTAAATTATTTTTTTTATTTTCAAAAAGAATTTCGTAAACCATACTTTTAAAATGTAACTGTACAATATACATATGGATGTTGTTGGTATACAAAAATCTGCATACATAAAATAAACTCTATTTTATTCAAAATCTATGATCTCTGCAATTGTTGTTGATTGGTTTTGTATTGCATTATAATATTGTATTCTATGCAATATTTTGAAATTTGCATGCCATACACAGATTATATCGAAAAAAAGAAGCAAAAAAAATATATCTTCTATTTTTCTATAAAAGAAATAAAATATACAAAACATAGAAAATTGTTTCTTTTTTTTTCTTTTAACAAAATAAATTCAAATATTTTTTGCATTTGGTATTATAGAGTGAGAAAATATTTTTCAGATTGTTAAAAAAAATTAAATTGAAATTTTCAAATCAAAAAAAAGAAGAAAAAAAAATTCACCCTCCATTTTTGAATAATATAGATTCACCTTTTCAGAAAAATAACACACACAAAAGAAAAAGTCAAAATAAATAAAATATAGAGATGTACCCATTCTTGAATTGAACTGAAATAAATAAATTGTTTCCTTTAAAGTAATGAATATGAAAGCTACCTACTATACATATGTATATTTTTGTAGTTTATAAAAGTACACAAAAGTGATTTTCGTGAGCTAAGATATTTGATCAAAATTTCATTATAATTTTTCTGCTACTTGCTACACAATATATACAATTGTTTTGTTGTAAATGAAAATAAAATGAATAAAAAATATTATTAGAAAAATGATTGAAAAAAAAAAAGGGGGTAATCAATTTTTAAAAAGTGGACAAAAATTGACTGATTCTTTTTTAGTTGAAATATTTCGTAAATCAATGATGAATATATTCTTGTATTAAAACATAGAAAGAAAAAGAAAAAAAGAAGGAGTAAAAAAAAAATAAATTGATTAAGAAGATTTTATAAAATTTTGTCATATAAAATTTTACTATTTTTTTTTCAACTATTATATTTTTTTATTACAGGTACAGCATCACAACGATTACCTAAGACACCGTATAGGTATGTATGTATGTCATAATAACAGTATAGGGCTTGTTGCTTGTTAAACGTGGTGTACCTGTCTTTAAATATGCATTTTTTAGTCATAAATAAAGTTCACATGACTTAATATAATTTTTCTTTCTTATTAAAAATCAAATGTGATTAGAAAAAAAAAATTGAAATATAAAATTAACATTTTAACTTTTTATGACAAAAAAAAAAAAAATTATTGCAAAGATTTCTGTGTTCATATACATTTTATGAATTTTTGATTAAAATCGTGAGCTGTATTATATTTTGCAAATAATAAATTTTCAAATGTTTAATTATCAATTCAAAAATCACAAAAAAACTAGAAGAGAGAGGGAGAATGAAAAAGATAGAGAAAGAAAATGTTTAAAAAAAAAATTATAATAGTAAGAAAAGAATTAAAAAATAAAATTGATGACAAATATTTTTATGTAGATTCAATGTTTTTCTTTTTATAATTCAAAATTCATATATAAAATTTAACATTTTTAATGGCGCCAAAGATGGCTGATGATTACACATTTGTTTATACTTATCACCTAATTTTTTTTTTTTTATTTTTCAAAACACAAAATATTTTGATTGATTGTAAGCTATTTTTGCTTTTGTTTCTTTTCTGTTTTTTTTTTTAAATCATTATGTATTATGAAATCAGTAAAATATTTCAATCAAATCAATAGCACATTAAAAATAGGTACCTACATAAAAAATTTAAATAAAACAAAAAAACAATTTATTTAGTATTCATCATATAATAAAAATTTTTTTTTTGGTGTTAGATTTTATTCTCACGAATGATCGATAAATAATAAAATAATACAAAATTGAATAAAGTTACACTGGAAAAAAATCTGAAGGTGGAAAAATTATATATTTTTTCCGGTGCTTGTTATTTCTCATGGAAACATAGCCGCCTTAAGTATTTACTTGGTTTTTATTCCGCCCCTGGAACAAATTATATAAGGTTTTTAATACTTTTAGGGTTGAAATTTAATGTTTCAATTTAGCACCTCAAGATAACTTGAGATATTTTCAATCGTTCTTCGTATTTTTATTCAAGCAACTACAGTTTTAAGTGGGATGGGGACTATTTGGTGGATTATAACTCAAAAAAAACTTCTGAAAACGTTTAAAAAGTGTAAAATGAAAGCTTTTTTTTTTCAGTGTATAAATTTAAAATTAAAAATCGAAAAAACAATAAACTAAAATTCTTGTATTATATAGATCATAAAAATTTAGAATCAAATCAGAATTTTCCATTAACTAACGAAACTCTATATATTTTTTTTTTTTTCATTTTAATTTTGAAATGTTTATTTGATAGATTTTTCTGTTTCAATCAATTCTCAAATTGATTTATTATCAAACCAATTTTTTTGGTGGTATAATGAATTAAACTTAAATATTTAGATTTTTGTTTAAGAACTTGAAAACGTTATAAAATACTCGTACACATTGGATAGATACAAAAATACAATAAAAAAAAAATAAATAAATCTTCTAATTTTTTTAAAAATGATTAAATAACCCAATTTTTATTGTTAACCATATAATTTATTTGAAAATTTAAATTTGTGTAAAATAAGAAAAAGGAAAACAGAAAAAAAAAATTATTTTAGTTAAATTTAAAAAAAAAATTCAATCATGAAATTCATTTTTATTACGAATTTTATGAATCGGTTAATTTTATTTTTCTAAATTTTATATTTCGAAAACTGTCTGTTAATGAAGTTATATATATTATGTATATATACATATATTTTTTTTTTTTAAAGAAAAAAGAACAAATTTTTTAACAAGTTTAATGAATTTAAGGCTGTGGGTCAAACAATGATTTAAATGAAATAAAGATTTCCTTCCAAATTTGGGGGATATTCTTAAAATATTCTAGATTCAGATGGAATTTATTTAAAAAATTGAACGGAATAAAATTCTTCATTCTGTTCGATATTTTGTTTTCAAAACAACGTAAGGTTCCGTTTAGCACACTTTGTTAATAAATTTATTTGTTTTACGATGTTTTTGTAACAGTTAATTCTTAAATAAATTCTAAACATTGATGCTGTAGTTTTACCAATAAAATGTGATCTGTAATGGTTAAACATTTATTTTTTCTTGATTGGTATTAAACTTTTATTTTTTATTTTCGATAAAACTGTTTATTTGTAATACATAACATTATTTTTTTTTCAGAATTTAAAACTTAATTAATCTAAAACCTCCGAAAAAAAGCAAATTAAAATGTTTTGTAAGTTAAATGACCTTTTGCTTTGGCATTTTTTCATTAATTAAAAAATATATTGGTTTTTTGATATTTTTGATTTTTATTTTGTTCTTTTCTTCTTTATTTTCAAATAAAAAGGCATTGGAAATGTTGGTTTGAATCTAATGCAACTTAATAAAATTCCATAAAGTAACAATAGTTTTCAATCTACTTCGCTACTGGAATATTTTTTAGAAAAAACACACGTTTCCGATTGATACAGTAATCCTTGGAAATTTGTTTTTATTTATCTCCCAATCAGTTCCTTTCAAAGGAAGGATTTGTTTATGGTTTCCATTCCATCTTTGATTTCCCACATTTATCAATTTTGTTTTGAAATGTTAAAAAATGAGTATCTCGTTTCAAAATAACACGATGTTGTTTTTCAAGAATTTTGTATATGTTTTTAATCGGTGCATAATTTGTTAGTATTCTGTTTCGTTAATAAGAAATGAAAAAAAGTAAAAATAAAATAAAGTTATTTAAAAAAAGAAAAATGAAGTCGGAAATAGTTTTAAAAGTTTGGCGCCACAAATACTTTCCAAAACGTGATATTCATATAGAAATCTAATTTTACTTATTAAAACCGAAACAAACAGGAAAAAAGGTGACAGCAATTAATTTCTTTTGTGTGCGTTTTTTTTAATCCTAGAACAATCTACTTCGTTAGAATATCAAAAATGTTCACAAAGTCGTTGTATTATTTTTTATTTCTTTTTTTATAAATTCCTTTCTTTTAATATATTGTAATATATTTTATTTCAAAATGTATCTATTTGCATTAATAAAACCACTACTACTACTATGTAATACATCCTTATCCGTATTTTTACTTCACAATTTACATTATATTTTCTAGTAAATTTTCAATGTTAAATGGTATAACAACCGATGGTCTACTTGATGTCAGGCCATTCTTTGAATTTCAATTAAATTTCAATATAAAAGAATATAGTGTATTCCTAATATGAACACAATATTACAATATTGCAAAGCAAACACATAGCTATATGTAAAAACAAAAAAAAAAAAAAAAAAACTAAAAGTAAACACCTATCGTTAACATGATTGTACTTACGTATTAGTTTACGTTTTTATTCAAATAAAAAAAAAAAAATAATAATAATAATAATGATTATACGATTAGTTGTTCTATAATAATATTAACTATCCAGAATAATACAATATACCTATATATTATTTGATTCTTACACATAAACCACATCCGGTATCAATTTAATTTCATATTCTTATAACGTTCTCGTAAGGGAAGTGATTTATTTCAAGTGAAATAATTTCAGAATAACAATATTAGCTCAAAAGGAATACGAATTAGAATTTTCTTTTTTTATATTTTATTCTTCGTTTTTGATTTTCTTTGTTTTAATTTATTTGGTTGTGGGAATTCGTTATATTTTTAGTTTGTATTGATGCTTGCACCATGAAATCATTTGTGTTACTATTTTTGGAAAAAATTGTAAAAGGTGGCGATAATAATTTTTTGCATATTGACAATAAGAGAGAACCAGAATTGTACAAGACTGAAATCCTTAAACAAAAAATGGTATTTGTGCATCCAAGTGATTTCTTAAGGATTATTAGAAAAATTGAAAGGAACTAGATATTCTATTCAAGGTATCTATACAAACTTGATTCTTAGTTGATTCCATTTCCTTTGTCTAATTCCATATGCAATCGACCGTATTTAACATTTTAAGCACGTTTTAAAATTTCTGGAATTATGATTTCATAAGGCAAATCAGGTCAGATTGTAAAGAGGACCATCCGCTAAATTTTTGATTGAATAATAACTAATTTTTTCAATAGCTTGTGAATATATATTTTTTTCAAATTTAAAGCTTTTACGATTTTGAAACACATTTCTTATGTAAATCTTGGGGTAAACATTTTTATTGAAAATTTCATGAAATACCAGTGTGTTCAATCTTCTTTTACAAACAAGGATATTCATCAATCTTTCTTTTTTAATTTTCAATCATTAATTACATTAAAAATATTTTTTTTTCTTTTGAATTTTTAATGTGTCCTAATTGAAAATATCGAACAAGTTGAAAAACACACATTTTGTCTGAAGAATATTAAAAATATTTTTTATAATCAATCACCTGAACTAACATATCATCATATTATCACCTGATTTGTTAAACATCAACAAAAATAATGTTAAAATTCGATATCTAGACATGAATCAAAGTTCATAATAATCATTATCATTATTATTCATGTCTTTTTCATTTCATCATTTCATACTTATATGTACAATATTACCCATCATACGTACATATACATGTACATACATATATTTCATACATAGAACATCTCAGAAGGCCAACAACGTAAAGTCTTCTAATCAATCATAAAATATGTCAAATTACAAGCCACGTTTTATAAAGATGTTTATTACGTCCAAAATTTTGTTTTTTTTTTGTTGATGATGATCGAAATTTTTAAATTCTTCAATGACATCAAATGTATCTACACAAAATTTTTGTTGCAATTAAATTATGTTCATCAGACACATGTAATTTGTATGTGTGTGAGTGTGTTTTATATGGTATCAACAAGGAATAATAATAATGATGATGGTGAACAGACATTTCAAACTGAGTTCAAAGTAATTCAATCATGGAAACAAAAAAAAACAAAAACAAAAAAAAAAAAAAAAAACAATTGGTGTGTGTTTTACATGTTCACATTTTTTATTTAAATATACAATATGTCACATCACGAAAGAAAAAACATATAGGTATAAGAAACGCGTTTAAATGATCATGTAATTTTCGAAAAAATACAATAACTATTTTATATGAACCAATAACTTTGACAGAAATTTAATAAAAAATCTAAAGCGAAAATAAAACAAAAGACAAAAAAAAATATTGTCTTAGTGTTTTTTTTTTGTCTTGACCCTTGCACTAAAATGTGTTGGGACAGGTACTTACATATATTTGACTATACTTGGAATCAAAATGATGGTCAACATATAAATGAACGAAAAGACAAAAATCAGTACGTAAATATGTACCATAGACGTAAGAGTTAAATTTTTAACAGATGAATGTATCATATGTTTTCTGGACTTTCTTGTTAATTTTTCTTGTCTTTGTTGATCTCCTTTTTTGTGAATCCATTGGGGGTCCTCTCGCGTTCTTTGGTTATATAAATTTTTTTTTACATACATGTGTATGTTAGTTTATATCAACACATATAATATATAAATATGTTTATACCTATTTAATACAATAAAGTTAGAATAGTCTAAAATAAAAACGATTTTTTTTTCGAGAGTATTCTTTTTCTGCAATTGAATGTCATTCAGATAATATGACATGCTGTGAATCCTTGTTGGTATCACTATATTGATTTACAAAAAAAAAAAAAAAATGAAAATTAAGAGAAAAAAAAAATGAAAACAAAAACAGAAAAAAAAAAGAAAATTATATATCCAATGCTTATAGTAATTTTTATATTCTCAGTTGGTCCGAATGTTTATGTCAACTATTCTTTTGATCACGATTAAATATTTTGATTTGTTGACATTTAATATATTAAATATGGTTAGCAAAGTAAACAACTTTTTTTTTAATTTGTTCTCTTTTTTTTTCAAAATGTATATTTTTCTTTAAAAAAAGATACATTTTTTTTGTGATACATAATTCTTATGAAGATGAATTTTTTGATCTCAATTTGTCGTTTTAAAGATTTCTTTTGAATACAAAAAAAAACTTGAATTTATAGTGAAAAAAAAATTAACAAAAGAAAAAAAAAGAAAATTTTTACGAAGAATAATAAAAATAAGTGGGTGGGTAATTTATGTGATCTGGATTTAATAGGGAATAAACATTTTATATGAAAATAAATTGTATCACATGTTTGTTTGTTTTTTTAAAAATATTTTATTGATTTGTTTAAAAATAAAATAAATATGCATAAAATGTTTTATAAATAAAAGAGAGAAAAAAAATGGTATCAATCGCTACTTTAGAGAATAAATTTTTTAGTGTAGGTAGTAACTATAGAGTGAAAATTTCATTATAACGTTTTAAAAAATAATATTCAATGATTATTGTAGAAAGTTTTTAAATTATTATATTTTTTTTTTTCAATAATTTGTCAAAATTTTTTACTCTTCTACATTATTTTGCTTTATGGAGGATAAACTTTTAACAAATTCAACATGAAAAAAAATACAGGTATGATTAAGTCCTTTACACTGACGACATTTATAAAAAGTGCCACAATTCAATGGTTATGAAATTGTAACATCTGCCGCAGACAAATTAAAGTAGATCGTTTTAGAAATTAAAGGCCATCCTGGAATGTAGAGCTAATAGAAGAAGAAGAATAATAATTTACAGCTGAAAATATCCTAAAATAAAAGTTCCTGGAATAGGGGATTTTGTCAATATAATCAATAAAATTGGTATGTCATAAATTTACTTATTTATTTTTTTTCTAGAACTAATATTGAAAAATTGTGCAACAAATTCCGTTTAATGTTTTCAAAATTTAATTAGACGTCTTAAAACATTCCAGTTATTTGTACAAATATATTGAAGTTCCCAATATTGGAAGAAAAAAATCTTTGAAATTTAATTAAAGTATCCGCATAGTATTTTCAAAAAGATCGATTGAACTGAATAAGTACTCCTCTAATATCAACATTGTAGCTAGCTATATGTTTTTATATTGTATCTTTTTTTTTTTATTTGAAAAGTCTTCTATTCACATATAGTATTGAATTTAATCTTCGCGGTATGTAATCTATTATTACCAAATTTAAGTGTAAAAATCTAACAAAGAACTTAAAATTAAACTAAGGAAGTTAAATTGATTCTAAAAATGGTCTAATTAGCTCGAAAATTGAAGTTTGAGAAAAAAAAAAAAGAAATAAAAAAGCGGAAAAAATTGAATCAAATAGCTATAGCTAACATTGCCTTGTTAATTTTTGTGTTTTTATCTAAAGCGATTGAAAATTATCTCTTACAGGTAGATCCCGCATTACTCTTATAATACTATTTTCTGTCTTTGATCGTTTTTTTTTTTCAGTTTTTAATTGAATAGAATTGAATACACATCAGTTTTTTTTCTCTTTTTCTTCTTTAAATTTGTTTTTTGAAATTAAATACCGCCTGGGCTGTTAAATCAACAATTTTAATGTTAACTGGTTCAATCGAAAATTTTTTTGTGTGTTAATTGTTGTATACCCATCATAATACTTATAACGCACAGTAGTATCTACTATTTTACAAAAAAAAAAAAAAAAAAAAAAAAAAAAAAATTCTATATACGTTGCCGCCATCATCATCATAATTACTATCGTCATCATAAATATAATATTTATAAGAGAGCTCTAAATATTAGATGCATATACGTATTGATGATATTTTATATGATGCGTTCCAATTTAAGTGCTTTTTATATTTATTGTGGATTGTTAAAATATTTTAGCTACGCTACTTTTCAGTTTTTATAGTTCAAAGTACAAAAATATGTATATTCAATTACCTAAAAAAAATGAAACGTTGGAATCAATCATTATATCATTTTTGTATATCACCTAAGGTTTAACAACACATCACCTAATAGATCTAAAAGAATATACCGCTGATTGTATGCTTTTTTTTTCAATTTTATAATTTTAGTTTTTTAAAGTACACAATTTTTGGATCGTGAGAAAATGTTTTCTTGAAAAAACAAAAATATGATGTTTTTTTTTTAAAGTGTTAATTTTATTACGAAAAAATAATTTTTATTTTTTATATTTTTTAAAAGAAAAAACAAAGAAAAATTTATTTACATTACTTAAATTAATGAAATTACATATTTCCAATTTGTATGAAATTAAAGTAAAACTTGAAAAAGTTAATTTTCGAATGTAAAGGACATCTTGCTGTGTAATTTTTCACATATAAATTTATTCTATAGAAATTTCAATTATATAATGATTTTACTCTAATTTTTTGAAAGATTCCTGTAGGTAAATACATGAAAAGTTAAATAAAATAATGAATAAGTAAAAACCATAAAAAGTAATTCATAAGAACAAAAAAAGATAGGTAACTTACCAATGTACTCACTCGAATCTTAGTTTACACGCTTTATTGTTTTTTTCTAAGGACGATCCGGTTCCAGTACTCTGAAAATTAAAAAATAATTTAAAAATTCACAATTTCATTAATTACAATATTTTTAAAATTTATGTAAATTCTTGAGCAGAATGTAGTATGAGAAAAAACATACCATTAAACCAATATTTTAACAATTAAATCTTTCATATTTGTAAGGATATTTTTGTTTTCTTTGACTTTGTTTTTAAATATAAAACAAAAAAATAGATAAACTAACTAAGATATTTTTAATTTTTAAAAAGTCTATTCATGTGAAATTATAATTTATGAAGACATAAACGCATCATAATTACTAGAATATATCAATTTAAATTATGTATGCTTCATGGTCGTTGACAGAAATAATTTTACTGTCAATCAAAAAATATGAGAAAACTGTCAGTTCAGTATGTTTATAGATTTATGCATTTACGCAAAATCAACATTAAAAACTTACGAATAATTGAAAAAAAAAGAATATTTTACTAGTTTTTCTTTCTTGTTTTTGTTTTTTGTTGATTATGAAGAAAAATTACCACACAAGTTGTTTTCAATAATATTTGATAAAAAATTATTATATTCAATGAGAATTTTTTCCCCCTTTCAATTATCAGTTTTAACTTAATTTTTTTTCTTATTTTTCAATTTAAGAATAATTAATTCTAATTACTTTATTCTCAGTGTGGATCTATGTTTGTGTGTTTGCCTTTTTTGTTATTTTTTCAGTTTATTAAAAATAAATATGTACATTATCCGTGATGACGTGATTCATAATTAAGCTACTTTAATTATTTATTAAATAAACTTCTCTGTTGATGATTATTATTATTAGTAATTTTTTTTTTGTTTTCGTTCAATAAAACCAAAATCAAGATGATAATTTTTTTATTCTAAGATTATAATGATTATGATGATGATGATTCAAAACATCCACTCTATAACCTCTGCCCTTTTGCATTTTATACTAATCATCACGAAATTGTGACCAGTATAGTCACGACAATGACTGAAAAATTTATTAATAAGTTGTTAGTCAATAGTTTAAAAAAAAATTAAATAAAAAAATAAAATCACATCTGGACACCTGATATTACACAGAATCAATGAGTGCATCGTACGTAATTTTATATACCTATACGAATACCTTACCAAGGTATGTACATACATATGACTGCGGGTATGTACATAAGTATATATTTTACATACATACATATGTACATATTTGCTATATTATATTTTTAGTAAAGTGTAATATCCTAAAGAAGTTACACCTGATGGGAAAAAGCAAATAATTTTAACTATTATAACCCAACATCGCAATCATCGCATCATTATTTTGTATATATTGATTCCCATAAACTGAAGCGGAACTGGTTATACATATGTTTGTATATATGTATAAACTTAGGTACAACAACACATAGCACACACAGAGCCTCAATATTATTATTATTATTATTATTATTGATCGAATCTAATGGCAGGTGAGTGCACTTCTGATTAGTCAAGAGAATTTTTTTTACTTGAAAAGGCGTCACCACTGAATATTATCATATAAGTATGTGCATACGTATTTACATATGTACATATGTAAGTATGTAAAAATAAATTAACTACATTTAGAAGAGAAAAAAAAACAACACAGATATAATAAACTGAGACTCATATAATATTTTAATGGACATTGCAATTAAAGATGAAAAATGAATTCGTTACAACATTGATTAGAAATAACACGATAAAAAGCATGTTATCTGGGATTTATGTGCAATTCTAATATAAAAAAAAATACTAAAAAAAATTGTACAACAACAACATATTATATTATTTGCTCATAATTTACATTCAATTACTAATTATATTGAACTCAACTCATATTATGATGATCTCATTATTATCCATTGGAAAAATAATAAAACTTTTACATTTTATATATGCGTTCTTAATAATTTCCACTTTATATTACAATAATATTTAATTAAAATACAAAAAAAAAATAAAATAAAAAGAGTTAAATTACCACAGTAAAAAAAACGTCCCGTAAATTTCAATAAATTGAAAAACAAAGTAACTACCACAATACTCGTAAATAATAGAATATGTTATTTTAATAATCGATTATAATTAGAACATTTACGTCGATGTCTAGAATATTTTATAAACATTGAACAAATTACATAGAAATTAGCTAAGTAATTTTAAAATGATATATTCGTGATTTTCATAATTTTTTTCTTTATATTTATTTCAATTTTAATTTTTACATGATTTTAATCGAAATTACTTAGAATATTTTATTATGAAAAATCATTGGGAAAATTTTTCAATTTTATAGAAATAAAAAAATAACAATAATCTGATAACACAAATAACGTTCAATTATACATTTTTTAAAAATAATATTCTTAACTGGTAAAAACCACAACAATTTCAATTATTATAGATTTGTTTCGTTTAAATTATAAATAAATTCATGTGTTAGAATAAGGTTACGTTTTTCCAGAATGATGAGATTTATTTTTTTATGTATGTCAATCAAATTGAAATTAAGAAGAAATGATTTGTTTTATTACGTTTGAATTTTATAATTGGAAATATTGGAATTGTTTTGAATCATATTAATTTTTTTATGATATGTATATCGGTGAGCTGTAAATATTTTTAAGAAAAGACTTTTTTTTAAAGGGAATTGAATGAAATCAGAATGTTTTTTATCGTTTTTTTTCGATATTTTGTATAAAAAAATGATTTAATAAAGAGCACAATAGCAAGCAAGCCAACGCAACGTTGTCGTGTGAATAACAACAATGGGTAAAAGATGCTACAGGATAGGAAAAACTGTAGCAGTTGTTTTTTTTTAATACCTTAGAAAGTTTTTCGTGTTTCTTTTTTCTTTTTGATGTTGGCTGTATTTTATTTTGAAAAAGATCTTTTTCTTTTACATTTTCATTACAAAAAAGAAGAAGAAAAGCGTTACTTTGTCTCTTACATTTTTAAGATTTTCAAAAGTTTGTTGTTCCTTTATCAACGACCATTGTCTTTAATCAAAAAATCTCTTGTGAAAAGTGATAACTAAAGGATACTAAATTGATATTTTATAGTAATCATACAAAGTCTAAAGTGAATTTTTAAAGAAAAATAGAAGAAAATTCTAATATCTGTGTAACTACTGAAAATAACCATACTATACTAGAAGAAAGGACAAATAGACTATAATAGTTAAATTACAAAAACCTTTGCTAAATTTGATTTGAAATTATTGCAAGATTTTTGAAACTGCAATAATTGTAAGCTATATTGGTGGGAGGCATCGAATAATTCGCCACAATTTTATTTTTCAATTTGAATAATATGTGGTTTCTTCTAATATTCTCTAATACATAAGTAAAGTTTACATATATCAAAGTCATCATTCATTTATTTATCCTCTTTAACAATAAGTTAATATAATAATGTGTTGCTGTCATTTGATTCAATGAATACTAACATCTCATCAGTAGATATTTTATTTGACATCACTTTTTTCATTTGAGCTTATTTTGTTTTTTAAATCATGCAATATTCATCACAACCATCATCATCATCATCATCATAAAAGCAAATCTGTATATTATTATAACTTATTTGTGTACTAAACTCATGAAAAAAAATTTTTTTTAACGGAAATTATTCGTTGAACTGTAAGAATTATTATTGAATAAAATAGAAATATCACGGAGACCTCAAACATGTGACCTTACATGCCATAACATATGTTCACGGTTCAATTTTCATGTTATCTAAAGGAAAATTTCTGAAATCACGACCATAATGCACCACACAAACAACAATAATATTGCAACAACAACAAAAAAACAATTTGAAAAAATTAAAAAAAAAATCTAAGCAAAATTGAAGAATATATATAACAACATGACAAACAGCAATTTAGCTACTTTTAAAATTTAGCTGGAGTAGCACAAAATAAAATTAAGAAGGAGAAAAAAAGAACACATTTAATGCATATATTATGTATGTATGTAACTGGAAATATACTTTTTTGTTTTGTACTATATTTATAACATCATCCCATCTATCGCGCAATACAGTTTTCAAATCAACATTTACTAGCTACTTACTAAAAAAAATTGTTTTTGCTACTTATCATACGTATTAGAAGATATTTACCTGCCCTAGGATGGATCAGATCATAGAGGTTGATTTTTTTTCCAATATTAAAATGTATTATAGGGATTTATGGAAATAAGGTAAAACAAAAAGAAGACGAACTACTAAATCAAAAAAGAAAAAGAAAGAAAAACCGCAAATTCTTTAATGTAATCATTGGAAGTTTCAAATATGTTGAGAATCACTCTGGGACATGTTTAAAATAGCACGTAGAGCACGATGTATTTGGTTATGTGTATTTAATAGCGAAAATTTCATCTTCTGAATATGGTATTAGTTCTTCATTTTCTAGCAAAAAAAAAAAAAAAAAATGAAAAACTGTTACATATTTATCAATATTAAATTTTAGAAAAAAAAAATATTGCACATACTTTCTTTTAAAGAAAAAAAGTTGAAGTATCAGAATTAGGCCCAAAAAGATAGGAGATTAACGGAAATTACTCTTTTTTAATTTAAAAAATATTATTTGGTTAATTTACTTTATTAATTTTTCTGTACGACTTTTCTTTCTTGTTTTTTTTAAACAAAACAATATAAAATACTTTACTGAAAATTTTCTATTACAGAATATGCTTTGGAGTTGTTAGAAGTTTTTTGGTCAAATTAACTTTCAAAAATTGTCGCAGTTCACCTTAAATTGTGTAAACATGTAATGATACTTTGAATAATAGTAAAGTTCCATCTGCGCTAATTTTGAATGAATTTAAAATTTTTCACTCTAAATGATTCCATAAAAATAAAAACGAATTATTGATTGTGTTTTTTTTTTTCTATTTTTATTTACCTCAATAATAAAAAAAAAAAAACAATGTTGGTAACAAAAAACAAATACCTACAGATACAATAAAAATAGAATAAATTTCAATATTATTTTGTAACAATTCAAGTGTTATATCTTTCAAAATTCAAAACAACAACAACGAAATGAAAAAAAAAAATGTTTTAATGATTTTAAGATATCATGTGAGGTCTAAAATCTCAGTTGGATACAAATGAAAAACAATTCAAGCATCAACAAGAAAATGTTGATAAATAAAAAAAAAGAAATCATGATTAAAGTGAGATCACGACCTTTTATATGTATTGTACATTAATTTGATTTGTTTTCTCTTCTTCTACATTTTTTTTCATTGTATTTTTCTTTTTAAAAAAGTTTTGTAACAATAAAATCAATATTAAATCAAGTTCATTTTCTCACCAGGAATTGATCTGTTTTATTTTCTTTCGGATATAAACGTTTTTAATCTTTTTTTTTTTTTCGAAAATGGGAAAAAAAAATTGTGTACTCTTTAATTTTTGGTATCATTTGAACAGATCAAAAAGGAATTTTTCAATCAATCTTCTTATGAAAAAAAAAAAAAAACCAAAAAAGAAACTTATTCATTTAAAATGCAACATACAAGATACAATATTTAGTATGTCAGATAAAATTAGAATAATTCATAAAAATAATATTAAAAATGTGGGGAAAGCGTACTTATACTGTCGTAATATTTTATTTTATTTTTTTTTGTAATCAAAATCATATTGAAAAAACAACAAGAAAAAATAAAACAGCAAAAAAAAAATCAGATTTTTAAAAACAAAAGCAATTGGTAGGCGAAAAATCAAAGAAATTACAAAAGCAAAATAAGAGAGAAAGAAAAAAAAGTATGAAATGAAATTCAACTTATCAACCAATAACCATTAAAAAAATACATTAAATATACGAAACAACTAACTAACCGTTTATAAATATTACTTTCTGTATTAAATTGAGCTCTTATCAGCGGCTGTGAATCATTATTAAGAATAAAAAAGTTTCTCCCTTTTATAGCCACAAAAATGGGAAAAAAAAAATCTCTAGCAATTTTTTAACCAAATAATTAATATGAAAAATAAGTATTTTTCTTTAAATTTAAACGTTATAACAAATATTCACTTATGATGCATGACAACCATCGTTCTGAATATATTTTTTTTTTTTCATTTCTCATTTTTGTAAATTCATTCAAAAAAAACTCAACAAGGAAAGTGCATAACAAGATCAATCTTCTCTCATCATAAAAATATATTATATACATTTGGAATTCATATGAGTAGTATAATTTTTTAAATACAATATTAATGCATATTACTATATACTTACTTAATAAATCTATATAGTGTGTAAACGTCATTGTGTTGTTAACCAATTTTGCAAAATGATCACATAAAAATTTATGTGACCGCATCTCTTTTTTTTTTTTGTCTTATTCTTTCTCTTTATTTGTACGGAAAAAAAAACTTACAGGAAAAATTAAATCTTTAACACAAGAAAAAAAAACCTTAATAAAAATCAGAAAACGGCAACAAAACCAAAGAAAAAGAAATTAACACAAAAAAAAGAAAAGAAAAACCATCTTTGATCAGTGTGATCACCTTTTTTAGAAGAAAAGAGATGAGAGATGATCATAATTTTAGTACTTATATGAAACATGATCTGCTTTAAGCAGTCAAATTATGATGGACCGCAAAAAAACAAAAATTAATGGACCGCCTCGGCGTAAAATGCTTCTTAATCATAAATTAATTGCAATAAATTTTTAAGATTGTTAAAACGTTTTACTTAATACTTATTACTTTGTTGTTGTTGTTTTTTTCATGTGTTATTTATAAGACACATATAGTATCTGTATCTTTATGTTTAAAAAACTTTATATTCAGATTGAATTTATCATCATATTTATTCCCTTAGGACAGAAAAAAAAAAAAATTTGTTCAGATGGTCACCTTGTGTTGATTACTCTTATAAATTTTGACATTATAATGATTTCATGGATTAAATTTTTTTTTGTAATTCTTTTTTTCTTCATTTTTTAAATAAAATGATATTTTTCATTTGTTGTTTTTTGTTTTTTGCTGTGCTGTTTTTTTTAATCTGTTGTTTTTGTGGTTTAATTCAACTTTCCCTTTAAAAGAGCTGTAAATTATTTCATTTTCAGTAGCAAATTTCATAGAAAAAATCTTTTTTAAAAAAAAATAAACATTGTTTCATTAAGAAAAGAAATTAAAAAAGCTTTCGAGAACTAAATTTATTTCTAGGAAATTTATAAAAATTAACCACAATAACCACATATGATAAATAATTAAAAGAAAAAAAAAAAGAAAATCAGGCTAAGTACTTTATCGTGTGTGTTTGTAGACGAGTTTAACTTTAAATTGAAGTATGAAAATGTCTGAAAAAAAAAGTACATGAGTGAATTTTTGATATGAAAATGACAAACCGTTTAAAAAACAAAAAAAAAGCAAAAAAATATTATCAAAATAACGAGAGACGAAATTTTCTGAAAATTATTTGAATATATATATTTGTTTTTTAACAGAAGGTCTATTGCCGTACAAAATGCAATGTTTCGTAGTGTTAAGTTCAATAATAGACAAGAGACCTCATATAATTTGGGTATTTTGTTAATGAAGATGTCTTGTAATGATGATTACCTTTTCAAAAAAATGAAGAAAAAAAACTATACTTTTTGTTGTTGTTTTATTCTTGCTTTTATTTTAAATTCACCTTCATTTCGGGGACTTGAAAATAATTTAAAAAATTGAATGAAGAATCGTGAGAGCCAACAGCTTTTATGTGATATGCAATCGTAGTTGGTTTTTTTTTTCAAAGTGATCTTCAGGTGCTTCAATTTAGAAAGAAATTAAAGGAAGTGCTTGCAATTTCCTCAAATCTATACTGGACCATCTGAAATTATTATTTTTTTGTTTTTTTTTTTTGTATACACGCAAATGCTTAGTTCTTTCTGTTTGTTTCTGTTTTTTTATTTTTTTATGATTGTTGTGTAAAATAGCCTTTTAATGACAATTTAATTTACTTTATGAGGGAGTTAAAGAGCAATTAAATAAAATTAAAGTTATTATACCGAACATAAAAATTGTATTTTGCGATCACATTATTTAGATTTTGTTTTTTATCATGTTTTACGATTTTATTTATTTTTTTTTTTAATTTGAAGCTCTATATAACCTCAGAAATTATTTAATAATGAGAAAATTCGTATTATTCAAGGTTATCAGTATGATTATTTTTCTCCATTTTTACTTTGTATTCTTGTTTAGTTAACGTTTGAATGAAGTTATTTACCAATTCATTTGTTAAAATGAAGATTTTTTGAAAAATTTTCATATTACGAAAAAAAAGAACGCAATCTAAGGTATTTTTTTCCTGTTTCATGCTCGAGATAAAATTCTTGTCGTTCAAGTGAACAAACAATAATACTATGCAGTTTTTTTTTTTTTTTTAAATTTAAAAATTTTATTTAACCATTTTTTTTTCGTATGATTTTAAATTTTTAGTAAAAAGAGAGTGTAAAAAGACATAACTTTTAAGATAATTAAATACTTGGTAGTTGTTATCGTTTAAAGTGGTCTTGTTAAATTTTGCTTATATTTTACTTCTTTTTTTATTTCTTTCACATTTTAGTTAGAATATATCAGAATAAATAAGAAGCTTCTGTTTTTTCATTATAATCAAAGAATTTATAGAATTTGATCGTTCACTGCATGCGTGAATTGTTTCAGTTTATATAGTATATTATTTTATAAGAGAATGTTTTAACAAAAAATTGTTGTTTTATTTTTTCGCTTACGACAAACGACAAAGTAAAAAACATTATAAAAAAAATTTTTCTTATCTTTTATTTTTAATTTCTTGGTATCATGTTTTTTTCTTCTTCTTGATTTTGTTTTTGTTTTATGCTTGTCTTAATTTAAGAGAACTTTAAATACCTACTACATACTTCTATCTAGATTATGTTGTTCATTCATTTTTTCAAAAGGTTTCTTCTTTATATAAAATTCGGGAAGTGAAAAGTATTTGAAAATAAAAAATAATAAAATTAAAAGTTCAGGTATGAGATTGAAAATTTAAAAAGAAAAATAAAGTAAGAGAAAAAAATCGTATATCTTATCTTTGAAACCTATTCAAATCGCTTTTGTTGTGAAATTGCGGAAATGATTTTTTTTTAATTTTCAAATTCTATTTTGAAAGATTTATACCACATAAGAATTCAAAAACTCTGTATTTTCAAATTTCAAAATATTTAAAATATTTCAAAACGATTTAGTTTACGTGTTAATTTTAAGGAGTTTTAAAAATGCAATAAAATCGATTTAGAAGATTGATAATTTTTTTAAAAGCAGTCTTATACTACATAAGTATCATCATTGCTTTTAGATACTGATATTCTTTCGATTTTGCATTATTATTAACTCGAAGCGAACTTTCAAATTGATTGCTATTCACAAATGATGCTTCAATAAGAAAGTTAAATAAAAATGTCAAAGTTCAACATACTCTTCTGTTTTCGAAAATTTTCCAAATTTGTGGATACAAAACTGAAGAACAGGACAAATAAATTAAAAATAAATTATTCAATGTAATAAAAAGTACAAAGAAATTCGAAAGGCACAGTATCTGTTACAAAATAATTATTCAGACTCATTGTTGAAAAAAATCTGATGGATTCGAATCTGTTCAGTTTATTGATCAATAATAAAAAGTTTATGTGAATCAGTACATTAAATAATACCTATATCACATATAGTGATACAAATTTCAAAAAGAAAAAAAACAACAGTCATTTAAAAAAATAATGCTACATAATTATTACACAATTGTGAACCGAACCTCATCCTCTTCCCACATTTCTACTGATTTTCTAATTAAATTTTCATTTCATAATAAAAAACGATTCACGAAAGAATTTTTCTTAGTTTTATTTAACAAAAAAAAAAAAAAAAGCTAATATAAATAAATCGTTAAAAAAAGCTTACAATGTGAATCATAACAGTGAACAGCATTGATTATTATTATTTTTGATTGCAACCTCATAAAGAGAGGTGCAGCAGGAGTATCTTTAAAAGAAGAAAAAAAACAAAAAGGTGTCAGATTTTATGTTACCCTTCTTATTTTTTTCCTACAAAAAAAAAGTATATTAACAAAGGCGCTAACATCATACTGACTGATCTCTAATATGATGCTAGTCTGACATTGGGTTAACAATTGCCTGATTGTGTTCCACTTACTAATTATAGATTAACATGTGTAGGTGAAAGAAGGTGTTATATGGACCAATATCATACATGAATAAGAATATTTATATTGTATAATATATATAGTTTCGTGTATGGTACACATACATATATTGTTGTAAGCCTAAAATTTAAAACTTCTGTTATAAAATTTTCATTATACAAAATAGTTTTATTTTGCTGACTAATCAACTATTGTTACAGCTCATTCTTATACAGATAGTCTTGTCTTTGAAGATATACATACATATGTACATTGTAATTTTAAATTATGTATTAATATGATGATTAACACTAAGAACATTATGAATACATACATATAACATACATATGAATATATTATGTAAAAACCAAAGTAATTCTGTATTTATTTCTTTTCTTTTATATTTTTCACTCATTTTTTTTTTTAAATTATTTTGCTCTGATTCAAGATCAAAAAATACAAAATTATGTGGCTGCCGACTGTCAAACATTGTTTGATGTCTTTTATTTAGATGCTAGTGCGGTATTATTTAAAGATGATTTTACAATAGATTCACCATAATATATGTATGACGCCCACACTATAGTGTAACATTAAAAATTAAAAAAAAAAAAATGTATATTGAAAAAGGTGTGAATAATATAAAAATGAAGGCGATTATTTTGTATAGTTTTCTATTTTTTTTTTTCATTCTTTTTTATTGTTCTTTAATTTTTTTTTACAGATGTTCACGTGTTTTGTATGCATCAGAGAAGATACATACGTATATATATAAATTTTGAATTAAAAAAACATTTAATATAAAAAAAATTGTATCAAAAATTGAATACATATTATTATAAATTAAAAAGAAGACAAACTTTTAAGAATAAAAGAAAAAAAGTAATGAGTTATAAAAAGAATAGATCCATATACATATACATATATGTATGTATGTACTATTGTGGTTACACTGTGATAAGGTCAAGCGTGGGATGACATTTAAAAAAAATGTTAAATGTTTTTAATGATAAAAAAATTACATGTGACGTTTAAAGAAATTGATTTAAAAAACAATTCTATTAAAATATTAAATTTATTAGAGTCTCGTGTTATTTTTTGTGCTTGTGTGTGTATGCGTTTAATAGAATATTTTTTCAAAAGAAAATGCATTGTCATTAAAATGGACAGAAAGGCATTACATTATGCATTTGAATATTTATTACAAGAATTTTGTAATTTTATTAAATTACATGATTATTTTCTTTTTTTAGAATTTTGATCTTGATTATGTCAAAAGTTATCCTTTGTATTCAAGTGTAAATTGATTTTAATTCTAAAAATTAAAATATGTGAAATACTTTGAGGCAATGTTTTATG
Source organism: Bombylius major (assembly GCA_932526495.1). Classification (NCBI taxonomy): domain Eukaryota; kingdom Metazoa; phylum Arthropoda; class Insecta; order Diptera; family Bombyliidae; genus Bombylius; species Bombylius major. Next base: position 17,304,834 of record OW052044.1, on the reverse strand, counting down.
GATACCTTGATGCTTTTGATCAATCAATATGATGTTTACTATGAGGAGTCCGTCAGTATATTTTCTTCTAAAAAAAAGTAAATTAATAAAAATGACAGTATTAAAATACTCGAATTTTTGCAAAGATTGAACATTCAAGTGCCATTGAATCAAGAAGTAATTAATTGAATAATTAAAAAAACACTAAATCGTAGTTTTTTTCTTCAACTAATCAAATCAATGACATTTCTTTTTTGTTTGTTTGTTAGTCAAATACGGATGTTGTAATCTTCTATTACAAAGAATTTACACAACATTGCAAAATGCACTTACTAATGCCATATATTGTAGTTAATCATCATTAGAATGGTATTTGAATGATTATAAAACATAACACATACACAAAAAAAAAAAAAAAACAAATTGTTAATCTTTTATAAAAATTTAATGAATACTAAAAGTACAATCAAAGTAATTTGAATTTTTTAATCTTTTTTCTTCTCTTTGATTTTTTTCTTGGTTATTTAATTTACTTTACTTTCATTGTATCGAATGGTAAAAGACTTCATTATCATGATGTTATAATATGTGTTACAGAATTTTATTCCCATAAATATGAAATTTTTATTTACGAAAATTTTATAGTACATATATAATACATATACCATACATACATTAGACCACCGCTGGTGGATCAAGATCAGAATCATTTTTCATATTGACACAATCTCATAAAAGAATTCTTCAATGCAAAGTGACAGTACTTGACCTTTAAAGTCAAAATAAAAATAAGTAAAGAAAAGAAAAACGAGAAAGAAAAAAAAAATAAATAAATGCGGAAGAAAAAGAAATAATTTTGTTTTTTTTTAATGTTTAAATAATAAAATCAGATTTTCATTGTATATTTTTTTCATAAAATTAATGAAAGAAAAGATTCATTTCTTTTTTTTTTCTTGTACTTTATTCGTATTGATATTAAATAAAGATGAAAAATTGTATACTTCGTTATTAATAAATTGAAAATAATGAAGAAAAAGCATAAGAAACTAAATATTATATCTTTTGAAAATTCCATTATTTGGAAGTTAAACTCAATGGGATCACACGCAAAGATATTATTAAATAGGAATACAATATACTACAACAAAATAATAATTTTGTACTGTATTATGTTTCGTATACATATGTGTTTTTTTTTTTTTAATTTTTTTTTAAGAATCAAGATTTAATGAACAAATATGCTCATTGATTTTATTTGATCAATTTTTTATGTGTGGAAAAAATACCGCAGAATATGAAGGTTATTGTAAGAAGAAATTTAATTTTGATAATCTTCATTATTATGAATTGATTTTGTGGGAATTTCTTCGATTTTTTTTTCTTTCAAATTTCTGTCTTTGTGATGCTTTTATTTCTTTAATTGATTTGACCTAAAATCATTTTTTTAAAAAAAATTAATTTGAAATCATTTCGTATTGTATTTTAAATGAAATTTTAAGTTTTAATTCAGATTTATCAAAATTAAAATGAAAGTTGAGGGGAAAAACTTGTACGAGGAAATGACATCTACTGTTGATTTCATATTTATTATTCTAACAAAAAAAAAAGTGTAATTAACCTTGAAGTTTCAATTTTTAATTGATTTATTTTGAAAAAATTTAACAATAAAAAAGGATAAATGGATTGCACTTAATAATTGTGAGGATGTATACTTTAACAGGTACCTATTATTGTCGTTGTAGATTTTTCGGTTTTTAATCATTGGCATTGTTTTAATTTTTATCTTTTGAATTCTATAGTTTATTACTTGATAAAAACAAAGTTTGTTCACTTGAGGCTTTAAATTTATAATTCTAAATTTTGTTCATTGTATAAGCGCTATTATGAAGATAAATTTTAAGTTATAGTCAAAACGTTTTATCATTTCAGATATTTTTACTGGATTAAAGATAAAATAAATCTTATCAAGGATTTTGCAGCTTTTAAATCTACAATACATTCAATTTGGAGTAAGTGAGAAGGTAAAACAATGAAAAAAACGTCAACTATCAAACTATGTATAAAATGTGCAAAATCATGTAAGTACACAATTTTTTTTGTAAAAATAAATTTGAAAAACTTTTTTCTTTTAAGCTTTCATTGTCCTCTTTTTATAAAACAAAATTTGCCAAAGAGTTATCAAAATGTTTTTGATTTTTTCTTGTTTTTTTTTTTAAAGTCAATAATTTTATTAATCTAATAAATGTTATAATAAATACAAAATATATTATAACATATTTAATATTGCACATTATTATTTTTTTCCAATATAAAATGTACTTTTTCTTCACATGGTTCCAATATAAGTTCATGCAATATTCGACCTCTCACGTAAGATATATTGATCAACCGCCCACATAGAGGGTGTATGCAATGGGCGTCCGTAATTATACCCTAGAAACAATATTTCAGTGCTGAACGAATTCTTTACTAATATCTTTTTGAAAAAACAAAAATTAAAAAAAAACACTTTCTTTTTATTTTATTTTTTTCGGACATTATACAATACGTTTTTGAAATTCACATATGTTTGTACAAACATATATTAAATATATCATATTTTATTTCCCACTAGAACGAGATTCTATCATAGACTCTATCTATATCAAGTATAATATACAAAATCTTAAAGAAAAAATCTTTACATTTTATCGAATGCATCTCTCCACATAATGTCCATCTTTTACTTTTTTTTTTTTTGCAATACTTACAAAGATTACATACATTGCGTGTTATTTTTCTTCCTTTCTGCCTTTCGTTTTTTTCTTTTGCTATTACATAGGTGTTGTTTGATTTTAATTAGAAAATTGCAATGTTTTACGATTATCAGTATTTAGTCTTTAAAATAAATGTCGAAGATAAATTTCTTTCTTTTACTTACTTTTTGTTTTTATTTTATTTTTCTTTTCAATTGAAAATATTAAAGCCTTTTACACAACAATACACGATATATTTAATATTATCTAGGCATATAATAATATAATATATACGAGTACATATGTATGTATATAAAAGAAGAGAAGAATTTAAGTAATTATGACAAGTTAAAACATCAATGTGCAGGTGGTTCAAGGGTTATTAATATAGGCTGAATCAAAAATGAATTTCTTACTAATGAAATTAGAAAATTAAAACTTAAAATTTAAATATTTTTTACTAACTTTGTTTTTCATTATTGTCCTACAAGATTTTAAAATTTCAAAGATGAATTTTTTGACTTAGCATTTTCGAAAACGCCTACAACAAAATTTCTAAATACGTTTCAGTCACCCTGTTTAAGAAATCATAAGACTATAAAAAGACCAATATAAGCACATATAGCACATATTATACAAATAACTTAAGGAATCTTTAGAAATAGTTTATTACAATTGTACATTATTATTGACTATAGATTATATGTTGATGTTGCGTTTAACAGAGATATGACTATTGAAAAACATATAAATAAAGTAAATTAGGTAAATGAGAAGAAAAAAAAATAAAAAGAAAAAAACAAATTTTTTTAAAAAATAGAAAATTGTACTGGTAAATAAAATAGAAAAATATTGGTATAAATGTGTGCATGATCAGTTCAATAAAAATATCTTCTTTTTCTTAAACTCGTAAAAAGTCAATGAGCAAAAATTGCACATTATGTGCTTTGTGGTTCCTGTCCTCTTTGGAATTAAGATATTTCTAAAAGAAAAACAACTTTCTTTTCGTTAACTTTTTTTAATTTAAACTTTCAAAATATTTTTTTTTCGACTACGATATAATAATATGAGTATGATTTTCTTTTTTTTGTTTTTTTTGTAGAAATTTCCTTATTATCAGCCGATATAATTTTATTCAAATTGAGCACAATCTCATTAAAATTCTAGATCTAAAAATATCCTTTAGTGACTCATCAATTTAAATAGAGTGCTACAACACTTCACTGGTGTACTTCAAGTCAAATATGAGTTTTAAAGAATCTGCTTTAGCGTACTTGTTCTTAAAACGTGTTTTAGTGAAAAATATAATGCAAAAAAAAACAGTAACTTTTAAAGTAAAACAAGAAAGCTATACACATTTTTTTCTTCTTGTAAATGTACTAAAATCCTCATCATCTTAAAAAAAGAAGCATATGTACTTTAAAAACACCTGTTCAATCTCATGTCGTTTTGTATATACATATATTACATATGTGTACATTTTCAAAAGTGATAATCAATGATACAAAATATGTATTTCATTTCATATATGCTTGATTAAATAAAAATGTAGGCGTAATTTTATGAGTGAAATTCTGTTATTCTTTAAATAGTACATGTATTTAAAATTTTTTTTAAAAAAAAGTATATAGAGGAATTTTATATAATAATAATAATATAATAGAAAGGAAAAAATAATGGTAGGTAGAAATATTTATTCAAAAAAATTATACAATATCTGTTTTTTTTTTTTTTTTTTTTTTTGATTTTGTTTAAATTTTATGCATATACATATATGAAAATTTTATTGCGTATTAATAGAAAAAATTATGATGTGTTAAAAGTAACATTTGTATTTTTTTTTCTAATTTAAATTGAATTTATTCGACAGTATCTTATTTTATTTGATTTCTTTTCTTTTTGAAATTTATAATCTTTTTTATATTCACAGCATGATAACGTTGCATATCCATATGTACATAGCTGTGTATCTATCGTATATATCTACTTTTTATTTCTTTCATATATGTACGTAATTTTTTTTAAAAAAATGATTATTTAAAATTTTGTGTAACATATTGTTAACATAACTAATTTTCAATTTGATTTAATATGAATGATGTGTTTTAGAACAATGCACCTATAGCATTGAACTTATACAGTACAAGATTTTCGTATATTAAAACAGTAGAAAAATGAAAACATTGTTGTGAAGGTGGATAACATGTAATAAAACATATCATAAATTTACTTGAATACTAAAAAAAAAGTAGAAAAAGCAAAAAAAAAAATTATGGTCAGAAATTTCATGTAATGTTTATTCATTGAAGCGATTTATCCTTATTTGTGATTGTTAATTAAATTCAAACAAAACTGAACAGTTAACTGTTAACAGGTCCAATGGACCCTAACTGAACGTAACAAAAAGATGAGTTTAACTAACTCTTGTTAATGACGATCTTCAATTAGTTTTTCTTCTTGCAATATATATTCATTCCCATATAGGGTAAAATGAACACTATACAGAGTTTGTTTTTTGTTAGAATGATTTGTAGTTTTTGGGTGTAAAACTTGTTTTTATGAAGAAAATTATTGAATGAGGCTGTAAGAATAATCGAAGGGCTTTTAGGCACTTGAATGATTTCGTTTTGAAGTTCTAAAATTCGAAATTTAAGATTGTAAAACATTAGGTACTTTCTACTAATCTATTCACCTTATTTTTAACATCTTTTCTGTGGTACTTTACTTGAGTAACTTTATCACTTTGCTTAAGTTTATTCTTTTTTATGAAACGCTTATACAAATGGTAATTTCATTTGATTTTTCTGTATTTAAAACGGTCATTTATACTATGGTGTTATATTTGATTTAGTTTGTTTCTTCAGAGAAATTAGTTTGAGTTTACTTTTCTTTATTTGAATGGAATTTTGTTCTTTGGTCTATTTTCTTTTCATGTCGTTCGATAGTATACGCAATAAGAGCCGTTGTTTTATTTTTCTTCATATAAAATGTTCATATCTTTATCATCCGGCTTCTATGTATTATAAATGTAGGCATTATACTATATGATATGTACAATATTATGTGTATATACATTTTTGAACTCCTTTAACTGGTCACTGAGAATTGCCGCTGAATAAATATGAAATGATTTCTAAGGCTTAAATAAATATGTAAAGAAGATTTCTACTTTTTATTGTTATAAATAAAGTCTAATGTATTTATGTACTAAAAAATATTTTCATATGTATATATGTTATAGATATTAGTGAAATCTGTTAAAGAATTTAAAATAATAATAATAAAAAGAAGTCTGGTCATAGTTTAAACATAATGTTCATTGACTTGAGATCATGATTAGCACGTGAAATGATGTTAATGTCGGCATCACTTCAAAGTAATATAAACTGTAAATATTGAAATATTAGACCACTTGCTAGAAAAAATAGATACTTCTATTGCACTATATACATAATATCAGAATAAATAATAAATTTATTTATTTGTTTTTTTTTCTTTTCATGTTTTATATTTTTTTCCTCTAAAACACAAGAAGTAAAAATATTTTACATTTACAATATACTTTTTTTTTATTTAATAGATAGGTACTTCTTTTTTTTTTTCTCTCTAAAGATGGTACATTGATGATAATATTGAATTTCATTTATACCTATCGTTACTTTCTCATTAAATAGAACAAAAAATCTATATACTCGTACTATACACGAATACTATAAGATCATACTTTGGAACAGAAAAAAAATATTTTAAATTCGCAACAATACTTCCATAATTGATACTCTGATTCATTAAATGATATTCCCACAATCTAGATACACCCACATTTAATGGAATCGATGCTTGTACAGTTAGAATCAGATATCTTAGAAAATTGTCTCACTCCTACATTGGACTGTGTCAATTTAATTACCTGTGAACTGTAGCTAATATTTGTAAAATAATTTTGTGTTTTTTTTAACAATTTTTTTTTTCTATTGCAACATTTAAGTGTAATCACACAAGCTGACATTATCGGTTCTGTGTAGTTTATGGAATACTACACATATATTATACTCGTATATGTTTATTGAAAATGTAATTCAATCGATATGTACCAAAATAATATAAGAACTTATATATAGAGAGATTTTTCGATGACCAAAATGAATCTATATTTCTATATAGAATTTATAGAAAAATAAAAAAATACAAAAAAGAAGAAGGAAAAAACAAAATTCAATGATACATGTTCAAAGTATACATTTATAAATTGTACAATAAACTTTATAAGGAAGAAAAATAAGAAAATTTTTAGTATAGGGTATAAGTATTTTAGTAGCTTCGAGAAATAGGTGTGAACATTGAACGGAAGAACATCAACACAGTAAGAAAAATGGTTATAAGTTTTTAGTACAAAAACATCATCAGCAATTGCAGTTATTCGTGTTGAAAAAGTGTTTTTAATTTTTTTTTTCTCTGATATTTTTTTTTATTTTATAATTTTGTTTTGACCCTTTAATAGCGACAAGTATCTGAAAATGAATTGTGTAGAATATTGTGTTTTGTTTTTACCATAAGTAAAAAAAATAAACCATACATACATATTATAGTAGGTATATCTGCTAAGGATCAGATACTCTTCTATACCCTGTATTAATATTATATGATGAAACACATTAATATAACTTTTAAAGTGCACAATATAACTCGTAAAAGTGTGTATATCATTTTAAAATCAATAAAATTAAATAGTGTACATATAAATGAAGAAAATAAAAATTACTGTATGTTTGTGTGTGAATGTGTGTAAATGTGTGTTATAAGTAGGTACGTGTTCAGTTCATCAATACTCATAAGTACAAGTAAGTATCTTTAGAAACTTTTTTCTTCTTTCAAGAAGTTTATGGATTGCATTAAGTACATTTTATGCTAGAATACTGTACGTGTAGGTAGTGAAGATAGTGTAAATCATCAAATCAAGTATTTTTGCGTCGACATCGGACATATAAAATAAAAATATATAAAATGTTTAAACGTGAATCAAGAATCACAAATCAAATAAATGTTTCATGTAATTTTAACCGTTTAACAATTTTAATTGGTTTATTAGTTGCACTGAAGATGAATTTCAAAAATTTAGTATACATAATATAGAATGTTTTTTGAAGAATATATATAATAGCTAATATGTATTTAGAAATGTTTATATCGAATTTACATTATGAGAAGAATTGTAATTTCCATTGGAAATTAATATTTTTGAGAATAAAAAACTTAATCAATTAGGTTTTTTTTTTTTTTTTTTTTTTTTTGATTTTATGAACTAATAAAAAATAGCATGTACTCGTAGGATAAGAGAAATCAATTTGTATGAAATTTTACAAAGGAATTATTTATTTTATTTTTTCTGAATTTGAATGCAATACATAGTACCGTTGCACAAGAAGAATTTTTTTAATAATGTTTTTACTATTTATATTTTATTTTATTAAGAAAATTTTTGAAAATTATGACAGAAAAGTGTAAGAATCATGTATAATGAAGAGAAAAAAACAAAAGATTTAAGCGAGAAACTTTCATTGGCTATTGTTGTGGAGAAATTTCTATAATTTTTGTACTTAAACAATTGAATCTAGACATTATTTTAATTTTATGGATTTTTTCAATGTTTTTTATCCTTTTCAATCATCATCGGTAAAAAATTTTCAATTTTTTTCTATTTAAAAATTTCAAAAGAAGGGAAAATTTCACTTCTTACTTTACTTTTCGAAGTATGAGATTATCTATATCAAAGCAGAAAATTTAATATTAAGTTTTATTCCTATTAAAGTTAATATGGTTTTTAATATTTTTATTTTTATTACTACTATAATCGTCCTTGTTTTATGTAATACATTACGTATGTACTATATGTAGTATCTGTATGATCTGACAAAAATCACAAAAAAAAAAAAAAAAACAGAAAAAAACATTTTTTTACAAATAAAAATAAACAAAATTATATAAAAATACAAAAAAAAGTCATCATTGAATATATTCCATGATGCACATCATGTTATCATAAATTTTTATCTTTTCTCTTTGCTTTATAAACTGGTAAATTAACAGTTCAAAGAATAGGGCATATATACAAAAATTGTATACTAATTGGCCTTCTGGTCTTAATTAAAGGTAAATGAAAATAATAAAAAGAATATTATTTTTTTATGAAGAAAAATCAAAATAAAAAGCAAAAAATAAAATATAATCATGGAGCTATTAGTGCTCTCATTATCAGGTTTTGATTTGCTTCGATCAAAATCAGATGCCTTCGAAGATAGAAAGAAGTCTTTGGAAGATTACAGAATTTATTTCTTATAATAATGTCGCGACATTGTGTATACACTGATTAAATTGATAACAAACTAACTGACTAGAAAATTAAATATTATCATAAATTCTTTTATTATTTTTAAATTTTCAAAAAATGTTTAAAAAAATATGTTGTACATATATATATATGTATGTTCTTTTAATTAATTTTTTATCCATGCGGTTGATCAATTTTTACAGATAATGAAATAATTATTTTTCTATATACTTTGTATTTGTTTAGTTCGGAATACAATTATGATTATTATAATTTTTACAATTTATGTAATTTAGAGAAAGAAATATAAGTCTGTGACAAGCAAAATAATTTAGGAGAAATTTGTTTTTTTTTTTACAAATTTCTCGTCAATATACAAAATTCTGTTTTATGAATTTTCTAAAAGTGGTGATGTTAAACTGAAATTCCTTCATTACCTCTAACTACGTATTATTTCTAATTTTTTTGTGTACCGCTCGTGTTAAAGAAAAAAAGTTAAATGATTTTGACTTGTCTTATTCCCAAATTAAGAAATATTCGTTAATTTTTGCTACAGAAATATTTCAAGATCATATCTTTAAGAACGATGCCATTTTTTCCAATTAAATGATATTCTTAATTGCATTTCTACAATTTTCTGAATTTTATAGTATCAACATTTTATCTGAAGCACATATCACTGTATACACTCTAACGATATAAGAAAATCCTGAAACTGTTGGTATGAACTAGTGAATTTTACTTAAACCTTATAATTTTTGAAAATTTTATAAAAGTCAAATAGAAAAAAAAATCAAATTAAAAGCAGTAAACACGATACTGTCCAAAATCTTGATAGTAATGACTTTTGCGTGATATATTTAACTTAATTATGTGACAAGAGATTTTGTGTATAGATCAAGTTTGAAATCTGTAACAATAATTACTGCCACCAAGGCTGCGCTTAACTACCGTAAATTGTCTCTCACGAAAAATAAATGAATATCACCTTCCTTGATGTTGTACGGTATACATACAATAAAAAATAATAAAAAAATAAAAAAAAAATAGAAGAAAATTAGTATACATTTTGAAATGTGCTTTCTTTTTCGTGATGAAACTATAACGTGAGACATGGTAATGAAAAATACTTGAATAAAAAAAAGTACAAAGAAATTGAAACTGATTCTAAAATCGTCCAAAAATGACTAGTCTATCCGAGGAAGTTAATAATTTTCTATGTAATATCGGATAATATACAAAAGAGATATATATTTTTATCTTAACCGTGGGAGAATATTTCTTACAGAAAAAAAAGTAAATTTTTAGATTAAAATTCAATTAGACGAAGAAAATTACGTGTATAACAATAACAACAACAACAGCAACAATGTACATACATACATACATACATTTATTATAGTGAACTCGTTTACAGTTTGATCTGATACTTTTCGTGTTATTATTTTACATTTCTCCTTTAAAATATAATTTAAACTAGCAAATTAATTGTTATAAAAATTATTGTTTTTGTTTTTCTAAAATGACATGTCAAAAAGTTGTAACGCAGGTGTATTTATTTATTTTTTTTGTTCCTAAATTATTTTTAATTTTGGACGAATTATTTTTTATCTTTTGAAAATATATAATCTTTTCGTCGACAATAATTACAAATGAAATGTTACAATTTTATTATGTATTTCAAATCTAAGATAAAATGCGATAAATAAAAGATTTTTATTTGAAATAACTGTAAACAATTTTTTCTTAGAAAATTGCGTGAAAAACGAAAGATAATTGTGAATTAAAATTTTTTCATTAAATTTTTTTTTATTGCATGAGAGTAATTCACAGATTACCGAATACGATGGTTTCTATAATAATATTCATGAATTGTCAAGTGAAATTATTTTGTAAGGATTTGTGTTGCTTATAAAGTTTGTAATTTGCAAATTTCAATTACATATATTACTTACATATTCTGTGGAATATGTGCATCCGTTTGTGTTTTTTTTTTTTTTTTTTCAGAATTCAGTTTTAGTTCAGTTTGAGAGTTAATAACAGTAAGAATATGTCAATCGTTAGGTAGAATTGAAAAATATATGTACCTATAAATTCATTAAAAAAAATTTAAAACTATAGGAGTATCAGCTCATATGTGATGTGTATTAAATTTTTAATCCTTTTTTAAAATATGTACATGCAATCCATTTACTTATAATATATGTATATTTTCAAATGTATAACATTATATAGAGTTGAATACAAGTATGTATGTAGATTGTAGATATGTATCTAATCGAATAATTCGAGTTGATCATAAAGTTTTCGATAGTAAAAAATTTTTATGATTGTGAATTAAAAACATCGTGTGTGGTCTTTAAAAAATATAAATTATATATATGTATCCGTATTTATATGTACATAGTTTTAATGTGTAAATAGCAAGTCAAAGTAAATTTTATATTATACACGTTCAATTTTTGTTGTTTTATTTTCATCACTTGTTTTAATTTTATAACTGAAATGAACTGATTTCAAATCAATATCTAAATAATTGTTTTTATTTTTACTCTTTTTTTTCACTTTAAAGTACTCTTTTTTTTCTTTCTTTTTTTAAACTTTTATTGAAATTTTATTATTTTTCGCGATTTTGATTTTTTTTTTGTTTATAGCACACATCACTTTTATACATAATTTTATATTACCCACGCAATTGAAAGTTATATATTTGTTTTTTTTTTTACATACAATATGATATAAAATCAAATAGTGCAAATAAACGTGAATAGAATGTGAACAATGATATAAACAGGATGATTATAAATTACATAGTTGATTTGAAAGTAGAAAATATGATAAATCAGTCTTTTTACTTGTTGGATCATGATTTGAGCACATTAAGAAAAAAATACTTGATTTTGTGCTATTTAGCTTCTTACTTTTGATAGAATCGAAAATAATTTCTCATGAAAGTGTTTAATTTTACCTACGATAAAAACACCCTATTCGTTAATATAAGTATAAACGAAAACATGTTACAATATCATTTTATAGATCATAAAATGTCTAAGGAGTTAAATATTTGTAAATGTAATATATGTAAGTAAAAAGAAACATTAAATACTGTGTAGGCAATCAATGAACTTTTTAAATGTCTTTTTTTTTCTCTTTGAATGAGGAAATTTTTGTGCATTTTTACATTTTTTCTTTTGCAAATTTTTATTAATTTATTAGTAACATTTAAAAATCAACACAAAATACTGTAAAAATGTTTTTTCATTAAAGTTTTTTTTTTCAAAAATTAAGTATGTACTGATTAATTTCGTATCTCAATACTTAACGGCATTTTTAAAACACATACTTATGTATAATCTTTAACAGAAAACTAGATAAATAGTAAAAATGAGTATCATTTTATAATTAAAGTTCTTTCTTTTATCTCAGATAGTTAAATTAAATCGATTTATTATAATTTTTGTTACGATAATTCCTTTTTACAATAGTAGACGATTACAGCAAAGAATAAATTCAGACAATAAAATTGTTGGGTAAAAGTAAAAAAAATGGTTATGTGAAAAGATCAAACACACAGATTTAATTTAATACAATTATTAAAGAGGTTAAGAAATGCCAAAGTTTATTGAATCATAAAAAATTTTTATTTTGTTTTTAGGGTTTTATTGAAATGCCTGTTTGTTACATTATTATTTCATATTGTTTTATAGTAACATTCATAATACAAATAATTTCACATTTGGAACAATAGAAAATTAGAACAATCTTTTTTGGTAAAAATTAATTTAAATCATATTTCTTGATTGTATAGATTAACTATTTGATAATGTCGAAGATTGGAACTAAAGTGTGATGTTTTTCTAAAGCTAATTCGAACTATGTAAATCAAGAGGGCATAATAGACACCAGGGATGAGCTGGATCCAGCAGCGGCCAGACTACAGCAATCTCTAATAAATTCATTTAATGATAGCTGCCCTGTAAAGCCTAAACGGATCGCTAGAGACGTTCCATGGTGGAATCGGGAGCTGAAAAATTTAAGATCAAAAGTCAGGAAACTATTCAATAAAGCTAAACGTACTAGAGAGTGGTCTGAGTACAAAAAAGCTTTAACTGAATACAATAAAGAATTAAGGAAATCCAAAAGGAAAACGTGACCTGGTAATAACAGCTAGGAGCATGGACGATGCAACAATCTCCAGGCAACTACAACAAGCCTTAATCTTCATTAAAAACTGGTGTCTTGAGGAAGGACTTTCTATTAATCCTCATAAGACGACCATCGTACCCTTCACAAAAAGAAGAAAAACCAACTTAAGGGAACCTTCTTTAAAAGACACGCAAATAAATTTCTTAAGTGAGGTCAAATATCTAGGAATTATACTTGATAGCAAACTCACTTGGAACAAACAAATAAACAACTCCATTAATAAAGCTACCCTTGTTTTATGGAATTGTAACAGACTCTTTGGCAAGACATGGGGACTGAAACCGCAAATGGTTTATTGGTCATATACGGCCATCATAAGACCCATAATCACATATGCTTCAGCCATATGGTGGCCAAAAACAAATCAAACAAAGGTTCAAAACAGACAATAAAATACAAAGACTAACGTGTTTCAGAATTACAGGAGCTCTTAGAACTACATGGTTTTTTGGTCATATACGGCCATCATAAGACCCATAATCACATATGCTTCAGCCATATGGTGGCCAAAAACAAATCAAACAAAGGTTCAAAACAGACAATAAAATACAAAGACTAACGTGTTTCAGAATTACAGGAGCTCTTAGAACTACATGGTTTTTTGGTCATATACGGCCATCATAAGACCCATAATCACATATGCTTCAGCCATATGGTGGCCAAAAACAAATCAAACAACGGTTCAAAACAGACAATAAAATACAAAGACTAGCGTGTCTCAGAATTACAGCGAGCTCTTAGAACTACTTCAACGGCAGCACTAGAAGCCATGCTCAGTTTGCCACCTCTTAACATACAAATTAAGAAAGAAGCACTGAACTGGGCCCTAAAATTGCAGAGAACCAAGAAACTTAAACCTGGTAATCTAACACATAATCTTAAAATCCTTGAGGAATTTAAGGACTTCCAAATCAGTCAAGTGACTGACGAAATGGAGGCAATATTGAACTTTGAAAAACAGTTCAGAGTATTGTTTCCGGATCGTGAGTCTTGGCACGAAAACAAAATAACCTTTAAAAAAGGAACCTCTATATGGTACACAGATGGCTCAAAAACCGAGTTGGGAGTGGGAGCAGGGGTAGCAGGCCCAAAAAGAAGCCTAGGCAAGTATCCATCGGTCTTTCAAGCTGAAATTTATGCCATAGACATGTGCGCTACCGAATGCCTAAATAAAGCCACAGTTTAGATAATTTCAGACAGTCAGATTGCGCCTAAAGCCCTCAACGCTAACAAAATTGAGTCGAGGCTAGTACTGGAATGTCTTAAGACTGTTATAACACTCGCCAGAACAAACAAAGTTCATCTTATGTGGGTTTCGGGACACGAGGGAATTGAGGGTAACGAGCTGGCGGACTCCCTAGCGAAGAAAGGCGCCAGCTCCAAGATTTTTGGTCCAGAACCCTTCTGTGGACTACCTAAAAAGCTACACCAAGGGTTCTATAAGAGAATGGGAGATGGAAAAGTGCATCTCCTACTGGGAAAAGACTCCCGGTAACAAGCAAGTGAATGAGTTTATTAAACTTTCAGCTAATATTGCTAAGAAACTGATCAACCTCAATAGGAACGAGTCAAGGACAATCACGGTACTTATCACTGGGCACTATCCGCTCAACTACCACCTGAGCAAGATAGGGCTCAAAGAGGATGACAAATGCAGGTTCTGCAAAGAGGCCAAAGAGAGGCGTTGGTCTCAAAAAGAGTGCGATACTTGCACCAGTTTTTCCTCAAGCCTGAGGAAGTCTGGTGCGCACCTTCGAATAGAATCTTAGGATTTATAAAAAGCATAAATCTATGAGAAGCACGGGCTGTACAAAAGATCTGCAAAGGTCGAAGTGCAACAATAGCCCTATTTCAATCTAATCTAATCTAAGGCTAATTCGATACCATACAAAATTAAACATGTTTGTTTCCTGGAAAAAGTAATAAATTAAAAAAAAAAAAAACCTTTTAGAAATTTCCTGAATGCAAGCTGTCAAATTTTTTAAAACTTGTATGAACAAAATTTGTTGTATGCATTTTCTGACATGCAATCTCATTTGCGTGAAAAATGTCGAAGAGTACAGTTCCAAAGGAATTTCTTGTAGTAGCTAAGAACAGAAAAAACGACATTCGACTCGACTGGGAATCGAACCGCAGTCCTCTATCTTGCCGGGATAGTGCGCTTACCAATGCGCCACCGAATGTCATGCCGTTCACTGCTCTTAGTTACTACTTCTAAACTTTGATAATCAAATCTCCTACAGTTCGACCAACCTGACAGTACATCTGCCCCAGATGTCTATCATAACCAGAAAGCTTCCCTATAACAACACATCTTACCCGATGTCTATCAATCATAACTAAGTAGAAAGCTTCCCTATGACACCACATCTTTCAAATGCCGAACCACCTGGATTCTTTATCCCACTTCTGAAAATTGTAGTAGCTAAGAACAGAAAAAACGACATTCGACTCGACTGGGAATCGAACCGCAGTCCTCTATCTTGCCGGGATAGTGCGCTTACCAATGCGCCACCGAATGTCATGCCGTTCACTGCTCTTAGTTACTACTTCTAAACTTTGATAATCAAATCTCCTACATTCTTTTTCTTAATTATTTTTTCTTATTATTTAAAATTTTCAAATTAAAAGTTTATATTTATTTAAAAAAATAAGAAAATAAAAAACACTTTACAGACTGATTTCTTAATTCTCGTACACAAATGAAAAAACATTTATATTGACGCAATAACGCAATTTGAGAAGATCTAAATATTTTGAAATTTGATTATTGAAAATTTTTTTTTGGTTATAAATTGTTTTCACAAACACTCTTTTAGAATTTTTCAATCAGTCGTTTTTTTTTATATTTATTTTTTTTATTTCAGGGAATTTCAACTTTTATTTTTATTGGAATTTCTAGTTTTTTCTCTTTTCATTTCAAGTTTGTTTTTTGCTTATGTTTTTTTTCTTAGAAATACTTTTTGTTGTTGTTTTTCAATTATTGAAATTACAAATATGTATGTATGTATAACTATAAATGTAATTTGCAGCAAAAGTTAAGTAATTTTAAAATAAGGATTATTTTACACAGTTGAAAGTTTCTCGGTTCACCAAAAAAAGAAGAAAAAAAAAGGATAAACGAAAGTAACAACAACTTGTTCACAAAGATAATTGTAAATCTAAAAATATTATAGAAACAAGAAAATTAACACCAGTGATGGTGACCACTTGTAAGTGTTATAAGGTTTAAAAAACGTATAGTATATATTTTAATAAGCATGACCAATTTTGTGTTTTTGCAAAAAAAAAAGGGTTTTTTGTTCTACCGATTTTAAGCTAGGCTTTTGAAAATTAGAGTGTAGCCTCTAATGGAGGAACTGGTTTCAAAGTCCTAGTTCAAAAGAATCAAATTAAATTGAGGCTCAATTTCCGAATGTTTACATTTATTTTTTAAATATGTATTTGTTTAACAATTTCACTCGATCAGAAAAAAGACACCATATATTTACTACATATAGCATATATGTATGTATGTACAATGTACAATACATATTAGCATTTTTATGAATATAATATGGCTCACAATATCAAAAGCTTTTAGAAAGCTTTAACCGAAAGCTTTTCAAGTTCAATGATTTGAACTTTGTCCAAAAAATTTATGTCCTAAATCTCAGATTGCTCAATGAATAACAGAGATATATATAAGTAGTTTGAACCAAAAGAGATGAAGTTTCGTATTGTACTACGTTGGCATGCGCAGAAGAAAAGATACTTACACACATGCGTTTTGTTGCTGTAAATTCTAATAAACAGGTTTCTTCTTTCGTATATGTATACACAAGAAGATCACTACAACATAATGTAAAACATGCGCAATGAACCTTCAACTGAAATAATATCAGCTATACGAATTAACGATTGCTTCATATTTTCATATACATATGTACGAGTGGGATCCGGAAAATTCATCGCCAGCAATTCTTCGCCAGCAATTCACCGCCAGCAATTCTTCGCCAGCAATTCATCGCCTCAACAATTCATCGCCACAGCAATTCACCGCCAGCAATTCTTTGCCACCAATTCGGCGGTGAATTGCTGTGGCGATGAATTGTTGAGGCGATGAATTGCTGGCGAAGAATTGCTGGCGATGAATTTTCCTAGACCCATGTACGAGTATGTATAATTTTTCTTTTGCGGGAGTGGGGTGTAATTTTTTCTATATAACGCCATAAACACAATAACGCGATTTTCATTGTCGCTTTTTCATACTGCACACAATTACAAAAAACCAACAACGCCTGCCGCCACCGCCAACCGGCAACGAAAATCACGTTATTGTGTTTATGGCGTAAAGGAGGAAAATTTCGA
This sequence comes from Bombylius major, assembly GCA_932526495.1. Classification (NCBI taxonomy): domain Eukaryota; kingdom Metazoa; phylum Arthropoda; class Insecta; order Diptera; family Bombyliidae; genus Bombylius; species Bombylius major. Next base: position 17,287,236 of record OW052044.1, on the reverse strand, counting down.
ATTTTATTTAGTTGACATCGGTCAGCTGTCGGGGTAAGTAGTCCTCTCTTATCTTCGTGTGAACATCTTTGGTGAGCAGTATCTTATAGAGAAGCTTTTGTCAACAATTTCGAAAGTTCGGAAATATTTTCGAAAAATAACTTCAAACATTCGAAAATAATTTTGAAATTTAGAAAATATAATACATAATAATATTTATATTATATATACTGGCGGACCCGACAGACGTTGTCCTGTACACACGTCTTTATTACAAAAATTTCAAACTTTTTTAAATAAGCTCTAACAATCTGGACCGTTTTGATGAACATTTTTATTAAAAAGTTATTACAATATCTAACGTCATTACATGTACATTTATCACAATTCGACCAATCGATAGCGTGTGAATATGTGTATACTTTGAGTGAAGTGAAATGTAGAGGTTGTGTTAAATAAAAATTTAAACTTATTTTAATTAAAGGTAAAAAAGTTGAAACTTAAACAATTTTATAACAGTTATATTTTTTTAATTTACAAAAACTTAATTTATCGTAATGCCATTGGATGTACAATATTTTTGGTTAATCCTTCAGGGGTATACACAAACAAATTCGATGGTTTTCCAACCCTGGAACACGCAAAATATTGTTGCTTACGATTTTTTTTATGACCAGTCGCGTGCCATTACACAATTTCGGGGCATTCAAATTTCTAAGCAAAATTATAGGTGAACCAATCTTCAATCGTAAATTATGTGGTGGCATTCTAGGTAAATCCAGTGAATTTAAAAACTCTACAGGATAGTTGACAACTTCATCAGGATCAACAACAGTGTCAATCGATTTGAATGTAATTTCATTACCAGGCAATGATTGTTGTACAGTAGTTTTCGGTTAATTATCTTGCGCTTAATTGCGTTTTTCGTTTAAACGATTAACAAACTCAGTAAAGAAATTTTCTCATGTTCATATATACAAAAAAATTTCTTTTAGTTGAAGTTTCGCATTTTTGCATTTTCCGATAATTGAGTTGGCTCGTATGCATTTCTTATATTTAAGTACATGAGAAAAAATTCGGTTAATTGTCTTAGGGAAAAAATTGATAGAATCGATTTAATGATCCAGATATGTACTTATATAAAAAAGTCACAACCCTGGTATTTTCAGACATGTCAAAAATTTTGCTCACAATTCTATGTTATTGCATTGCATATATTGTTATGTTTTTGTTTTTTTTTTGGTAGAATGTATGTACACGAACTGAATTACACACGTACATACATATGTATGTATATTTTATTTTATGTTATTTTTGTATTTTTTTAAAGTATTTTGAAAATAAATACGTCAGAACTGAAAAAATGTTTATTTGTTTTTTGTTTTTGCTTAATTGCCTCATTGAAGCAATTAAATCAAAATCGGCTAATTGATTTTTCGCTTAATCGCTCAAAATAGCCGGACAAATTACAAGACGCAATTAAACGAAAACTACTGTATTTTAAAATTGATTGCGTCAACATTTAAATTTGTTTCGGCTAAAATAGCTCGCTCACGTAGCCATGCATGATTAGTATAATTATGTCGCAAAATCTTTCCAGAAAGATACTTTTTATTAACTCATCTTTGGTAGCCACCATGTTGCAAAAATTCTCTGGGAGTTGAATATATTATGTATCTTCATACAATTGAATTTTACCATTGCCAATGTCTAACAATTGTTCAGAGAATCCTGACGCTAATTGATCATTTTGAAGTTGAAGCGCATATTAAGAGTAAGGCATAATTTACTGATATTTCGCCATAGATAAGATTCTTTCAAACATGCGTTTATTTCGTCCGCATATGTCGCACGTGGAATGACGGGTAATGTTTGTCTGAAATCACCAGACAGCAGCAGTAGAGCACCACCAAAGTATTATCTTTTATATCTTTCAGAGACCTGTCGAGAGCTTCAAGCAAATTCTTGTGGGTCATTGTACATTCATCCCAGATAATAATTTTGCATTTTCTCAAAACTTCAGCCATGCCTGAATGCTTCTTTATGTTACACATTGCTTCGGGATTTGTATGAATATTCAAAGGTAATTTAAGCGCTGAATGCGCAGTACGTCCACCATCAAGTAAGGTTGCTGCAATGCCTGATGAAGCAATTGCCAGTGCAATATGATTTTGTGATCGAATGCGCGCAAGTATCAGTGAGATGAGGAATGTTTTACCAGTGCCACCTGGTGCGTCCAAAAAAAAAGAATCCACCTTGTTGTACTGCAATTGATACGTTAATTTGATCATATACATTTCGTTGCTCAGCAGTAAGCAATCTTTCATTATTAGCAACAAAAGTAGCCAAAGAAGTCATATCGAACTGGTGTTCACGTTGAACATCGCTGTTGATGATATCTGCTGCTGGGCGGTTCGGCGCATGTCGAAATGGATGAGCGGCATAAGAATAAGAATACAAATATCCTCAATCATTATTAATGCCTCGTTATATATTTCTGCTGAGAATTCAATATTGAGATTTTGATTAGTAATTCTAATCCGATGCAAAATATCCTCACTCATTGAGTCTTTATATTTGTTCCACAGAGCAGATGCTTCAGACGGAAAACGACGGAAAACACGTTGTCAATATTATTGAAAATAATTGACAAATTTGCTGTAGAGATTAGCTCAGTGCTGCATCTGCAAGTGTGAGGTCCCAATGGTTATCATCCTCCAATAAATGTAACTCACGACACGCATCTATCTTGCATTCGCCGTTGGTTACGTTCTCTGTGTGCGTTGATCGCTCGTTGACGTGCCTCTCGTTGTCTTAATGTATTAGCACGAAGACGTTGATTGCATTGCTCTGAATTTTCATTTGCACGTGAACGTGTAACTTGATCTCTTAAATTTACATTATCCGTCGAGTGTTCTTCAACTGTTTTATTCAATCGACGATCATGGACCAATTGTGCGTTTCGAGTACGTCGACCAATATTTCTTGCTCTTCCACGAAGACGTGGCATTTCTTTTTAAAAATGTAAAAACTGTAAAATAGTACACAACGAATATGAGTAACTTATTGAAGATGAAATATTAATTAAGTAACAGGACTGAAAAGATTTTTTGTGTAGTTTTATTTTTTTGCTTTTTTTTATTTAATATTGTCAAAAAGAAATAACTTCAAATAACAACAATTGAAAAAATTTGTTATAAAATCAATTAGCTACACAAATAAATTTGTAGGTTAGGGTGGTTGTTAATCAACGCAAAAAAAAAAAAAAAAATTATATAAAATACTCACTTCAATTCCGCACTAAATTTGCAAAATATATAGTTTTTTATACACACTTCGAAACTATTCAAACACTAATTACAATTATTAATTATTATTAATTACTATTACTAATTATTCAATTACTAGTTATGTAATATTTCAATTAGCACACGAAGTTAGAAATATTTTCTTGAATTTGATAGCAGCACCAACTGTCTGGAAAAACTGAAATTCAAATTATTAATACATATTTATTTTTTATTTTTTAATTAATTCAAATTTATAATATTTACTATTATATTATTAGCTGCGAAACGGATCTCTAAAAAATCATTGACAATTTGACAAATTATAATAATTTTATCAAAATCTAGTAGTCATTTCTTTAGTATTCAAATCTTTAGAAACTAAAACTTCAAGAAATACTGCCCCTGCATCTAAGTAATTAGACCGAAATGTGAATCTAAACCATTCTCGGATCCACCTGAAGACACACAAAAAATTTCATTAAAATCGGTCCAGCTGTTTAGTAGGAGTTCAGTGACATACACACGCACAGAAGAAATATATATATAAAGATATAATAAGTACCAAAATTTACTTTTTCGAAAACTATTCTAATATAAATCTTAAATGGCAATGGTTTTCTAGAAGTTTTCGAATTAAAAATTTTAGCCAAATGGTACCAATAAAATGGAGTAGTAAAGTGCCCCAAATGGGGATCGCTTAAGGAAATGAAGCCTCTCCTACTTCGCTTTTACCCGCCTCCTCGTGGTGGTACAATTTAAGTTATACACACAATGTTTTTATTTGTTTTCTCTTTTTTTTTAAAGTTTCTTTTGATTGATTTTTTGTTTTGTTTTTTATAGTTGATTGTGATAAACCACAACGACGTGGCAGTGTCGGTTCTTTATATAGCGGTAGTCAATATCATTTCAATCTACAACAGCGAGCAGTGCATCACGTGAAAATGCTGCATCTGTTGCAGCAGCGGCAAATGCAGCAGCTGCAGTTAAAATACGATTTCAAACATACCAACAGGAGGAATTATCAGTAGCAAATAGTGTCGGTGGTACCATTAGTGCCAGTGGTGGTGGTGGTGGTGCGGGTTTATGCCTCGGTGGTCACACACGAAGGAAATGAAAAAATTCAAGATCCGATGAAAGTGGACGATTTACAAAAGCTTGAACTGTGCAAAATTAAAAAAATGATTGAAGGAAAATATGTGCATATGTACATATGTGTTCTTTTATTAAGTTCTCATTTTTTTGTTTTATTAAGTTTAATTTAAGCTATTATTTACTATTATTTATTATACATATAAGACAAGTATGTCATTTTAATTTCTAAGATATTGGGATCTATTCTGTAGGTTTCTGCTAATTTGAAATACTGCTAACTCTCATACAAAATTTTGACAGCTGGTAAAAAAAACCTGCTAAGACAAAAATTGGTATTCTGGTACCAAAAATTAACAGAAAAATCTGCTAATTTTCCGTTAATTTAGCAGGTCCTATTTTCGATTTCGTTATCGTTTAAGTTTTCTGCTAACTTCTGTCATTTTTCAGTTTTAGTAGATAAATAGTGAATTTAATAAAATGGATGTTGTTTTAGCGTTGAGAACTCGTAGATTACTTCGTAGAATTGCAATGTAAGTAATTTATTTTATTAAAATTTAGAGTAACTATTAAATTTAACTTATTTCAAATTTTCTTGTATAGAAGAAGAAAAACCGTATACTTACATTACAGGACGAACACAAAACACTAAATTGTTAATTAAATTAAACTATTCAACGAATAAATGTACATACCTACTTACCTTGATTTTCTTTGTTTTCCATTTTTTTTTATTTAATTTATTTTATTTTATTGTTTTATTTCAAAGTTTTATTTCAAAGTTTTATTTCAAAGTTTTTAATTTGTTTTTAATTTGCAACCATGAACCATTTAAGGGCCAGGACCAGACCTGTCTTCTTTCAGCTTCAATAACCGGTTTTTTTGTAGACAAAAGGCGAGTTGTAGTACATTTTATCCAAAAGTGGGGATAAAAAACCGGTTATTGAAGCTGAAAGAAGACAGGTCTGGTTCTGGCCAAATGTAAACAAAATAAAATGACAGCAAATTTCTTTAAAGTGACATTTGTTAGCAGATTTCGAATTTCTGTTGACAGCTTCATAAAGATTTCGAAAAATCTTAGTAACCAGAATACGAACTTTTAAGAATCTGCTAACATCATATAATCTGCTAACTTTTTTAGCAGAAAAATTTACTAACTAAAGAATTTCTGTAGAATAGCCACCATTATTATTTTATTTTTAGTTAAAAATTTATTGATTTTTTTTGTTTGTTTAAATAATTCCACATTTTTATTATGTAATTAATTTTATTTTTGTTTTTTTTTTTAAATATTGTAATTTGTAACTGATTTAATTATAAAAATTACCAATAAATATCACATTAATATGAAAAAACATACATAAATAAATTTAAAAAAAAAACATTTATAAGAATATCTCAAATAATTAATTAAAAAAAGATGAAAATCAAATAAAAAACAAAAAAAAAAAAACTAATATATCGTCGTCCCATTAAATGGTTGTCGTATGTTACAATTGGAAGATTTTGTGTTAGAAGCAGATAATAAGGTTTCGGCATACGCTATTTCATTTGCACTTATCAGTTTTCTTCTATGTCTCTTCTATTCTGAGATATTCAGTGTGTACTTTGTCGTATGTAACCTATTTTAAAAGATTTTCGGTAAATTATTGTTGTATGTGCCCAAAATTTACACATATGACAAATTTGTTCCAAATTCAACAATTATTTTTCTTCAATTGTCGTATGTTACCTTGATACCAGAAATGTGCAAAATATATTACATATCATTGTAACATACGACAATTATTTATTAGTTGTGTTGGTTGTAGTTGTAGAAATAGTATGTAATTCAATACTACCGTCACTTACGATAAATAAATCCTGAAAAACTTTATTTGTCGTATGTGATACATTTTGTTGTATATGTATGGATTTGTTGGAAAAATGGTCGCTATTTTGTCGTATGTTACATTACATCAAAACTTTTAAAGACTATATTTTAATTTGTATAGTAAGGATTTCCATAAAATTTCTTTCAGACATACCCCAAGTAGCGTTTTTAGTTCCAGATACCTAAACTTAGTGATTGCCACCAAGTTTAGGTTAATGCCACGTTTTTGCCACTATTTTTGCCACTATATTGTTAATTGGCACTTCATAGATGCATTCGGAACGTATCTGACACGTATGTATGGGAACTATATAGATCCCAAGTTCAAAGTTCCAGTACAAGTTTTAAAATAGTATCAAAACCGTGGCAAAACCCTTTCGAAAATACTATACTTTATAGTTACTTTCTCTTGGGTTTGTAACGTTTTTGCCACTTCATTTTGCCACTACAAAGTGGCAATATTATGGTATTTTTCTTAAGTAACGGATACGTTTTAAATACCATTTTCGGAACTATAAAGTTTCTGATACTATACTGTAGGCACCCATTACTTTATAGTGGCAATGCATGAATCAGCCATTTTTATTATTAATAATTATGGAAGAATTTTTAAACAAAAATTAAAAATCTTTAAAACAACGCAAAAGTAGGTTTTTTAAGAAAATTTCTAATGAAAAACAAAATAATATGGAATATTTGAACAATTTAAAGCATAAAATCGAAAAAAATACAATTTTGTGAAAACTGCAAAATGCAATTTTTTAGAAAAAAATTCTATAATTTGTAATATTTTTAAAAGGCAGCTTATTTTTTCGAAGTACAATATTCATATTCACGATAAAATTTCATTCGCAAGAAGTTTTAATCATAGGGAAAATTGATTTTGATTTTTCAAAGTTCCATTAATAAAATATATTTAATTTATACTTTTAAAAATATCAAACGAAACTTGAATTAGTCATCATTTCTGAATTTTATATTTGTATATATTGTTAAAGTAATTTTTATATAATTATTACAAACACAAAAACAACACAGTTTCAATTGTTTTTTAGTATTAGTGAGAAGGTATAGCATTCAAGTTCCAGTTACGAATTTGGGTGGTGTTTGCCACTATCTTGGAACGTTTTTGCCACGTGGCGACTATCGTCCCAATTTCGTGGCAAGCACGTAGCGATCCATTCCCCATTTTAGTGGAAAATACGTTCCTGCCACGTACCATAGACGTTCCCGTCTCTGGTGTTTGCCACTTTGTACGATTCTTTTTAATGGCAGCCACGTGGCGGGATACCAAAATTGTACATTTATCAATTTCAAAAATAATAACAAAACCCCGAACAAATCTATCGACAAATAAAAAAGGACAAACTTTAACTTCAAATATCTCAAAATCGAAAATTGTTACATACGACAAACATTTATTGGGGCGACGATATGTCTACCGTACAAAGGCTAATCGCGTCAATTACATTTTCACTCATTTTGACTAGATCCCAAGTAACAATTTTGGTATCCCGCCACGTGGCTGCCACCAAAAAGAATCGTACAAAGTGGCAAACACCAGAGACGGGAACGTCTATGGTACGTGGCAGGAACGTATTTTCCACTAAAATGGGGAATGGATCGCTACGTGCTTGCCACGAAATTGGGACGATAGTCGCCACGTGGCAAAAACGTTCCAAGATAGTGGCAAACACCACCCAAATTCGTAACTGGAACTTGAATGCTATACCTTCTCACTAATACTAAAAAACAATTGAAACTGTGTTGTTTTTGTGTTTGTAATAATTATATAAAAATTACTTTAACAATATATACAAATATAAAATTCAGAAATGATGACTAATTCAAGTTTCGTTTGATATTTTTAAAAGTATAAATTAAATATATTTTATTAATGGAACTTTGAAAAATCAAAATCAATTTTCCCTATGATTAAAACTTCTTGCGAATGAAATTTTATCGTGAATATGAATATTGTACTTCGAAAAAATAAGCTGCCTTTTAAAAATATTACAAATTATAGAATTTTTTTCTAAAAAATTGCATTTTGCAGTTTTCACAAAATTGTATTTTTTTCGATTTTATGCTTTAAATTGTTCAAATATTCCATATTATTTTGTTTTTCATTAGAAATTTTCTTAAAAAACCTACTTTTGCGTTGTTTTAAAGATTTTTAATTTTTGTTTAAAAATTCTTCCATAATTATTAATAATAAAAATGGCTGATTCATGCATTGCCACTATAAAGTAATGGGTGCCTACAGTATAGTATCAGAAACTTTATAGTTCCGAAAATGGTATTTAAAACGTATCCGTTACTTAAGAAAAATACCATAATATTGCCACTTTGTAGTGGCAAAATGAAGTGGCAAAAACGTTACAAACCCAAGAGAAAGTAACTATAAAGTATAGTATTTTCGAAAGGGTTTTGCCACGGTTTTGATACTATTTTAAAACTTGTACTGGAACTTTGAACTTGGGATCTATATAGTTCCCATACATACGTGTCAGATACGTTCCGAATGCATCTATGAAGTGCCAATTAACAATATAGTGGCAAAAATAGTGGCAAAAACGTGGCATTAACCTAAACTTGGTGGCAATCACTAAGTTTAGGTATCTGGAACTAAAAACGCTATTCGGGATATATTTATGATATAATATATAGTTATACATATGAACTAGTGGAAAAATTAAATTATATATATAATATATAATATATAGACATATTTTTTAATAGAGAATTTTTCCTTCAGTTCATATATATATAACTATATATTATATCATAAATATATTTAATTTAAAATGAGTGAAAATGTAATTGACGCGATTAGCCTTTGTACGGCAGATGTATATATGAATAAATAGACGAATCGTTTGTGAGTAAAAAATAAAAATGTGTTTTATTTTACAGCCATTTCAAAAAATAAACAATATCCTAGAAATTTTAAATTTTTTCTTACCCTTTTTTCCAAAAAAAAAAAAAAAAAAAAAACTACTTGCTTAAACTTATGATCGCCTGGTATTTTTTGAATATTTTAAAGTGTTTATTAATTTTCAAAAATGTATTTTTTTACTAAATTGTGGTAAACAATTTTTTAAAAAAATTACTTTCTTCGACTTATGATCGCCTGAAATTTTTTAAAAGTTTTTTATGTTCATTAATTTTGAAAAATGTTTCTTTTTACTGATTTTAATGCCATCTATTGATGGGCACTAGAAACATTATTTTTAAATTTAAACGGATTTTTTTTTTTTGAATTTTAATAGAAAAATTTTTAAAAATTGAAGAAATAAAGGAAAAATTGGAATGAGATTTTGTGGTAAATAAAAAACACTTCTTTTTTAAATTTTTTGTAATTTTAATTCAAATTATTTATACATTTTTTACATTATTCTGTGTCGCTTAAATTATTAATATTAATTAATATAACTAAAACATTTATTTAGATCAATGAATTTTTTTTTCATATGTGAAACAAACAAAAAATGTCATGAATTATGATTAAATCTAAATATCATGAGATTAAGTTGTTTTGTTTAGTTATTTTTAACATTTTAACATTTAACACTTAAAATATTAAATTAAAAAGAAAATTAAAATAAAAGTATATCTAACATACCTATGCAATACAGAAAAATAATTAAAAAATAACATCAATTAAGGCACATTCTTAGTAATAAATTATGAAAAAGTATTTAGTTTTACAAAATATTTACAAGACAAATAAAATTGTTAACAAATAAAGATTTTTCAATCGATTTTGATGTATGATTTGAAAAATCATTTTTTTTTTACGATGATGATAATGTTTGTTTGTTTCATCAAAATCTCTTGGTGCATGTAATGATTTAATATTTTGTGCACATTTTTTATTTTTGAACTAATTCTTATTTTGTTTAAATCCAACATTTATTGGTGTTATTTGTGAATTTTCTGTATCAGATACATAACCATCACCACCAACATAATGAGTTGGAGTAGTGGTGCAGCACTAAATGCAATTAAATTACGTGTTTTAAATGCATTTGATCATGTATAATTTGGATTTATCAACTGTTGAAATTTTTTCTAATGGTCGACTTTCTAATAGACTTTAGCTCCATTCAATGTTAAAACATATTCTAGAGTCCAATATAAAAATATGAAAATTTAAAAATAAAAAAAAGGAAATTAAATTCAAAATTTGTAAAAAAACAAACAAACAAACATTTTATTTCAAATATTACATTAAATCCCATCCACCAATGCTTCTTGCTTGATCTAATATTTTTAATGATTTCTCAAAGAAATATGGCTCAAAACGTATATCACCCTCTCAAATTGGAAATTAATTTTGTTGATTTTCAAAACAAACCAATTTCTCCCATTTTAATTTGTCAATGATGATAAAGATCTTCATAACCAGGTGAAAAAGAAAAAGCTTTAGATTTGAATTTCCAAAATTCGACCAATTTTTGAAGCAATTGCAAAAGGTTAAGCCTTTTTTTGGATTTTTTGGGTCAAAAATTTATTGGTACAGAAGCAAGTTGCATGAGTGCTTTTCTTAAGAATGCGAGTCTTACGAATTCGGAAAATTTATCCTTTCTCTAATATAAAGTATGAATTATTTCTCAAGAAATTGAAAAACATGTTTACTTCTAAAAGGTCAAAATACGTTGTAAGCTGGTATGCAAGAATTTCTTGTTGTAAAAAAATTGCATTATACACAGTACATAATATGTTTTGTATATCATACAAAAATGTTTTTTTCATACAGACGACTTTGTGGTTTGCAAGATCTTCATATTTTATGAAAGCTGTCGGTTTTAAAAATTCCTTTCAGTAGATTCAACCTTCAAAATAAAATTTATACAGAAGTCCTTATTCTCTTAGTATGACAAAAAAACTGTTAATATTGATAAATTAATTAAAGAAGTCGTGAAATGAATAAAAGATTAGAAACCATATTCGCAGTGAGCTTTTTTTTCAGGAATCAATTTTTTTCTTCTGTTAACTCACTCCTTTTCACTTTTTATTACGAAAACTAATTGAAACTAATAAATATCAAAAATCTGAGTCATCAAATTTCAATTATGTAAAATAAAATAAATCAATTTGATTATTAAATATATTTTACTTTTCTAAATTTTTAACAAACTACATATTTGTAAAATCATGTGAAATATTTCAATGTACTCTTCTATAATACGAAAATAGCATTTATTCAAATTTTTAAACAAATATATCAGATCTAATAAAACAATAAAATTCAAACCCATAACTTATGTCAACATTGATTGCTTTCGTTTCCATTATTTTCAATATTTTTCCTATTTTAATACAAAAAAAACATGAGTGCATATAGTGACATCTTTTAAGATCTTGTTGTTTGTCGTTTTATTTATATTTTTGTATACAATTTTTGTTTTGTTTTTATTCTTGTATTTTAAATTCGATTGATAGTTTGACTGACAGCAAATCGTTATAATGTTTTTAGTATAGTAACTATCAAGCTCATTCTTTTTCTTTTTTCACCCAACAAAAATCCTTTTATTTTAACATTTTATGCACACAAATATAAATATTTGTTTAAAATAAAAAAACAAAATAAAATAAAATACACAATATTATTGAATCTGGATTCATTGGATCACACACATCCGTCAAAGTCAAAATAGAGAAATCAATGCATAAGGTAAAAACATATTAGATTTAAGTTTTTTTTTTTTTTTTTTTTTTTTTTTTTTTTTTTTTTTTTTTTTTTTTTTAAGAAAAATATGTAAGTACATGAATGTAAGTTCTAGTAAAATATTTTTATTTTTTTATTTTTATTTCCTGGACAATTGTCTTTTATATCACAAAAAAAAAACTTATTATTATATGCACATGTAAGTATGTATGTATGTACCTATATTTTATAATAGACGGATGTGCTCTGTAAAACTTCGTTTTAAAAATGTGAAGAAGCCGTTGATGGAATGAATAAATTACATGAACGATACGGATTTCCAATGAATCTTCATACTTTTGTCTAGAAAATGAAAAAATAAAAATGTAAAAAAAAAATGAAATAAAATAATGAATATAATGTAGACAATACAAAAATATTTAAGTTTACGATTTCCTTGCACGTTATGTGTATCTTTCATTGCGATTCTTGTATATTTTTGCGTCAATAATAGCAGCAACTCACACAGTTCAGGCTTAGCTTATTTTATTATTTTTATTTTCTTTATTTTTTTAGAATGCATATATCACATTAGTCCATCAAATTGTAAATGATGGTGGTAATATTGTACTTATATATATTGTATACATATAAATATAAATATATGTACGGATGAATAGTTTTGATTTCACAGTGCATATCATATATGAAATAACAATAATTCACAATCATTCTTAAATATTGTTACACTATATGCATTTTACTATGTTGTTTGAAGGATATCCTTTTAGTAAATGACATAAGGAAAACGAGTTATTTTCTCTATTTTTTATTCTTATTCATATATGTATGTTTTTTAAGTAGCGTGAGATACCTTTTAAATAATAGCGCATGATATTATGTTGATGATACACGGTTGAAGCTTATTAGTGATAATGAAATACAATTTTATGTATTCACAAAACAATCATGAATACACAATATATATTCTTAAAGGATCTGTTGCATTAAATTTTTGCTATCTAATTGTTTTACGTTTATATTTTTTTCCATATACTTGATATTTTTTTTCTCGTTTGTTCATTATTTTTTATTATTTTCATTTTGATTAAAATAATGACTCCAAAATAATAATAAAAAAAAAAATTATAATAATGATAATAATAATTTTCTCAGAGGTGGACATCGCACTGTTTGTATTCAATATAATGACTTGATTTTAAAGGCGCGTGCAAAGAATCGATTAATTTTGAAAAGGGAGAATGCGATTTTATCCTGTAAAAAAGTATATATTGGCGCACGTACTCGTACACTTGTATGTACATATATGAATTTATGTATACAAATATTAAATACATATACATACACATATGTATATTGAATGAGAATTTCTTATAATGTTAAAATTATTATCTAAGGTCTCATCTTTGTAATTATAACTGCCCAATATACCCACCTACACCGTGGGCGGTTGAATTTATATAAATATGCTCTTGTCTGCATATTCTACGAGTATGTGCTGATCGATATTCTGTTCTTGTTTTATTGTCTGTATTGTTTTTTTCCTTTTATTTTTTTGGTGTTGTTATTATTATTATTGGAATTGATCGTTCATTCTGGGACTAAATTCGTTCACATGGAGAGCCTTTAAAAGGAACTTATAAATATATGTATACGAAAAAAAGTTAACAAAGGTAAAATTTAAAATATGTTATGTATTTCTTTTTTTTTCTAAATGCTGATTGCCTGATTGCAAGTAAAAACAAAGAACCATATGGTCAATTATATAGAGCAAACAGATAGTTATAAAAAGAGTGTGGGCATATGCGATTCCCTTCTTTCATATTCGTCTGTATATCACGTATATGCCGGTATGGTTTTCATTTAGGATTTTAGATATTTCATTCATATCATTGATTCATTTTTTCCACCTATCATTATTTACTGAATCATCATCACATCACATCAAAAGAAGTTTGTTTTTACATGTTTTTTTTTTCATTCAAAGTTTTTTTTTCCTCTTTTTGTGATAAGATTACAGGTATAATAAGTGGGTGCTGACTATAAATTAAGTTATTTGTTCAAAATTTTGTAATTCATTTTAATATTGTGATAGAAAATAAAGAAGAAAACAAATGTTTGAATACATTGATTGTTTGATTTTCAAATAAATAATTAGGTATAAAAATTGAAAAAAAAAAAAAACCTTAAAACAGAAATGTATTAGAAAATATCTACCGCATATTATTTTCGTTAAAGAAAGAGAACTATTAGCCAATCAACATTTTTTTGTTTTGTTAATTCACCCAAATAAATTTCGAGTTCAAAGTCTTTTTGTTACTAAATTACATACGTATACATATATACATACTTACATTTATGTGTCATATTCAGCAATGCAGTTAGATTAGTAACGGTTAATATTTTATTTTAAAAGATCATAATCGCGATCAATAATGTAGGTGGAGAAAATATTTTATTGTTGTACAATTTATTTTTATAATTTATAAGTATTTTTTATGGTACTTGTATATTGGATATATGTATGTGTACATAAATAGATATAACATAATTGTGTATTCGAATAAAAATTGTAGATCGCTTAAATCATATCGGCTGCTTGACCTTAGATATAATTCAAATCAGTAAGAATGACCTATGATAAACTTTAACGCCCTCTTGTTGTATTGTTTTATATGAAAAAAAATATGTACATACATATATACTATATTTATTAAACATTAAACTATGATCGAAATCGAATCAAATAGAAATCATTACATACCCTTAAGATAAATAATATCATTTCGCATTATATTATCACGAATACAAATAAAAATCAAAAGGAAAAAAAAGAAGAAGAAAAAATTGAAAAGAAGAAAGAAAGAAAAATAAGAAAAATTATACAATAAAAAAAAACAACGAACATTTTTGTATGTTGAAATCTGAGGAAGTGAAACAGAAGTACAATTTACTTATTTTAGAGAATAGATTCAAATTGACCTATGTAAGCTTATTGTTATAGAAAATTTCAGCTTCTTTAGATTTAATTTACACTAACAAAAGTCTACCAAATATAAAAACAAATAACATAAACTAGAACGAATATCTTGTATTCAAAAAGGTTTCTCGCTTAAATCTTTTGTTTTTTTTTTTCGTTCATAAAATCTCAAGTAAAATTTTATGTAGATGAGTATAGAGTTAAAAATCTTAATGAATATTTGCGAATTTTTTCCTTATTCAAATTCATCATACAAATTTTAAAATTTACTTCAGTTATTAACTAATTAGGTGCAAATTAAATGAAAAAATATATAAATGAAAAAAAAAAATTTTTTTTCGATTTAAAATGAAGTATTCTTCTTAAAGTTTGTTGTTTTTTTTTCCTTTTTTTATGGGAGTTGTTAAATTCTGTTATTTATTGTTTATAAAATAAAAATTATCCTTGACTTACATACTTTTTTGTTTGTTTGTTCGTAAAGAATTAGAAGAATCTTGTTTTTTATGATGCATTAAGATGTAGAGGAGAAAAAAACATATTTATAGGTTAGCAAAAACATCTTCAAGTTCATTTTGAATTTATTTTGTCACGATTTTCTTTTTTTTAAAAAAAAAAATCTTTTATAGATATTTTTTTTTATGTTTTTATTTTTATTATGCTCTTTTATTTATTAATTCAAACCTTTTCTTCAAGGTATTTTGCTTCTTTTTTTTTTGCAAAAATTTATTTGTATTGTAACGAAAAAATAAATAACATAATAAAGATTTCCTTTCACTTTAACTTTATTATAAAAGGGTGGAGTATAATTAATTCAAATATTATGAATACATAATTCAATTTTATTACTTCTGAACTTTTCAACTTTTTTTTTTCTTTTTTGAACTGAAAGTTCTATGTAAATTTTTCAAATTACATGTTCTTGAAATGTAACTCTTTGTTAAATAAATTCATACTGCAACCGGAACTCATATTTTTATTCATATTTATAGTAAAATAATTCTGTTAATGAAATTTTTATATTCTAACGCTCAAAAATTAGCTTGAAATGATCCTTTTTATTTTGTGAACAGTTCATTTGCCTTTCATGAACATTTAAGAGTATTATAGGAAGGAAAATTGAAAGACATGGAATAATCATTAGAGACCATTACATGGCAAATCAATAACATCAAGAAAGTATGAAAATTACAGGGTGTTCTTGTATTAAAAATGATAACTGTATAGAACATTTTTGAATTGTTTCCAAAATATTTTTTTTATTGGAATTTTAATTCTCTTGATTTTATGTATAATTTTAAATAGTTAAAATTTTCATTTCACTTATAAAATATATTTTTTTTATGATACATAGAATTTATTTTTTAATGTTTTCTTTTTTTCAATCATAAAAAAAAATATCCATGCATACAAAAAAGCCTGATACTACGATAAAATCAATTGAACGGTCATTACCATAAGAGCACTATTAAATAGATTGGCAGGTTAGTATACACACGGTTACTTCATGTTGTACAACAGACTACCCTACTTCATTACTGAAATAAAAATATAATATCGTTTTAAAGATATAAAAAGATCACATACATGTACAATATATGTATATGTATGTACTTGTACATATATTTATTATTGCATCTTTTTAAACTTTGGTTGAGATGTTGCTTATCGTGCCTTATGGATATTGCAAAATAGTTATGATATGTACGAGTACTTGTATGTATATAGAAATAATATGTATCATTCGCAGTGCAGTCTTTATTTTTTAATACATTATATAGAGTACATTAACCGCAATAATATTTGAACTAAGTCACTATTTTATGATATGCATTTTGTTGCTATTACAAGTAATTTACAGAATAACTTTAAGAAAAGATATTTACGATTATAACGCTTTTAATTGGTTTGAAATTAAAAATAATACTAAAAAAATTAAATTTACAAAAAAGAAAAAAAAAAGGATTCTCTCTCACTTATGTACATAAAAGACATTGCAATTCTGAGAAAAAGGAAAAAAAATTGTAATTTTTACACAGATGTATATAATTAGTTGTGGTATTTTATAATGATAAAATATTTATATGTTTTGTTTTTATTTTAAATATATACACAAATGTAAATTTTTCAAATTAAGAAAAAAACAAACAGAAAAATTCATTATGTTATTATTTATAAGGATTTTATTTTTTCTAAAAAAAAAAATACTCATATGTTGTTTTAATTACAT
Organism: Bombylius major; assembly: GCA_932526495.1. Classification (NCBI taxonomy): domain Eukaryota; kingdom Metazoa; phylum Arthropoda; class Insecta; order Diptera; family Bombyliidae; genus Bombylius; species Bombylius major. The sequence goes on along the minus strand of OW052044.1, from coordinate 17,270,124 downwards.
ATTTTTATTATCATGAGAAGACCTTTTAATCCAATAAAAATTGAAGTAGTTACTATAAATTTTAAAAATGATGTTTTTTTAAATATTTTTTTTTTGTCTAATTTAAAAATATATCAAGGAAGTGTTTCGTTTTTTGTTAAAATGTATGATATTAAAATTTAAAGGAAACAAAACAAAGAAAAAAAAATTTAAAAAAAACAGATATTCAGAAAAAAAATAATAAAATAAATAAATAGATAAATTGTGTTCCACACATAACATTTTATCTATACAATTGGCAGCTAAATATGGCATTGCACGCATTTAATGTAAATGCAAATCGCTGTCGCGAATAGTTCACTCTAACATATATGATGATATACATATATTGTATATAATTATATGTTGAGGAGTATATAAAAAATAAAATATATATTTTTGTAGTTTTTTTTTTCTTTTTTTTTTTTTCCTATTATGTTTTAAATTTTATAGTCACTTTTTGCAAATACACTCACACATACTCACATACATACATGTATATAATTCATATTAAATATAAAAAAATAGACTTATACGAGAAAATAAGATCGTTCATCTATATATTCTACATACAAAAAGGATTATCTCAATGTTATATATTTATACATACAAATTTTTTACTGATTTTCTAGCATTACAAAGTTAACAAAAAACAAATAAAAAAAAATTGTAAAATTTTTTTCAAAAAATATACAAATAATAAAATGATTCAAGCTACGTAAATTTCTATCTTTGAAAATTTTAACTTTATTTTTGTCTAACGTGGTTTATTTTTATTTTTTATTTTTTTTTCTGGTAAATCGCGACGATTTTATTTTTTTTTAAAAACAAAGAGGAAAAAAAAGTAAAAGGTGCAAATATGACACTATAGCCTATACGATAAGCGCCACAAGATTATATTCTGATTGGCATTAATAATGGATTATCACGAAATCGACTGTTTATTTTACATTTCTACATTGAGTGAGCAACATTTTAACACGGATACAGAAATTATTTTATTGCTCTTTTTTGATATATTATTATAATCAAAAATTTAAATTTTTTGGAAGAAAAGTGTTTACAAAAAAATCTTGTGTCTGTAATGTATGTACAGGATGTTTCATAGGTTAAAACAATTGGTAAAGTAAAGTTTTCAGTTTTTATGGCCTATCAGAATTAATATGAAACGATCACTCTGTTATCTACTAATTTATAATTAACTTATCGTAATTACTTATAAAGTACGACAATAATATGTATGATGAGAAAAGAGATTGTAAACTAAATTAACTTTCTTATCTGTAATAAACTATCGTACAGTACGCACGTGTTTAAAAATCTCTACCCTAACCGTTCGACTCCTACAAGTTATTGATGACTTACCCCTTTAAATTAAAGTTACCAATAAGTTTGTGGTTTATTTTCGAAAAATTTTCCAAAATGATTCGTCATATTTATAAATTGAAAAAAGCTATACTCTACTAGGTCTATCTTTCGAAAAAATTTTATAGAATTTATTTGGCGTATTTCAGTGAAGAAAAAATAGAAAAAATTTTCCACTATCATAGTGTATTTTTTTCATTATTTAAAAGTAACTTTAAAAATTGTCGAATTTCATATCGCCCATTAATTCAAGGATGATCATTTTCTAAACACTCTGTGTGTGTTTTCAGCTTCAAAAAAAGTATACCTATTGTATACCTATATTATTTTCTAAAATATATCATATAAAATGAGAAAGTAAAAGTTGTAAATAAAACAAAATTAAATTTAAATTTAATAGAAAGCAAAAAAGTATTTAAATTATATTTTTTATTTTTTCGAATATATTACATGTAAAATATGTATTTTATTTTTAATTACTATTACTTTTTAATAAATAGAAAATATCAAAACACATTATATTCATATTATAATTTAACACTTTTTATATTGAATTACTGACACTTTTTAATACCAATATAATGCAATTTTATTTTATCATCTTCTTCTTACGTTTTTAGTTGTTGTTGTTTTTTTATATATTTTTTTTATATTAATTTTGATTTTTTTTGCTGCTGTATTTTACTATTTACCTGTTGGGCACAACAAATTTACATATTCACATTATTTTGATTTGCGTGTTTATTGAAAGATTGCTAAACATAAGTGCAAATGACTTGGCGCGTACGCAAAATGCAACATTAACTAAAACATAAAATAGATGTTATTCATATATTATGTACGTTTGTATACATATTTTTTGTTTTTTTGTTTTTTTTTTTAAGTATTTAAATGTGAAAAATACAACATGCATCATTTACTGATGTTCGAATAAGATAATATTTCATACTATGTACTTGTTGTTGTTGTTGTTCTTTTAGCATACATATTTATTTATTTATATTTTCGTTTTTTTTGGTTTTGCCTTTTTTTTTGAAAATGTAAATCTTTTATTTTGTATATTATTCATAGAAAAACTAAAACAAAAATTTTAAATCATAATATTTTTTTTTCATAATATTTTTCAATTTTTTTCTTCATCTTTTTTTATACTTTTTTATTAGAGCACGCTAATTACACAGCTGGCAAAACAGACGTACTAATACTTAATTGAAGAACATTTAACATCTTTCTTTTCATTTAATAAAAATTTTTCAAAGTATATATTTGTATGTTGACGCATATATACGCAACATATACATACATATACTCGTATGTATGTATGTAAGTAGAATTTTTTTACTATAGTATATACATACCTACATATATGTACATATACATAACATATTAAAATATGTGAAAAAGAGTACGCGCAAATAAGATGAATTGCACTATAATAGTAGCATCCTGTAATTTTAATTACAGAATTTAAGTGGTAGCCATTAGGACTAAAACTAAAGGGTAATGTTGCTCAATCATGATGAAAGATTTAAACATTCAATGTTCAATGATTATGCTTACTTTGCATTATTTTCTTTTGTTTTTTTGTTTTTTTTTTTTTTTTCACAAACAAAAAAAAACAACAAAAATTATCCATTTTTCTCACATATTATGTTGAATTACATTGATGTTACTTCAAAATATATTACATTAAATTCTGTAATAAAAAACAAATGTAAGAAAAAAAAACCACAAAAGTAATATAGAAAAGATTTAAACACTTTTAAATGCTTGTAAAGGTCAAAATGTAATAGACTATATTATGATGAAATCCTTAATTAAGACAAATCATTGATGATGTGAATGTATTAAGAAATTTACGCTAGAATGACATTAAAAACTGTGTTTTTTTTTTATAAACGAAAAAAAAAAGCAAAGAGAACAACAAGAAGAAAAACTTAAATATGAATTAATTAAATGTAATAAAAAAATGTAATTAAAATATAGAGATTCGATTGGTCATTTCATGGAAAGTAACTGTAAATTAGTTTTTTTGTTTTTTTTGTTTTTTTTTTTTGTGTATAAAATTAAAGTAATTTGCAGAACAGATGAAGAAGAACAGTTGAACTCAAAACAATTAAGTAATTACAAGTAATGTGACTGAATTATTTTTCTTTTGTGAATTTTATTGTGAAGTTTTAGCTTTTTGTTTTGTTTTGTTCTTTTTTATTTTTTCGATTAAGAAAAAGAAAATCACATTTAGAAAATTTAAATTGTGAAAAAAAGGTTCTCAGCATAAATGAACAAAGATACTTTTTTTTTGTTCATCATGACTTAGACAACTTTTTTTTATTTTATTGTATTAAGATTTGTAGGGGAATTACTTTGAATTAGTTGCAGTTCCTGTGTTAATGGAGGATGTGAGCTAAAAATGATAATTTCTCAGATAATTGACTAACATTTATGGGAAAAGTGATAGTCATGTCAAAGAATTATTACAAATTTTTTATTGTTTGAAAATGGATCTTTCAGGATACCAAATATTTTTTTAATTTTTTATTTAGTCCTAGCTGTATATTAGAATAAATTTAGATGATTTTAAATTTATTATTCACTTTCTTCTCTTGCAAGAAATAAATAAAAAGTAAACTTTCCACAAGTAAATTTTTTGATACATGTATGTATTAATTCAAATGACGAAGTTTCGCGCTTAAATCTTTTGATTTGTCCCTTTGTAAAAAATTTTTTAGAAAACTATAAAAGTAGTTAACAAACCATTTTGGACTTTTCTTTAATGTACTATATTATTTTACTTGATTTTCATCTTATTAAATTGTTTTTTTTTAAATTTTTTTAAATAAAAGAAAAAGTTATTTAAAACACAAAGTAAAAATTTCGTAACTATAAATATTCTGTGAAATTTGTTCAACCTAGAGAAAGCCTCACAAATTGGTAATAAAAAGAAATCATGAAATGGAATACATACTATATAATATAGAAAATTACTATGTGTAACTTTAAGTTAGAAATTTACACACATATATACAATAAATATATTTTAACAAATAATCATTTAAAAATTCATAAGTTAAATTATTCAAACACATAAAAACACCACAGAAAAGAACAACAAAAACAAAAACAAAATAATATGCCTACATATCTGTGTAAATGAAAAATTTTAAAATTTATTACTTTTCTCTTTATTTATTATAATAATCAATATATCATTTTGACAAATATCTAATTTTAATGTGAATACAATTATGAACATATTATCAAATTACCTGGTAAAACAAGTGTCCAATTAAAAATGTTCATTTTAAATTGTGAAAATAGAATATATTCTTTAACATCTTTAAATCTATTCAAAATGTCTATGAAGAATTTTATTTAATATTATTGTACACAATATAAAATCGAATTTAATGTATCTGTTGTGTATAATAAAAATGTATTTTATGTATGTATGTATGTATACAATTGTATATTCAAATATATGTATGTATGTAAATGTGCGGAAAAATTACAAAATTTTCCCACATCAAATCAAAACATAGTTTATATGTAGCAAAAAGACATCAGAAAATCGAAAATTTATGAACATAAAGCCATCCGTTACAGTTGATCTGTTGCAAGTTGTATTAGTCCGTGTCCAGAGATCTAGACATACATTTATATAAAAGAACCATGAAATAGCATATTTATAATGTTAAAGCTTTTAGACAAAAAAAAATAACGTAAAGAGAGAAAAAAATTACACATAGTATCTGCATATATTGAGTAGTATTTTGTATTATAAAATTTAAAAAGAAAAAAAGAGTTGTTTTTTTTTTCCTTTTTTCATTTTAGAAAAATAAATTCATTTCTAAAAGAAGATGGTTTATGAAGGATCGCATACCATGATTTACAACTTTTCATTTAAAAACATTCAAAGTAAAATTGCATATATGTTTAAAGGAGAAAAAAATATATATAATATGTAAGTACGAATGTTGTTGGGATATAATATTTTGCTGCAATAATATTTTTCGTGTGAGAAATATGAAGAGAAAAAAAATTCAGTCATTTAATATTACAGATTATAATGGTGCAGTACCTAACTATAATATTTGTTAAATATGAATAGAGTTTTTAAAAAAAAAACACATATAGAAATAACAAGATATAAGTATACATACATGTTTTAGATATTCATAACAGATACTAGACTAGATGCCTAAATTATTTTTGTTATGCATATACATATGTGGAAAATGCATTAAATATTCAGTAGTCAAAACTTTAACAACCGGTCACTTGTTCACACTCTTTGGCCACTTTTTAAGGTCTTTTTTTTTTTAATTTTTATATTATTATTTTATTTTATACTTTTGTATATGTATGGATGTAAGTATATAGTATATACATACATATGTATGTTAAATTTAACATGTTTTCATCTTTCATCTTAAACATTAAACAACAACACTGTTGAAGTATCTGAAAGGAAGCATTTACTTGACTTGTAAAATAATAGAATAAATGCATCATTTTTAGAATCGTGTGTACTGTTTTCGTATGCAAATCACTTTTCACTTGCAAAGTATAAATTCAAAAAAAAAAAAAAAAAAGCCTTAAACTTAAAATAAATGTATATTACGCTATGGTTAGTTTAAGATATTCTATTTAAATTGATGTATCTGTAAGTGCATATATTTTATAGATACATTTATCTTTTTTACGTATAATATCACTATTACCACACTATCTATACCACCACCAGTATTTGAAAAAAGAAAAAAAATTGTAAGTAAAAAGGAAATAAATACATCGGGGAGGAATATATATATAAGTTGGCTTTTTTTCTGTTTTTTTTTTTTTTTTTTTTTTTTTGTATTGAATATACATCACTTTGTATGAGTTTCTGTAACATATGTTACCGCACTGTGAGATATATCTTTTTAAAGCTATAAGACGCCGATCTATAAGATGAAGATCATAAGCGTTTTGTAGTAATGGACAGGATTGATTGATTTATTACTTACTGGTGTTGTACTCTTCAATTTATCGAGGTCTTAGTTTTTTGTTTTTTTGTTTTTTTTTGTTTTAAATGTTCTTTTTTTTTCTTCTTTTTTTTTTCTTCATACTTTTTGTTGAAGTATGAGCGTGAAAAATTGGCAAAAGTTATTGATTTACGCGCATACTTTATAGATGAAGTTCAAATATATATAAAACAACAAGATAAAAACAATATAACAATTAAAAGAAAAAAAACGGCTTCATGTAATATACGAGTATGTATGTAAAAAAAGAATATCAATAAATTTTAAGTTCTATTTTGAAATAAACATTGTTGAAAAATATATTTTTGCTATTTATTTATATTTTTATTTTCGTTTTTGTTGTTGTTTTAAATTTTTCTGTTAAGTTTTTTTCGCGTGTTTTCAATGATTTCAACACTATGACAAAATATTAAATTTCTTTTTTAGATCAAAATTGTTCTGTACAAAAAAAAATAAATACACAACACTTAGTATTATATATGTATATGTATACAGATACTTTTAAGTATATATTTTACAAAAATTATATCTGATTGTTATTATTATTATTTTTTATTTTTAATTATCATGACATGCAATGAAATTATAAAAATTGTTGCTGAGTGCTGAATAAAAACCTAGTAAAATAATATTTAGGAAGAAGGCAAAAAAAAATAAAAAAATAAAAATAAAAATAAAAACAAGAATAATGAAACATTTTATCTCTTTTACTGTTGACGTTTCATATTTCACAGCATGAGATATTAAATTCTTTTTACTGAGATACCAGCAATGTGCTTGCCTTATTTGACCTCTCCCACAAATCATAGAGTATTTTCTATATGGCACATATGTGATCTCATAACACATAATACTGTTTATGTATGTAGTATTATTGTAAAACAGTTTGTATTTTGATTTTTATATGATTATAACACATATTTATTATACAATATATTAAGGGAAAAAAAATCCATATAGATATATAAAGTTTTTCTTTTTTTTTAATTTTTTTTTAATCATAAGTATAATAATTTTAGTTATACACAAAATCTAGCTGTGAGTTAGTCCAAAAGACCATGTTAAAAGAGCAAAAGACCATAACCTCTAACGTGTATCTTTAGATCAGACCTAATATATCAATTTATGTTATCCTTAGTTCATATCTTCATATCATGCCACCACATCATTTATACATTTTTGTACTTTATTGTATATTCATGATCTTCCTACATACATACAAACATACTCCTATTACAAATGTATATTTCTTATTTTAAAAATAATACATTATTATTTTATAAAAATATATATGTATTTGTAATGTATATGTATCAATATGTAATCTATATCTCTCATATATGTACATAATACATACATATATATGTTGAATTATTTAAGTACATTTTACAGAATTTATTACGAATTGAATTTGATTGGACTTTGGGCAAGCAATTTACATCTTACAAATTTTTCATTTCATATCTTTCTAAATTTATAACAAATCAAAAATAATGAAATATATACATACGAGTATATGTATAATGTACATACATATATTTCTGTATTTTAAAATATTGTGAATATTGTTTTATTTATTTTTGCTGTCGTTGTTTTTGTTTTAATTTAATCATATAATAGATTCCTTCTAAAAGATATATCACAACAACAATTTAGTAAAGGATATCTCACTGCGTTTATATGATTGTTTTTTGCTTTTTGTTTTTTTTTTTTACCATGGATATAGCATTACATTTGAAATTGTATTTTGATTTATAAGGCGATGCCAGAGTTCATTTTCTGAGAAATTATAGAGTTTTGCTATTTTTTTTTTGTTTTTTGTTTTCTTTTCTTGAATTCTAATTTTTATTTGATTTTTTTTTCTGCACTTTTACTGTTATCTAAGTACACTCCATATATACTTTGTATAAAATTGTATAACTTGTCAATCATTTTATATGTTCATTTATTTATATTCATCTGTGATGATGAGAATATATCGTACTCGTACATCTATATGAACAAGAATATGAAAAATGATTAATTTATAGTGATTTATGTTATTTAATTTTTATATATTATATTATGTACTATTCGTTCATATATATAATGTATTATGAATATGTAATTGGATATGTGTAGAGTGATAGATTATATTTTTGATTTGAATTGTATAATTCAATATATAATAAATGAATTATTTTTGAAAAATGCATCTTGAAATAAACAAATTGATAATGTCAAAATTAGTTAGATTATTTGTAAGTAAATTATTTGTTTTGTTGTTTTTTTTCTTTCTTCTTAAATAATTATTTTTAATTTGTTTAAATAGTTGTATATTAACTTGTGAGATATGAAATTTATAAACTAAGTATTTAAAAAAAAAAAACAAAGTTCAATTGTATTGTACAAGTTAACAAAATTCTATGATTTAATTTTTGTATGAAAAAAATACTGTTTTCTGCTACAGTTCAAAGAAAAACTAGATATTTGAGATAAAATTATAAAATTAAATCGCAAAGACAAAGATAATTATTTTCAAAACTTTACTTCTATTTTTAAAGTATGTATAAACAATTAAATGTAATCAGTTACAATTATCAAATCTTTTAAAATACATTACAAATTTAATTAAAAAAAGCAAAGTTGCTGTCATAATTATATTTTTCTTTTCTGGTTTAATCTGCTTTTATTAGATTTTTTTTTATAATACAAAACATTAAAAATTAAGCATTTTAAAATAGAATGGGAAAATAAATGAAACAATTACAACCAGAAACATTTGAAAATATTTTTACTTTTAAATTATTAAATTCACATTAAAAACTCATTAAAAATGTTATTGATATACTTTTCTTTAACTATCTTGAAATATGTTTGAGAAAATAAAATTTAGATAAAAAGATATTCAAATGATGTGATTACAAACTCACAAGATTTAAAGTACAATTATTTTTTTTAGCTGTGAACTAATTTAAATTAGAATTTTTATATGATGATATTATTTATGATAATAATTTTTCAAATTAATGTGCGTTGATATAATATATGAATTATAATCGAATAAAATAAGATAGAATCTTCGGCGCCGATAAATATCTATAGATAATACAATGAAATGGTAATGTTTTGGCTAATTTATCCGGACCCTTTTGAACTTGCGTCGATATTCAAATAAAAAAGAAATTAAAACAAACAACAAAGCGTTAACTTACTAAAATAGAGTTTGAGATATAGTAGGAATTAAAGGAAAAAAAATACAATCACACAGAAATGAAAAGAAGAAGAAAAAAACAGCATAAACAAAAAATTACAATTCTATTGTACTAACCATTGATTATGGCCTTCCATTAAATTCCAATTCATTGGCAATGAGCTGAAATTAACATAACAAATTATTCGTTCGTGACTTAGCCATAAATGACTTAAGAAAATCTTCCATCTCAATATACTAGTTAAATTTCTATATGTAGTTTTTTTTATCTTTTTTTTTTTTTTGTATATCACATTTACGAAATGCTTTTTATAATTTTTGTTGTTGTTGTATGTATGTATGTCTTATCTTATATGCTTACATAACATATGCATAACATTATCTAAAATACATATATTCTTATTGAAGAAGATACTAACTTCAATTCAACTTGCTGCAGATTTCATGTCATTTCCCTATAAATGCCAATGTTTTTTATGGTCAAGTTACTTATACGCAGAATATCGTAAATTGTGAAATATTGGCTATTATAATACACTGAATTTGATTTTACTTACAATATGTACATTGTACATGCAGTATATATACAATAACATACATACATATTACATTTTAAAAGAAATATTGTAATATGTTTATTTTATTTTTATAAAAATTTTTTTTTTTACTTTTCTTCGCTAAAATCTCCTTTTTTATAATAAACAAAAAAACTGTATTTCAATTTTTACAATTAAAATTTTTATTTTATTATCCTACGCTCACTTTATTTTATTTAAAGTTGTTTTTTTTTGTCTCCAATAAAGAATAGAAAAAACAAAAATGTCTTAACAATTATTTTCAAATTTGTTAAAGTAGCTATCTTTGTTTAAATAAATATCTATTAGGAAAATATGTATAAGAAAGTTTCGCGTCTAAATCTTTTGTTTTATTTTTATGTTGATTATTTTTTGTGTATTTTATTTTATTGCTAAATTTCAAAAGAAATATTGTATATTTTATTTAAATATGTTTTTTTTTATTTGAAAAGCAGTTACATTTTTTAAGGTTAAAGATGTAATTTTTTATTTATTGTTAAAAAATGATATCATTTCATATCATAGAATATCGGATAACAGAAATATAAAAGTCTTAAATTCATTTGATTTATATTGATTATGATGAAAAGTCTACAATAAAGAATTTTTTTATTGATACATTAATATCTCGAAATATTTAGATTTTGTGTTGTTGATGCCTGGAAAGATAGTGAAAGATCACCCACTGAGATTCAATTTGATATTTTTAAAAATTTTTATGATTGTAATAAATTTTTTGTAAATTAAAATCAGTTTGAAATGTTGAATTTAGAACAAAAGGTTAGTTTTAGTATATAATAATTTTTTTTTTTATTGTTTGAAAGACTCTGAATAAATCCTTTTAGTAGTAAAATTGTTTATTAGAGCACAAGTTGTCTGTAACAAATCGGAATTGTGAAAATTTTCATGCATAAGGCTTAAAAAATTGAGCTTATGTTGTCAGCTGCTGAAAAAAAAACTTTTTTTTAACAAATGAAGCTCATCATGAACGTGACACTTAAATTGTGAGTTACAAATACTTCATGTAATTTATTTTAAAATTTCAAAAAAAAAATTAGCTTCTAGAAAGAAGGTGTATTAAATATCCTGTCTAATTAAATTATCTACAAGTATCATAATTTTTCTATATTTTTCTATTCCAACAATAAACTTGAATTTTGTTTCATATTTATTACAGTTTCTTTTTCTAACAGTCCCAACGCAGTTTAAATTTTAAAATTGAATTCTTGAATAAGATGATACAAGGTATTAAAAAAATGACCAAAACACAACAGCAGTAAGGTGAAAAGAACAACAACAACTTCTGTAATGAAATATGCGTACGTATATATAAGAAAACAAAAAATTTAATTCTTCTTACCACAGAAAATTTTCATTCATATTTTTACATTGAGTACGACAATGAATCACATCGATGACCCTTACCAGACATATGTACGTAAACATACAACAGCAACAATTAATGAGTATCATCAATTGTAACATAAGAATATTCATTTTTGTACTTGTTTATATTTTTTTATATATACATATATGTATGTATGTATAAAAATGCTTGTATATAGAGTTCATCGTCGTGTTGGACAGTTGAAAAATTGAAAAAAAAAATACCAGAAGAAAAAGAAGTATATGAAATACTTGCGACCTGTGCAATACTCAATATTATTTTCCATGAAAGTAAGTATCTTATAAACTTATAATAAACAACTATGAAAATAGTTATGAAATAAAAATTGTTTTTTTTTCTTCTAGCTTCTACTTATTATATTTTTTTTTTCTTTAAAAATAAAAACCAGATTAAAATTACAATCTATGTATCCTTGCCTTTTATATAAATATACATTTGTGTGTATCTATATATGTATTTTTATATAAAATAATATCCACTCCCTCAGTTTCATTATAGTTTTTAACGTGGTTTATCCTCTTTACAATTTGACATTTTTACTGTTTTCACACTCTATATTCACAGTTGGGTTACCTTTGAAAGCATCACCATCATCATCATCAGTAGGAAAATGTATTTCAGACGCATTTCGATGGGTTTAGACTTTTTTTTATAAAACAGAAAAAAAAATTGTTTGTACAAAAAGAATATATATTGCAATATATGTATGTATGTATGTAGATATATACATAGAAGTATTAAGGTAAATACAAAAATATGCTAACTCTGAATTAAGCTGGTTTTCTACTAAACTAACATGGTTTTGATATCTTTAAGAAGCACTCTTTGAGTATAAACTGCATCCAGATACACATACTGTAATATATACTATGCACATATACATTTATAATACATAAGAGTTATTTTTCTCACTTTGTTCATATTCCCGGGGGCATAAATCACCATTGGGTAACAACACAAGTAAATCGCGCATTTTGTTGATAAAAATCTCTAAGGAACTGGCTTTAATAGGTTCAAACATAAGTTTCAATTAATTTGCAGTATTTTTTCTTATGCTTACTTTTAAAGTAGTAATATTACAGTTAAAATAAGATTTCCCAGGCCTATATCTTTACACTTTGAAAAATATTTGTTTTTATTCTTTTTCTTATTTTATTTTGTTTTTATATTATTAATGATTAATGTTTAGTACATAAAGTGTTAAATTTTTTTTTTGGATTTTTTTTTTTTTTTTTACAAAGAATGAACACATATACCATTTAAGTTTTTTTCTAACGATTACATTTTCTAGTCATCATATTTTATAATCTTATATAAACATAATTTGATATACATTTTTAATTGGTCATGAAAACAAAAAAAAAAGTATCCTTCTGACATTGTTTAAAAATTTAAAAATTTTTTTTTAAAACACAAATTATATTAAAATTAATTAATTCTAGATCAAATGGAATTTTAACAAAGTTTGTTTATTTTGTTCTTTTGTAGAATATTTTTTAAGTCACCAAAAATATAATATCATCAACATTTATAAATCAAACAGCAGGGTTACTTTTATTTAAATGATTATAACTTATAAATTTGAGCTCGTTTATAAAAGTGGTTATTTTTTTGTTTTGTTGAATTATATTTTATGAACAGTTTATTATCTTAAATAAATCTGTCACATCTAATCGACCAATTAAGTATCAAGTATGATGATGAAACTCAGCACGTATATACGTTATACCAACAAAAAATAAAATTTCCAAAGCTTTTTAGAAACACATAGTTCCAAAGAAAAACAGACGTGTTGTTTTTTGTGATCTGCGTTCAAATGTTCAGACATTAATTAAAATATTTAACCACTTTGTCAATACACATAATATTTTATTTTATTTTTTTTTTTGCAAAAGAAATAACATGATGTTTTGACCCAAAATGGAGTGAATTTCTTGATGGCTTTATTATCAAATATTTAATGTAATAATCCATTTTATTTGATAAAATAAATTTTTGTTTTAATTTTTTCCAATAAGAACTTATTTTAAGTTAAATTTATGTGTTGATTTAAATTCTTTGATTCTCGAAAATAGAACAAGTGAGAATGATATGCTCCAGATGCATTTATTTCAAGTCTTTTCTATGAAATAATACATGAACAGAAAGAAGAAATCCTACTTTTCATTAGCTATGGATACATCGTACCTAAATAATATGTATAAGAAAATTCTAATTGAATACTGGATTTTTATTAAACCAGTGTCCAAACCAGAAGTCTGTGTAATGTCCTGTCTCCACAGACTTTAAGCACTTTTTTTTCATTTCAATATAACAAAGTGAATTTAATATGTTGTATGAGGAAAGCTTAGACATCATTTTCTATAATTCAAGAAGAAGAAAAAAGTGTTGTTAATGTCGATTTACTATGGCAGTCTTCATTCAGGTACGTTTTATATTTTACAATTCCAAAAACAATTGTACGATAAAAATTCATTTTTATTTTTAAAATTGAATTTTAATACTTTTTAAATTTTTGTTGAATTGAAAAATCAAAACATTTAATACACATACATATTTTCTACCACGCATATCCCGTGCAACCAAGCTATAAAGTTAGCTATAAAGAATTATAAAGATTTGCGTGAAGCTCTTTATAGAAAAAACCAAGGTTTTGATTAAGATCGACATCGATTTTATTCACGAAATTCGACGTCAGCTATAAAATATTTCGATGAAGAGCTTTATCGAATTTTGTTTCAACATCTGTATAGAGCGTTAAAGGAATCTTTTTTGGAATTTATAGACATAATTTTTAAAAAAATATGTTTTCTTCTTTTTTTTTTAATTTATTTATATTACATATTATATGAAAGACAATTGAAAACAATTACACTGAATTATGAGAATAAGAGTGTTCAAGTTATGAATTGTCAAATGCATTTTTAAAGATCTTTGTCCGTCTTTGAAATCTTTGACATCGATAAAGAACGTGAAGCTTCTTTGTTTGTCTTTGAATAACGTTAAATATCGTGCAATATCTATATAGTTGGACAAAGTTACTTCACGGCTGATTGCACGGGATTCTTTTAGAATTCTATTTATATTCATATTTAATTATATAAGAAAGGAAAAATAATCGGAACCAATCCTCTTTTTCAAAAAATAAAATATTAAATTCCATTTTGATGTAAAAAAAAAAAAAACAATATTGATTCTATATTCTATAGCCAGATAAAATTGTATCAAGTGATATTGTGTTAAGATTTTTCTTAAACATTCCGATAAAATACGAAACATAAATGTCGTCTGTTATATGCTTTTTCAAGAATATAAAATTTTACTTTATGTAACCTTAATATAAAATTTAAAAATGAAACTAATAAAAAGAAAAACAAAATCGTAATATCTATAAAAAAGGACAGTTAGTATCTATACATCTTAGTTTTTTTTTAATCCTTTAACTTAAGTAGTTCAAATTCTTTAACAAATCGATAAGATTATCATAAAAACCACTCGTGGACACATAGCATAAATGATCTTCAATATTATATTTTTCTGTTGATCATATTCAATTTTCTTCTTTTTTTTTTTTTTTTTTTTTTTTTTTTTTTTTTTTTAGAGTTTAAGTTTTGATATTGTTTTGTTTCTTTTTAATTTTCCAATTTTATTGGATGATTTTATGACATCGATGACACTTTATTACTATCCACCACACGTACAGGTACATATAATGACTACCTTGTGGTAAAATACTTTTATATTCATTTTACGGGAGAGTCAGAATATTTTTTTTTTTATTTTACTATTTTTTAAATTTTTTATTTTTAGTTAGCCTGTAGTGCATAATCATTTTTGGTTGAGAATAATGATAATGATGGTGATCATAATGACGATGATGATAATAATACTTACGACCGCACACATTGAATATGGATCGAATTGAAAATCATTTCAAATATTGAGTAGGCTTTTGAAATCTTTTAAAAAGGGTGATTGAGTAAGTATTTTTTTTTATATTTCAGTTAAAACATAAACATACTAAGAAAAATACAAGTTTTTATCGAATTTATAGGATGACATTAAAAAAATATAATTCTAATAAAGGATTCACTTTTTGTACTCAAATTTTCAATTTAGAATTTAAAAAATAAAAAGCGAAAAAATCTTCAATTAACTCACCCTGTGTACAATTAAAGTATAAAATATAATAAACAAAAAAAAATGGATCTTTATAAAAAGCATACATGAAACAAAAACGGAAATTTATGTATGAGAAAAGGGTATTGATTTCTATATATATGGGAACCGTAATCGTATTTTCTTAGATAATGGCATCATAAAAATGTGAATTTTGATCAAGTGAAAAATAAATAGAAACTAAGAAATCATATATTAGCTAATAAGTTATTTTCGTCGGCATTTTGTTTTTAATCTGTATATATGAATTTTTGTATGACTCATAAAAACAAAGATATTTTAAAAATTCTTGCTAAAGTTTTGAAGAAATTTTAGAACGGCTATAATTGTGTTTTAAACACGAAGAGGTAAATTTATCGTTTTAAAAATCTAAAACTTTCTTTGATTGTGTCAAGGACTCAAATCTATAAAATTCAATTGGATTTGAAAATGAATAAATCGATTTTCCATAAGATTAACTTTTTATTAATCGAAACAAATTTATTTAAAATTTCTTAGTCTCAAATCTTGAAATTCACATAAATCAAAATATTAGTCTGTATTATTTTCAATTATTCATAATTAGTTGAAATAACAAATAACAATTTTTGTTTTATAATAAATCAGATTAAAAATGACATTTTTAAACGTAATATTTAAATTGTCAATATCTGTACTTATTGTGACAGAATCTTACAATTGAGAATAGTCATAAATTATTTCAGTATATGTATATAGGTAAATGAATGTGTACATATTTTAAAATAAAGTAAAGAAAATATTTAAATTAACTATTATAGATATTTAAGCTTATGTGTATAGTGTATTACATTTACAGATACTTGACCATAAAGTTTTAATTTACTTACCATTTCGTTGAACAATAAGATAGATAATAATAATGTGTAGGTGTTATAAGTATAAAGTGGCGTTAACAATTGCTATATACCTACACACGTATCTATAAGCAAAAAATAAATACAAAAAAAATAACATATATAGAACTAACTTGGCAGTTAACTAGCATTTTACAAATTATTTGCATAAGACCTTATCCATTAACGAGATCAAGTTAATCGACCATTTGTAGTAAGAAGACAACTAACAACTCTTTTAAAACTATTATTTGTCCATTTTTGCGTCCACAATATATATAGTATACGTATAAATGTACATAAAAATACTAATATACAAATTTACCATAAATAGATGATAAAATTTATGTTTTTCAGAAGCTATTCAGATATACTTACTTAGTTTAAGAGTAATGACTGATCGCATTTTTTTTCTTCTTGAAACAACAAAAAATAAGAAAATTAAGTGTTCAAAGTAAATTACATTGGAAGGATTGTAAATTAATTATTATTGAACATTTTTTTTTTTTTTAATGTTTGAATTTAAATAATTTGGTATGTGTTCTAATATATCAAGTTGTTTGACATTAAAGTCGTTTTCTTGAAAAAAAAAATAGAAATTGATAGAAAATAAAATAAATTAAAACATTATTTTCAAGAGAAATATTTTAGCATAATTAAATTGTCAAGTTGTAGTTTTTTGATCTGCTCATTATGTGTTCTATACTATTCTCTTCTCATAACCAGCACAAGTTCGAACGAAGCATCTATCAACACTTTCTTTTTTTCTTCATGATTTTCTCCCTTTCCTTTTCATATGTATGTACATATGTGCCACCGATGTGATGTGCTCAATAACAATTTAGATATATTTTGCACTTTACCAAAAGTCTGAGATTTTTTTTTACAAATCCTCAAAAACTAATATACTCAAACCTGAAATGTTAAAGTTTAATGGACAGCAGCACTATCAATGAAATATCTATACATACATGTAATTATATAAGATTATATAAAAAGAAAGCATTTTAAAGGTCAAGATCAAAACATGTCCTTGCATTTCTGATAAATGAAAGTTGCTTTTTATAAACAAAAATAAGTATTGTGCTTTAAGGGGTTAAAATTTATTCAAATATTAAAAAAAAGAATAATTAACGGAAATTTAATTTTATTAATTTTTCTTAAATCTATAACTTTCAAAGTAATCTGACATTAACATGTAAAATGTATTTGATGATATTCATTTTTTTTATATTATTCAAAAGCAAGAAAAAAAAATAAAAATAAGAAACGTACAAAACAGCAAAAACAAGAAGAAGAAAAAAAGAATATGATCAACAGATATGTATCTACAACATATGTATATATTTTTAAATGAGAGTAAAAATGCTTTTAATTTTATTTACCGAAAAGAGTAAAATATCAATTTTTATGATTATATGAGTTAAAAATGAAGCTAAAAACCAAAAGAAATACATATACTATATCATATAAGTGAATATTTATATAAGATAAAAAACAGGTAAAGCACACACGGTAAGTATTTATTATCAATTTTGCAAAAAAAAAAAAAAAAAAAAAAAAAAAAACTGAACTGAAAAAAGCATAAAAATACAATAATAAACGACATACACGAATAAAGAATGGCATATAACGTGCACTCCAGATCAAATATTGAATTCACTAATTGACATTAACATGAATCCAGTCCGATTATATGTGATTTTATTATTTTCATTTTATGGTTATAGTTCTGGTCTGGTTTTTTCGTAATTTGCTTTTTCTGTTGTACAACAAAAATGAAATACAAAAAAAATTTTTTTTTTAATAAATGAAAATTAAATGTTAAAGAAATAACGAATTCGTACAAATAACAATCTGAGTTTAAAAGGTAAAAGATACATATTAAAAAAAACAGATCTTATCTTATATTACTTTTCTTCTTCTTTTATTCAAGATTCTTCATTTGAATTTATATTCTCACTTAAATATAAAAATTCATGATCATAAAATACTTCAAAAAAAAAAAAAAAGCATTTCACATTCTATGGTTAAAAAAAGCAAGCTCATTTATAATTTTATAAATTTTGAAAGTGAAAATATTGCATCATTTTATAAAAATTACATAAATATAGGTACATATAAATGAAATTATGTTTATTAAAAATACAAATATTAAAGTGAATGCAAATACGCATAAAGAAAATTCTTTTCGTTTAATATAATATGTACATATGTGGGTTTTTTGTAGTGTATAATGAAGAATGTAGTATTTTAAATTGAATTAAATTGTGGAACATCTTCCATTTTATTGTTTTTAAGTTCGACTGCGCTCTAGTTCCCGTCCGATTTTTTTTTTCTTTCCTTGTTAAATAAAGTTGTTGATCAACGTACTCCTTTTTTCCTCTCACGTACTCCCTTTTTTAAAACTTCGTACTACTATTCAAAAAACCCAAACGACAGTACTGCTTGGTAGTGATAATTATTACTACAATAAAACATCTAATTTTTCCCTAGGCCTGAGTCTCATGGGCCTAAGCCTAAATCCACCACTGTGTTCCATTTTTTTAAAATCATTTTAAACTAAAATGCAGTTTCAACAAATATTATTAATTTACAAGATGAATAATACATTCAAGGAAAAGGACACAAAGGAAAAAAATTTGAACTTGAAAAAAGCTGCAAATTTCTTTTCACATCAATATTAGTCGTTATATATAGCTTCAGTTCTTAATTCTTAGAGCTTTTATTCTATTTTTATGATCACTTGTAAATGTGTAAAATATTTTTTGCTTATTGCTTTTATATTTATTTTCTCTTTCTGAAAAGGATGCCTTACATAAAAAAGCATATCCTTTATCTTTAAAAACAAAAAAACAACTTATTTTTGCGTTTTGTTACTTTTCTTCTCTTTTTTTGTTATTTCACAAAAATTTAATGATAAATATCAACTAACTTCCAATATATTAGTTTATTATGAAAGAAATTCAGATGTCAAACTAATTTGCCTCAACAAATTCTATCAGTTCTTATTGAGTTTTCATCTTTTATGCATATGTATAGGTATTTCTACTTTTTATTTATGTATGTAAGATTGTATGTATATATTTCAAATAATAATAATAATAATTTCTAAACAATGCAATGCAATGAAAAATAGTAAAAAAAATTATATATAACCAGATCTTAAAGTACATATAGCTACGTATAAGTATATGTTGTTTTATTTTCTAAAGTAAGAAAGATACTAAAACATTATTCTTGAATATTATATAACAAGAAGGTACAATCAAATCCGGACATCTTTATTGTGCATTGTGTAGTTTAGTCTAGAGTATTAAGTTTTTTATTCATATACATACATATGTACGAGTATCTTTAACTAAAATATTTCATATAAAAATATTATGCTCTGTATCTGTATTTTAAAATGATAATTGTATATAAAATTTAGATACAGATAGTTTTCTTATATACATATACCATAATATATGGTTGGCCGATATATTGCAATTTATGCAATTCTCTTTATACGCATACTACATTTTACCGCCTATATCATATTCTTATTGTACTGAAGGAAAAGATCTTTTGATTTTGATTTATGCTCATGCACCAAAATAAGTAATATCATATTGAAAAAAAAAAAAAACATATGAAAAAATACGTAAAATAAAATAAATAAAAAGAATTATCGAGTTATTGTTAGTTTGAATCTATCTAAAAAATGCGAATACATTGCATTGCATACAAAATAGAATCAGTCAGAACTTATTATAAGGCCAGATGCAATTTTGGTTTATATTTCATGTATACATATGTACATACATACATATTATCATCTTTAAGTTTCAAATTCACAACAGACTGCTCAAAAACAGTATTACACATATGACTGTAGCAGACCTAGAAATAATATGCCACATAATATTTTACTTCTGTTAAAATTTCTATTCTTCCTTTTTCTATTCCATTTCAAAATATGTATGATTTTTATTTTTCATTATTTTATTTGCTCGTAGTAAAGGAAGACGAGTAACAAAGACAATTAAATGCAAAGATGTGCATACATTTCAATTGCTTTATTTTTGAAAAATGTATATACACATATATATATTTGTAGATACTTATATGGTATATACATATGTATATAATATCTTAAATGTTGTTAACATTATTAATCTAGAAGGCATTTTATTCAAAATTGCATAAATTCAAACAAAATGACCGAAGAACTATATACAAAAGAAATATGCTTCTTAGAGTAAGTTCGAGTTTCTTAAATTAAAATAGTACATATTTTTATTAAAATAATCTTTGGCAGAAAAGAAAAGATTAAAATTGATGTTGAATAAGGATATACATATGCAGACGGTAGCTATTTAGACACCAGCATAGTTAACTTCGTTAACCAATTGACGCTGATTTTAATTGAAATTACTCCGTTAAATTCCATTCTGAAAATACTTCAATTTCAATTCATTTAAAGATGCGGTAGCAGCTTTTTTTTTTTTTTATTTTGTTTTGAAGATGTTGCTTATTTTGAATAGTTAAAAAATGACTGCAATTTCAGTAATCTTTTCATTTTTTTTTATGAAAGACAAAAGAGAATAAAAGAATTATTCTATTGCATTTTATTTCAATACAAGATACACATTATTTTGAAAATATTCAATTCAAAGTGTATAAAAGTTAAAACTATTGAATCTGGAATTTTAACTAAGTAAAAATGTTTCCTCCTTCTTTTATTATAGTATGACAAACATTTGTAACAAGTTAATAACAATGAAGGCAATACTCTAAATTCACATGTTTACATATAGTCTCATAAGGATGTGATTATTATTATTTTTTTTATAATTAGAAATATTTGATTTTGAACACATAATTAGAATGAGGAAAAAATTCTAAAAATCATCCGGACACATTATCATCCGGCAAAAGCAACTAAAAAGAAAATATCACAAAATACTTATTTGGAACATTTATGTACATACTCAAACTAAAGTATGTATGTAAGTTCATTTTTTAATAACAAACTTTTTTTAAGATTAGACGAAGACCACTTATTTTATTTTCAATGTTTTCACTAAAACAAGAATGTTATCCCTTAAATAATTCAATTCAAATCAAAAAAGTTTTTTTTATTTAAAAAAAAAAATGCGAAGAGGTTATAAAAAATCGTTTACTAAATTTGTGAAATTCTATTCTAAAAGAAAATCATCTACTCTACTCACTTCTGATCGAAAAAATGTATGAGGTAGGAAATTAAAAAAATATTTTCTCAAAAAATGTTTGATTTGATATTTCTGGGCCTTCTGATTCTGAATCTAAAAAGTATTCTGCTATAGCACTTTTAGCTTTTGCGAATTGCGATATAGGTTTCCAAACAGCTATACAATCTTTGAGATTTCACTTTGGAAAATCATGCAAAATGTTTGTTTCTTTCCACATAAAAAATTTTATCTCATATTTTTCAGCAAAAGTTGACACTGATGAAAATGAATTGATTCTCATGAGTTCAGAAAACGTATCCTTTTTTCTATATTCCAATTATTTCAAGAGTTATTTACAATTTTCTAACTTGTGTTTTTATATTCAATGTGATATTGAGTTTTAAGTTTATCTTTTAAGATGTGTTAGTCTAATGTTTCTCTACATGAAAAAAATTTTTGTCATTTAGCTAGTTGTCTGAAGTTAATCTTTCGTTGTTTTTTTTCAAAAATCTTATAATATTTACAACCTGATTAATTCCGATATTTTCAAAATATTCGTTTAATTTAACTTATTGTTTATTTTTCTACCTTTGACCATTAAAATGTTTACGGTGAATTTTTTTTCCGTTTCTTTTAAAAACAATATCTGTTTTGAATACAATTAAAATATTTTCCGATAAAAATCAATTAAAAAAAACAAGAGAAAAAAATATTTTAAATCTTCAGAAAAAGAAAGAAAAAAAAAGACAGATTATGTTAAATGTATGGCACACGAATTAAATGATTATTCAAATATTAACAAAACTAAATCTTTTTTTTTCTCTTCCATTTAATAAATGATTAAATAGAAAATTATTCGTCAGATTTAAATTTTTTTTGTTTTTGGCTCGTGGCAATCATCAAATCCGTGTACAATCTTTATTGTTTTATCACATTTTTTTTAATGCTATACACTTTCTTTTTTCTTATAAATGCGGGTATTAAAAAAAGAGAAAAAAAAAAGAGGTTAAGGTTTATAGTAGGTACCCAAAATGAATACCATATACAGATATATGTATATAGTACATATGATATTTCATTTTATTTTTATTTTTTAATTTTTCTTTTAAGAAATAATTTTTTTTATCTTACTCATATTGAGATTAAGTCGTGAAAATTTGCACATTTAAATAAAATATGTATTTACTTTTTATTATTTGTATTATGAAACAGTAAAAAAAAAATAATATTTGCGATATTTTTGGTGTATGCCATATTTGGCGCCACGGATTTAATTTTGAATGAAAATAAATAAAAATATGTGATGTTGTTTTATTTTACAATTGTTTTTTGTTGTTTTTTTTTTTTTTACTTTTTTTGTAGGCATATTTTTTGAATGAGAATATCTTCTAGAGCACTTGTCACAATTTTTATTTACTTGCAACAATCCTTCTTTTTTTTTTTTGTGTTTATAAAAATGTATATAGGTACTCATATTTTTCATGTTCGCAGGCAAGGTTGGAATTTCCGTGACGTCATATGTAATAAATGACAAAATATTTTTTATGTGAAAATATATATAAATTTTCTATCATTAAATGAGCTTCATGTATAAAGTGAAATTTTAAATTTTTTTCTCGAAAGTAATAACTTATAAACGACTTATTATTAATAAAAAGAAAAGAAAAACAAAAGATTTAAGCATCATAAACTTTTGTGGTTTTATAGTATGATTATAAATATTAACAAAAGTGAAACGTATATGTAAGTTAATTTTTATCGAGTCTTTTATAAATCTTTAGAATTTATAAAAAGACTCATCTAATCACATATGTTCAGATGAATGTCATGATGTATATTTTAGACCAATATTTATGAAAGAATTATGATAAATATTTTTCTAACTTTTCTTTAGTACTGCTAAGCTAAAATTCTTTCTAAACTACATTTTAAAAACACAAGTTAGACTAGATCGTAGAATAATCTAGAGAAGAGAAAAAATGTAATAAAAAAGTTGTAGAAAAAACAATATCAATAACAGAAGCAAAAACAGTTAAAATAACAAAATTAAAATGACTTCTATGATATTGTTGTTGTTGTTGTTGCACAAAGGATATGTGTATACATATTACATTTTTTTTTTGTTTTTCATTTATATTTTCAAACTAAAAAAAAAGAAAGCCCATAAATGTATCGTTATCAATATTTCACGATCTTTAAACTGATCGTGTTTCTTACTGAGAGGACAAATGTGTAAACTTTTGCAATATGTAAACTGTATTTAAAATCGAGATCGAACGATCTTGTATTTATAGTGCTATACCATATTTTTTTTTTAATCTCTTTTACCACAATTTTCTTAGTTTTATTTTATTCATTTATTTTTTTTCTTCTTAAAGGATGTACTTTTTTTATTATTCAAGAAGAAAAAAATAAATAAATAAATTTTTTTCATATCATTGAAATTTAAGTTTTTTTCAAAGATATTTGATTCTCACACTGATCGTTTTCCAAAGTTTTATTATCATTTATTGTTGCACATACATATATTTGCTTGTTATATTCTTCTTTTGTATTTTATTTCATTTTTTTTCCTGCACATAGCTACAAATATAATATATGTAAACTTTGTCCAGAATCGAAGGTAGAAAAAAAATAAAAATAAATAACGACATATATTTACTAAAAATTTAAAAAAAATAAATAAATACCTAAATAAAACAAGACAAAATAATAAATGTAAACGAAAATCGATCTATAAACATGAAACATTTACCAGTTTCAATCTTTTAAATGCTTCTGAAAGCATATTGAATATAACTATCTAGAGCTTCTGGACAAGAGTGTTCTTTCGATTTTTTTTTTTTTAAAGAAAAAAAAAATACTAAATTTTCTTTTATTTAAGTATTTAAAACATATCGTATTTATATCTTTTCTATATCTACACTATATCAAGAAAATAAGTTTGGAGAACTTAGTTTAAAAAAAATATATAAAAAAATAAGAAGTTATGTTTGATTATGTAGGTGAGTTGGATGACCATCTTTTATGGATTAACACGATGTGTTCGAATTTACACACGATGAGTTCGTGCTTTACTAAATTCAGTAGAGATTTTGAATTTAAAAATCTACTTGTTCAAAAAGTATGTATGGAAAATTGTTGTAATTTTATAAGAAGAGTTTCGATTTCGACTTTATTGACTACTTACTACTGTATCATCACAGACTTTATATCTACCTACAACTTTTTTTTTTTTATTAAAATTGTTGATATTGTTTGTTGTTTCTCTTTTCTTATTTTATTGTTTTTTATTAAATTTTTTTTCCTTGTAACTATGGGGCTGCGAAAAATATATCTGTCTGGTGGACACAAAAAAGTTCAAGTTTCACATTAGGAGAGAACTAACAAAATGCTTATCCACGATTTTAGTGTGATTTTTGCTTCTGTTTATATTGCTCTTATTTCCGTTTACCTTTTTTTTAGAATTCGTTTTTTTTTTCTTATGTTTTTGTTTTTAATCCTTTTTCGTGAAATCAATAATGCATTTTGGAAATATACAAATTTACCATTTTTAAATGTAAGTTGAAGAGCGTATCAGATGCAATGATATACTAAATATTGTTGTTTGTTTTTATATGAAAATTATGCATTTATAAATATTAAACAGACTTTAACAACTATTTATACAACAACAACAACTAACAGCTCAAATATATTCATAAAATGGAAAAATAAAAAGGAAAATGAACAAAATCTAAAAGAGAAAAATCATGGTCACGGTAAAACACTTTGCACTTCTTTTTTTATTATTTTGTTTTTATTATGAATAAAATAATGTTAACGAACTTGTGAATTCAGTTAACAACAAAAAAACTAAATTAATGTTAATCCTAGAAAGAAGAAAAACAAAGAACAACAAAAATTCTAGAAAAATTACCAATACTGTACTACTACCCTACTATGATATATTGAATATAAAAATTTTAAAACCTTTAGAAATTAAAAATGGAAATGAAAAAAAAAAAAAAAACAATAAAAAATTAGACGATGAACAAAAATAAATTATAATAAAATATTTACCATATATAACATATTCCATTCACTTGTACAATATTTAATTGAAACTCGATCGATCCCATCCCACCTGTCTGACTGTAGGTCATGCAACCATATCTCACAATGCTCATCTTCTCGATTCCCATAAGCACAATACCTATTCCACCTTTCAAATTCGCTTATAAAGTAAAATTACAGGTTGTATTGTAAGTATTTGGCATGCATACAACAACTATGTGCAGACATGGAGGTTAATTTCTCAAAATCCAATTTCTTTGGTCTAAATGCAATATATGCACACGTTAGATAGCGATGCAGGTCAGATATTGTATACTACACTATATAACATATAGATATGTAGTATAGAGTGCGATCAATTCAAATGAAAGTTAAAAGCATCATCATATAACCTCTTAAACAATCTATAAAAGATACATACATACATATACATTTGTTTTTATCTATATTTAATACTATTACTATGTAAAAGAAAAATATCTATTTTATATGCGAAAAGAAGATTTTCTATTGCTTCTTCTTCTTCTTCTTCTTTTAATACTTCTTGTTTGTCTTCTTAAAATTCACTATGATGATGAAGGTTTTACCACAAAATTTAAATTCAGAGTCATCTTTAATCTTCTTTTCTTCTTGATATAGGCTGGCTGGTACTATATTCTTTGGCTGGATGGCAGGCTGGTTGCCAGTCGCATGTATCCGGTACAATATTGTTGTCTGTTTACTTGCATTGTTTCATTTTAAATGTTCATATATAAATATATAAATTTATATGGAGATGAATGTAAATGTAATCATAGTACATTATTTTTTTGTATATTTTCACATTCGCATAAATATTATATGTGGGAGAGGTCATTTGAGGTCAATAAACAAGCACATTTCTTTTGAAATGTTACACAAAACTGAATCAAAAATTTTTATACTGACAGAAAGAATTACTGTATATTTGCTAACTGACAATGGTGATCTATTTTAAAATGATAGCAACAAAAAAAATAAAAGAAAATAAGAATAAAAACAAGTATCTAAAAGTCATGAATAGTGTAATTTTATTATAACAAACTTGTTAAAATGTTTAATATAAGGCAAATTATATGGTTTGATTTATAATTTATAATTTGAATCGAGAAAATAAAAAGGAATAGAGAAAAAGTTGAAAAAAAGAAGATAATTTAAATGGATATTGATTCTTTATTATCACATTGAATGATTTAAATATGTGCTATATTATTTTTAAGTAATGTTGATTAAATTCATTGTTTTCTTAAAATAATAATTGTTTAAGAGAGATTATATAAATGATTTTATGAGAACGACACGAATTTGTAAATTGATAAAAGATACCTATTTCGAATATCTTAAGATATTTTCTGTTGTTGCTTTAGAGTAACACTTCGTAGTGTTAATAAAAAAAAATTTTCTCTAAAGGTAATAGTTACATCACACTGAACTTCTTTTCGAAAATTCTCATTAATTCGTGATATTTAAAATTGAATTTGTTGCTATATAATGGACATTACTTTTCAATATAAATTAATTACCAAAGTTATTTAAATACCGTAAGTCAATTTATGTAAATTTTTATTTGATTTTTAACCAAACTGGAAGTTTATCTAATTATAATTATTTTTAACGCCTCTTTTAAATCGAAGAATTATAATAATAATTTTTTTTTTTTTTTGAATTGTATTTAAATAATTGAAAAATTCAAGTACAAAACAAAAAATTGTGCAATTCTATAAGCGAAAAACTACATTCAACATTAATTTAAAATTAAACCTAATTTGTATACTATTCACATTTTATGTTCATAACTTCACCTCCTACAAAATTGAAGAAAAAAAAATTTACACATAGCATATGATAATTATTCAATTGCTTAAGTGTATGAAAAAAAAAAAATTAAAATAAAAATAAATGGCAACATAATATTTAAAAAATAAAAAAACGATCTTAACTCATTTTCTAGTCTTCAATATCTAGTCTTCAATAATAATTGTAGACTAAAATTTCATAAATCAGTTCAGTAAAAGACAAAAAGGCATGAGGCAATCACTATTCAATTATTATGCTACCTTTGTAACCAGGGAGGAAATGGATAACTATGGTATAGTAAAATATTATTGAATAGATATATTAAAATACCACACCACCAACAAAAAAAAATTTTTTTTTTTTATTTCATCTTTTATATACATATGTTTATATTTTATAACAATATTGTTGGTGCTATAAGTATAATGTTGATGGTGTATTGATTTAAGATTGAAGAGTCTGACGTGATAGAAGGCTACTTGCTGCTATATAATACTCATTCAAGAAATTACATTGCAAAGTGCAGTAGCTCATCATAATCATCAAACATAAGAACATAACAGATACATACTTTGAACACGCATCATATTTGTATCTATAGTTATGTATAAGATCAAATATACAGGTATCTGAATTTGATTACTTTTAAGTTTATTAATTTGTTACAACTATACATTATTTATAGTGGAAAATAATAATAATAAAAAAAAAACATCAAGAGGAAAACGTACGAAAAAAAAAATAAACAAAAGAAGAACAAAAATTTAAACTAAAGAAGCAATAACTAAAAATGAAAAAAAAAAACGATCGAAATGCTATTCTTTTTAATGCCTTTGAACGAAATTCTAACCACCTTGATAGAATACGTAATTGAGTTGAAAGCACGTCGTCGCACCCGTATTTGAAGTCGTCGATCGTTCAACAAATGTAAATCATTTTTGACATTAAGGCATGCGCGCACAGATCATTCCGTAATCCATGCATAACATTTTCTAAAAGTATGCGTGAATAGAGCTTTACGACACATCATTTTATTAAATAAAAACACATAATCATAAACTGTGTTTTGTTTTGAGTATTTCCATCTAAAATCAATGATTTGAAAACAACACCGTACTTTATAAAGATAGTAAAAAGTATTTTACGATAAGACTGTACGTACGGATGTCCTTAAGGGAAAATTTAGAAATTCTTATCTTATTCTAAGAGAAAAAAATTGTTCTGCTGATTTACTCCAATTTTTTAAAACGGTAGTGTCTAAGTTAAATATTAATATCCTGCCATAGACTATAGGGCAAGAGAAAATCTGTAGAAAAAAATTATATTACTTCTATTCGGCTTTTTTTTAAAATCCACCTACTTACTAAGTATATTAATTTTAGCCCAATGGATATAAATGTATATAGTGTCACCATTCAGCATTTATACACTTTTGAGATGAAAAAAGATATCTTTGGCAGAATATCTACCGTATAGTTTTAATAATTTCAATTTAGTTTGTTGATTTCCCATGGAATTAATCATTTTGCAATTCAAATAATACATTACACATTACATGTTCGAATTTGTATAGTAACAATAATAAAATAAATAATAAATATGTAGACTTGAGTGTGGTCAAGACTTTATAAATACATCAATAATTATTTAAAATATAAAAAAGAACATCAACATTTTTATATATTGTATGTATATTCAAAGATATATTTTTTTTCAGCATTTTTATTCATACAATAATATCTTTGTTTTTTTTCTTTTCTTTTTTTAAATTGAATTGAATTGAAAAATAACTGGTAGAATCAATTGTATCATTCAATTTTTTTTTTCTTCAACTTATATATAGCTTAAAATGAAAGACGGTTAATAAAAGCATAAGCACATGTCATAAAATACAACTGTGCATGCTAATATTGTATCGATCGACATTTAGGCCCAACTTTGAAAACTGATTCGATTACCAATATTGTCTGGTATGTTGAGTCATCATATTAAATTGTCTTATATGAGCTTATAGTTCGATGCACTTGGAATAATTTTATAATTAATTTTTTTATTTTTATTACTATATTATTTTTTTTTTTTTGTGTTTTAGATTTGGAATGTTTCTAAAAGATGTCAACTAATATTATATATGTTTAAAGTAGATACATTGAATACGTAATATATACATTATAAAATTCTGTAATTTACTTTTATTATTAGATTTTTTTTTTTAAATTTTTAATTAAAAAATTAAATTGTTTAAACATAAAAAACATCAAATGCGTTTATGTATTCTTAAAGTGAACACAATTTACAGCACATTATTTTTTTCTTTTAAATCTTAAAAATCTTCAACATGAAAAAAAAAGTAATTATTTTTAATATTGTATTCATAATTCTTATAAAAATCAGTCAAGAACACAAAACAGAAAAATTCTCATTTCTTGTGCTACAATTCACAATTGTTGAAGTATATATGATAATATACACTAAGCATCAATGTAACTAACTCTAAAAGAAAAAAAAGCAAAATTATACATTATATTTTTTTTTAACAAAAACAAAATAGAAGAAAAAGAAAAATACACAAATGTTCTTAACGTTATTTTAATTTCACTCTACTTTGTCGACCTTAACATAAATATGCCGCTAAAATATACTTTATTTTGTCGTCATGTAGTTATGATTAGATACAAAAAAAGTAAATATTATTATCTAAGTACAAGTACCTATACAACAATGAGAATAAAAATAGATTGTACAAAAAAAAATAATAATATACAAAACACAACATAAACAACAACAGAAAACTAAGAAAATTTTCATATTTTAAAGTACAAGAGTGAGAGTTTGTTATTTTTTTTACAGCGTGAGAATATTTCCCATCATTTTATAAAATGCTTTTATAATTGGCATGGAAACTCATAAACACGCGCTCAACAAATTCAAAGAAAATTCATTTTGCCATGAGTATAAAAAAAAGCAAAAATTATGTACTTGTGCACATACGTTAACATACGTGTGAGTGATGATGTGAAGAAAATAGGCTTTATCAAATATTATAATATGATTATTTTTTTCTTTGAAAAGATAATGTTATCATTGCGAGCAATAAAAAAAAATTGTTAACATTTAAGTTAGATTTGTTGAAAAATTTAGTATTGAGATACATGTTTTTTTCTACATAATGTGCGTAAAATGTTAATTTTTTGTTTAAGTTAATTATCACATAAAATAAATCACATTTAGAT
Organism: Bombylius major; assembly: GCA_932526495.1. Taxonomy (NCBI): domain Eukaryota; kingdom Metazoa; phylum Arthropoda; class Insecta; order Diptera; family Bombyliidae; genus Bombylius; species Bombylius major. The sequence continues at coordinate 17,239,209 of OW052044.1, read as the reverse complement.
GTAATATGTTCATTTATGATAATCGAAGTGTAATATTAAAAATTTAAAAAAAAATAGAAAAATATAATAAAAAGCAATATATAATTTTTTCATAAAAAAAAGATTTCTAAACTTTTCTTTATTTTCTAAATTTAGTTTCTTTACCTTATCTCCGTAGATGGTGTGGAAATGTTACACATGTACATATAGGTACATATAAATTTGAAAATGTGGTGTTTGTAACTTGTCGTCTACTCCTTAAAAAAATTTAAAAATAATTCAACGACTTTTCTTTAATTTTAGAAAATAAATACTCCTAATTCCATTTAAATCAATAGCTTGTAAACATATGTATAAATATAATATAAAATAATATAAAAATGCAAGCAAATCATATGTAACAATGTAACACGTTTTTCCCATATAGCACAGCTGTAAAATATATTAACTGCGTTACAAGAATTCTTTAAAAAAAATTTAATATTGTATAGGTACATATTGCTTTTATTAAATTTTAACAAAATGCTGCCATCTTTTATCAAAACATTGAACATCATATTTTTTTCTCCTGTCATTTTTTGTGTATAGTGAATTCAAGTGTACAAAACCGTATTCGCAAGTAAATAAAAACCAGTTCTTTTTTTTTTTTTTTTTTTTGCTTCAAATCAAATCTTCTGGTTGGTTTACCTTTGCCACACCTTTCTATTATTTTATTTTATTTACTCTTATACAATGCGTTATATACTGAAAAAAACTAAAACAAGAGAATATCTTATATAATTTTAAAAATCATTCTCATCGTGTATCTCATAGAAATTTCGTTGAAAACTTCAAGAGTACAAATAGATTTTTAAGAGAATACATTCAATTTCTCTTTATCTAACTCACCTGGTTAGTTAAATAAAATGGAATTTACAGGTAGATTAAGGTGAATTTGATTTCACCATTCTTACCGATACAGTACATGTATGTAAAATACAGGTTATGAGTTATGAATATTAAATTACTGGCTCAAGAGTTCAAAACATTCATTGAAATTATTTGTAAAAAAAAAGTTGAGATAACAGGTAAAAGTTGAAAATTTTTAAGTTGTTACATGGATGGGTATGGTGGCTTTTTAATTTACCATTTTGATGCTTTTTTTAAATTACCAAATATGTATCTTAAATGCAATGGAAAGCAGCAAAAAAATCTATATAAATGGATTCAGTTGAGTTATTACTTTTTGGTGCATTTTACTAAGTGATTATTTTTTTTTCTATTCACACTTTATGAATATGAAACTACTGAAAATCCAGATCATATAATTACACTTGCTTAGAAATTACTTGGATTAAAAATTTAAATGAAATGTACGAGTATCACTTTTAATACTTCTCTGCCATTATTTTAAAAAAAAAAACCACACATCTAATGATCATGTTGCGAAATTATAATATCAATAATATTTTAAATAATATAATTGATTAGAAATATATATCTGTACCTACTTATATTATATCGTGATAGAGAAAAATTTCAATTTTAACATTATATAACGTGCAAGCAACACATTTACAAATATATTCGTAAGAGAAATAATTAAGTCATATATCAAAAGTTGAACACAAAAGATTCGATCATCTTCTACGTAATAGGAATTTACAATGTTCTTGTATTACACTATGTAATATAATCTAGAAATATTTCTACATTTTTCTTTATTTAAATCTTTACAGTTTATTATTTTTTTAACTTTTTTTCTTGTATGTAGCTTAAAATAAAATATACGTATGTACATTCATATATACATACATACATAAATACGCATAAATTGAAATATCGATAAAATTTGCTTCATTTATTTTTCGTTAGTTGATATAATTTTCTAATATTTCAAAATTAATAATCCTTTCCAAAAAAAAAAAATTTTTTTTTAAAATCTCAAATTCAATTAAATGCATTCAACGAAAATATCAATAGAAATTTCACATTAAATTTTAAATACATATAATCAGACCTTAATTCAATAGTTTCGCTCTTAAATCTTTTGTTTTTATTCTCAAAATTTCTATTATAAATTTTTTCTTTTCAATTGTACTTCCGATAAGCATTGCGATTTGAAAATTAGAAAAAAAAGGGACACGTTCAAAAGTCACTTATTAAAAAAAAAAAAAAAATTAAATAAAAAACATTTGTATGTGCACCTATCTATATACATTTTGTATGAAATTATTATGATCTATTGACATTAAAGATTCGTTTAGTTCAATCTAATCTGCCTCAGTCTTTTCACATATAATTCTTTTAATTTTCCTGCAAATTAGAATTTTTTATTTATTATTAAATAGTAACCTTTTTCTAATTTTATTTTTACTTTTGTGAATTATTAATAAATAAGAAATGAAAATTATATTTTTGATTAATAAATAAATTAAAAATATACTTGTAATACCATATTGAATTACATTCAGTATAATCAAAATTTCTTATTTTATAAAGGTTCTATGCAGTTTAATTTTTTAATGAAAAGGTAAAAATATAAGAATAAGTTTTTATAAGTTATAACGTGTATACACACAAATTCACTTAAAGTTATAATACATATCTAAGAAAATAAAAAATAAAATAAACGAGAATGAATATAGGTATACACGTACGTATAATCTTCACCTTTAACAGTACATCAGTGGTGTATACATATAGTATATATTATACAACATATGTATTGTACATACATATACGAGTTTACCTATATGTATGAATGAAAATGTTCAAAATGAATATACAGTAAATTGCATTAATACAAGGCCATAACCTATAACTGAAAGGTAAAATCAACAGGACTAACAGGTAGCTAAAACAGCAGCTTTTAAGTAGCGATAATAACCGTAATATAATATCATCGATCGAGCTAATGGTAGATAGATATTGCTCATATACTATTCAATTAATATTAAGGTACTATTTATCCCACGAATATATTCAGTATTAAAAATAAACTAAATAAATAAATAGCTATAGATACATGTGCATATACATATATCATGATTGCAGATGTACGTACGTACATACATATATACAAACATACATGTTTTAAAATATCGCAGGAACATTATACAGTTCTCGTGTCCGTCATTATTTTATACATTAGTTGTGATCTTAAATTTAAAAATTACATCGGCATGTCTAATTTCATTTATAATACTTATTTTATACATAATTTTTTGTGAGTTTTCTTTAACAAGGAGGGTTTCTAATTACACACAAATTCAATGTGAAATATGTAAACTTGATACACTCTATATGATATTCATCCCCTTCCCATACAAAAAAAGTTAAATCAAATAAATTAAATAAAAAAACAAATATCATTTCTATTTTATGTTTTCTTATTAAAATACATTTGCAAGTAATTTACATCAAATGCCAGAAAATGTCACCACATTACATATATTCGATCATATGTGGAATATGTAACTATTCTATACATACCAATGTGACTAGCTAGAAGGATTCTAAAAAAAAAAATTCTTTTTATAAATGTAGTTTGGCGTGTTAAAATGTAATAAAATTATTGAATTTACGATAACTTTTTTCTCTTGTACAATATGTATGCGTAAATATATACATTTCATTATGCTATTTTGTTGATCCGTTATATGATATAACAACATGTTACAAATTATGTAGTATCACTTTATCTTTGGTATACAATATAATATCAAAAGATGAAAAGTAATTTAATTTTTTTTTTGAAAAATATGGAAGAACTTTGAGGCGAAAAAAAATAATACAAAAACGGGGTACTCATTTAAATACATATTTTGTTATTCAGCATTTCTTTTTTTTTTCCTCTCAAAATGTGTAATTAGTTTAAGTTATTTGTATACTTCTTTTGAAGTTATTTTTTTAATTAGAATATGTGTTGATTTTTGCCCGATACCTTTTCAATTATGTAAACATTTTTTATCCACTGAAATAAACATCTTGTTTTGAAGAATCAAAATAGAAATATTATGTTTTTGAAAGTACAAAAAAAGGTGTTATCGCTAATATTTTATAATTAAAGAATATTAATTTCTTTTGAACTATAACTGAGACTATTAAAAGCAAAAGTTCATATTTTCCACTTTTTGAAATTGAGTTAATGATGGCAAAATGTTCGTTGTATTGAGGGCTTTTATTCTGAAAAATTTCAATTTTGAAAACTGCATTGATGCCCCTGAAAAATGGTTGTAAAATTTGGCATTGGTTGTAAAACTTAAACTATTCCAACTGTCCAACATGATGTTGGAAGCAAAAGTGTTACTATTCCATTAAAGTTTAAAAACTCCCTCTACAGGCAACCAAATGTTTTACGAGTGGTCTACAAAACATAAGTAGATATAGAAAGGAAATAAATCGTATGGCAAGGTAGGGTCTATGTTCACCCCCTCCCCGTTACGAGCGTTTGAAAATTTTCAGCTAGGCAAGTTTCCATTACGGCTATTATGTATGATAACTACTGAACCATGTCAAATATTTAAAAGTTGTTGAGACTAAATTAAAGGGAACAAGTTGCTCTTATAGCAGTGTAAATAAATTCGCCCTACGACAAACCATTCAAAGTTCAATTGCAAAATTTGCGAAATTGTAAAATTTTCGCTTGGAAGCAAAATATGTCGAGAATTTACTTTAGCTATATATTTTTTTTTTATATTTTATATTTCAAAATAAAAGATTATTCTCTTCTCTTTATATTTGCCTTTGACCACATTCAAAAATCTTCAACTGCTTCTGAGTTATTGCACAAATATAAGTGTACCTTCTTCCAATTTACACATTCATAAAAAATCAGAGTGAGTGCTGTTTGTGATAAAATGAAACTAAAATGAAATTTGAATTTCATGTTAGATATTCTTCAACCTTCCTTTTTTCCTAAAATAAATATTTTAAATTGTATACCTTATATCAAAACTCAATAACTGGCGACAAATAGGCACGAGTTATCGAACAATTGAAAAAAAAATATTTTTTTCTTAGTGACTTGGTTAATGATGGTTTTTAACCATTTCATTTATATGGTAAACCAAATCATAACCACTCGATTCAAGTTGGTTACGTACTTAACCAAGAAGCAGATTGGTTAACCACGATGTCTGTCAGTACTATAACGATACAGTATATGCTTTTATCCTTTTCTCTGTACGGGTGTATCAAACAGAAGGTAAATACAATATTAATTTTCTCAATCTGTCATAGAATAAAATTTTCTCTTTTATAAAAAAATTACATGTCAAAAGCACAAAGAGGATCTCTCATTAGAATATTCCCAGATTATAAAAAATGTAACAAATTATCCAAAAATTTCATAATACTCGTGAAAAATTATATACGATCGAAAAAAAAGGTAAAAATATTACCTTGACACTTGATTGCTGTTTAAAAATGTCAATGAGGATGAGTGAATGGTGTTACATGATCAATAACTGTAATATAACAATAAAAAGCAAAATACATACTACACCTATGTATGTAATGATACTTAACCGTTCACAATATATCGGAATAAGAAAAAAAAATACAGTTGTTTGGGAAGCTTTTATCTATATACAATTTTGATATAAAAATTAATTCATGAAAACATGATCACGAGAATTATGCTGGTAAACAGATGAGCACATATGTATCTTTTTAAATAACATATTTGAATTTTTTTTTTTTTAAACACAACTTTTCATGATTCAGATGATATTTTCACATGTCACGGATTATTTGTAGCTTAAAGGTGATTTATTTTTTATAAGTTCAAGATTGAAAAACTAATATAAGTATTGGAAAAATAAATAATCATAAAGTGTTTAAACAGCAAATAGATAAAAAAAAAACAATATCTATTCTACTTTCGATAAATTATATTATATAAATTCAAGTTCCCATTAAAAAATATTGAAAACATATTGTCAATGTGACATGAAAAGGTTCTAGTTTATTTTTTCTTTTTGAATAGGAAAAGTATTAATAAAAAAAAAAACCTTGTCATTTTGAATTATTTTTTTAACTTTGTGTTTTTTTTAAATCAAATTATTTTTTCCTATAGAATTTCTAGAAATGAATTTATTAAATTTAAATCATTTTAAAAATAAATTTGAAGGTGAAACTTGAAAAAATTTGTGTATTCAGAAGTTTATTTGTAAAACCGCAAAAATATAATTCAAATTAATTTTATATTTTGTCATTCACCTTTTGATATCATTTTCATAAAAGTTACCAAAAAAAAATTTTTGTTTTTAAAATTAAAATGATTTAATTCTAAGTACGTGATCACCATTGTTTTTTTGTTAAATAAAGGAGTGACCATAATGTTGTTATAATAAAGTAGCCGTCAGAATAATTATATGATGGATTTAACTGTCAAACCTCATGTTCAATTTTTCGAGTATTTTACAGATAAAAAATTTCTTCCGCTTTGAAAATATTCAAAAATTTTATTAGTAATTTAAACAATATTCTTTTCGTGGCAAAAAAAAGATACATATTTTGAAAAAAAAAAAAATTCCAATAAGTTGAACAGTTAGACTAAATATGACATGTAAAATATATATGTATATATGTATGTATATGTCTATTCGATATATTTTATAATTATATATTGTGAATAAGTTTTAAAATTTAAACCCACGTGCCATTTATGTGATACCACTAAAATGATGATGATGACTTAATCAATAGAATTTTAATTTAATCGCAAAAATGATTTTAATTTGTATTTAAAATCACCTTTGAATAAATTTTTGTAAGAAGATTATTTTTTAAAATTATGAATTTCCTTTCTAATATAAATTTTTGTGGTTTCAGTGACCTCTTATGTGTTAAGAATTTACATTAATTTTCATTTAATTTAAAACGATAAAGTGAAAATTAATTTAGAATATTATATTATAGTCATCAGTAGCATATTAAAAAGATTAATTTTTGTTACTAATCAAGTTTATTTTTTGTGTTCTTAGAATATTAACTAAAATTTATTACGTAGAATTTGTTAAGATATAGTCCGATTTTTTTCAAATTTAAATAAAATGTCCTTCTTGTTATTTTTTTCTATAAAATTTGATTAAGAAAATTTTTTATTATTGAAAACTTACTGCAACTGTTTTTTTGTTCAAGTAAAGCTATTATAATATGAATTAAAGTTTCGCGCTTAAATCTTTTGTTTTGCTCTATGTGAAATTTTATGTTCTTTCATCATAATCTTATCTCATATTTTTTCAACTATAAAAGAAAAGTTATAAAAATTAAAGAGTAGGTGTTTTAAGGCTCTACTTTAAATTTTCTTTGTATCTTTTATAGATTATAGTCATACGGAAAATAAATCACTAGAAAATATAATGACAACTTGTTTTTATTGATTTCAAACTTTGAATATTTAAAAAAATTTTTTTAATCTTTTTCAATATTTAAAATTTATGAATTGTATTACATTTTTAATTCTTCATTATTTTTTTTTTTTTTTTTTTTTTTTTTTTTTTATGGAACGCATAATAATGTTTTTTTATTTATTAATAAAACATAAAAATCACAGCAGGTGCTAAAAGTGAAAAACCTACACGAAAAATCAAATCAATAATAGTACAAAAGGAATCATTTGAAAATGTGTGTATTTTATGTTGTCTGTTGTTTTCTTTTTTGAATCAGAAAAAAAAAAATATATTGACATATATCTCATAAATAAAATAAAATTATGTTATGTTTGGTTTTTATAACCAAAACAAGATCAGAATTGATAATAGATGTTGATTATTATTATTATGATTATTTTCATATAAAATATTTTTTTGTTTTTAAATTTAAAAAAAAACCAAAAAGTAATTAACAGTCTATTAATACTTTTCCTCCTACTTTACTACTGCCACGGTTATATTGCGTATCTGATTATAATAATATGGATATACAAAATATACACATGGATATGTTAATTTCATATCCCAAGTAACAATTTTGGTATCCCGCCACGTGGCTGCCACCAAAAAGAATCGTACAAAGTGGCAAACACCAGAGACGGGAACGTCTATGGTACGTGGCAGGAACGTATTTTCCACTAAAATGGGGAATGGATCGCTACGTGCCTGCCACGAAATTGGGACGATAGTCGCCACGTGGCAAAAACGTTCCAAGATAGTGGCAAACACCACCCAAATTCGTAACTGGAACTTGAATGCTATACCTTCTCACTAATACTAAAAAACAATTGAAACTGTGTTGTTTTTGTGTTTGTAATAATTATATAAAAATTACTTTAACAATATATACAAATATAAATTTCAGAAATGATGACTAATTCAAGTTTCGTTTGATATTTTTAAAAGTATAAATTAAATATATTTTTAATGGAACTTTGAAAAATCAAAATCAATTTTCCCTATGATTAAAACTTCTTGCGAATGAAATTTTATCGTGAATATGAATATTGTACTTCGAAAAAATAAGCTGCCTTTTAAAAATATTACAAATTATAGAATTTTTTTCTAAAAAATTGCATTTTGCGGTTTTCACAAAATTGTATTTTTTTCGATTTTATGCTTTAAATTGTTCAAATATTCCATATTATTTTGTTTTTCATTAGAAATTTTCTTAAAAAACCTACTTTTGCGTTGTTTTAAAGATTTTTAATTTTTGTTTAAAAATTCTTCCATAATTATTAATAATAAAAATGGCTGATTCATGCATTGCCACTATAAAGTAATGGGTGCCTACAGTATAGTATCAGAAACTTTATAGTTCCGAAAATGGTATTTAAAACGTATCTGTTACTTTAGAAAAATACCAAAATTTTGTCACTTTGTAGTGGCAAAATGAAGTGGCAAAAACGTTACAAACCCAAGAGAAAGTAACTATAAAGTACAGTATTTTCAATAAGGTTTTGCCACGGTTTGGATACTATTTTAAAACTTGTACTGGAACTTTAAACTTGGGATCTATATAGTTCCCATACATACGTGTCAGATACGTTCCGAATGCATCTATGAAGTGCCAATTAACAATATAGTGGCAAAAATAGTGGCAAAAACGTGGCATTAACCTAAACTTGGTGGTAATCACTAAGTTTAGGTATCTGGAACTAAAAACGCTACTTGGGATATTATTGTTTTTAATATGATATCAATATATAATCTCAGCATGAAAATGTATATGTTCTAAATTTTCGAAATTTATGTATAATTGATGAGCATATAGATATTTTGACTACCATCAAAAATTAAATGTTAATATTGATGTTTGACAATTTATTTGTGACATTTTTCATATTTTTCTACTTTTTCTCTTGAATTTTTTTTTCAATTATGGAAAAAAGATATTTAAGCCCAATGTTATACATTTTGTTAGTCTGATAAATGAAAAATATTTTATTAAAAAAATTTATAATTATGCTTTTTATTTTTTTGAAAGACAAAATTTTCAATGTTATTTATCAGTAAAAATATTTTAATTTTAGTCTATTAATTATTAGTTTTTTAAAATCAGATTAAATTCTTCTAATAGAAAAATGTTAATAAACAAAGAAAAAAAAGATACATAACATATGATATTAACTGCTACTGGAAGATAATATCATCATACTTTTGATATAAAAAAGAGAAATACCTAATTTTTGTCTCCCCATTTTTGAAAAAAAAAAAAAAAAAATACACATTCATGATAATAATCTAGTATTTGTAAAAGAAAATAATAAAATATTAAAAATATGAACCCAATTAAAATACATGTCTGATTGATAAAAATTTTTTATTTGAAGATAAAATTTAAGAATAAAACTTACTGTTCATGTAGTTTAGGTTTTGTTTAAAAAAAAACAGTTAAACCTTATATATTGAAGAATATTTATAGAAAATTTTTTTAAATGTATTTCTTAAAGAACAGAAACTTAAGCTTCAATTTGGATCCCTTAAAAACTTTTTTTCCGACCCTAAAATTAGAGGAAGAAAATTTTAAATGTCATTGTTTTCAAACAAATTTCATTTCAATAATGTTTTTTATTTTTTTTTATCCATATAAAAAATGAAAAATTCAATGAAATGCCTTTTTATAATTTCCTCAGCATTTCAAATAATTTCTCAATCCTTGTTAAGCTTCACACCAAATTAATCTTTAATATACATAATTCAAGATTCTAATGAAAATCTAATTGACATATCTTTTATCTCGTAAATTTGATATTATCAGGTTCAAAATGAAAACAGAAACAAAAAAATATTTCAATCTCCATAAATCACCACTTTTACATGTAATTTCTCTGCATTTGGAAGCACAAAAAAAAAACAAATACATACATATAATGTTATTGTAAAAACCAATCAAACGAGCAAAAAAGAAAAATAACCAAATCAAGCATATAAAAAAATCCCAATGAATTCCATTGAAAAAGTGACGTGCTCCATTGAAATTAGCATACGTTTCAGAAGTCAAATGCACATGTCATTGCAGTTTAATATACACATGATACAAACAAACAAATATAAATTATATACATATATATGTATATGTTTTATATGTAGGTGTTTATATATAATTATGTATGTGCAAGTGTGCTCACAAGGAGTTAAACGACATTGTGAGTGAAAATTTGCATACCAAAAAGTTGTTAGTTTGCGCTCAATAATCTAACAATTTTTCTTTTTTATTTTTTCATGAACATATTATATCTTACAAAATGATATTTTAGTAAGTAGTATGGAAAATTGAGAAGGGTAAAAGGAAAGGATTTTTATGAATAATCGTGAATAACTATGATATTTTTTCCCATTACATATACTTATACAATATATATTTTCATGTATGATAAAGATTTACATGTATAGATTCATATGGAAAAAAAGCACAATATAAAAAATCGAAAATAGCTATACTACACAGTTTATATGGCGAAAAATATATGTATATGTACTCTATAAGATTTTGAGTTCGGCGTATTCATAAAAGGAAGATCGTAGTCCACAAGCAGTTCGAAGTGACATGTCCGATATTATCTGTCGGCTCATCATGTCAATAACAATAATTTAAGACCACATGATCATCATCAGATCTTTTAGAGTGTATTACATTTAAAATAAAATTTAGCAAAAACAAAAACAACAAAAAATTTCTCTTTGTATATGTTTGAAAATTTTTAAATTACATATTATAGCGAAAAAGTATTAATGCAGGTTACTTACTTACTGTTTTGTATTTTTATAATACTTAATATATGAAACATACATCTTTAGCATCTTCTTTTAGATAGATTTTTCTTCTTCTTCTTTTTTTCTGTTATATGATATATGTCTTTTTATACAACAGGCAGGTGCTTAATGCAAATTTCACAACACGTTCAAAATCTTTCGGAGCAATTCATTGTCGGTAATATTGCTTTGACTTAAAATGTTAAACTATGTTGAAATTTTCTAATCTCTTGAATACCATATTGTCAAAAGATCTACTATATATAATAATATATACTAAACACTTACAATTAGTATTGCATTTACTGGTTGACCGATAAATTAAATTCAAGAGTTCATTTTATACATAAATTTATGTGCAATTTTTGTTGCTGTTTTTGTTTTGTAAAAATTGGTTAAGCAATGTTTCGAATTTGAATTTATGATCTATTTATTGTTAAGAAATTTAATGTAAGGGTGGTGGGAGCAATGATCAATGGACCAGAAAACAACAGTAGTTAGTAAGTATGTGAATAAATATGATATAAAAAATTTATTTATTAAAAGTATTTAGTACTTTGAAGATAAAAATAATACCTATGACTAAAATATTTGAAAAAATTTCATTTTATTTTTCCTGAATAAAATTTAGTTACTTGAAATTTTTCTTTAAAAAGTATTCGACGTTTCCTGAAATTTTAGATACAAATTTTAAATATAGAAGTTTTTCTATTATCTATTCAATTTTGTAATCGACGTTTTTAAAGTAATATAAGTTATAGTTTTATAAATACATAAATTCAACTTACCCATTTGCGTTTCACAATTAAATTGAAAATGAAGAGGTCATGTTGTCCTGGACAATTGTTGAGAGACACTATGTAGCATGCACAAGTAGTAGAATTCTTTGAAATTTTTACAATAAAATACACTAAACAAACTCTTGTTTTTCTGAAATAAAAAGAAAATATTTGAATTTTCATCATCAAATTTCATACTTTGAAACTGTTTGATTTTTCAAAAGGTTAAAAAGGTTTTAAAACAAAATAACGTATTGACCTTTTTCTTTTTCTATTTCGCAAAACCGTCAAATTATATGTCTTAGCATCTTTATTAAGACAAAAAAAAAAATACAAGGGAAGAATTCAACTCAATTAAATTCTATATTTTATGTTATTGTCTTTAAACTATTTCTTAGAACAAAAAAAAATAACAAACCTATTTAATTTAAAACTGTAGCTAAAACCATTTGTTTCAGTAACAAATTGCAAATAACACTTTGTGATACAACAAATCCATGTTCATACATGCTGTGATCTCTCCACCTTTTACGATTTCAGTCATAAAACATTTTCATGTATGTTAAAAAAAAAAAATAATAATAATAATAATAATAATAAATAAAAGAAATAAATAAAAAATAATAATAAATGCACAACAAAATATTAACCTGCTGTGAGTCAAACGGTTTTGAACAACCTCATAGCAAGTAAAGCACCTGTAGATTAAACTTATACAAAATATTATTTTTTACTTCATACTTTTGTATTTTTTCAATATACTATATTTAATAGATAAACCACAATATGATGCTATTTTTGTATTTTGTATATGCAAAGATGAGGGCCATAACATATAGATCATATAAATATAACCCTTTTTTTTTCTTCTTCTCTTTAATACATTTATGCACACATAGTTATATACTTTAATGTTGCAATAGATATGTATATGTGTATAAAATAAGAAATATTATGTATAAGAATGTCTCGCGATCTTCTTTATAGCATATAATAAGCTGAACGAAAATATCTTTTAAAGCTTTTTTTTCTTCTTTTTTTATTTTCATTTTACATCAGAAATAGTAATAAAACAGACTCTCTTATGAACTATACTTATTATTATACTAACAAAATATGGTTAAATTTGCACTGATGCATCACTTAGCATAAATAAGGTTCATAATGCTAACGTTTATTCTCTAAAAATTGCATATATGGTACTTTAACTACACCAACGTACTACACAACAGAGTTGATTCAATAATCTTTAACGTTTTAAAATTCGTTCCGTAAATGAATAATCGTAAATAACATCTTGTAATTAAATTATTTGCAACCTTAATGTAGTATAGCAGACTAAATTAAATGAGAACAAGGGTAATAGGACTGGATCATTTGTCATCCTTAAACGTAGAGAGAAGATTTTTTTGTTGTTGTTTTAAATTTAAATTAAAAGCTTTTAATCTATTTTATTTTACACAATTATTTGAAGTTTTTTTCCCAGAAATAATTTTCAAAAAATTATGTTGTGTGATAAAAATAAGTGGAAAAATCCTGATTTGGAAAATGTGAAAATTTCACATGCATTTTAAATTAAAAAATACTGGCATTTTTGAAATAATAAAAAGTTTTACTTGGATTGTAAGTCACAGAAAGTTTTAAACAAAGACATCGTTAATAGTAAAATGTTCACTCTTTTAAAAGAGATGACTTCAAAAACATAAGCAAATTTTTGGCATACCTGAAAGTCCGGTTAACAGGAAATCTTTTTCTTCTACTTTCATTTTTTTCACTTTTTTCTAAAAAAAACTACACTAAGCACCATATTGTAGGAGATTTGAATATCAACCATGTTTAGGTAGTAACTATATAAGAATGGTAAGCGACATGACATTCGGCAGCTCAGTGGATAGAACTTTCCCCGGAAAGGAAAAGGCCTGTGGTTCGATTCCCAGCCGTGTCGAATGTCGTTTTTTCTGTTCTTAGCTACTACAATATATGCTGCACAAAAGATCTCTACTGGTCGAATTGCAATAATAGCCCATTAATTCATCTATCTACTACAATATATGGTACGTAAAATGTCACCTCCAAATTTCTTACAACTATACATAGATACCAACTTATGATATGTATATTCTATAAAAAAATTAAAAGATAATTAAGAGTTCAAGTGATCTTTTCATATTAACTTGTTCACAAAATCAGAGTTGACCTTTTTAGTTTAATATTTCTTAAAAATTTTCAATTAACTAGTAGATATCTCATTTAAAACCTAACTCACAACGATTTCTCATTTTCAAAAATAATTCATAAATAACAGTTTTTTTTTTTTACTTTCTATTGATACCATAATTTCAGTAGATTTGAGCAACTATATAATACATATACAATACATATTCATAAAAGTATCTTTCAACAAACTGTTTAGTTCAGACTATCTTAAATTATTGTTTACGATCAAGGATCTTATAACAGAAAAACATAGATACACCGTTTTAATTTAGTCTTTTCTCGATTTTTTAAGAATGTCATATTTTTTAAATGGTATAATAATTAAGATCTATTTATTTTTTGTCAAAGATATCAGTTTCTTTTAGTTTTCCAAATTATAAATATACAAAAATAGTCAAAATCATATAACAACGTAATATTAATCAATTTTTCAAATTACTGTAAGATTTTTTTTTTTTTTTTTCTATTTTTTTTTGTCTATGAAAAGATACAGCTTGTCTAGTTTTTAAACGAAATATCGATTTGTATTTACATTGAAAATGTGTAAAATTATTTATTATTATTATTATTTTTTTTTTTCTCTTACAAATCGATTAGATGTTTTATACATATACTCGTATCCACTTTGAATTGCAGATATGTACATAATTATGAAATATATTAAATATGGCACTGTTGCATATTAATTTTCATCGTTTTGTACATTATCTCTAATAAGTGAATGAGACAAGTTTTACCACTAATTTGAAAACAACTCAATCAATTGTACGATAAATTCCGTGAAAAAAATGAAATAAAAATAAGAAAAAAAAATAAAACAAGAAAAACACAACAACAACAAAAAACTGTGTTGTTTTTCATATGAAGTTGTTTATTATAATGTACTCGTATGTATGTTTTGTAATATAAAATAATATATAATTTTCATTATTTCTACATATGTACATACATATGTATGTATAACTGATTGATTTACCTAGATGGCTAGTTTAACTGGTACTATAATCATAGGAAAAGTAACAACACATTTAACAATGTAACAGCCCACATTTTCTCTCTAATATGGAATCTCAGATAATATTCATATTTATAGAGATATCATATGTAATACATGTATTAAGACAACATTTAAGACTGCAGTGAAATTTTAATAACAACATAATAACTTTGAAATTGTGAGAAAAAAAAAGAATTAGAAATTAGGGTCGTTTTCAATGATTCAAGCTTGAGTTTGTTTGTCAACTTGAGATCAGATCTACATGGTTGCCGACAAGACAAAACAAGGTGATTAAAATCATTACTAATCCTGCTGAAAGATGATAGCACAAGCTTGATTGTTCCTAACAAATGAAGCTTGATTAAATCTTGAATCCTTGAAAAAGGCCTAAATTAAATGCCAAAAAATGAATTTATCTATTCGAATACTTCGCAAAAAAAAAAAAAAAGTCGAATTTAAATTTTTCATCATACACTGAACACCAAAGAACCGAAACTCGTTTTTCGAATCTTATGATTAAAAATTTTCACTCCATATTCGTTAAATTAAAGTGGCACTTCTTTCGTTCGTTTGAATTTCTGAAACAATTTTAACGAAACAATTTATTTTATTAAAACTACAAAACTGAAAAGTCTTTTTTAAAACTCACTTGAAATTATTCAAATGTAACCACACTCTGAACATGAAATTGAGAAACAAATAATTGAATTGAGTTTCGGCGAACGAATGAAACCGTTTGGACAATCACATCTACAAAACCTGTAATTTCAATTTAATAGGAATTTTTTTTCCCCTTAACAATGTTGCAAAAATAAATTAATTGTTGTTCACACAAATTGTGTACCACTGCAGAAATAATAATTAAATAATGCATTTTACAATAACACTACATATAAATGGTAGATAATATTAATAAGCTTATATGTATGTACATTTTGATGAAATGTTTTGTGCGAAATGAAGACATCACGATATGTACATTTATATCCTTACTGTTGTTAGATCACTGGTACGAATATCTTATAAAATTATGATTCTAAGTTTCACATATTAAATATTATGTTATTTTGTTTTTTATTTATTTTTTTTTTGTTGATCGCTCCCTGATCGTCAATTTATTTTACAAGAAAGTTGAAATAGATATAAATTTTCTTATACATAGATATATATTTCTCTTCTTTTTTTTTTTTTTTTGTTATTCCTAATAGTATGGTTCATATAACATTTATATTCAGTTTTTTTTCAATTTTGTTATCTTTTGTAATAATATTACTTTTTTTTTTCAACTATTCATTGATCATAAGATTTCAACCACTACTCATCATCATTATCATCATCATCAGCATCATCATCATCATAGTCTGAAGAAGAACATGTCATTTATGTTTTTATGATTTATGTTATGTTGGTCATTTTGCCACAATTATATGAAAATATCTAAACATTACATTGTTGTATATTTTGTATGTATCTAATAAATATGTGTGGTACATTATAAATGAAAGCAAAACAACAACAAAAAAAACAACAACTATTTTTGCAGCAGTGTAAAAAAAATTTTTCCTTATGATTATTATTAGTGATAATGATTGGTGGAAATTTATATTATTTCATACATACGAGTACATACATACATATGTATATATGTGTTTATACACATTACTGATATGCTTTATTATTTAATGTTACAATGCAATGATTAGGATCTATAGATACATATTATCATTATTATTATTATTATTAGAATTACAAAAATGCTGAACCATCAATTATCAACTTTCATTTGTTGAATGGAATTTGAAATCGATGTTCTTGTTGTTCTCATTAATAAATTACCACATTACCATGAATTAAAAATTTATTTGTTAATGTTGTTTCACAATTATAATTAATTATTATTATTTTAGATACTTTTTTTTTGTTCAGTTCTTTTTTTTTTTCGTTTTGTTTTTAATAAGTTTATTGCAAATACTCATAATTGAAGAAAGAAAAGAAAATTAAATTGTACATTTGATGTGTCACAACAGTTATACGTCTTAGTTATGAAAACGAACAACAACAAAAAACAACAAAAAAAGAAACAACCGAAACAGAAAAAAAGCTAATCTATGCATGTAATGAAATATTTTCTGTTTCAGTAAAATCAAATAAAATAAATAAATAAATTTAACAGAAAAAAAAGTAAAACAAGAATAAAAAAAACAACAAACTTAAATTACATGAGATTATTATTTCTGGAAAAAATTTTTAAAGCACGTTTTTGTTGTAATATAGAAATTATGATTAAGATACAAATTGTGTGTGTTGATGCTATAGATTAATGAATGTCTGCGGTTTAAAATAGACCAGTTTGATGACGCCAGTTCTAATTTGTAATAATGATTTTTTTTCTTTTTTTTTTCTAAATAATATAGAAAATTCATAGAATGTTGTACATAATTTATAAGTGAATTTTCATTTTATGAATTGTTGATGGATGATCTCATTTTTGAATTTTATCTGTTTGTTTTTTCTTTTTTCAACTTGAAGAGAAAATTTTCAAATTTACATTATAAATTCATGAAGAAAAAAAAATAATAAAAATATAATTGAATTTGATTATAAATTAGATTTAGAAATTAAAGTAAATGTAAAAGTTATTACGAAGAAATTGATTAATTTTCTTTTTCAATGTTCAAATTTACATAGAATTTGAAAAAAAAAAAGTTGCAAAATTGTAGATACAATTTCATTTTAGTCTCAATTATAAAATAAAAGACTGAAAAGTTTTACAAGCACGTACAAGGAAAATGTATTAGTTATCTAAAATTGATACGTCTTGTTGAGCTTGTTTTTCAAAATTTACTGTCGTTTGTTGGTACAATACATATATTTTTCCTCTGACCTCTAACAATTTTTATTAATTTTTAATTAGATTAGATACATTTTAAAAGATTGCATAGAAAAAAAAAAGCAAAATATCACGTGGAAGAGCAAAAAAGAGAAGATTTAGCAGTTTGTTATTTATTTATTTTATTTTATTTATTTATTTTTTTTTTTTAACATTTTGGAAAGCAATATGCAATCCAATGTGTATTATGGCAGCAATAATGAAAATTTAATGAACATAAAATATAAACAAAGAACAACACGTTTTTCAGATTTAATAAGGATTTTGATAATATGATTAACGATAAGATTTTCTAATTTTTTTTTTGAAAAATAAAATTATGGAAGCAAAAACGAAATGCAAAAACAAAAGGAGAAAAAGGGTGATCAATTAATACACGAAAAGAATAATTTAGCACATATTTATTAATAGAAAAATCATGATACAGAATTTTTTATGCAGTAGATATATAGGATGTTTCTATTAGAAATTCTTTTCACTTTAAATGAATTAAAATTTGAAGGGCAAAAACTACTTTCGACTTAATAATCATCTATTTTATAAGTATCACCCTGTACCTACATACGAAATAATGATTATGATCTAAAATCTAAAAACGATGAACAATATCATGTCTTATAATAAATTTAATGATATATCTAATACTTATGAACTTATGAAGATTACAATGATTACAACAACATAGAATTTCATATACATATGTATGTACCTACATACAGGGTGATTTTGAATTGATTAAAACAATAACAAAAATTTTAATAATTTCTTATTCCTTTAATTTATTATTAAAACATATCGAGAAATTTAATTTCAAACTTGAAAAATACATAC
This sequence comes from Bombylius major, assembly GCA_932526495.1. Taxonomy (NCBI): domain Eukaryota; kingdom Metazoa; phylum Arthropoda; class Insecta; order Diptera; family Bombyliidae; genus Bombylius; species Bombylius major. The sequence continues at coordinate 17,220,339 of OW052044.1, read as the reverse complement.
ATATATGTATCTTAAATTCCTCTAACATGTGAAGTTCTAAATTAAATTACCAAGATTTTGTATATAAGTACAAGTACACTACACGCATCACAGAAACACCCCTTTAAAATAATAATAATAAGTTTTTTTTTTCATAATAAAATTCAGAATATAGAATATTATATTTTATATAGAAGGCAAAAGGGTCAACTAATAAATTTTTCTTAATCATATTTCGTGTTTTAGAATTTAACCTGAATATAATTTTCATGATAAAGATCATTAGACAAACAACTCATTTAGTTAATTAATGAGTCTGCCATAGAATAGTTATGATCTGATCTTGTCAGTGTTTGATATGATATATACAATTTTATTTATTTTGAAACATTGTTTTTTTTTGTTTTTTTTGTTTTTCTATTACACATATTATAATGAATTGTTGAGATAAGAACAACAACAATAACACAAAAAAATAGACAAAATGTTAAATATATTTTTTTATAATTCAAAATAATAGCACTAGAATATCATAGTTTTAGCTCTCCGTCGAATAAATTCAAACGAAATATTTTGTGTGGGAAAAAAATGTTTCTTCTTCGTATTTTTTTTCCTCTTCATCTTAAGATACTCGCATATCTAAAACATTTTTTTTTCTTTGTAGAAATGAGATCACGTGTTGTTACAAAGAAGAGAAGAAAAAAAACTGTTTCGTTACATTATAATTTTGTTATATATGAAAAAATAGTGTTATGATTAAAAGTTTTACAAAGTACATACATGATATCTAGATGATCACCATCATCATCATCATCGCAGTTACGATAATATCGATCATTATTAATCATGTTATGATTATACAAGTCAAAGTGTATGTAAACTTTTAAAGATATAAATTTTTTTTTACATCCATAATGTATTTTAAATGAATAAGATCAGATTGATTTTTTGTTTATTTATTTTCTAAAAATGAAAGTATCTATGTACTATATAGCCGCATATTTACGAGTTTATGAGATTTTACGAGAACAAAAACATTAAAAAAATCGAAATATTATAAAATTTGAGTATAGATTGATCACGTTCACACCCAATTGAAAGATTATTCATATGAATGTGATACAAAAAGGTTGTTTTGTAAAAAGAAGAATGTGATTAATGATTTGATATCGATGTATTACATTTTTACGTGTTCCTTGTATTAAATGTATCTACATATTATTTACACTTTTTATTTTGAAAAGATTATTATTTTACTAAATAGACCGTTATGTTATGATATTATTTTTTTTATAATATTTAGAATACAATCTATTTTATGTTTTTTTTTTTCTTTTCTTTTTTTCTAGATATAATAAATAATTTTTGACTCGTGCGGAAAAATCATATCGTATTTGAACTTTTATAAATATGTAGTTAATATTTATGAGAACTTCAGTTCAGTTCATTACCGTTTTTTTTTTTCAATATTGAAAAGAAAATAGAGCATTTGGAAAAAATATTGAAAAAAAAAAACAATGATTTAGTTACGTTGCAATATGGTTTATACATCTAAACTTCAACGAGTTTGATCGTTTATGTAGAAGAAAAATTCAATCTTAAATGAAATTGAATTAATAATAGATTTTAATAACATTCTATTTTTCAGATATATAGAATTGATATTGAGGTTATACGTACGTTACAGTGTAGCAATAGATAATTTTTAAAAGTGATTAATATAAAAATTTCATTAAAGTAATCACAGAACTTTCTATGGCATTATTGATTTTTTTACAATTACTTTAATGGGTAAGAAAGAAAAAAATGTATTTTGTTTTGTGATCCAAGCCGAAATTTTTAAAATCATGCTTTTTTTTCGAATTTTTAATGTGATTTCACTTCTAATTACGGATTTTTAATACTAATTTCTATAATATATAAAGACTAAACTATAATACGAATAATTTTCTTAGTTAAGGCTACAAAAATGTATCTTCTATTTAAAAATCCTTCTGTGCAAAAATTTTAATATTGATTAGAAGACAACAAAGCTTAGTTTTTTTTTTTACCTTACAAATATTTTTACATTTATATCATAAATTATCAAAACGGCACTCTTAGTATATCAATTGGAGCTTCCGATAACTATCATGTCAGCCATCATATCATAATTCAAAAATTATATCCATCTATTTAATATTAACACTTGAAAATATTTAAAAATTTGTCCAATTAAAAATTTAAAATATTTTTTAAACACATAACAAAGAATTAAAATTTAACACTTTATAAAAATATTAAATTATTATCCAGCTTGTTTTTGCTTTTCTCATATCATATTTTTAAATTATTTAAAATGGAAGAAACAATAAAATTGTAAAATTCCATACATGATATTTAAAAAAAAACATCAGCATCAAAGACATGTTTTTATTTAATAATATAAATAAATAAAATAAGAAAAGAAAAAAACATTCAAAAAATTAATAAAAGTATCAATAAAAATGAGAGATCATATAAGAAACAATGATATATGAAGTTTTATTCGAAATTATATCACAAGTGCCACAACACACATATGTGATTTAAAAATAAAAACAACAAAAAATCAAGTAAAAAATTTAAAACGGAAAACAAAAATAAAAATTTTTAAATAACATTAATGACAAACATAAATTGAATACTGAAAAATTTTATTGTGATCAAAATCGTTTAATATAAAAAAAATAAAAGAAAGGAAAACCAACAAAAATGAAGAATCATAACTCGCATTATTATTAGTTCTGAAAATTTTACAGATACGAACTCACAGGAGAAGTGTACAGGGTAGTTAGTGAGTGATTTTAAAAATTTTGATATAAAAGCAGAAATACTTAAGAAAGTAAGTAAGTATACTTTTTAACAAATTTAAGAAGAACAAAATAATAATAAAGAATTAAATTGTCATAAGTTTACTTTACTTAGCTCACCTTTTTTTTTTTCAATTTTACTTAATCAAGTTCGATGAAGTATTACGAGTTTCTTAAGTGTTAACAGTGTATTGTGTTATATGTATATGTATGTTCTAAGATTTATTTCAAACTGATATTGAACAAAGAAATTTAAGTAGATTTTAGAAGATATATGGAACACGAAGAGAGAACGTGTATTGAGAGTCTTAGAAATCCTGTTGAACAATTCCAGCCCCTACATAATGTATTAAATAATTTACTAACTCATACACTAAAATAATATTGAAAAAATCACCCTTTTATTCAAAATTATAAATTTATTATTTTACTTTTTTGATTTTGAAAAGAAATTCCATTACAGTACGAAATTTTATTTTTCGAACTTTATATATTTAATGTAATATAGCATTAAAATATAAACAAACAACAACAAAAATACAACAACAACGGGAAAAAAAACGAAAATTAAGTATTTCATAAAAAAAAAAAAAAAAAAATTCAATAAACGAGAAGAAACTTATCAAAATCCTAAGGTCTATTAAAATTCATTTTTAGTACGTGATATGAAACATATTCAAGAGAAAAAGATTCAATAATATATTAATATACCGATTTTGATATTCTTATATGGACATAGAGTGTCAATGGTGCCGAAAAATAAAAATTAAAATCATATTCACGTTTCATTTGGTCGACAAATATCTAAGAATTTTTACTTTGTTCATTTTATAAAATTTTCGACAAAAGATATCTTAGAAATTAAATTTTACAAAAAAAAAAAAAAAATACTGAAACAGAACGTAATAACGCAGTCATTTTTATAATAATTATCAATGCAATATTGTTGTTATATTTTTATGTATGATATGTATATAATATTATATGCCTACATATGTATGTATAAATTTTATACATTGTTCATATGATAAATCTGAGAACATTTTTTGATCAGTTAAAATATTATTTAACTTGATCACAAAACCCATCAATGATATTATTACTGTTATACTTATACTCAAACATTTTTTTTTTTTTTTTGGAAGTTGATATACGTTTAATACTTTTCAAGTAATAATAATATATAAAAGATACACAAAATTTATATTCTTTTTATAATATGGGTATGGAAAGATCTTTTTTATTTTTTTTATTTTTTAAATCAAAAAGGAAAAACAATATAAGCATATTTTTGTTCAAAGCAATCCGGCACCAGTCAGACTTAATTAAAAATGCATTTTTCGCTTTATTAATATTCTTTAAGAATATCAGAGTATCAATGCTGAAAATGCGATCGTTATGTCCACACTTACTCATATATGACTATACTATACGGTATATAAAATATAATAAAAATGCATTTATAGTATAAATAAAATATGATGAAAATATACAATCAACAGGACGTTATATTTTATTATACAATCAATACATTTATATATAAATCCTTTTCATATATGGTCATCAATTTATAAAGAAATTCATCAAATATATTATACTTACTACTTTTGGATTTAATATTATTTTTATGTATCAATATTCTATCTATGTATGTATATATTTTCAACCCCACTTTCAATACCTTTAAAAACAATTAAACAAAAGTCTAAAAAAGAAAATAAATAATAATTATGGATATCATCACAAATAAAGATTATTGATTCAATAAGTAGCTTAATTTTAACAATATCTATATAGGTAAATACCCATCAGGAAAAAAAAACGTATCTATACAATTGATGAAACTCATTCTATTGATATTTTATTTTTCAGATACCTACATACTTTATTTTTTTCAATTTTTGTTGTTTTTTTATTCATACAAATTATTCCTCATAAAGTTGAGCGACTTGAATTAAAATAGCAATCACATGCACAAACATAAATTTTTTTTTCTCCATTTTTCGTTTCTTGATAAAATAAAACAAAAAAAACAAAAAAAAAATATATATTGATGAAAAACAATACAAAATACTCATACTAAAGTATGATACGCATTAAAATTCATTTCAGTATGTCATATATTTATTATACAAAAATTTTAATTAAGCACACAATTTGTAAGAGTCCAAAAGTGATCGATGTTTTTCGATCGATTTTGATTTAATATTATAAAAATTTTTATAACATACTTATATTCACTTTTTTTTTTCAATAAAGAATACAAAAAATGAAAATAAAAATTGAATAAAAATTAAAACAAATAATTTCTCAAGTTAAAAGACAACAACAACAAAAACAAATTCATAATATATTTTACATATGTATGTACAAGTACAATATGTATGTTTATATGAAATAATTTATTTTGATGAGTGATAAATAACTGAACTATCAAAGAGTGAAGAAAATTTTATTATCTTCGTAGTAGTATCACATCAAAAGTCTTTGTTTTTTTTATTTCTTAAAAGAAGAAAATTCAATAGCTATACTTATTATAATGTTATATAACATACTCGTATTTTATATGTGACTTTTTTAATCCTTTTTTTTTTTAAATTTTATGTATTATTTTTTTAATATTTTGTTGCAAAAATAATTTGCACACTTACTTCATAAAAAAATATATATAAATATGCATGTATGTATGTATGTCATGGATGTGGAAAATATTTAAACTGATGATGAGATTGACGATGATGAGCATCATCATCATCATCATTGAACATGAATTATTAATTTTTGTAGTTATGGAGAAGAGATCGATTGCAATTCAATCATTATGAGATATATTATTCATTGGGACAAAATTAAATACGGCATCAAGCCAGGTGGTTTATTTTGCCCTTTCTGATATTTTTATGACATGATTAATGATATTGATTTATTTTAATTTTACTTGTATGTATTTAAGGAAGATTTTTTTTTTTTTCCATACCGTTGAATTCTTTTTTGGAGTTATTTTTAAAAAAGGGGCTAAAAAACTATAACAAATTTTTAAAATTTTGAATTTTATGGGCTACCATAAATTTTATATGTATGTATGTGATTTATTTAATGTCCTTATGAATATTAATTGTTTTTAATTAATCAAGTTCAAATTTTTAACTGAAATTTTACAATTTCAAAAAATCTAAATTATGTGAAGAAAAACACGAATTTTCGAAATGGTGGAATAATTTTCTTTTTAATTTTTAGTAAAAAAAGAAAAAGGTTAAAATTGTAACAGCATATAACCCGAAATTTTTCTTTTATTTTAAATTTAAAGAGAAATATATCTTTTCTGCATTGCTAGTACAAAAATTTGTTAAAAAAGTATTAAAACCCAAAACACCTACTGCTTTAAAAAAGAATAAAATAAAATAAACTTCTTTTGTTTATCAATTGAATTCTTTCTCTCGATCAATTGAGATTCAAATTTTCACAACTTCATAATCATTCAAGCTATTCCTTTCTTTTGTACATATATTTTTTTTTTCACAATATTTTTTTTTTCATTTTTTGTTTTACTTTTTTAACCTGAACTATTTATTTTAAATCTTCACGATCATAACTGTTTTTTTCATTGTATCACCAACTACTGAAATATTTATTCAAAATACAAAAAAAAAAAACGTACAAAAAAATAAAAAGCATATCATGGGACAACTAAAAGTCGAGACATAAGAAACAATTTTTTATTTGAGAGAGAAAAAAAAATTGTATGAAAAGAATAAAAATTATATTTGAAAAAAATGTTAAATAAAAATAATCTAAGAAAAAAAAAGGAAAAGAAAAGGAAAAAAAAATAACAAAATTTTTACGACTTGTTAATGCACTAAAGAACAACTTCTTTAATATGTTCCTGATCCATTTGCCATTTTGTACAATATATTGTACTACTTACTATCATTCGATACCAGTAGCTAAATAAAAGTCATGTGATGCAAGTTTAGATCGTGATTTTATTACATTCAATCGTGAAAGTTGAATGCGATCATAATATTTTTAAAAAAGAAAAACAGTAGAAAAAAAAGAAAGGAAATTTTTCTAAATACAAAATAAAATTAAAAAAAAAAAAAATATAAACTAAGAAAATCATTTTTTTTTCTTTACTTTTGTCAAAACAAAAAACCAAAAGATTAAATATTTTTAGGAACAAGAAAACTTTTATAAAAGATTGAAAAAAGTAAAAAGCAAAAGGAAAGAAGACGAAAAACAACAAAAACAAAAAAGAGGTGAATCTTCTACACAACTTATAACCTCTTATACGGAGACAATATCTACATGCCTACAATTTTATGTATGTATATATATTAAGAAAAGATTACAATATTGAGAGCAAGATCATCTAAAAACCAGGTTATTCAGGGCATACAGATCATACCAAATTCTTTCAATATTATATAGTGATTACTCTAGCACAGTTCCCACACTTTTGTATTACACAGTAATCATGTGAAAATGAAAAAAAAAAAAAAACTATATATGTATACTCGTACATATTTGCAATATTATATTTGAGGAAGAGGCTCATCATTTGCATTCGGTATTCATCAATATAAAAGAAATTGAATATAATACTTATGTAAATACTTGTATATTATAGGAGTGAATCTTTGCTCAAGAAAAACACAAAAATACTTCAATTTGCATGAATTGGTGCAAGAAGTGAGATGCAATGACTTCTGGTACTACATTGTAGAGCCTAAACTTTGCTTCTGTAACTTTTTATTTTATTTTTCTTTTTTTTTCGTTTCTTTTTTCAATAATCAAATGAAATTGTTGTTGTTTAAAAATACTGCATCCGAAAATGCTGTTGTAATTTCTTATGCTGATATATACTTAATATAGAGTGTTGAATATCTCTGATGTTGATGCAATTGATGATGTTTAAAATATCCTAAAAGATCATTGAGCAAGGAAAAAAAAAAGAGTTAAAACAACAAAAATGAAACAAGTTAACCAAATGTATAAATGAAAAATAAAAAGGAAAAAAGGAGAAGGAAAAAAAAAGATTGTGATTTGAAGAGATTCCATGTCGAGGGGGCATCCATCAAGACACCCATTATTTGTAATTTATCACGAATAACATTCGGTCCAATAACTTTGTCCATCTGAAAGGTGTTTTTATAATGCACGGATTGCACACCACCGCTATCATCAAAAACTGCATGTTGTCTTTTTACTTATTATTATGTACATCTATGTAAAAATATATTTAGAATTCACATGCGAATTATGCCCTAAGCAGCAGGGGTTTATAAATGTTTAACTATGAACAAATTCATTGAAAAAATAAAGCTTAAAAATACGAGCATATGTACATAATATGTACATTTTAGAATCTAGCATTGAGACTTGATATACAATTACATAAATGTGATTTTGTATCTTTTTTTTGTGAATAAAAAGACAAAATAAAAATAAATAAAAACAAACATCATTTACTGAATGCTGCAAATAGTATGATTTTAAAAGATGGACAATAGCTGCTGATGTCGATGTCTTTTCAAGTGTCAAATATAATTTGCATATATCCATTAAAGAAGCCTAATGTTAGATTCATTTGACATTTCTCTATATATTCATTTTACATTATTTTGTTGTTGTTGTTTTTTTTTTTTTTTTTTTTTTTTTTTTTTTTTTTTTTTTGTATGAATTTTTTTTATGAGTACATAAATAAACAATAAGTGCATTAAATGATTTGAAATTATTTCAAGTTTAACATTGGCTAGTGAGTCAGATATTTTAATTTTGATAATAAGATCATCGCGGTTCATGGAACAGATAAAATTGATGATTTTTTTTCTGAAAATGTTTTTTTTGTTCAAACAAAGGGAAGAAAAAACAAAAAAACCAAATAATTGACTGATGTCACTTATCTAGAATTCCTTTTTTTGGAATTTTTCTTGGCATTGTTTTTCTTGAACATATACAATTTATTTATAGGGTGATCAGGACTGAGCAAAAAAGTGTTTAGTTAAATTTTTTTTTCAGTTATTTTTTCACGAAAAAGAAACTTCTTAGTTTTAAAGGCTGAAGAATGAAAATTTTAGAAGCTTTCTATATGAATTAAAAACTTATGTCTTTTTAACAATTTCAATCTTTAATAAAAAGATTTTATTTTGAATTGCTCAAGCAAAAATTACAATATTATATTACATATATGAGAAGCATTGACGGTACAAGTTATTTTTCCCTAGAATTTTAAAATTGATCCTTTGAGTATCAGAATCCAGAAAAGTGTAATTTAAAAAATATTTTCTACAAGTAAAACTAAATTACAGACAGGTATGAATAATTTAAGCACAAATTCAAGCATATTAAAATTTAAAAGAATATTCAAACTTTATATTTACAATATAAATTTTAAAATTTATTTCAAGACTTAAAATGAAATTTCTATTTTAATTAATTCACCCTGTACTATGTATTCATACATTGATGATCTGTTAACGTGTTTTCAAATCGTAAAATTTAATTTAAACTTAAATCTTTTATTCAGTGATTTCATTACCTCATTTATATAAATATTATTCTAATTTTAATTTTTTTTTTTCGAATCTTCAAAATATTTTTTTGTTATGCAAAATTATATTATATGAAAAATGATCTCTAAAACTATTTTATTGCTTAAAAATTATCATTTGAATAAAAATTAGTACAATTTAAAAAAGAGGAAAAAAACAAGCTCAAAATACATACACACATGCGCACCCCGATTTTATCAAAATCTAACTTGAATAATATTGATCTCACACTTTTGAAAAAAAAGCCACAACATAAAAAAAATATAAATTTTATTTTAAAAAAAAAAACACGACACAAAAAGTAAAACAAAAATTAAAATAAAATAAATTTTACGATTATTATTCTTTTTTAATAAAATTTTTTTTTCTTAATATTAAGAAAAAAAACACACATACAAAAATAAAAAAAAAAGTATAAAATTTATATTATGAAAATGTGTGATTTTACAAATTTAATTTAGTTTAACAAAACAAAAAAGTTTCCTTATTGTTACTTTTATTTTGTTTTTTTTTTATTGGTATTTTTGTCAAATTTTCCATTAAAAAAGAAGAAAAAAAAACAACACACATTTTTATTGACATGCTTATTAGGTAATTAAATAACTATTAAAAATCAAAATTTTAATGAGATATTTATTTTGAATAAAAATATATGTATGTATGTAGTTTTGTGAATAACCGTATTTTTTTTTTATCTACAAGGTTTTATAAATTTCATTTGATTTCTATTGTAATGGTTGTGTATCGTTAATATTCTGTTTTCAGATGTGTAACATTTTTGAAAATATTTTGATTTCTTTTATTAAAATAAATTTAATATTCATTAAGCTTAAGCATTTTTTAAATGAATTTATTTTATTTTTATTGTATTGTTTGTTATTTTTGTTTTGTGTTTTTACGATAGAGAATACATATTATAAAAGTTCACTAACTTTTTTTTAGTGTTTTTTGTTTTTAAATTTTCGGATAGTGTAGGTATTTATTTATATGTACATATATGTACGAGTATCTTTTGAAGTGCTGTAAAGGAATAAAATTTATAAATCATTTATTTTTGATTTGAAATTATTATTTTTTAATTGTTATTTTTAATGAATTAAGTAATTAAGCCTAAAGGTACATTGAAGCTTTATTCATTAGAATTTAAGAGAAAAAAAACAATGTGTTTTATTGATTAACTAAAGGAAGTTATTTTAATATTTCCTAATAACACACATACATACACCATTGACACTTTTTACTATTTATTCCTCTATTTATTTTTTCACTGTATCAAATATTTTTAAGGGCTATAAATATTTCCAATTCTTACTAAAATGTGCCAATTCATATATACACGTTAACCATAGTTTTTAAACTAAATCCTAAATCTAGTAAAACCATCAGCTTACTTTCAAATTTTTTCTTTATATTTCAATTTCTGTTACCTTTATTCATACCAAAGTTATTTCCTCATCTCAGTAAATAAAAACATAAAGAAAAATTAGAAAGTTATGATTTAAAGGGTTTAATAAAAAATTCAAAACATTATTTTTGAAGAAAAAATAAAAGTCAAAGAAACATTTTTTTTTACATTAAAAAAAAAAAAAGATACATTGAAAATCTATAATTCAATAAAATGACTATAAAAAATATTTTTGATGACATCTCAATGATATTTTCATAAAATCCATAATTCAAATTTGGTTTCAAATATATACATATATATGTAGGTACATACATATATGTATATATTTATTTCAAATCGAACACCCAATTAGATGACAACGCCTTTGATTAATAAAATTGTAAAACTTCAAAATTTAACTGTTCAATATGAATTTAAGCATAGTCTCAATATTTATGTACATGTTATCATGATCAAAATATAAATCTATGGGAATTATTAAATTTCAATAAAAACATAAATTGTATACATATTTATAGTTTCAGATTACAGATTATATCTGATATTATTAAGACATGAATCTTTTTGACACAACATTATTATTTTTATATTTTTTAATTAACTTTTAAAGAAATTTATTTTATGGAAAACGTAAAATTTCTTATTTAAAAAAATATTGGATTTAGAAGTAATGATTAATCGTGATCCAAATATTTGTATTTTATTTTAAATAAATTTTCAAAAAAAAGAGAGAAAATTCCTGGATAATTTTTTACCCTGCCTCGTTTGTTTTCACAATTTGTACTTGAAAAATTAAATGTATATTTATTAAAAAATTTCTTTGAGAGAAAGGATAACGTTGAATTGAGTTACCTTATCCTGTGGCATACTACTTGTTGTTATTCTTATTTATCAATTTTTTAAAATATTGTTTGAATAAAAACACATTAGCTCCGAAAATTTGCATTTTCATCTAATTTAAAGATCTTGAAACCTTCGCGACCACCCTTTGATTCTGTAATTCTCACCACTCAATATTGAGAATTAAAACAATTAAAATTTATAAAAAAAAGTATATCTCAATTAAAAATCAGTCCCAATATTTCTTTATTCATATAATGATTAATCTGTAAACAAATGAAAAAACACACCTAAAATTCTAACCATACAATTGTAAAATTGAAAATCATATAAATCTTTACTTCAACTACAAAAACAAGCAATACTTTTTCTTCATAATCCCTCATGTGTTGTTTTCTTTCTCTTATCTATTCATCTCTTTGTAACAACAAAAAATCAACAACAAATTAAGTCTTAATTCACACAATACAACTAATCCAAGAAAAAAAAATATTTACAAGATATAAGTAAAACTAGAAAATTGAAATTATTTAACAGGCGTGGTAAAACATCAGTCATTAATTAAAATGCGATCAGTTACAAAAAAGTGAAAATTTTTTAAATGTCCGCCCACTTATTTACCATATCTACATTCTACATACATAGTAGAAAAAAAAACAACATAATTTTATTAAAAAAAAAACAACATTTAATTAAATATATTAGAAATTTGCGCTTACATAAAAGATTTTCACGTATGTATTTATAAAATAATATTTATATATATATATATATATATATAATTTGTCTAATAAGCCGCTATTTCTTGTTCCTTTTTTTTTTTTCATAACAACAATTTATTAATTTACCTACTGTGCACATTATTATTATTGCACTATATGAAGAAACATTATTGTTTTGTACCATAAAAATAAAATTTTAAATGAATTAAATATGAAATAGGACGCGGGTGTTTTTAAAAAAAAAATGTTATTTTTGTACAATATTATATTTTCAATGATGATTTTTTCTTAATAAATGTATTTTTAGATATTAAATATTTTCTCACGACATATATTATACAAAGAAAAAATTAAATGCTTCAATTCATACGTGAATTATGCCTTTTATGAATAATAATACAATAATAATAAGACTTTTTAAAAGGTTAACATGGAATTAAAATTTTATAACATATTAAATTCAATTTTTGAATGACGTGTACGTACACCTCCAAATTGTCCAAAATAGTATTAAGAATGATTAACGATAACATAAATGTGTACAAAATGTTATTATATAAATATTACTTATTTACAGTTGTATTTTGTTTTTCTTAAATTTTTGTGAATGCTCATGTGGAATTTAAAGTAAAAATCACATTTATTATTTTTGATTGAATATGAGTCATCATTGATTTTTAATAAAGTACTTACTTGTACAATTTGAATATAGTAGATTTCATAAAATTTGTAAAATAAGTATTTTATAGAGCTTCGTTTATATAGGATGTGAAATGAACACTTCTCTCCATAACTCAAAATTGGTATTCATTTTTGTACGAAAATATTTCAATGTGAATATTCTTGTGCTTCTTGTGAATTTCAATGTGCTTGCCACACTATGAACTAAAAATGAAAATAATTCCATGAAAAAAAGGATTCTGTGCGAAGTAATTTAGTTTAGTCATATTTTTTATTTATTTAAAGTGTACTTGTACGGATATTTCTAAAATTGTAAATTCGTAAGTATCAAGTTTCGCGCTTAAATCTTTTGTTTCTATGAAAAAAAAATTATGTTTGAAATTTTACTACATAATTTTATTTAACATTTAACATATGTTATTCATGTTTTTCCAATTAAATTTTCCTAATTATTCTTAATTGCATAAAATAAAAAAAACTCTAAAAAAAAAAAATAGTTAAAAAAAATCTCGCGTGTCTTGTACATCATCAGGTAAAAAGTCTTCTTATCTTTGCATAGCCTATGGAGTGTAAGCTGATGTTAATACTATTTCAATCGTGCATATCTATAGGAGTACATAATACCTGGTTCACAGGTATGAAATTTTGTTTTAAAATGAAAAAAAATATTAAAGTAAAATTTTAAGATTTTTTTTTCTTGAAATGTAAAGTTGATCTTAAGTGCTAATTATATATTTCAATCAACATCTACACGTCATATAAAAATTTGGAAGAAATCGTGTGACTTTTTTAAAGTCCACTTCAACCAAATATGTATTTATATAATAAAACTAAAATACAAAAATTTGTTAAAGTTACAAAAGTCTTACATTATTAAAATCTTAAGCAATTTAAAATCGAATGTAATCTATACGCCCACAGTTTACATACTTTAATTTAGTTATCGATCTATTATACGATCTATTCAATTGAATAAGGAGAATAATATCTATAGGACTGTCATTTAAAATGTTTCATGGGTGTAGATATACTCACATCATGTATCTATCTATGAATGATAAATATAATACATATCAAATTATTTAAGTAGTTTAACAATACATGATTATATCGTCTGTAAAATGTTTCAATATCTCACTATTATATTATTTTTTTTCTGTAAAGTATGAAAGTATTACGTATGTACATACATATCTGTACGAGAAGATACACTTTTTGTTATATCTGTACATTTTGATTTTGATGAGAACATACATACGAGTAGTTCATAACATTCACTCCTTTAAAGAAATCATTTTGTTTGATGATTTTTTGATTTGTGATATATTTGCATAATAAATAAATTTTTATTTGAATTTGTATTACTTAACATTTGATCGTGATATGTGAACTAAATTACTAGGATTAGCACATAATGAGAAAATAGCACAGAATTTGATCTTTTTTTTTTTTTTTTTTCATAACCTTTATTTGAAAATTAATGATTGATGCTCAGTTTCATCACATGTTATCAATTTGGTAATATTAGAATTATGTATATGAGGTAAATTTACATTAATTAAATTAATATTTATAATTTATTTAAGGACTGCACATTTTTCTTTTGAATATATAACTAGAATTACTTTTAAACTTTCACACACATAAATCACAAAAATTTTACTACATACAAAGTGAAAGTTTGAGAAATTTATATCATCTCTTCTTAATTGTGTTATGAATTTGTTTTATTAATAAATTTTAACAAAAATGTTATCTTAATTTATTTATATTTTATTAAGAGTTAATATCATGTTATGAACTATGAAAAGGTGAAATAATTCTAAGAAAAGGATATTTATCGGTATCATGCATGTTTTTTATGTGGGAACACAGATAAATTTTATTTATGCAAGAAAAAAGAAAAAATGAATCACAGTTTTACATTGCATTTACGAAGCAAAAAAAAAAAGACTAAAGATTAAAAATGAAACCAAAAAAAATTTTTTTTATGGGAAAAAGACACGCAAACCTTTTTAATTACTAATTAATCGATCAAGTTTAATTCTTAATTACGGCAAATTGGTTTATTGACTCCTTAAATCATCATTACAAACTATTGCTGCTGTTTCTGCTTGAAACTGATATTAATATGCACATTCACTTGCTGTTTTCTTTAATGTAAGTATATATGAATATGCACTGTTAAATCATTACAAAACCACCAAAGTGTATCATGACAAGATGTGTGTGTACACGCAACAAGTTTTTTCAATTTATGTTATAATAGTGTATGCGTACTCGTATATATTGTATATATATATACTTGTTTTTTTCATATATTCGTATTGTAATGTTGTAAAACTTGCGTATTATACGCTTTTATGTGCAAAAAATTTTATACTGGTTGCATTATAAGATTACTAAAGTATCTTTGTTTATTTTCATAAAATAAGTATAAAAAAAGATTTAATTTTCAGGAAGAGCAGCGCGTATATTAAATTAGTTAACCATGCAAACAAAGTTTTTAACCAGAGTTATTTTATCATTTCTTTCTTTCACTTTGTTAAAACTTTTGAATTGGAAGAAAAAAAACAATTCTGTGGTAATTTTTACCATTTTGTTTTTCTTCTCAATTGAATTTAAACAATATGCCCGCATAAATTTCTTTTTCTTCTAGCATTTAAAAAGTAGTTGGATATTTTTTATTTATTTTTTTTATTTTCAAAACCAATACCGCCTTCGATATTCCATTTGAATTGTCGGCTATAAAGTAGAACAACTATATAATATTAATATGTACATACGTATACGTATATGTGTGTATACATATATGTAAGTACGTATAAGTATATCTTTCAGCATCTAAAATAATATGTGCGTTGCTTATGGTCATATAAAAGTATTAACATGTATGAAATTGAAATTACTTACGAGTTCGATGTCATTGTAAGAGATGTACAAATTGCTGATGTTTGAATGGAATAATTCATCATTTAGAAACAACAACACAAAACGTTCAAATAAATTGATGACTACCATTTTTAAACATTTCTATGAGGAAATTTTCAATTATATTTTAGCGAATTACTTGCATGAAATAACAAAATAAATTTTAAAAAATAAATATATAAAAAGGAAAATTGAAGAAAAAAACAGTTAGAACAAAATTTTATATCGTACAACAATTAAAGATTGTATCAAAACTTATAAAATTGTGTTTAATACATTTTTTTTTGTCTGACACCCTATTAAAGATTTTTTTGAAAAGTAATAGAATAAATTTAATAAACGATATTTCAATGATAAACTTCAAATAAATAATTTGAATTTTTTAGAATAAAATTTAATTTCCAGTGTGAAAAATGACCAAGAAAGAGTTAATTGAAATAAAAATGATTCCTCGATTTGTGTGGTCCTTTCAAATGCCCACTTTTCTCTTTAACACGGTGAAAATTATTTCTTTTATTCTATTGCACAAGTGAAGGATTTAATTGATTATTTTCGTATGCATTATATTCTATTGTTAAATTATAATTTAGAAACACCGAAAAGATTCTGTTTTACGCAATTATTTTAAAAAAGTACATGTTAAGCTTTAACAAAAAGCCATTAACCCTAAAACCAATACTCTACATAAATCAAATGAAGGTTTCACAATGTGAACTTTATAAATTAAAAAAACTTACACCTTAAAAGATGATACATGAATATGCATCCTTAAATAAAAAAGATTAAAATTTATTTCCATGAACAAAATTGTTATATGAAAAACAAAAGATTTAAGCACGAAACTTGATATTAGTATAGTAGTAAAAACAAGTGTTTTTTCCAACACACGATTAGCTATTCCTTGGCATAGTGAAATATTTTTCTCAATTCAAATTTAAATTGAATTATAACTCAGCTATATAAGTATTTTAATAATTTCAACTACAATAAAATCTTTAATTTATGAAAGATTTAAAGAAAATTAAATGAATTTTTCAAGTTACGAAATTTTAATGAAAGAAGACACATATTTGTTGTTTTTTTCTTGTTGTTTTATTTTTTATTACAGTTAATGTACGTAGACATTAAACTGATTAGGATATACTATAAATGTTTAATTTATTTTTATTTTCAATATTTATTTTATTTTGAAATATTTCTATGTACTTATTTTTTTTTCTTATTTTACTTTTTAAACTCACAGTAAGACCTTATTACACCCACTTTAAAACTGTCATAGAATCATATTGAAACAATTTAAAACATTATGATATCTAAAAATATTATAATGGTGATAATAAAATTTTTAGCAATTAAATCGAAATTTACACTACTCATAAAGCTGAAATTATTCAACTTTAAAAAAAAAAAACTAACCATTTTTTTTCTTTGCACAATCTTTAACCAAAGCAATTGAAATTAAAATCTTTTTAAATCTACATATGCGAATATGGTCATCACTTTATTTCAATATTCATTTCTTCTTTTTTTTTTATATAATTTTTTATTATGGGCGCAGTCATCATCATGGAACATATCATTATTCTTTTTCATGTAAAATGTGTATGGTTTTCTTTTATTTTGGTCTATGTTAATATTAATAATGAAGGTTGACCAAACGACAACTTAAATAAAAATAAAAAAAAAGTACAAAACCACAGAAGTCATCCTCCTTGTAAGTTATTTCGAAATTTTCTTATATCTTCTTAATTTTATATATATTCACACTTGCCACATACCAAAATCTTCATAGTTCACGTACAAATAAAGATTATTATTATTTTTTGTTTTTTCTTTATAAATTTTTATTTTATTTTTTTTAACTCCTTTTTTTTCAAACAAAAATTTTCTACTGAACACAGTTGCATAGTTGTAATTTTTATGATGGTAGATCATTCAAATAAGTTCTCATTTAGCAATTACAAGGAGTATTACCGCAATAGGTATATGTATTCGAAACAAAAATAATAATAATAATCAATGTAAGTATATATGAATATGTTTGTACTTAAATAATAAAAAAAATAAGAAGAAGAAGAAGTAAATAAAAATAAATAACTTGTTTTAATCGTTAGGCGCGTATGATGATCATGTTTTTTAATGGGTGCTAACACAAGGGATCGTAATTTCATTTTTAATACGATTTCAAAGAAGTATTTTGATTTTTCATGATATCTATGAGATGCATGTTAATCTTACTTTTTTTCCCAGTTAAGAAGTAATCTCACATTGCAAATATGGAAAAATTAAAGAAAAATATTATGAAAAAAAAAATCACGAAAAAAAAAGTGTAAAAGAAGTTTAAAATCTCATCAGGAGCCACACTGTTGAGAGTGCTAGTTAGTTTCAATAAATATGTACTATAATACACGAGACAATCATTATATTATTATCATAATATACAAACAAACAAATAAAAATACATACTTACATATATGTATTTCATATTATATTCAAAATATATTACGTACTTTCTTAGTTTCACGATAAAAATGATGATAGTGATGATGAGTAAAATGAAAGTAAAAGAAAACACCTACCCGTTTTTAATATACACTATATTCTTGTATATGGTGGAATATGATTAGTTATTGCTTACACAGTTGACCTGCTAATTAGTGCTTGTTTTATAAATATATACTATGTATGTATGTAGTTATAGATAATTTTTTTTAAATACATATGTGAAAATATATAATTATGGTAAAATAAAGTTTTTAAGTTATAAAAGAAAAAAAAAACCAATATACAATTTTTGTTTTGAATCTTATTAACGCTATATTATTGATTGTTATTATTTTAAAGGTGAAAAAGAATCATATTTACACACACACACACACACACGTACACAGCATGAATTTTGAAAATGTTTCTCTGATTACCACCAACTGTGAATGCTCTGTTTGAAAATGATTTAACAAGATAAAAATTTGTATTAGAGGTGTATTACCAATATGAAAAATTGAAGAAAAAGAAAAAAAAAAAAAAACATACAGAAAAAAGAAGAAGTAGGAAATTCGTTAAATATGAAAAATTTAATAATATTTTGTATTTTATCATTAATCAGGTTTTGAAATTCTTATTATTATTATTATATTTTTTATGAAAGAAGAAAAAATAAATAAATAAAACAAATATTATATAATTTTATGCCAATTTTTTTAAAAATGATGTTATCATAAAACTTTACTACTTGAAAAGTTTTGAAAGACATATGTTAAACTTTACTGTTAATAATAATTTATTGATTATTGTTAATGCAAAATGTAATAAAAAAAAATTTCAAGTTATCATATACTCTTTTGCGGCAGAAAATTTTATTATATGAGAAAAAAAAAGGTTTTTTTTTTTCAATTGCATTGCAACCTCACAATTTTGACAGTATCTTTTTTTTTGTTCTTTTCAATTATAAGATATTTAAAATTAATAATATATTAATTGTGAAATTGAATTTAATTGAATTATTTTTATTATTTATTAATTATATCGATATTTTAAACGATTTATAGTCTTGTTTTTAAATACCGTCTTTAATGAATAAAAATGATGTAGGAAAAGAAACTCAATCTATTTTTTTTTTTCACTTTTTCTTTCAAATCTTTTGACAAAAATCTTTGTATTCGAAATGCAAAGGAATAAATTTTTCTGGTAAGGAATGGATGTGGGAATTTATGTCGATACATATTTAAATATTCATTTCAAATAAAAATGGTCTAATTTTAATTCACTTTTCATAAAAACGCTCATTAATTAGTGCTGAAAATGAACTATAAATTTTAAAAATTATTTAAATTGAAAATATCTTCACATTATTTAACTACTTATGTATTTCCGAATTCCATTCATGTCAAAACGTTTTCTTCTTTCTTAAAAATAAAAATTAAATAACCTTCTTGAAAGACCTTCATTTTTTTTTCTTATTTTTACACGACCTTTTAAAAAAACATTAAAGTGCGCGAATATCATTATACGAGTATATCATTTTGCACACTCTTGGGAATCTCTTTGACTGTTACTAAAGAAAAAAAAAAAGTTTGAAGAAGATACAATGCAAAGAAAAACTTCTTTGGTATACATATAACGCAGTCAACATTTTGTCACACATAATAACTTTTCGATATAATCAGTTTGAATTCATTTTAACCATACTTACATTATAAGAGATCTGTTGTTTTTATAATAACATTGAAGCAAAACACAGTATGTCTTCAAAATATATGCTAGATCTATTTTTTTTTTATTTCGTTTATTTTTTATTTTATTTTTATAGATACATATATATGTATTCCTCACCTAGCTTTTTGATGATGGCATATGGTTGCGTTGTCGTGACCGGATTTGCACGAGATTTAAACTAAAGTAAAGTGCATTTTATCCTCGGTAACAAAAATATTATAATACTGACAATATATCTATATTCTTATACATTATGTACATATATGTGTATGTTTATATGTTTAATATTTATAAGACAAACTCAGAAGCCGAAAAAAAATAAATGAAGGCAACAAAAAATGCATCAGTTTGATATGCAAGAAAATTCATACGGTACCTAAATTATTCTTTCCCAAAACCAATATGAGATGAAAATACAGTAAAATGATTAAAAAGAAGACAAAAAAGAAGTAAAAAAGTACATCATATTTACATGTGGTAGTGGTATTGAGATAACGGCGCGATGAAAATATTTTCCAGAAAATCTAAATAAACTAAACCAAACCCTCTTGAAGGTGTATTTTTATACATTTTTTTTGCTATTAACGTGCACACAGGTTATTGAATTAGTTTACTCACAGCTCAGCTTACGGTTTTGCATTTTACATTTTTTTTGTTGTTAGTTTTCTTTCATTTACTTGCATAAATGCGGGACCATTGTTTCCATTTACGATTCATGGAATCTTTACAAAATCAATTCACCTTATCCTGTCGTCTGTATTTTTTTAAATTTTTTTTAAAGAATTCGATTTTTTATTTTCCGGCTTTTAATATTATTTTTAACTGCCGCTCTCATGTACATATAGATTGGTATACATAACTACATAATATTAAAACAGTTACATATCAAAAAAGCAAACAAACACATATTTGTTTTGAAAGTACAATACTTACTATTCGATTTTTTTTTTCATATCGTGTATATCCCCAACTGGCCTAAGGAATTTATCACAACAAATCCCTCCCGTATTATATGTTGGTTTGTCTTTTAAATTTTATTTTTTCCTTATATTTTTATTTTCCTTAATAAACACTTTTAAATTCTGTTTAACATCAAATAGATACAAATATACAAACCATATGAAATACAATTGTTCACTTCGTTTTCCTTATCGTTATCACTTATTTTGAAATATGTATAAATATTCGAAATGCATTCATATACATACAATATAGGTAGTAGATACATATTTGAATTGAATATGGGACTTTATGGATTTTATTTTAAAAAATCAATTGAAAAATGTTCGCTTTTATAATATCCTCTAAGCAATATGTATGTACCTACATACATACATACGATTAGTAGCATTATTAGGATTATAAGCGGTTGCTACTTTATCCATTTCATATACATACGGGTACTGGGATACTATAAAGATACTGAGATGCTGTATTATTATTATCATTATATTAAAGAAGATACATTGGTTCTTTTTTTTTTAAATTTTAAATGTAGAACTTTCAATTCAAAAATAACAGTAGTGTAAAAAGTCATACTGCGAATTATAATGTTTTTTTTTACATTTCGTTTTTTTTTATTCCTTTTTTTATTATTTTGCTTAAGGAGGTGGAAATAAAAATAAAAAAATTAAAAAAACAAACATAGAGAAAATAAATGTTAAATGAATAAAATACACATAAGTAACATATACAATAACATTAAAGATGCTTAAAACCACACGACTACTTCCCTGTAAAAGAAGTGTCGTCGTGTACTAAAATCACGATTTAGATCAGGGTCATAAGCACGTACCGACTAAATTAACCTTTGAGTGAATCAAGTCAGTGCA
This sequence comes from Bombylius major, assembly GCA_932526495.1. Taxonomy (NCBI): domain Eukaryota; kingdom Metazoa; phylum Arthropoda; class Insecta; order Diptera; family Bombyliidae; genus Bombylius; species Bombylius major. The sequence goes on along the minus strand of OW052044.1, from coordinate 17,198,349 downwards.
TAATGGATTACGGCGATCAATGTAGATCGATAGCTGTTGATTTTCATAGTGTTTTGGACTTAAAAAATTTTAAAAAAAAAAATACTTTTTTAAGTAAGATTTTTCTTACTCTTTTTTTTTTTTTGAAAACTTTTCCTTTAACTAAAATTTCTGTAATATTATAGAAATACACGTCTAAGAATGTGATAAAATTCACATTTAATTATAAAGTGTTGCCGCAGAAAAATAAATTTTTTTAAAAGGAAATTCAAACAAAATGTTGAACATTTTCATCCTTGAATCCTTTTCTAATTTTTAACGTCGCTAAAGTAATAAGAAAATATTTATAATTTGTTTGAATTTAAAAAATTAAAATAATCTCAAAACTTAAAATACTGCTAGCTTACAGAAGCTTCGACATCTTCATGAGTCATATTTTATTGGGTTATGTCTTCTGCTATCCTTCTATGATTTCATTAATAGAATGTAAGAGTGATTTTTATCGTTGATTTGCTGATTTTTCTCTCAACGTTGAATTTTTATTAATTGCTCTAATCATTCAAATATTGTAATATTAACTACCTTAACTGCCATTATCCACCCCTCTTCGAAATTCGACCATTAATAAACTCCTCTTTGTAAAAGCTCTCTTTAAAAAAAGAAAACAGTTCTATTTAAATGGCAGATTTTTTTCATTTTTCAAATTAAAATTAATTTACTAAATGTCATAATTGGTCACAGTACCGTTAAAATGGTAACATTGATTATACACCACAAAAAAAAAGTAAAAACCAACAAAACAAAAATTCATGATTTTAAATAACAAAAAATTTTTTTTCTTACATTTTTTTGCTTTACATATTCGCATACTTATGCATTACCATAAAATATTCTCTCTTATCTTATGGTAATATACAAGTTTTTTTTTCTTTTAAAAAAAGAAGTTAATACATATTCAGTAATATTTATGTATAATATATTTCTCACATAAACTTTTGTCATTACAAATTAAATGATGATAAAAATGTAATTTGTTGCAGTTAATGGACTTTGAATGTTTGTGAATTTGTGATCTCGAACCGCGCAAAAAATATGTGAAATAATGGTTAGTATTTAGTAGAAAAAAAAATAAAAAGAAAATAATCAAAATCCTTTTTGCACAGTAATTTTATGAAAAAGAAATCTAGCTTGAACTCTTTTATACAAAAAAAAAAAAAAAAAAAAATGAAATATATATAATTTTCTGATATGAGAGTCAAATGTGGTAAAATTTTAGATTGGGTAAATTGGTAAAATGGGATTTATAACTAGATATGGAAACCAATAATGTACTTGAACTGTACATATCTATGAATATTATAAGTATATGTAGATACAAAAGATGTACTTAAGTTCTTTAATGTATGGTATATATATGGATATGATATTGGTTATTATAAATAAATTGTGATCTACATCACTAAATTTGCAACCTGTTACAAACAGATACTATAATTATTATGATTACTTGAAATGGCTTTAAAACACGTTGTTATATACATATTTAGTGTATACGCATAATGAACGAGTTATATTTACAATTATAATGAATTTAAAATAGATACATATATTCATGATAATAATCATGATCATATATGATGATGATAATGATTATGATGAACATTGTCTAATAATAGTATAATATAATGTGTACTATTAATGCATATATTATTATTCGGTGTATGTATGAATTATACAGTATATAATGCATGCATATATAAATATTCACATATCCACAATTATACATATAGTTATCTATAATAACAAATTTTATTATTTATTACTTAAATACTAAATCTAGCTTGTACTTGAATTGAAAGATTTTTACCTAGTAGAGAGAATCAAAGAAAGCATCATCATCACTATCATATACAATTTTTTTTATTTATTTATTATTTTTTTTTTTTATATATATACTATGCTGATATAAATGGACTGTGGGAAACTATCTGCATGGAATTGAATCTTTAAAATGAAAGCAATATATGTATATACTGTATTACATTACATTCAATTGCATTAAGAGAAGAAAATAAGAAAAACAAAAATAATAATAATAATAATAATAAAGTATATCTATCGAGTTTGTTACTTGAATTGAATATGAACAAGTTACTCATATGAATGTATCTGGCATTCAAATATACTAATATACTGTATGGTATATTAAACAAACAAAAATAAAAAAATAAAAAAAAAAACAAAAAAACAAAAAAAAAAGACGTTAAATAAAATTGTGTATATATGCAAAACAAGTTGATTCCATAATGTCTTTATTTTAATAGTTTTTTATTCGATGATATTGTACTACATTTTAATAAAATATTTCAAAATTGTTTTGTACTTTTTTTATTAAATATTCACTTCACTTTTTTTAATCATATTTATATGTTTTTAAATATACATAGTATAGTTTTCCAAAAAAAAAAAAAAAAAAAAAAAACTATCATACTATCAAAAATGCTCTAGAAGAAAGTTATTTACAGTTAATACATATAAAGCATTTTTTTTTTTTTTTTTGAAAATTTAATCATTGTTTAAGATGCACGATATAATAATGTCTTGAAAAAATATTTATCAAAATATTTGCAATTTGAATAAGAAAACATTTCCTTTCTTTTGATTTTGTCAATTTAATTTTTGACTTTTGTGGTTTATATTTTATTTTTCATTTTTTGTGAATTCTAGAGAAAGTTGATTCATCATCATGGAAGGACATGATACCGTTTTTTATAGAAATACTTTATCAAATTTGTTTCATACTGTTTCGAATATTTTTAGAAAAATTTTAACGTTTAACAAAACAGGAAAAAAGTGAAGGTAAACAAACAGAGTTCAAAAAATTTTTAAAAACAAATAATGTGAATTATACAAAGAATTTCAAAATATTCTTAGTATATTTTTTATCCTCCAATATCGTTATTTATTCATGAACTATAAAAATTAAACTTTAAAAAAATTATCTAGAAAACAAAACAGAAAATTTTTCAAATTTTTTGTACTTATTCGTTAATTTTGATAAAATTTGTTATCTTTTAAAATAAAACATCTTAAATGAAGTTTCATTAACTTACCTTATTGTGTACATGGCTTATTTAATTTGTATTGAACACTTGTTTATTGACAAAACGCTCTCTTTAATGCAAAAATTGAGCAAGTTTTTTTTAAATAAATTTAACTGATATTCAATTCATTTTAATACCCGATCAATCACTAATTTCATCTGAAATTTAAATTAAACAAACCGTTTCTCTTAAACACTTTACTTTTCTGTAGAATATTCAATATTCTATTTTCTCGTTTCTTTATTCATCAAGAATTTCATTTTGAATTTTTAAAAAAAAAAACGAATTTCTTACAAATTTTCCCATCATTTATTTTATCATGAAAATTGCCACTTTAAATTATGATTAAACATAAAAGTGATAAGTACAGTAATCAGTATAAAAATTTATTCACTCATACAAGACATACCTAATAATTTCTGTTTTATTTATAATTATACACATATACGTACATACGAATAGCCTTCATTAATTATAATGAAAACAATCAATACTGTCAATAATGCAAGAAGTACGTACGATCATTACAAGATGTTACCCATAATATTAAGACATCATAAATGTGTTAATAAATGAAACTTAAATCGATCGATGATGAGATAAAATCTTGTATATTTTACTCTCATTATTTTTATTTTCTATTACAAAATACTACATATACATGATATAGTTAAATTTATTTCAACAATCATGTATCTGAAAACTTAAAGGAACTCTTTAGAAAAATATGTATTAAAAATAGAATATAGAATATTATATAGCACATGTTTGTATAGAATATTTCTTTATTATAATAATTGAACTTCAATTAAAAAATAAAAAACCTTTGAGAACTTTATAAACATTCTTATACACTGTGAAAAAAAAAATATTAATCGAGTATTTTGTAGTTTTGCTGGTTTTGTTGTACTTACGAAGTTTCTATAAAAAATTATTGAAATTGTTTTTTCTAGCGCGGTTTAAAATTCAAGTCTTTTTTGCAAAGAAAATTGTAAAAAATTTATGATTTAGAAATTATTCTCAACTGATTTTTACAGTGTGGTGGCAATACTTGGAGTAAATTTTTGAATTTTTTTTTTTTCTACTTTCAAAAACTATAATTTTTCCAGGATACAGCAAACATGGTAACTTAATAGAGACTTTATATTCGGACACTGGTTTATTACTGAAAATCCATTGTTCAATTGGAAATTTATTTTATTTACGATGTGTTCATCCGATTTTTGTGTGAATATTTTTGTAAATGAATGACCAAAAAACTATTAAACAAATTTGTTAACATTAGTAATTTTTTTTTCACAGACCCTAAATATTTTAAATTAATTAATATAACTTTCCAATTACATGCGGCATTAAAATATAAGTACCTAGAGTCGCATATGTATGTATGTACCCAAGTAGCGTTTTTAGTTCCAGATACCTAAACTTAGTGATTGCCACCAAGTTTAGGTTAATGCCACGTTTTTGCCACTATTTTTGCCACTATATTGTTAATTGGCACTTCATAGATGCATTCGGAACGTATCTGACACGTATGTATGGGAACTATATAGATCCCAAGTTCAAAGTTCCAGTACAAGTTTTAAAATAGTATCAAAACCGTGGCAAAACCCTTTCGAAAATACTATACTTTATAGTTACTTTCTCTTGGGTTTGTAACGTTTTTGCCACTTCATTTTGCCACTACAAAGTGGCAAAATTATGGTATTTTTCTTAAGTAACGGATACGTTTTAAATACCATTTTCGGAACTATAAAGTATCTGATACTATACTGTAGGCACCCATTACTTTATAATGGCAATGCATGAATCAGCCATTTTTATTATTAATAATTATGGAAGAATTTTTAAACAAAAATTAAAAATCTTTAAAACAACGCAAAAGTAGGTTTTTTAAGAAAATTTCTAATGAAAAACAAAATAATATGGAATATTTGAACAATTTAAAGCATAAAATCGAAAAAAATACAATTTTGTGAAAACCGCAAAATGCAATTTTTTAGAAAAAAATTCTATAATTTGTAATATTTTTAAAAGGCAGCTTATTTTTTCGAAGTACAATATTCATATTCACGATAAAATTTCATTCGCAAGAAGTTTTAATCATAGGGAAAATTGATTTTGATTTTTCAAAGTTCCATTAATAAAATATATTTAATTTATACTTATAAAAATATCAAACGAAACTTGAATTAGTCATCATTTCTGAAATTTATATTTGTATATATTGTTAAAGTAATTTTTATATAATTATTACAAACACAAAAACAACACAGTTTCAATTGTTTTTTAGTATTAGTGAGAAGGTATAGCATTCAAGTTCCAGTTACGAATTTGGGTGGTGTTTGCCACTATCTTGGAACGTTTTTGCCACGTGGCGACTATCGTCCCAATTTCGTGGCAGGCACGTAGCGATCCATTCCCCATTTTAGTGGAAAATACGTTCCTGCCACGTACCATAGACGTTCCCGTCTCTGGTGTTTGCCACTTTGTACGATTCTTTTTGGTGGCAGCCACGTGGCGGGATACCAAAATTGTTACTTGGGATATACCATATACTATATATTGTTCTATATAAAGTATTTATGATGATTTCATGCTCTAAATTACGTGAGGACTCCACAATATGGGTGAGAAGAGTAATGATAATGAAGATGATATCTTAAAAAAAAATTAAAAATATTTTCAAAAATATAAGAAAGGAAAAAAAAAAAGATGTACATATGTACTTTCGTACATTCTCTCTGGTTTGTTTATATTAATAAAAATCATGTGAATTACAATTGGATCGTTTTTAAATACTTCCCGTTTCATTAACATATATTAAAATTTTTATTTTCCTTTTGTGGAACATTACTTTATACTGAATATAAACAAAATAAAAAACATCTTTAAAAAAAAATACATACACTTCTTCTTCTCACTAAAAATAATAATCGAATTTAATGTATCTGAATGATTTTTCATTACCAGTCCATTATAGATGTTGGTTGTTACGTTTATAGCATCACAAAATGATCTAATGAAAGTACCATTCTTTTTGAGTTTATCTTAAGTTTAAAAATTTATCGGTGAGAAAATCTCATAATTACTGCATTGAAACGCATCTGCACGGTTAAGTAAACCATTTGCTATTGTAAAAATGATTTGCCGATTTATAAATATGTACTATAAATAATTATTTATGTATTGTGTACTAAATAGTTTACACACATATACATAGTACACATACAAAAACATATTTAATGTATTTATGTAATGTATGTAATGGCATTTTTTAAAAGAGAAGAGTTCAAATTCAAAGTTATGTTTATTGTATATTTTATGTGAATTAAAGGAAAGAGAAATAATTGTTAAAGATGGTTTTTTATGAAAGTGCAATAATATAAATGAAAAGATGTATCCGAACTTCATATAATGAACAATATCGTTGAAGATAACGCAGTCAATCTTTAATTTTTATTTCCTTGCATTCTTTTTTTTTTTTTTTTTTTTTTTTTCATATTTTAAATAAGTGTATTTTATACTATTTTCAATGTGTCTGCGTTTGTTTTTTTTTCCAAAATAGTTTATTTTAAATAAAAAATAATTACTCACGGGAAAATTTTGTTTTTTAAATAAGTGTGTTAGCGAAGGACTGTACAAAATAATTTTTATTTTTTAGCTCAATTTTCGCAGGACTTGTGGATTTCCAGTCAATTCAAATAAAACATTAAAAAAAGGATTCAGATAAAATGAAAATTAAGTTATTTTTAGAAACTTTTACTTTGCGGCGATTTACTGTTTGCTATTCAGAACTTGTTAGAGGTTGCCAATAGCTGTTTTTCTTTTAAGTATTGCATGTAGTTTTGCATAGCTCGTGGTATATGTGGTATATGTATGTGTTTCCATTTACAAACTACGCTAAACTACACCAAAATATGCCGGAATAGATGCACTTACCTAAAAGGATAGATAGATTCTCCCAGACTACTCTAAGCTTATATAGAATAATAAACTCACTAACATTAAAGATGTTTCCCATTGTTTTTATCTTCAATAAATAATCTTCAAAAAGACTCAACAAAAAAAAATGTTTATGTCCACACGTCATTATTCATCACAATAGATTGATTCTATGAATCTTAGTTGACAGTAATTTCTACACTAAAGTGTAAAAATGATTGAATATAATTTCAATTTGAATAAAATAAAATAATCACTATTACTTAAAAAATTACTTTATAATGAACATACATTTTCATTTCAAATTAAATAGATGTATATAAAAATTCTAAAGAAAATATTTACCTCACAGTTATTTACTATGAAGAATTTAATTTATTTAATTTCTTCTACAATAAAATATTTCTCTTTACATAAACAAAAAAGCAAAAAGCTCGTATACACATATATGTACATACATATATTCTTTTGATCTAGATTAGATGTCATTATTTAAAATACTTTTTTTTTTTTTTAAATTATAACTTAACATAATTTTCTCAATTAATGTAGCTAGCTACTATTTTAATTTATTTGATTTTCTATTTAAATAGTTATTTGTGTGTTTTAATCAGAGATTCCAATCGGATAATGTTAAAACATCCTTTCAGTTGTTCAATAATAATTGTGAATGCTTTGACGCAAATTATTCCTAATAATCGTTTATTTATTTGATTTAATGTGGACAGACGAATTCTCAATTTTCTTAATCTTTTACAAAGTGGGGTTGGTCAAAATGAATAAAATAGTGTTTATCTACTAATTTTTCTTTTTTATTTGTAGTTATTCCTATTTATTATGCATATAGTGGCGGCGGCATTATCTGGATGATGACACATATGCTATAGCATTCGAATTTTAATGTTTATTATTGCTGCTATATATTCTGTTTTTTTGTTGTTGCTTTTTTTTGTTTGTTTGCCATAAGGAAGAATAAAAAGGTATCGTAAATGAATGAAGAAAAATCTCAAAATAGTTAGCATCTTCAAACTTGGATTATTGCAGTTATAGTCTTCTTCATCACAATATTATGTGGTTGATGGTGCCGGCAATTTCTTATACCACAATTCTTTTTTTGTTTTGTTTTGTTGTTTTTTTCTTTTTACTTTTATTATTATTATTTTTTTAATAATGTGAAATGCTGTACAGGGAGACGCTTAGATATGCCGGTAGCTTTTTCAAATAAGCTCTCTAGAATCTAAGTGAGTGAGTGCACCATCATCATCATCATCACCATCATCATCGTCATCATCATCCATACACTATGACTATGATGATGTTATATGGCGGCAATACACCTTTGAAGTTTTGTTCAAATGTAATTTCATTTCACCAACAATTCGCATTGTGGAATAATGAGACCTTGCCGGATGATAAGAAAGCCTGCGCATTTGTAGAGCACAAAGATTTAAAAAGATTAATGCAAACATACATACATGATTTAAGGTATACTTGCTTGTTCTCTATGTCATGTTATTTATATATTTTACTTATATTGTGTACCTACACCTATGTTACATTATATTAATAGAAACGATACACTGAACTTTGATGCATTGCACTGTTTAAGACGTGTGATGTTTGATGTATTTAATGAAAGTTTTTAAAAAATAAGTAGAAAAAAAGCATACAAATAAAACGAGATGAATAAAACAAAAATTTGAACAAGGAAAAAAAAAGGGGGAAATATAAAAACACTTGCTCAATAAAATATAAGAATTGACTACCATTTAACATGTTAACAATTCTTTGGAAAGAAAGGTGTCATCATACTACCACCATAGTTTAAAAGCAAGGAAAAGACAAATGACGTCTGTCGTATTGTCGGTGAGGTCACCACGTCTTTAAAAAAAAGTTTTTGTCAATGTAGCATTAGATTGCGCACTGACTTTAAATATCTCATGTAGATTTATTAATCTTTGTAAGAGCATATTGTAAATAGAAAAAAAAAAACTTATCGACTATGATAGGTTACTAACCCGGAACTTCCGATTTAAATCCAACAGCTATAGATAAAAAATATTATGAATTTTTTTTTCGTGTATTTAAAAAAAAACAAAATATCGAAACAAATTGAATGTAAGTTCTCTTTACGACCTCTCTCTGTGGTGAATATTAAGTTTTAACCCAAAATTTGTAAATTTGTGTCTATATTTTCGTTGGAGAGAAAACATTGAAATACTATGGGTTAGAGGCCTTATATTTTTGTGTTTAAAACTGCAAATCTTACATTGACATCTAAGATATTTATAAGCTAAAACATAAAAGGGCACAGTCATCGACACCTAACGTGACTTTGATAGAATTTATGCCTTGGCCTTTGGTGTGGGACAAAATCCCCACGAGGATATACATTATTTGTCGTGATACCATATCGATAGATGGTGACGATATTATTGCTGATAGAGTTTGATTAGTTATAGAGCGGAATTACTTTGATCTCTGAGGTTAGTTATCAAGGATAATTGATGGCATTATCATAAACAAACATCTAACCGATGAAAAAGATGAGAATCTAAAATTAACAAAGAAAACTGAATATATGTATATGACGCGATAGCTTTAAGAAGAACAAAGTACATACATTAACATAGTGCAAAGATTAAATAATATTTACAAAAATAAAAAAAGAGTAATGAGCATGTTAAAATATACATACATACATAATTATATGATTCGCATTCTTTACATAATTTACACTGGAAATTAAAATTTTTAATTTTTAATAAAATAAGATATTTTAATTGTGGTCAATAGGATTACTGATGTTTCTAGAATTATCATTAAAAAATTACCGACTTCAAATAGAAGAAATAAAATCCTTTTATTGTTTTAAGTCAAAATTTGAGCATTACCATTAAATTTAATTATCAAACGATCTGTAAATTTTTAATTTTGGGTGCACAAAAAAGATTCCGAGCACTTTTAACTGCCTTTTTTTTCTCAAAATAGCAGAATTTTCATATTTTCATTTTTTCACAATACTTATGGTTTTTGTCTTACCTTAAAAAACAATGACAAAAAAAATACTTCACATTATATACTGATAATGATTATCGCTAATGAACACGTACACAAAACATTTAACGTAAATAGCTCGCTAAGTATATCGCAAGGAATCAATAGTTTTCTTTCCTTCTTCTTTACATATAATTCTCCTTACTTTTCTATGTTGTTTTATTAAATCTCATTATTTTATTAATCTTGTTATTAAAAAGAAAATGTAATTATTTTTTTAAAGGGAACACAAAGGTAAAATGAAGAACTAGGATGCATCTATGTAATTCAGTTCATATAGATTCACTACATATATGCGTATATGATCGGTTATAGATGAATTTTTAATTTAATTTTATGCTACTGCAATGTACAAACACGGCAAAAATCAAACAGACTATATCTTTTAACGGACTAATGCGTATCGAGAATTCTTAAGTTTTACTTCGATTTAAAGTCACGCTTCCTCACCTGATTAAAATCAAAGATTAAAGATAAGAATAAAATAATCTGCAATAATAAGTTATTCAATACCGTGCTGAAATAATTATACTTATATGTATGTATATGTATGTATGAAGATTTTAATTGTGTGTAAGCAGTATTCATAAAAGATATAAACTTGTTCAAGGAAAAACAAAAAAAAAAAAATTCACACCTGAGGAATAAAAATATATACATATGTATGTACATATTTTCAATAATTTTCTTCTTGATAGTGGTTAAATTTTTTTCTTAGATTTTTAATATTGGAAAAGGATAATCTTCTAATTAGTTTTGTTTTCTCAATAGAACATTATCTTTCGAAGAAAAGTCAATCGAAAGTTCTATTCGAATCCAAGTCCTTCAATACAATTAATTTCATCATGTCCCGACGAACTGCAGTTTTCATTCGACGTAAAACTCCAGATGCACCTATAAGCAGTATGGGAATATCCCTATGCTATGGTTTATTAACGTAAGAATAACATAAAATAAGAAGAAAAAACAGATTCGCTTTAAGACTACACTACTTTCTCACGAATCAAGATACACTTTTCAAAATAGGAAGATTTTCTAGTTCAATGTATCTTCATCAAAAAAAAGGAATTTTTTTTCTTTCGTTTCAATAATTCTAACAGTTTTATTACATTGTAAAAAATTATAATTATACTTCAAATAATTTCATCTTTTTAATGTCCTGCATACTGTTTTTTTAATTTCAGAAAATGTTTATGCTTCATGACATCAAATCAGATTTTCACATCGTCTTCGTCCAATAACAATCATATAATGCTGAACGCACAGGTACAAAAAATAGAGAAGAAAACAACAACAAAATAATATTAACAGGTATATAATACCTATCTTATTAGCTTAAGCAAACAAAAACACTGAATAAATTCATTTTGTATTGACTTAATTTCATTTCAATTACACGATAAGCTATTTATGGTATTCTAATATGTGATCTTTGCCTTTGAATCTCTTTCTCTTGTATAAAGGAACATTATAAGATTCAAGTATACGTACATACATATATACATATTAATATGGTAGCTGCGTTTGTAGCTTTTTGACTTAAGCTTCTCAATCTCGTTGCATACTAAAAGTACATTTTACGTACTTATATATACATATAAAATGATTCACTTAGCACATGTATTTGCTACCGTGAAGTTATTACACGGTGGTATCAAAGGTAAGCTATTTTAACAGACGTGAAAAAGTTCAGATCTTATAGTAATACATAAATGTATATGTATTCTCTGAAAAATATATAAAGTATAATCCAAGAGTTTATAATTTGGAATACATATTTTTATGAATATTGTGCCTATTGATTCTGTACACAAAAGTTCTGAAAACTAAACAATCAATTAATCAAACAATTTTCGACAGAAAAAATTGTATTAAATTTTGTAGTAGACTAAGAACAGAAAAAAAACGACATTCGACTCGTCTGGTAATCGAACCACATACTTCTGTCTTGCCAGGGTATTGCTCTTACCATTGAGCTACCGAATGTAATGTCGCTTGATGTTCTTACAATTAGTACAACTACGTAAACATTGATGGTACTTAAATCTCCTAAAATTTGTAGTTAAAACACAAAAATAAATCTACATAAAGTACCAATTCGACCTGTAGCTCTTGGACTCTACCTCCTACATGTATGTTTTAAATTCTTCATGGTTTTCACTTATCCAATCGTAGATATTGTTTGGATGAAATTCTTATATTTATTTTTTTTTATTTTATTTTTTTAATTTTATTTTTTTATGTTGCTGCTTTGTAGATTATATTGTTGTAGTTATTTCTTTTTATCAACTTAATTTGTTTTTCTTTTTCATTTTTTTTTCTACTATTTTTTATTTTTCATTTTATTATTTTTACAATTTTATGTACTAACATTTTAATGTTAGTTACAATAAAAATTCCGCTATAGATGCAAATTTAAAATGAACTTAGGTTTTCTGAGATATAATACACAAAACAATTTTTTTTTTTCAAAATAATTTTCATGTGTTACACACATACACACACTTACATACAACTCATATAATTCTTGTAATAGCAAAAAAAAAAAAAAAGTTTTGAGTTACAAAACAAAAACAAAAAAGGGTTTAGAACAGGTATGAAAATATAAATTGTTTATGGAAGTTTGTTGTTATATTGTGTGTATTATTCTATGTAAAATCATGGAATACCCATAACTTAAAAAATACTTTTGTGACAATATCGTGATGAAGATTTTCAATTCCGCATATTTTATATGAATAAAAGTACCATATTGGTGCCATTGGCCATGAGAATTATTAAATGTGAAATTTAAGTGTACTTTTTTCTTTTTCTTTATTTATTTATTTATTTTCTTTTTTTTTCAAAGATGTTTTCAATTAAAATGAAATCATTTTCTATAACTGTCTTAAAATGAATTTTATTAATTGAATAATTAGAAAATTCCTGTGTAAATTGTTGAAGAAAAAAAATATATAAGTATGTAGGTTTATAATGTGGTTTTGTCACAAATTATCTTTTTGATTTAATTGAAAACGTTTGTATTGCTTTTCATTTTGATGCGTGAAAAAATTTAAACAGTAATTATATTATCTATCTACGTTTTTTTTTTTATAGTGAAATTATTCGTGCTCCTGTTATAGGAATTTTTGAACTTTTTAAAACATCATTTCACAATTAGGATTTTTCAATATATGTAACTAGAAATGGAAGAGAAAAAATTTATAATTATGTACATTTAATTTTAATTAAAGTGATTTTGTTTGTTAAAAATTATGGTCTTGAAAAAGTAATTATGTATGAATATATTTGAGCTTTTCCATATTTTTTTAGTTTCAGGCGAGCTTTTTGTTCCAAAAAAATGAGAATTAAAAATCGTTTAAAAATGAAGATTTAAAGAAAAAAATTTTCGTAATTGAGTGAAATATAATTTTCTAAAAAATCTTTTATTGAACAAAAAATCATTTTTGTTGATTCTTTAATCAAAAATATCTAACAAGACCTTTATTCATAATAAAACCTTGTTTTTAATGTTAATGGTCTCCAATTTATGTCGTCAATAATAATATATAAACAAACATCATTTGAAAGGTCAAAAAAGTATTTGATTGAACATTCTTTTTTCTTAAAAAAAATAATATTTGTTTTTAGACAAACTGTCTTTTAAAATAATCAATTTAATTATTTAATGTTTATTCAAATTTAACATAATTTCGAAAAAGTGTTTGTTTGTTGTTTTTTTTAACGTTTTAGTCTGTTTTTCGTTAAAAAGATTGTAATAAATATATTTGATAAATTTTAATCTATCACGATTTATCTAAATTTTTATCTGTACTTAACTTCAACTACTAAATTTTTTTTGTGGTTGTTTTTTTCCTAATCATTCCTACTCAAAAAAAACATACAAAAAAGTGTTAATCGAAATCCTTTCAAAAAATTCCAACAAACTATTCTCTTTTTTTTTTTTACTAAATAAAGTATTTCAAAGTCCTCTTCAAATTGATTTTACATTAATGATAAGAAATCAAAAAAAATTTCAACATCATCAGGAATCCATTCACCTACAATATACAATTTACCTCTCTAAAATTCGCAATTTAACATTTTTTTTTTCTTCTCATTTTGTGTGCTTTTTTATTATTATCGTAAAAGAGGCTAGTTTATTGGTTAACTAATCTTAAATGTATACAAACAGTAAGGTGTTAAAAATTAAATAAGATGCAAAATATTTATGCGCACCAATTCTTAGATATTTATCAGATATCTGTTAGTTGTAGTTCTAACACCTGAATTGTAATATCAACACTCTTTTAGTTTTTTTTTTTTTTCAACAAAGCCGTATAGTACAACACACAGTACAATAGCACGTACAGATAGAGAGTTCAGTATTATAATATGTATTTTAAGATAAAATGGTCTGGTTTACCTTGTTCAGATATTTGTTGCTGTTTTTCTAATGTAAATTATGTACAATCCACAAAAGAGCAATGAAACAATTAAGGCTATCAGTGCACTTCTGAAAACCGTCAACCTATAGTATGGAAAAGTGATTATCTTTTTTTTTCTCGTTTCGCGCATAGTATGTATACATACATATATTGTATATCGTACATAAATACATATACATGTACAAATTATATGTATAAAGTTGTTCTCATTAAATTCTATGATATCAGTACAGTGCACATACCTTTAAGCGCCCACATTGTTCTCTTATCATTCCTGAATCTTACTAACTCAATACAAATACTTATATGCCGGCTAAAGGAATTTTTTCTTCTCTTTTTTGTTTTGTTTTTTGCATCATTGATTATTTTCTCAAACGCATTATACAAAATATTGTAATATATATTATATACATATTGCAAATTCTTAATTGTTAATATGTTATTGGCACTGTTCAAAGATAATATTAAACTTGAACTTACACTCGTGATACAGGATCAATATAATAGAACGGATGAAAACTGTGATGTATATGAGATCGATCGATTTATATAATATCTACACAGTTATGTAAAAAAAAGTGTTATTTTATATAAAATCTGGAAAGTTCGAAGGATTTTAAATAATACAAAAAGAAAGAAAGGAAATTTAAAAAGTTATGAGAACAATTTTTAGTGAAAATAAGTGTTTGAGAACCATCATTTCCAAAGGTTAAATTTGGAGTTTGGACTGTTTTAAAAGCAAATCTAAAGAGCTCAATCTAAGCTTTCATTTGACATATGAAACTAAATTTTGAAAAAAAAGGACATATCGCCTTTCAAAATGGTTTTTTTCTTTCAATTAGTTAATATTATTTTGTAAATTTATATAATAACTATAAAATTATTATATTAATAAATAAAACACTTGTTTTTTAATTTTCCACAAAATTATTTTTTATTTTAATTTAATTAACAAATTTTTTGTTTTTTTGTTTTTTTAACCGAGCGGTTTCGCCTTACTATGGCATTATCAAGGTAGTATTTTAAACTAATTATAAAATTTTTTTATGCATAATATTAGTGCGTTAAAACTAACATTATAAAGTCAATCTACTATAACTTAAACAGGGATGGATTGAGCAATGGACTTTTATTATTAAAATCAATTTGGTCATTTACAATGTTTAATCCTAAGTGTTTTGCTTTCCTAATTTCAAATATTTCATATTTATTTATAATTTTACTGTCATTTAAGTTATGTGTAACAATTCCACGTTATCTATGTTCGTCATATGATTATTGTCAATTAAATGTTTAGATATACCGGATAATGGTTTATTATTTTTTGCGTAAGATAAATGCTTTTTGAAATTATGTAGTTACCAAATTTGTTCTTGTTTTGCCTATATAAACAGCTGAACAATCATTAAATTTAATTTTATAAACACCGCTTGAATCCGTATGTTTTTTTGAGGGTTTAATTTTATTATTAAATAAAAGATTTTTAATAGTTTTTTTGTTAAAGAAGGCTGTGTTAATATTAATTTTTTTAGGATCATTTTTATATCTTCAGATTTATTTCCTAGATATGGAATTTTTTTCCAAATATTTTGTGAGTTTTGTGGCTGTACAGGATATATCAAATTTTTGACTATTATATAAATTTACAAAATGAATAGTGTTTTCCATTACAGACAAAATAATAAATCTTTAAATATTATTAGTTAATATTAGTATTCACTTACCCTTTTCTATGACCTTCTCTAGCGTATGATGTAAGCAGTGCCAGTGTTGCATAATTCAAATCTTGAGTACGTATGTATATATCTTCGTTGTCTATATCGACTATGGTTTCATTGAAATTTGAAACGTACGAGTTTACTAAAGTTAACTAAAACTAATTCAATTTCACTGAAATAATTTTTTTTTTCGGTAATTCTCTACTATATTATACATATTTAAAATTTTCAGTAGAACACACACATTTAAAGTCACAATGTAATACTTAGAGATATGTAATGATTTTCATCTTTTTCCTATCCACATAAGTCAACTGAATTTTTGCATTTTTTTTTAAACTTGGTACACACATTTTTTTTTTTTCTTATTTGCTAAAAACTATTAATTTCTAAAGATGAACATATTTTTCTCACAATAAAATTTTATTAGAACATTAGAGAAAAAAAAAAGTTAACGGTAAAGTATCTACACTCATTTTTTTTTTTTCATAAAAGTTTGTATTAATGAACCATCATGTCCGTAACAAGCTGAAAAAAAAAATGATAATAAAATAAAAACAAAAATTTATATGCTTGATAATGGTATGATATCGAAAAAGCAGCCCGTATCATCAAATATACTTTAAGTGCAAAAGCCTCATATACTTAAGATAAACACACAACACACACACACACAAATGTATTATATTACTGAAAAATCAATGTCACATTATAGGAACAGAAATATTTCTTGTTTATATTACACTACTGCATGAAATCAAAACGATAAAATCTAATTATCCCCTAAATGAAATGCACACATCATAAATTGCAACACAGTGCAAGGTACTAAGTTTTTTTTTTTACCATAAAAAAAGTATCTGTTTATCGTTTCGTCTTATTATTAAGTTTTGTGATGATCAGATTTATATTTATTTAATTTTTTTTTCTTTTCATTTTAGCACTATAAAGAAGCTTACAAGAGTATCTATCACAAATATAAGAATATAAAATGTGAAATAGTAAAAATAAATTTGAAAAAAGAAAAATACTTGTTTTATTTATTTCTTTCCGAATTGTTATGGGTTACTTTTGTCTGATCATTGTTGTTTTCCTTTTTAAATTGATAAAATCAATATTATACAGGTAGAATACATATGTGCAATTTAAAATGAAAATGACCATATCGTTTTATTGTACTATATACGTGTGTGTGTATACTTTGAACTTCATTTAATAAGACAATCATTATTCCAAATGCAACTATTTTGAAGACTATCTTTTATATAGCACATTTTCCAATAACAGAAACAATTTTTTTTTCCTTGAGAACGATAATAATATTTTAAGTTAGTTTACGTATTAAAAAACTTTATTGGCTCAATTACGCCATAAACGAATCATTAAAGATCAAAACATTTTCTTTTCTTTTTATTTTTCTCTCTCAAGTTTCAATTATTTTTAAACTTCATTTTTTTTCTCATATTTTATTTTCCTTTTTTTTTCTGTTTTTTTATTTTATTTTTTTATTTATTTGATTTTCATTCACTTCATTATTTTCGTGGTGAGTTGACGGATTGGCGAGAAACTAAATAATTGACTGAAAAAGCACCAGAAAATCTTACACTTATAATTTTATTATACTTAAGTTTCTTATTCTTCCTTGAAGACTTCATATCTGTGATTTTTCTTAATTTGTTTTTATTTTATTTTTCTCAACTCTTTTAGGTATATTTCTGTAGCAATCTATCGTATGTATAATCACGTATGTTTGTATACAGAGTCTATTCAACCTTGACATTTTTTAGATGAAACATCACTATCAGGATCATTTTCTTTTTCTTATTCTTCTTCTATTTCTTCTTACTTATTTTTCTTCTTCTTCTTCTTGTTAGGTCTAGAAATTATTGCATATATAAAATGCGGTAAAATTCTTTTCAAGTTTAAAATACACACAACAAGCACATATAACAACAACAACAATCATCATGCATATAAAAAGAAGAAAAAAATACCTTTAATATATATTAGATAGAAATGATCAAATAAAATGATAGGTACGTGAGAGTGCAGTAATTTTGCATTCTATCTGTGATTTTTTTTTCTATGTTTTTAATTTTTTTTTTTTATTAATTTATCATTCTTTTTTCTATTGTATTACGAGTGTTAAAGGTTCACTTTGCTAAAATATTTTTATGAGATCATTAATTAACCGATGAGAGAGCATAATGCAAAATAAAGATAAGAAAGTTTGTGTTTCAGGTGAATCTACAGTCTTTATACTATTATTGTAACATTTATAAGTGTTTGTGAGTGTTTACTTGCAAATTTTTCCAACATATTATAACTTACATATATTTTATTTAGATTCCTGAATTTAACTCTTTTTATCAGATATTATACGTCGGCCTAATTCGCAAACCTCGTAAGTCTGATTTTTTCAAAAATAACGTTTTTGGTTTTATTCGGTGAATTATAAGTTTACGCAGCTTTTTGAAACATCAGGCCTTCCTATTACTTTCTACTTATTGAGTAATTTAAAAAAAAGAAATGCTTGTTTGTATAAACGTATATGGGTAAAATAAACAGTTTTTTCTGTCTACTGTAAAATTTACAAAAACTCACTTACGAGGTTTGCGAATTAGGCCGACGTATAGTAAGTACATATTTTGTGAAGATCCTCAATATCATGGTCTTTCGTATGTACCTTAAAAATCGTCAATCTTTTGCCAATAGAACTCTCAAGACCTCAAATTATAAAACTCTTATAACTTGAGTAAATTCAAACAGTAATTCATCATTTATTCTTATTTTTTTCCTACAATTTTCCCCATGTACACATATCACATATGCACCAGAGTAGACACAGTTAGTAATTTATATTGTCATTGTATGCACTGTGCTTAGCAAATGCACAATAAAAGGATATCTTTATGCAAGGGTTTATTAGTTAAAAAAAAAACATTCCTTTAAAAATTCAAAACATCGCCTTTTGTTTGAATGAAAATTTGGTCATTATAATTAATTAATTTTGTTTATAAAAATTTTACAGCATGTAAGCTTTAAAAATCAAGTGATTGTGGTTAATCGTTAGAACATCTTTCATATTCATTAATAATTTGTATAGAGCTTCTTCATAGTGTAAAGTTTAAATATTATGTTTTCTGTTTTTCATTTTTTAAATGTTTACAACTTTTTATTCGAGATTTCAGAAGTCTATCAAAGTATTTATTCAAAATTACATGTGACTGATTTCTCTAATTTCATTTTTTGCAGGTAATAAATTACAAAGACGTTAAATATATATTTTTCTTTTTTCTTTCATGATAAAACGACTTAGTAATGTCATATACGGTGAACTTCTGTCACAGTGGTAAATGTCGAATTTAAAAATTAATCATTTTGTATTTCCTTTTACATATATCCTTTTTGAAAAGAAAAATAGAAAACAAATCTTAGAAAGGTTAAATTCAAGAAAAAAAAGCACTTACATTGATTACATTCGAAGAAGAAGAAAAAACTGAAAATTCCTACAAACAGAAATCAATAGACCAATATTATACTTAAATAGTAAGTTTGGATTATTGAAGTAAGCAAAAAATGTCAGTTCAATAAAACCGATCAAACCCAAGTAAAAGATTTCTTCTTTTTGATTTAGATTGATCGCGCCAATCACACAATTCGACAGACATCTTTTGAATTCTCCTTATTTTTTTTTCTTTTAACTTTTAAAGAAGTTGCGTCTTTATGTTATAAGTGCGTGCTTATATGCGAACATAACATGAGTGCGTAAATATTGCATGTAGTTATCTATATTTAATTATTGTACATAATAATAATGTAGGTATATAAATTTCATCATTGTTAAGTATTCTGTTAATGGTACTTTATGGTGTGTATTTAAAAGGAAAAACAAAAACATAAATGAAAAAATAAAAACAAAAAATAAAAGCGGCTTCTGTTATAAATGTCAACCGATAATTTTGTGAAAGAGAATTTCATGTCAACTGATAAAATTTGTTTTAACATTTACAAGAAATTCAAAATTGGTTAAATGACATTAAAATATAGCTAGTCCTTGTATTTAAAAACAAATAAAATAATTCAATATTAATAAACCAAAAAAAATTCATAAACTGAGTAAAAGAGCTTTTTCCGAATTTAATCTGATTCAAGAACCATTACGTCAAATTCAAGACTTTTCGAGAAGCCTTTTCAAAAATATTTACAAGTCCATCCGAAAAGTTTTTTTTTTTTATATCATATGAACTTATAGAGAAGGATATGAATAATTTCGACTAAAATAGGTGGATGAGTCGTACACTCTTTCGGAGTCTTACCTTGAAGGAATTTTAGAAAATTTGATGTAAAATTTTTATTTCAAATTTCAGTAATTAAAACATAACATAACATTTCCAAAATTGTCTTAATTCCCAAAACAGTACTTTAACTTTAACAAACAGTATTTTTTTTTTCAATCCCAAAATTCCGTTTTAAGTACCTACATCTTACATTTTTTGCATACCTATTATTTAAAAAAATTTCAATTAAATCTCTCATAAATCATCATTACCATATAAAAATATATTTTTTTTCTCTTTTATTTTGTGTGTGAAGCTTTATTTTTGAATTTTTGAATTAAATTAGTATTACATTGAAAAATGTTACAAATTTACATTACACACCTTTATAATGTTGAAAATATTAAACCAAAAAAAAAAAAAAAAAACAATATTAAACAACAACAAAAATAATAATAAAAACAACTCAAATATTAAATATTCTTCAAATTTATGAAGGTGTAAATAATTGTGAAAGGAGTTATAAAGATGATAAAAGTGTTGGATAACAAATTATTCAGTAAGTTCCGTTTAATTTTGGCAATTAATTTTATTTAGTATTTTGGTATTTTTTTCTTTTTAATATTAAAGACATAATGAGGCCGATTATGAATAAGGAAATATGAACTCAATATTTATATAAATGATGGTATTATTTAGTTCATATAAAATAATTCATATTTTAAATATTTTTTTAGGTAATCTTCATGTGGTAAAATGCGTAATAATAACAATTGTGAATTATTTTCCTAAAATATTATACGAGTACTTTCACCTCTTTTTTTTTTTTTTTTTTTAACGTAAATATTTAGGACATGTTTTTTAAGCTAATGAAAAAAAATATTAGATAACATTTATTGATTATTAAATAGAAAATAAATTTTAACTAATCTTTGAACTTGATTTAGGAGAATTTTATTTCGATTGGCATCATTACAATATCCTATCAAAGGCTTCCGGCGCGTCTTAATCTTTTTTTTTTATGCCAGTGACACTGGAGTGGAATGACATTTTTATAAAACAAAATACATAATATGTCCAACGATCTAGCCTAATTAGTTTTTTTTTGTTTTAAAAAATATTTCTCCTTTTTTAGATGGAAAAAAATTTTATTTTCTTTAAAAAATTTAAAAAAATCTTGTTTTCATTCAATTGTCATTCTGTCAAATTTTTTATTAAGATACAATTTTATTTCAGTTAATTGAAAATACGAATTGCAATTTAAAAAAGAAAAGAAAAATAGAGGGTCCCTGAAAAAATTAACATTTGAAGACGTAGAATAAAAGAAAAAGGAAAAAGCTATTTTGGAGATGAAAAAAAAAATACAACTAAAGATAAACTTTTTATTTTCAATTTGAAATTAAATTTAAAAAAAAAAAAAACATTGCTTTAAAACTTTCATACTTATTTTTAATGAATAAAATTCCACAAGGCAAAATCAACTACCATATAGACACCCTTTATTTGAATCTTTCAAAATCATCGTTTTACACTTTTTATATCACTGGTAAAAAAAAAAAAAATAAATAAAACAAAACAGTCAAATAAATATGCTTTAAAACGAGATACTGAAAATGAATTCATAACATTAATAAATACATCGGAATAAAAATTATTAACTTACTACAATCGATTATATGATTTAATATTGAATGAATTCGGAAAAAAAGTTTTTTTTTTTCTTAACTTACAAATGGAGAAAAAAAAACACCTTACCAATGAATTTTGTTGATGATAAAGTTAACAAGTTTTTAACGAAAATACAAATAAATAAATAATTTTTTTTTCTTTTTGTATCTGTCCAGAAAATATTTCGAAGGATAATTCAATAAATTTCAATTTTGAAATTAAAAATTAAAATTTAAAGTACAAAAAGATGTTTGGTTGTTTTTTTTTTGTCTTTTTGTTTAAATAGGTATATAACGAATCATGTAGATGGACGCTTTACAAGACTTGCTTACCAATAATTCTTTTCTTTTACTGTGATTTTGTTTTTTTCGATTTTTTTTTTCGTTTTTTTTTTTGTCTGTTCATTATTTATATTTCTGATTTGCGAGTTTTGATACATTAAGACCAATCATCAACCAATATTTATTTTATTTTATTTTTTAAAATAATATTTTTTTAGTTGTTGTCTTTTTTAAAAATTAAAAAAAATAAATAAATAAAAAAATGTAATCATATCGTAATTTAAAAATTATATTGTATATTTTAAGATGAGATACACACACATATGTACATATGTGGAGAAAAAAAAATATTCAATCGATCCAATTCAATAATTCTTTGTATGTTCAATTGAATATATTTAAATCGCCTCGAGTTGTTTTATATTTAACTTAAAAATTATTGTTACTCATAAAGATTCAATTTTCTTATTATTGTTTTTTTTTTGTTTGCCCTTTATTTTTGTATTTTTCAATATTTAAATACGAATAATTGTATCACTGTACATACATATAATTCATGTTAGCATATGTGTACATATACACATGATGATGTTTTATGATATTGAAAAAAAAAAATTTTTTTTTATTTGGTTTGATCAATATGAAAGTCCTAAAGGCATAAAGTAAAAACTAAATATTGTAAACATGTTCATAAATTTAATCACAAAAACTATACAAAAATTAATTGAATATCATCACACATCAGGTGGTGAAAAGGTGTTGACCATGCCGTTAAAATTTTAAACGAAGAAAATTATTATTATTGAAAAGAAATAAAATGTAATATGATGATGATTTTTTTTTATCAACAAAACAAAAAACTAAAAAAGAGATTAAAAGTGCTGATAAATATTCTTTTTAAATTCTTTTTATGTATCAAGGTAATTTAATAATAAAACTTATTTGTTTTCTGTAAAATTTCAATAAAAAAATTTTATAAAAAAAATGATTGAAAAGGTTTTAAGCTCTAAAACAAAATTTAACCTTATCAATATGCTTGAAGAAAAATCTGAAATATTGTAACATGGCGGCTTGTGTAACATAGAAAAGAGAAAAAAAATGCGATGTGGTGAAGAAGGTAAAAAGAAAAAATCTTTGAAAACACTATTTTCTCAGAAAACAGGTGATTTTCTTTTTAAGCTTAACACATTCTTGAAAAATAACTATTCCGGGAAAATGTACAAACTGTTTCTCAGGAACAATAAACAATAAAATGAAACATAAAATTTCATTTAAAATTTTACAGGCAATTCAATTTTATACAAATTTTGAAATTTTTTAATTTTGTAGGAAATGCTTAATTCAAATCCTTTAAAATGTCAGCTTGTAAATTATTGAATTTTTTAATTTTCTAAAACTAATCCATTTCATTCATTCTTAAAAAAACAATTACTAAAGTATCTTGTTGTTAGTTAAACTTGCAAGTACATATCTTTATGTTGCTAGTTTGTATGTACTTTTTTTTTTGTCTATGTTTTGTACAATAAATTTACTGTAATTTCAAAAAGTTCACGTTAAATTAACTCTATGAAATTCACTTGTAGTTTGTTTTTTCACTACAGTTCTCCTTGATTGTCTTATATTAAAAAAAAAAAAAAAAAAAAAAACAAAAAAAAAAGTATGTGCAAACAAATACAAATTAAAGATAGGTAATATCAACATATAAAATTCTCATATGATTATTGTGGCATTTAGATTATTGACCGAAGTCATGCTTGATCGTATTAAAACAGCATTACAAACAGAGGTCACACAACGTTGACTATCGATAAATTACCTGAACATGTCAACGAAATACTTGAGCATCTTCATATCCAGAAATGGTGTGACAAAAAACTTTCTTTATTGGGTTTAAAAAAGGCTTATGGCAAATTGATTTTTATAGCGATACGGCATTGGTGCGACAATATCTTGAAATTGAAATAAAATATCGTACGAGAGAAAAAAAAAGTGAAAAAGATGAAAAAAAAATAATAATAAATAAATAAATAAAATAAGTAGAAAAACTATAAGAATGAATATGTGAATTGATATTCAATCTTTCAATGCTACAATAATAATAATGATAATGATGATGATAATGATACTGATGAAGACTACTTTGGTATTAAAAGAAGAATCTAATATCTATCGTGATAAATATTTT
This sequence comes from Bombylius major, assembly GCA_932526495.1. Lineage (NCBI taxonomy): Eukaryota > Metazoa > Arthropoda > Insecta > Diptera > Bombyliidae > Bombylius > Bombylius major. The sequence goes on along the minus strand of OW052044.1, from coordinate 17,173,705 downwards.
TAAAAAAATAAGCTACCTATCTATATTTCAATGAATCAAATGTTATATGTATACGACTTTTTTTTTTTTATTTCTTTTTTCTTTTTTTTGTAATTTTAGTAAATTTTTTTTTTCACAAGAGTCCAATGATTTGTTGGAATGTTCCGACTTCAAGTTATAATCAATTTTTGTATATAGCTTGTTTATAATGGCTATCGATTGTCGACTATTGTCCATTTTTTTTTATTTTCTTCAATATGTAGATACTTATGTGCATGAGATAGATTGTATTAATTTTTTTTTTGCTTCAAATGCATCTATATTTAAAATAACATGTATTATTATACGCGTACAATATGAAATACATAGATAGGAAGGTATGAAAAATTTAATAATATATCTTCTTATCGATGATATTTATTAGTAACCACTAAAAATGTAGTAGCATATTGAATATGTTCTGTTTGTAAATCCAAGAATGGTAAATGGAATTTATCTTCGTACTATATTGAAAAATAAGTATGTACATATGTAGAAGAAAAATATATAAATAAAAAAGATGAGTAAAAATTTCGAATAGTTAATATATTTTTTGAAGCCACACCATCATCATCGTATAGTAACATCTTCTTGATAATAATAATATATGAATGTACATATGTATGTATGTATGTACATATGTTACTTTATAACAAAAATGCACCTCTGCTGGTATAACATATTAAAAATATTGTTGATAGATTTTCATATTGTAATATGTATATTTTCATTTTTGGCTAACATTCACTTTTTTATTCCTTAAAGCAATTGACCTCAATGTGAATGTAATTTTATTGCATATCAAACAAACTTTCATGTACTCATATATTATATTTTGTTGATGTTTCTTTTATTGATATAAATTTTGTTTTCCTTTTAAAGTTTTATTAGTGATTTCTTTTTAACTTATTTATTTATATTTTTCTTTTCTTTTTTTTTTCATTTTATATGCACAACAAGAGACAACCGTCAAAATGTTTATTTTACTATACGAGTACAATAAGATTTTATACCTGAAATTGACTACTGAACTATTATAATATTATATTTATGGGGTAAAAAAAATTATAAAGATATACGTATACAAATAGGTATAATATAATATATTGTAACACCTTTGTTTAAGGATGTTGTTATTTTCAAGAGTCCTTTTATGTGAATAAGGTTAAGTGGTTTTGTGTTTTAAAATCATTTTTCATATTTTATTTTTTATTATAAAGTATTTTTTTTAATTGAATGCACATCATTTTAATATGATATGTGCTGTACAATTTTCTATTATAGAATAATACAGCTGGCCATGATTAATTGTCCTTTGTCTAATAAAAAAAAAGTAATTTAAAAAAAGGAGAATGAATATTATAAATACATGAAAGTTTGATTTGAATAGTTGATTTTTGAATGATAGATGATTACCTGTACCAAAACCATTTTTGATTTTATTCAGAAAATTTAAATTACAGAAATTCATTTTTAAAATTGCTTTACATTGATGTACCTACATACATATGTCAACCACTTCACTATCAAGTGACTAACTATCCTTTTACTAATGAATGGGTTTCACTAACTAAAATACACAATTTTCATGCTCCATATAGAAAAATTTTACGATACAGAAGTTTTTCCACTGGCTTCGAGTGGATTAATTCCAATACACAATCATTGCTTCGAAAAAATGTGATTTCTTTTATTCATCCTTTTTTTTTATTTTATAATTTTTTTCTAAGATTTGTCATTCAAAGTCTCAAATTATGCAAAATTCTACAGTTCTTGTTTTTCCTTATTAATTTTTAAAAGAAAAAAAGTAAGAATATCTCATGAATATATTGGTCACCTTTGATCCTTTCAATTTTTTTTCTTCTTAACTTTTTTTCTCGCATATTTAAAGCATAACAAATCGTTTCTAATGATTAATGTGATCCATGGAGTGTATCCTTTTATACAATCCACTTAACTTAATAGCATTTGGTAACAGTGACAAACGACAACATACTACTTTAAAACTATTAAAAAAAAAATTTTTTTAAGTTGAAAAATAAAAAACACACAAGAAGAAAAGAAAATAAAAATCATTCAAAAGATTTTATTATAAAAATAGTTTTGATTCTGTTATGCAAAAAGGGTTAAAAGCAAGTTCTCAGATAATAATTCTTTCAAGAAACAAACAAAAAATAATAAGTTAACAAGAAAGTTAACCTAATAATATATTAGGCGAGATACTTACCTTTGCTGTATAGTTATTGTCATCGTCATCAACATTATTATAATTGTTATTATATTTTTATATATGTATGTGAGTATTTGTATATGTATAAGTATATATTTGTAGAGTGTTATAATAATATCTTCACACAACATAAGTTTCGAATTAGTGATTTTTGTATTTTATTCTTTTGCAGTTCAGTTCTTACTACTCATGGTGCTCTTTTTTTATTTTTGCTATGTAGTCTTTAAAAGAAGATAAAACACGTTCCATGATGAGTAAAAGGTCATATCATAAATCCTTTTTTTTTTTTTCAATTTATACGTAACTGTAGTACTATGTAAGTATTTTGAATATTTTACAAGTATGATGTATGTATGTATGATGGTTGTATATTATGTACATCTCATTAATTTATATGTCACTACATTAAATCTCGAACAAACTTATAAATCCTTGTCATATAGGATGGCTACCTTTGTTACGCTTTTTAAATAACTTACATCTGAAAATAAAAAAAAAAAGAACAGAATTAAATCTTTGGTACCTAATAATAACTTGTCATTATAAAATATTGTTTAAAAAAAAATTATGTATATAATTTTGATAAATTTAAATGTTAAATGCAATAAATGAAGAATTTAAAATATATTTCTTAAAAAATGAATGAAGAAAAATTCAAGAGTAGATAAGTTTTAAAAAAGTAATTTCTTGTTCCTGTTCACATGAAAAAAATTAGTTTCGAAGATACTGAGAAAGCGCCACACATTCTGTAACAATTTTCTGGTGAGCTAGCTACTGTAAATGGACATACATTTTTTGGAGAAGAGGTACAGCTAACCTTCAAGCAGATGTTCGACATTACTAGAGTAATCGAAGTAAGGATAGCATGTATTCATATCTCCTGAGATCTGATACGAAGTACCCTTGAAAATCATGAAGAAAAAAGTATAAATCAAAATTAAAATTTTTCATCAAAACTATAAAACTCTAAATTTCTAATTTATTCCATTAAGATTTATTGATTTACCAATTATTTTTTGAACACCTTTTTTTTAAAAAAAAAAAAAAAACATTTCCGCATACAATTTATGACACAAATTTAGAGTCAATTGTTCATCCCAACATACTGATTTTGTTTTGTTTTTTGTCCTAAATGTGAATCAATACAACAAAACCACCATAGAAAACGGATCAATAGAATCAATGAGGAATCTATACCAGCTATATATCGCATTGTTAATTTAATGATGAACATAAAAACTAAATCTGTGCTAAGTCTCAGTGATCACAACATTTAACAGATTTTTTTTTCTCTGTATTTTGTTCCTAAAAATTACGAGAACCTATGTACAAATGACAAAGTAAATGAAATATTTAGAAGGGTGTTAACATTTAATAAATTGAAGAATAAGAATAGAACAAAAAACGTAGTATCTGTTTTCCATCATAAAAATAATAAATATTTTGGGATAAGAATGAAATAATAATGAGGGATGTTATATAATATATGAAAAAGTATACCACTGCGTAACTTATTCTAAACATTTAGAAATTGACTCAAAAACAAAAATCATATTCAAACACAATATTTTGAAAGCAAAATAATAAATTATCAATTATTTATTATTGATGACAATATGTGTTTTGATTTGATATAACGACAAAATAAAAATGAACTCAAATTTAAGGGGCTGGATAGAACATTATCATTGTTAGAACAACAATAAATTCGTTGCAGATTTTTAAAAGATAATTTAAAAAAATTAAATGAAGTAAATTTTAATAACATTTTTTAAAATGTTCATAATGTGTGTCTTTAAAGGGAAATTGAGAATAAGAAATAAAGTGTGTATAATATAAGATTACTTTACTTTTGAATAACAATTTTTGTTTCCACAGATTTATGATTTAAAGTCCTTGTATTAATTATTTTGATTATTCAGTTGGTTGTATAAATTTGTAAGAGTCGTTATTTCTTATAACAATAACAGTTGACTTTTTTTTTCTTGTTTTGTTTTATTCGAAATTTCTATGGACTAAAAACAAGAAAATGACTTTCGATTCGACTGAAATTTGAAACTAAGACTTGCCAGTGCCTTGCCAAGGTACTATTCTACCAAATAAATTATCGGATTCCATGTCTCTCGCTGTTCTTAGTTACTACGTAAACATTGATGCGAAGAACACTCAAATCTCCTACTGACTGAAATTTCTTCTCTAAAAGATTCAAATTCAATAGACAAATCAATAAAAGGAATTTTGAACTCATTAGAATAACCATACCTAAACCATTCCTTTACTGAAAAATAACATTTTGCCAACTAACAATTAAAGCTTTCAAAAGATATGTATGTATTTGTTCTTTAGAAAGTCCTAAAAGTATTAAAGGCTGAGTTTCAATACACGCGTAGGTGACAGTCAACGCTCATAACCATGATACAATAACTATAGGTAATCTACATCGAGAAAAGCTTCTCTTGTTCTTCCATAATAAAGCTTAATTTTTACGTCGACCCGTGCCAGATGTGAAAACTGTGCCAGATATTAATATTGTTTTGATGTTTGTGAACATTCTTTTTTGTGTAATATATTAAATAATTATATTATATTATATTATATTATATAAAATAAAAATAAATTTATTGTGGTTTTTATATCGTGAAATTTTTAATTTATTTAACATAGTTGGGTGTAAAGTAAAAAATTGCAAAAACAATAATGGTAAAAAAAATTTAAATTTAAAGGAAAATTATAAACACATAGAAAAAAAACAACAAAAAATGAAAAAAATCATATTATAATAAATAAAAATCTTTGTTTTATTTAAAATTAACAATTTTATAAATTGTTATAATTGAGTATTTCCTGCACGGTGTGACTTCATGAAAAAGCTTTTATTGACAGCTTCTCTCGATGTAGATTACCTATAGTTATTGTATCATGCTCATAACGCACAAAAAAATAGAAAACTGTTGAACTTTTTAAAAGCTACGCGCGTTGTGTGCGATGACTATTTAGTCAGCTCTCATAAGAAAAACTTATTTCTACTAGCTGTCATTTAATGGACAAAACGCAACGCGTGTATTGAAGCTCAACATTTACTCTTCAGAGAAAATAACTTAATTTTCTTCAAGGCACCGGCACAGCTATAAATACCCTTAGATACAACTCAACATCACCTTTTGCAGATTGATTCGTAAAATCTCTCCTTCTTCTGTACACCTTCAATATATACTTTTAAATTAAAAATTTATTTTCTTGTCAATAAATTTCATACTCGTACAAATTTTCGTTTTCTAAATCATAATTAATTGTTTTGTTTATTTTGGAAATTAGAAAAATATATTATGAAAATTATTACCGAATATTTTAAATATTAAATTATGTCAAACACAAGCCACATTTTAAAACAAATAAATATTCAAAAAACTGAACTTATTGTTTTAAAATTAAAAAAAAAAAATATATAACAAAAAATACACACAACAACAAAAAATTGTCGTTCTAATTTTGGCAGTCTAAAAATCATTTAATCATACAGTGACAAAATTCATTAAAAAAAGCAAAAAAACGTTATTTATTAAAGGCTATTGAACCCCTAATTTGATTTTCTTCTTTCTTTCTTTCAAGTCACACACTCATTTTTTTGTATTTATTCTTTTCCATTATTTTTATTAAAATTTAGAATGTTTCTCATCAAAAAAAAAAAATTATCTATATTTTTGAAAATCATCATCATTAAACAACGAAAAATTTAAATAACTTTGATCTAAATAAAACGTTATTATCTTTATTATACATACATATGACATTCTGTATCACATTCCAGTGTTTATGAGAGTTTTGACATCATTGGTGGCCCATCATCATTGATGATTAGCTCTACACTTGTTATCGTTTCTTTTTTCTTTTCTTTTATGTTTTTGTTTTTGTCATTAGAAAACAAATAAAAGAAAAGAAAAAGAAACAAATACATATAGCAAACATGTCATAGATTAACATAATAATGATTCTCATCAAATCAACACACTAGACACATATCATGAAAATTATCTAAAACGTATAAAAAGAAAAAAATAATAACGAATAAAATCAAATATAGGTAAAACTGTTTTTAAGTGTTAAATCAACTCAACTTAGTAAATACCAAGAAAAAAAAAACAAGAAAAAAAAACTTCATTCAAATCTTGAAATCAACTTTAAAAGTATCAATTTGGCTTAGCTACATATAATATTCCTTTTGACTTTGACACAATTTTCTTACCTTTTTAAATTTATGTTTTTAATTAATTATATTTTTTTTTGTACAGTTAGATGTTTTCTCGTGTATGTTTTATTTTTTATTTTGTTTAGATTTCATTCAAAAATAAAATAAGAAAATCTTTCAAAATAAATTACAGGAAAATTGTTGGTTTTTTTTTAATTCTGAAAAAGGTAAAAAATTATAATTTATCTTTATGAATGAAAGGATAATAAAAATTGTACTCCATATTTTAAGCTATAATATAATTTTTTAAAAAACTTTAAAAACACGCAATTCATGTTAAATTTAAAATATGTCAAAATTATTGAAATGGGTTCAAAAAAAAAAAAAAAATAGTTATGAACTTAAACAAAAGATTTCATAATTATTTTTTCGTTTTTTTTTTTTCTTCATTCAAATTTACAATTATTTGAAATTTGTTTTTAATAAATGAAATTATTTTTTTTTTTTTTCAAATTTTATTGTGAATGTAATAATTAACTTGAAATGATTTTATATTGAAAAATAAAAATTGTTACTTTTCTTTTCTTTTTTTTTTAAATTATTTTCAAAAAATTTCAAATGAATGGAATATATGTATATAGCTATCGGCTTAGAAAAGATACAAACATAGCAAATGAACATCATTATTTACAATCCAACTTCAAAACTCAAATTTAAATTATTAAAATAGAAAATGAAAAAGATATCATTACATAACAATCTGTTGTTGTTTTTTTTCTTCTTATCTTCTTTAATGGTAAATTAATTCATCACGAGTATTTTATTACACATTATATCAAAGAAATGATATTCGAGAGAAAATTTTCAGTTTTGTTTTCATGTGATTAACTAAATATTTTTATTCTTAATTCAGAGAGTTCTTCTACTGGTTTTACATTTCTATTTTCTACAAAATATTAGATATCTTTTAAATATCTGATGCATATGAACTGTGTGAGTTATATTTTTCATGGGAAGAATTCTTTTTTTAATTGTGAAAAACAAAAAATTCTTCTTCCATTTAAAATTTCTACAAGATGTAAATAAGATGTTATACCTATTTTTTTTCCTTTTTTTAAATATCGTTCTTCGTTTGAATATTTAAATTTTTCTTTTTATTTTGTTTTTGTAATTAGATCACAATTTTTAGAAAGAATTCTGGTATTTTAAGCTTCTTAAATGTTACAGAAATTAATTTTAATAAATGAGAAGCTTTTTAAAAAAAAAAAAACAGCCATCTGAAACACTTAAAAATAGCTTGGTATATAAATATGATTTTTTAATTCAACGACAGTAATTTATTTTCATTTCTTATTTAATGTTTTCTAATTATTCATTTGCTGTTTTTACTGAAATTTCAATATCTAAAATTTAAAAAAAAAAAAAAGATGAACTTCATCAAAAAACTTTTTTTTTTCACCTTATAAGATTCACACATTATATGAAAACGTTTTACATTTGAAATTCTCATTGTTATTGTTATTTTGTTTATTGATGGATACTGTCTGGAGAAAAGATTAAGAAAGATTAGATTGCACTCTTAAAAATATTATCTAAGATCTGTTAAGAATATATTTTTCATGATAAATATGTCTGAATGCAACGAAAATAATCGTCGTTATAAATTAATCATTTTTCTTTATTAAATCGAACTAAAATTTAACAATTTTTTTTTATTAGAAATTAATAAAGCGGACTTATAACCTTTTTCCAACTAAATTTAAAAATTTCCAATATATGTGAATTCCATATTCAATCCTTTTTCACTAAAAACAAAGACTAAGTTTCACATAAACAAATTAAGTTGTTTTTTTTTTTTTCAATTTCTTCTTTTCCGTACAAAATTTAATTGTAGATTATATTATTTTTCCTAACACCAATTAAATAGCCTGAACAGCATCAATCAGTATTTGAGCAAACAAGAATCAAAGCGCATTAATTCTTATAATATTTATGAGTATTATAATCTCATAGTTTATAAGTCAAAAATTTTTATATAAAATACAAAAAAAAATAATCAAAAACACAAAAAAACGGATATTGTAAAATAGTATATCACACAAAATATTTCCATAAATCTTAAGAAAGGAAATATGACTTTAACGCCGTCAAATATTCATTTTTTTTTTTCATCTTTTTTTTTGTTTTTTTCAATTTTTCCTTCGACCGATCAACCCAAAGAGAGCAAATCAGAAACCATCATCAAAACGATATTACCCCGATTCAATTTATATTATATATCGCTGTATTATATGTTGTACTGTACCTGGTAAGGTAAATGAGCTGCTTGATAGTAGCTAACTTTTGTTGCTGTTTAGCTGCTGTTGCACTTACTTATACTGCTATTACAGTTGTACATTTTTTTTGTTGTTACTGTTCACTCTGATCACTCTGTTCAGTTCAGACTGACTGTACCGTAATATATAGACCGCCAATATTAACCATCTTATATTTATATACATATATATATATTTATATCTCTATATAACATCTAGTTTAATATATGTTACACTTTACTTATATATTTTATAAGATATTCATTTTTACCTTGCCGTTTTATAAGGTTCTTCAGTCGTGAATTGACTCTTCTCCGTAAAACATCGCGGTTACATTGAAAAACTTAAGGAAAAAAAAACTTTTATAATAAAAAAAATAACGCATGTCTTTAAGATAATTTCGTTATATTGATTGTTAAGAATGTTAAATAAAAATCCTTAATACTTTTTTTTATAATATGTAAATCATACGATCATATCGGCAGTATTATGTTTTTTTTCTCTATTTTTTTTTTAAATTTTTAAATATATTGTAAATTTAAGTGTATGAATTTGTTTTTAAAAAAAAAATTCTTTAAAATTAATTTAAAAAAAAAGAAAGTAATATATACCTATGTCAAAAAAAATTCAGATGATTTGTTTACAAACTTTAGATATTTATTGAAAAAAAAAATTATATACTAAAACACTAAAAAAAACACCTTAACAAAGAAGACGGATGTAAGTAAAAGTGTCATCATTAAATTGCAACAATGATATATGAATAGCGCTATTAAATTATGTATTATTATAGAATGTTGTAAATATAATGTTCTTTAATATTTATTGTATTTTGTAATTATATTTATGATTAAACAAGAAAAAAAATTCATTGCATCTAATTAAAAATTCAAATATATTGAATAATAATTAAGTAGAAGAAGAACAAGAATAACAAAAAGAGGCAAAATACAAACACTACAAAAAAAAAACATTGAATTTATAATAAGTTTTTCCATACATAAAAAAAGTATATACATAGTAGCACAGCATCTTCGAAAAAAAAAAAAAAACAACAAAACTTCTGAATTAATTTTTATAAAAAAAGATACACACACAAATAAATATATGTAGTTACAATATTATAATAAATACAAAAGTTGATTATAAAATAAATGATGATTAAAGACTTATGAATATCTAATAAATATATATATGTATATTTTTTTTTTTTTTCAAGATTTATTTTTAGTTTTATGTATATTTTTTTGAATAATTATTGTTATTAAGAAATTTAAAAAAATAATAGTAAAGATTTCAAATTTATTTTTAAATATTTTTTTTTTTTTGTTTAAAAAATGATTTCATATGAAAATTAAACTAGAACTTTAAGATAATTGTTGAAACGTGTATCTAAACTATCTAATATGTTATTTAAAAGAAGAAGAAAAAATTTATATACATATATACATTTTTATTATATGAAATTACAAAAATGAATGTCTAATACGCGCCAGTATCATCATTATTTTTTTTTTTTTCATTTTTTTTTTAAATTTATTTATTGTTGGCTTTGTAATGCAAGTGAATGGATTAATATATATTATGAATATTTTATTTTAACACGTGATTAATAATAAAACAAATGTGTATACGATTTTCTTATTTTAGAAAAAATAAATAATAAATAAGAAAAAAAATAAAGGTGATCTTTATATAAAATATTATAAAAAATTGTTCGATGATGATCATCATCATTATCATCGGCTCATCATAAAATCAATGTAATAATAATTGAAAAATAAAAAAAAATAAAATAAAATAAATAAATAAAAAAACATAAGCTAAACGTGCATATGAATAAAAATAAAATTCTTACAGTCGATCGTGTGTACTTTATGAGATTTTACATGCATATAATATTTTAATACAAAAAAATAAAAAATAAAATAAAATAAAATAATAAAATCGATTTAATTTGATTACAACATGCAATGAATATCTTTTATAATATTCTTCTATAGAATTTTATACCATATATATATTTATTTATTTTTTCTTTTCATTTATCTTATGTGTGTGTGCGAGTGCTAGTTGTTATTTTCTCATTTTTGTTAATTTGTCAACAGGAATTAATAAAAAATTGAATAATATAAAATGAAAACAGACAATCAAGTGAAGGTCTGTTTGAACGAGTGTCATTTGTGAAAGTTAAAATTAAAATGTGAATATATTTATTTTATTGAAAAAGAAAAAAAATAGATAGAACGTTTGAGAAATATAATTTCAATTATCATCAAAATTATACAATGAAAAGAAAGGATATGCACAGAAATATGTTCTTATTTGCAATAACAAAATCATTTTATTGAAAAAATATAATTAGGAAATTAATAAAAGGTGAGTTCTTATCTTATTTCAAATTTAAAATGCATTGAGATTTTTTCAAGCAAAATATTTTACCCTACTTTAAAACATAATTGAGATTTCTTTGAGTTCATATAAGGCCTGTTAGATATTTACAATTTTTTTCAAATAATAAATATTAAACAATATTTTTGTTACCTTGTTTTCTAATTTAATAAAAATTTCAAAAATCAAGATCCTAGCTTAAAATTCAAGGATAGAATTCAAAACACCCTTTTAAATGATATGATATATGATATGATGTTGGAATTAAAATCAAAGGTCGGAAATTCAATTGAACTTTGTCAAAAAAATAGCCCAATTTTAATATTTTTTTAATTATTATTTTTCTCATTTTAAATTTTTATTTCTAAACTTAAAAACAACACAAAACATTCAATTTAAATTATAATAAAAGAGAATTGCTAAAGTAATACTTAATTTTTTCGATTATCAATCATTCTATATAATGAAATAAAATAATTATGTTAGCTTTTGTTTCATGTTTTTGTGCTTAACCAATAATGTGATAAACTCAGCTAAATGATGTTTTACTAATAATTTTAAATTTTTGACTTTTACATTCAAATATTAATTATTATAGAAACAATCACAAAAAAAATTAAAATGTTTTTTTATTTACCCACATTTTATTTTATTCCTTAAATCTTTGCCTAATATAAAAAGTAGTAGAAGAAAAAATAAAACAAAACAAAAAACAAAGAAAAATAGTGCATTATAAGATACATATACATATATATGTACATATTTTTTTTTTGCTTTACATATTTTATAGTTCAAATCATAACTCATAATGATAATTAATTATTCCTAAACCTGTTGAATGGAATTATTAATTATTTTTAAATCCTCTTATTTATTTTTTTATAAATCTCATTTTAACTCAATAGGGGATTTTAAAAGATGAATTAGTAAAAACAAATTGAAATAATAATAATAAGAAGAGAAGAAAAAGTTAAAAACAAGGTCATTTTGTTTCTCATGTTTTGAAAAATGAACAACACAAATTCGTTTATAATCCTTTCTAAATAATCTACATTTTTTCCTAACTTTTTAAATATATATGTTATATTTTTAATTGATAACGTCTTTATCGAGTTATTTTTTTTTTTTAAATTCTATCAATTTATTGATTTGTTGTTAAAGTTTATCAAAGAAATAAAATATATTTCGAAAAAAATTACGACGTCTTTTAATGGGGCACCCAAATCAAGTATAAAAATATATCACAAGATTTCGATGTTTCTATAATTTTTTATTTTCACTGGGAATTTTCTTGGATTATTTATGAGTCACTTATTGAGAACTTATTAACATTTTAGAATATACTACATATATATACGTATTTTTAGCGGAAAGCTTTAACAATATCACAATTTCTAGTTTATTAAAATAAATTAGCATTACAAATTATAAATACTGCTTAATCGAAAAAATTCTCACCTAAAAATAAATACATTTTACAAAGTCAATTCGCATTATTTTTTTATAAATTCTAAATTGAAAGCAAACTTTTATCAGTTTTGTTTTTTAACAAAAGTAAAAAGTTTACAAAATTTATATTGAAAGAAATAAACAAAAAAATAACAGGTAAAAATATAATGCTTTTTATTTTGAAATTATTAATAACTGTATATACTTAGAAACCTACTACTATTTTAAATTTCGTTTAAATCATTCTCACGTAGCCGTCGTAGTAAAGAACATGTAAAACAAAAGATTTAAGCGAGAAACTTTATGATATTTCTTCTCGTACATAATGGTGGAGCACTGGGCAGAATCAATTTTTAAGATTTTGATTTGATTTAAAGAGTAAATATCAATACTGACAAACCAGTTGATTTGAAAAAAAAATTATCATCGGTTTTTTTTTTTGTTTATGAAAAAGATTTAAAATTTATTTCGCAAAAATCCAAATTCTTCAAAAAAAAAAATGTTCTCGGTCAATCATCAAAAGGATTTTAAAGTATCTATTTTTGGCCTTTCAAAGTCATTACGGTTATTACATAATATTTTACTTATCGATAAATTATCATTTTAGCACTAAAAGTTTTAATTAGATCAATCTTTAAAAAAAAAAAAAAAAGTATATAAACTTCTTATTTCACACCTTTTACCAAATATGCTTTATTTCTATTTTTTTCTTTTTTAAAACAAGTTTTAATATATTGTATCTATAATATACTAAATGCAATTTACCATAACTTATCAAACTGATTACATAAATGCACCCAGGAGATTTAGAAAATAAAGTAAAAATTAAAAACAAAAAACAAAAAACATATAAACCAGTAAGACCGCAATATATTGCATTTTATAACAGAAGAAAAAAAAATATATACTGAACAAAAAAAAAGATATAATGAAAACGTAAAATAATAATATCAAAGAAATCCCTTGCTTGTTAATATTGCGGGTTGACTTGGCATTTTTGTCTCAGAAAATCACAAAGCACGTACATTTTAAATTCCCCTGAAGGCCTTTCAAATATATTTATATTTATATAAAAAAATCAGCAACAAAAAAACAACAACAAAAAAACAAACGGAAAAATGTTTTCCGAGTTGGCTCGATGCCCTTTCTTGTCTTTTTATCTCTTTTAGTATATTATGTATTTCATATATTTATTATATTGTGTTGTTATTTTATTTTAAATTTTTACTATGATTGTTTGTCATACATAAAGTCTGGACATTTGAAACAAGTTTATAACCATATCAAGTTTATGCTACTGTTGTACAATTTTCATGAAAAGAAAAAAATAAAAATGAATACAAAACAACAAAAAAAAAAAAAGAAATAAATGTTAAAATGTGCTGTTGTTATACTGTCAACAATAACATTTTACTTGTTTGTTTGTTGGTCAATCTTTTTTTTACTTTTTTTTCTGGCTGATTACATACAGAATCAACAGATAACTATAATAATTTTAATAATAATAATAATAATAATAATAATATGGATAATAAAAGATACATTTAAGAGGAAAAAAATACATAATATAAAAAGAAGAAGAATAAAAATGTTTCAAATACAAGTAATAGTAAAAAAATAAAAAAATAAATAATAACAATCGGATAATAACGTATCGTATCGAATTGGATTAAATTGGAATCGTCCAATTTATTATTGTTTTATTATTTCGATCTTCTTCTACTTCTTCTTCGTTTACCTTATTTTTGTATCTTTCTTTTCATTTGTGTTATTCTTGTTATTTAAGATTTTTGTTATTATTATTATTTAAAATGTCAAGTGTATCTCCTACAATTTTAACTAAAGTCCCCCACCCTCTTCTTCTCCACACTTTTATTGTCTTATTAATCCAATTTATCCGTTATTAAATACATATATATTTTATATGTAGATAAAATATAATAATAAGCATATTTTACAAATATTATTAAAATCATAACATCTGTGTATGGTCTGGAGGAAGAGATTTTCAGCGCAGTCTTAACATCTTAAAAAAATGTTTCAAACATTATTATTTTATTATGAGTATATGATATCGATGTTTAGATATATAGTAAATGTGTGAGAACTTTTTCAAAAGCAGAGTATTTTTAAGAAGGTATATTAGCTTTTCTTTTATATTGTAGTATTTTTTCTTTAGTTCTTTTTTTGTTGTTGTTGCTTTTGTTGATACACCCGTGTGGACCCGGTGCCGAAGATGTTGAATGTTATGATTTAGACATAAGATTGCAGGCAAATAAGATGCTATGTAACATTATAAAAATTGAATAAAAATGAAGCTTTTTTGTTTTTGTTCAAGTAGTTGTTGTTATTGTTTTGTGTTACGGAAAAGATACAAAAATCTAAATCGAAAAAAAAGAAAAATTTAATATATGTACATACAATAATCTAAATATATACGTATGTATGTATTGTATGTTAGATAAATACAATAAACGATAAAAATATGTATTATAAAAGATGAGACAACATACTCGTGACACTTATATTTTGTTGAGAATTTTTTAAAAGTTAAAAAAAAAAATGGTTTTACTTGAAAATACACATAGGATACATGTTAATAGACACAATAAAATGAATAAAGTTTAAATATAAAGTATAATAAGAAAATATATTAAAGAAAAAAAAAATATCAGTATATATATATACATGAAAAACAAAATACCTGATCAGTTTCTTATTATTTTTTTTCTGTTATTATTATTTTTTTTGTTTTTTATTGAAAAAATACAAAAAAAAGAACGATTGTTATTATTGCTCCTGCTCCTGTATTTTGCATTTAACATGACTTCTGTTCAATTGTTAAAATTTTTATGACCACATACGATATTACCATTCAGTTTTCGTTCAAGATAATGTTTTGTCTTTAGTTATTGTTTGATAAATAGTCACGATTGAAAAATGCTTTCAATCTGAACAATATTTAAGAAGAAAAAAAAATTAGAGGAAAAAATATTGGTATTTTTTTTTTAATATGGAAAAGAAAGTCATACAAATTTTTTTTCTATATAATATGTAGACTTATTATATTTTTATTAATATTAATTTTTTATTAATAAAAAAAAAATTATATTGATTTATTAATTAAAGTCAGTACAGGTAAGATAGGCATACTTTTCTATACTCTTTTACATTTCGTTTGTATATCTGTCTCGTGTGTGGGGTGATCAGATCTCAATTTCAATCGAGGGAAACCTTTTAAATTAAATATTACTAAGGGCAACAAACTCATCGATTACTGCCTCCATAAGCACAATACTGATTTCAATTAATAAATCAAGTATAGTTATACAAATTTCTCATGTTTTAATTGTCAATGTATTTCAAATAATAAAATGAAAATTCAAAATAAATGTGGTTGTTGTTTTTATTTTATTTTTTTCACTGAATAGAAAATATCTTTAAAGAAAAAAAAAATTAATTGACCAAACCTATTACACGAGCTTTAAAATGACTTTAAAAACGTGGATGAAACTCGTAATGTAAAAAATATTGCCTTCCACAGGATTCTTTTTGTAAATTGAATAACAATGAACGTTTTTCCGAAAATCTTAGAAATTAATTTGTTAACCATGTATTTCAAGTCTTTAATTATCACAAACCTATTTTTAAATTATAAAGTATTAATTTTCCATTTATCTGCATATGTTTAATTTACATTGAACTGAGTCACCGTATATTTAATTTAAAGCAATGGATTTCCAAATTTGATCTAAATCCCGTAGGTCTTCCTTGTTTTATTAATTATTCTCAATAAATTTATTGTAAGTCGTTCCGCACAAGACAAAATAAAACAATATTATTTTCGCCCTTGGAAATGTGAATGTATCATGTACAAGTCACTGAGTATACAAGACATGTATGTACATAGTCCAAAGTATGATTTATTTGGAAGGGAAATTTTTTTCAACTCAAAAAAAAGAAGATATTAATTCATCACAGATAAAAATTTTGAATATTTGAATAAATTTATCGCTCTTTATTTTTTCATCAGATGCAGAAGCTTTTCGTCTTACATTCTTAATTGTAAAAACTCTTTAAATTGTATAGTACATACATATGTTACATTATTGGCTCTATTCAATCTTCCTAATTTAAAAATTTATATTTTCATATAGCCACTTACCTGTATTAAAGTTATTTCAATCCTTTTCTTTTGATCAATCTGACAATAAACAAAAAAATTATTAAATAAACTATGACCAATTGATTTATATGATTTGTGACTTCTCTGAAGTAATTTCTTTTTATTCTTTTCAATATAAAAAAATACATTTTCATAATGTATTATAACAGTTCATAAAAATTTCATCTAAATGATATAATTGCTAACAAGATTATATGATACACAATTGAAATATTATATAGGTAGATACATGCGAGTACGCAATGTTGTACAACAAACCCTACGAAAAAAAAAATTGTAATATATATAGCGACCCCTTTTAAAAGCATATATTGTACTACAATATATAATTTTTCACAATTGTTATGTTTATTTGTAGACTGCCATGTCAGCAAAACACATCAATTGTATCATTGTTATAAACGGGACCTCAAAAAATTTTCAAAGAAAAAAAAAATGATAATAATAATAAAAGTAAAATAAAATAATAAATGTAAGTTAAACTTTTGCATCATCATCAACATCTTGGCAAAACCACTTTATAAAAGATTTATCATGTTCATACATTACTATTTACAACGTGTTCTCTTTTATATATGATTTAATTTTTTATTTCTCTGCCTTACTTTTTTTTTTTAGGTTTTGTTCTGATCTTTCTCCAGGAAAAAAAAATCTTGCTTTCCTTTTAAGTCTTCCCTATAATATGAAATATTATAAGAAGGTCAAAAACTCGAAATTTATACAGTATATTATGTATGCCTCCTTTTTTTTCGATCATATAGATACATATTCACATATTTCATATATATTTTTATTGTATTGTATTGAGATCATTAATTTAAATGTCATGAGACAGTTTTTTTTATCCTTTTGATCTGCTTGAATGGATGAAGTATAAGCGATGATTTCTTTGTGAGTGTTTTTTTTTTTATTTTCTTTAAATTTGATTTTATTTTATTATGTATTTAAAGATGAAAGAAAAGAAAAAACAATATTCTGTTACAAATAAAATATACATTACATTTTAAAGTGATGTAAAACAAAAATTTAAAGTAAGAAAAAATAATAGCATCACAATGCACAATATTGTAAGGATTACCCAGTCAAGGGCAATTGACTTTTTTTTAAATTTTAAATAAAAGATACTATACATATTGTTATGAATTTGTATAGTTAATAAATGGCTATGTATAACAAAATCATCCTTGAGAGTATAAATGATTAAAAACGTTATTTATAACGATCAAGTAGAATATATGATTTAATGTGATTTAATCATTATGCATGAATGTGAAGTGATTTCAATTTTTCTTATGATCTTTTTTTTTTTTGCTTCTTTGTAGCATCTATTATATAATCCCTTTAATAAATTTTAAGTATGTATTGGCAATGCTTAAAAATTAAATAAATAATAAAAAACAAATCAATTGATTGTCAAAATTAAAGGCGCTTCTGTAAAGAATATAATAAAGTTCCTCGCCTAAATCTTTCGTTTTCAATATTCTTTAATACAAAGTACATGTCTAAATTATGCGTATAAAATTTGAGTAATGACAAAGAAGTTTTGAATAATTTAAATTTGGCTTTTTCTGCAAAATTTTAAAGATTATGTACTTTAATAAAGATTTTTTAAACTTTCTATTGTTTTTTTGAAGCAATTATCATTTTTTCAGAAAAAATATTTTCTTTACACATCAAATTCTTTCGAGCATTTCAGATATATGTATGTATGTATTTTAATCTTGATTTTAATCTAACCATATGTAGTTCCTCGATTATTGTGACTGTGAAAGTTGAGATATCGCTACACATTAAAAAATAAAAAGTTAAGAGTAAAATTTCAATATTTTACAAAAGCACTTATTTTTTTCTAGCCTTCAAAAATTATTAATTTTCTTTTTTCTTTACTGAAACTACTTTTTTTCATCCAAATCAAAAATTCATAATATCCTAAACACATTTATTTTAATAGCATTTGTTAATCTTTATTTATACTAAAGAGTTCTTAATTATAAAAATGAAAGAAAAAAAATTAAATAATGCTAATCCATATCCAAACATAATAAAATAACGAAATATTTATCTATGTCATCTCTTCAAGTTAAGCTCTAACACATTTTAATCTAATTCAGAAGCAAATTACCTTTGTTAATCTGTTTTTTCTTCTTCTTTATTTGTTATTCTAATGAAATGTGTAACGATATACATATGATAATAATCTACAGAAAATCATAAAATCTAATGTGAAATAGGTTAATGATATTGTCGAACGATGTAAATGAAGCAAATTACTGAACATACAAATCTTAAAACTTTTTATCTGATTAAGAATTTAGAAAAAAATAATTCAATAAATAGAGTAGTCATATGATTTTTCTGGTTTTTCATTTTTATTCTATTTATAGAAGTTTATTAAAATTAAATAGCTAAATTTAGAAGAAAAAAAAAGTGAGTCAGTTAAAATTATTCTTAAATTTTTTTTTTTTTTTTGGAAAACTTAATCAGCCAGAAAGACTTCAATTTTATTATCTTTCAAAACAAAAAGAACGACGGCTCTGAAAGTAGATTCTTTGATAACCTGTACGATCTGGCTAGGAATATAATTTAAAATTATTTATAAATCTGAATGATTTTTTTTTTCATTTTTAAAAACATTTTCATTAACATTCTCTATTTATATACGAGTGATTCTTCGGAAAGTGTGAAATTTCGAAGGTAAAAATGGCCAGCGAATTTTTATCAAATTTTAGCAAAAAAATTGCATGAAATCATGTCCAATAAATTCAATATTCGATACCAAAAAGGTGCACTTTCAAATTTGAATTTTTACTGTTATTTTGCTAATTTTATGAAAATTTGTTACAGGGGAATGATTTTGGTTGTAAAAAATGATTTATAAATTAAAATACATATTTTTTAATTTTTCGTTTGAAAATATGTTTAATTGTATAATTTGTTTAATATGACTCAATTTCCAATTAATTCGAAATAATTTTAAAATTCTCCTTCATATAAATTTTCAAATTTTCCAGGGGAATGACGTTTTTGTACTTTTTGTCAAATTTATTATATTTAAAAATACAAATGATATGAATTTCTCGCTGCAAGTGATATACAGCATACCGATTTACATACAATTTTGATCAAAAGTTTTTTTCACTTTTTATTACTTACCAGGGGAATGACAATTTCAGTGTGACTACTTGGTTTTCGGTATTTCACCATATTATAACAATGCTCACAAATTTAACTTGTTAAAAGTTACAACTCTACTAAAACAAATATGAGTCATGCTATTCTCCTCAAACTCAAGTAACGGTTTATCATAACCAGAAATAATTTTAGGACAACTTGAAATTTTGACAGGAGAATGACCATTTATCCCGGAGGTACACTTTGAAATCTCCTAAATTCAGCCAAAATTCAGCTTTATTATACTGCGGAAACTACAGATTTCACACCATAGTGTATTACATAGTGTTCCTACTGAGAGCCGATTTTTTTTTTTTTTTTTATTTATAAATTTTTCTCTGAAAACAAAAACAAAATCCCATATGAATGAAGGAGGTAAAAATAATGCGTATTTCTTTAATGGAAAATTTCCGTATATATGAGCGAAAGCACAATATGATTATTCATACTAATCCCTCCCCAGCATAGTTTTTTATAAACGCATTTTTCAAAATAGTCACCTAAATATGCATTAGTGTTGGTGTTTTTTTTTTTATATAAGCTAAAACCATATATAATTATATGAAACGCATACAAGCATAGCATATAGAAACAAGTTTGTTTACATTTATTTATAATGGGAATTTTCCTTTCTTACTTAAAATTGTGAATGTGTTTGTGTTTTATTTTTTATTTGTAAATATTTACGTTGCATTTCTTTTTAGTCAATAAAAAAATATTCCTATCACCTTTTAGCATTTTCTCAAAAAATGTGAGAGAAATAAATTAAAAAAAAAAACTTCGGCTCTCAGTAATCCTACTATGTAAGTTCTTCTTTATACTTTGTTTCACACTTTCCGAAGAATTACCCATACAATAAAAGAAGAAGAAAAAACATTTGCTTTCATTTTCAATCTAACAATTATTTTAACAATTTTATTTGAAATATCTTTTATGATTTTATGATATAAAGTATTTTATTCTCATATTGCTTTTTCAAAAAAGCATAAAAGAAAAAATATAAAAAAACAAGGCAATTATTAGCAACATCAAAATTTTTACAACCACAGAAATTGAAACTTTAAAATGTATATTTGATTATATAACATAATGAATAAGTAATTAAACTTGAACTAATAGTATATTATATACCATAAATCTAAAACGCTTTCATTTCAAATATACAAGTTCATAGGAATAAAAATATATTTTTTTTCCAATTCATTATAAATATAAAAAAAAAAAACTTAACAACAAACTTGCAAGTACAGTATATGCATGTACTATACAAGTATATTATGGTAATAATGCAAAATGATAAAATAAAAACAACAACAAAAAAATGAAATGTTTTAAATAAAGTAATTTAAAATTACTACAAGAATACTAATAACCACAAAACAATTTCTTTTAATTTACAACTCTTTGAAGTCACATTTTGTGGTATACAATTCAATGTTTTCACCTCCAAATGCTCTCTCATCAATAAGTCATCATCAAGATTATAATTTAAATTACAATATAGCTTGTTGCAACTTAAAACTAACATTCAAAAAAAAAAAAAAAAACAAAATACAATAAAAATAACAACAAAATAGAATAGAAAAAAAAACTTTACACGTTCGTTGTTATTTTTTCTTTATTTATTTTTTTTCTTTTTCTTATCGTAAAGTACATTACTTACAATTTCAATTTTTTTTTTTTTTTTTTTTTGTACTCATCATCTGTTTTTGTAGATACTTATCATATATTTCGTATTTTTTTGTACCTTTTTTTTATTCATGTTTTTAGAGGCCACAAAATAGATCAAAAATCAAGTAAAATCATGAAATCATAAATCAATATGTTTGTGATGATTATTGTTGATTAGTGTGGTAACAATCTTCTGGAGTAGCATTAGAGTATACTATAAATGTATTATAAAATTTTTAAACAGGAACTGAATAAGAATATTATAAATATACTGTTGAAACAATAACTCAAAACATGTTTCAATGCAAAAAAACAACATACAAAATGATAAAAACTACTAATAAATATTAGAGTGGGAATAGTATATGTACATACATATGTACATAATATGTACATACTCGTACATTTTTTTTTCAACTGAAACTGCTAATTCAAGGTAGAAAACCACATAATGTGTTATGAGTGAAAACTTCCATTTATTAAACTATATGTATCTTCATTTATAATATTTTAGCTGTATAAATGTAGGTACATACATATATGTACATATACATATATGTGTATACATAATTACATTTGATCTATATTATTTGTTAATAAAAAAAATTATTATTGTTACTCTTATAGCATCATTATTAGTATTGGCAAGGTTTAGGTGGCGATTAAAAAGACAAAGTAGTCAAAATCACACACAGTTCAAGTTCTTTTTATCATTTTATGGTTTTTTTTTTTTTTTTCAAATGTACCAACATCATTTCAATTTAAATCTACCTACCTAGTTTTGTATTTTTTTTATTATTTTTATTTTAACTGCTTGTGTTCTTAAAATTTATCGTTTTGTGGTTATTGATTTCCCAAAGACCATGGACTTTTTTTCTTCTTCTTCTTTTTTTTATTTTGTTATTTAACTTCTTGTAAAATGTAGCACTTGACAGGCATGTTATCTTAAAGGAAATAAAATAAAATAAAATGCAACGGAAGGTGGTAATCAACCCGCATCGTGATCTTAATACCAGCAGGTGGCTATTTAAGAATATTGTTTTGTTATTGTGGCCAATTTAGTATTTAACAATTTTAGATCATTTCACCTTGATATCAAAACCACCAATGACGCGTGTGTATAAACATTATTTTGGTTTTTATAGATTTTTAGTAAATAAATAGAAGGAGAAAAATATAATATGTATGTATGTATACAATCATCAAAATACATAGGTATTGTAAGTGATTTTACAATTCTAATATTTTATAAACATCAATTTATGTATATGTATTTAAATTTTAAAATAATACGTGTATGATGTATGTGAATAAAAAAAAATTTACAAGAGTACCTCCACAATAACTTAAGAAAGAAAAGAACAAAAAAACAAAAACGATAGATTTAAGCAGGAAACTTGTTGACAAGTATGTAAATTAAATATGTATTAAATTGTTGTTTTATCTAAACTGTTAATAGAATTTCTATAAAATGTTTAAAATTCATTCATAAATTGAATTTTCTATGTTTTTTACATTAATAAAAATTGTAATAATAAGTGAAATAAATTTATTTTTTATAATAAAATATTTTTTCCTGAGACATTTAATCTGATAATCGGGAATAAGTTTAAGATTATCACCTACGAAGAAAAAGAAAAAAAAATAAGACAAATGATCATTAATGTCACAATTAAAATTTGATTCTACACAATTTAAATATTATCTTAGACCAGTAGTGTGTGGGCAGGATGAAAAACAAAAAAAAAAGTTATATCTCTAAGGAAATACTTTAATATAAATTTATTGTGAAGTACAGAATATCAAAAAAATAAAATTCTACAGAATACTTTTTTTCACTTCATCCCAGATTTTTACTGGATTTTTTAAAGAAATTTTTATTTAAAAAAAAAAAAAAATTTAGTTTGCTGGGTGATATTTTTTTTAAATATACATAGTTATTCGTAATCGTCGGTCCCAATTAATTCCAATACTACAAATTTCAAAATGGTGTTTTTCTGAAATTTTGTCTGTTTTTTTTCCTATTTTTAGCTTATTTTTATGTCTGAATTGTAAATAATGTTTAAAAATTCCAAAAATCATATTTTCTTAAATTGCCTTTTCTATGCTCAAGAGCACATACATATGTAACACTGTGAGAAAATATTTGAATAATATTAAAACGCGTTCATAATACTAAATATTAAAAAAGTAAAAAAAAAAATTAAAAACAACTCTATAAAATAAAAAGTTAAAATCTGTATTTTCTAGACAGTATGATTATCATTATTATTATTATTATTGAAATTCTATGAAAATTATAACGATTAGTAAATATAAATCACTCCACATGTGGTCATCATAAAAATTTATCAATTAAATTAATGCTCATAATAATACATACATATAACAAAAAAATAAAAAAAATAAAACTAAAAACAAAAAATATAAATATTTTGCGATTAAAATACAAAGATTTGACAAAATTTACGTGACATTTCAAAGTAGTTCAACTATATACTTAAATGAGATTTATCTTAAAAATTGATGATTATTACATTTGACATTCTTTCTACATGTAGATACATACATACATACATAATAGGTACATATATACACATACTAATGTGAATAACTTTATTTTCATCGTATATTAAAATTGAATTGCATAAAATGTACAAATAAAAGCTAACAGTAGGATGAGTATAATACGATTATAATTCTTATAATTTTTTATTTAAAAATGTACTTGAAAATTATATATGTACCACATAAATATTTCTAGACCACCACCCACCACTTACATTAACCAATCTTTATTGATTAATTTAATTGTATTACCTGTTTTCTTCTTCTTTTTTATTAAAGCAATTTAATTTTTCTATACTTATTTTCAATTAAAATAATTAGTTGTTAATAATTTTATTAATTAAAAATCAATTAAAATATTTATAATTTGCAAAACATAAGAAATAATTTTTTTAAACAAAAAAAAAAACATAAAACCAAATTAATTTAATTAAAATTAAATTTTATTTTTATTTTCATTTTACCTTCAATTATACATTTTTGTATCTTATGATCATTGGTTAAATACTAGATTTTAATGCAAATATATTTTACAAAAAGGCGTGGTTTATGAAAATCTACTTAACTTAACTTATATATACATATAGAAAAATAAAATAAAAACACTCTCCTCTATTAATGTATCTAATCCCCACAATTTTTCCCACCTTATTTTCAATTGAGATCAAAACAAACGGTGCAAAGCAAACTATCAAATTTAAAACTATGCGATATCTATGCTTTTTTTTAAAATTTTTTTTTATTTTGTGTTTAATTGAAAATATACTGTTGAAAAGATACAAAAGATATGAACGATGATAGTAACAAAAAAAGAGGAAAAACGTCGCAAGTATATTATAGTGAAGAATAAAAAAAACAAAAATATATATTTATATAGATATGTATTAAATAGCATATGTATTATATACGTATGTATATATATAACAGAAAACACACTTTTATATTATAGTGGACCACCGTTACTGGTTGCTGGGAGGCGAAACCGTCACATGAGACTGATCACTGATCTTTTATACTTTCAGGTTTCAGGGTATTTTTTTTCGTATTTCAAAGGTTTCTCAATTTTATATTAAAGTGACTGATATTATTACACAAATACACATAATATACTCAATATATTCATGTATAAATATTTAAAAAAAAAAAAAAATTTATATGCATTTTGTATTACAGATACATTAAGTGGCTTTATTGTGTACATACAACATATCTGTTCAAAAGAGGTACAAAAAAAATCATTTATTGAATGAATATTGTCTTTAATCGAAGTGCATGTATAATCAATTGAATCTTTTATGATTTCTAAATGGTTCCCTTTTTTGTTGAATTTATTTTTTATTTTTTCATATTGTTTTTTTTTCTTCTTCTTTCAATTCAAAATATAATTACAGAGCAATTGGATAAAATTGTGTGTATATTCTTATAAATATACGAATCTGATGATCTGTTTGCATTTTATCGCATGTCATAAAGTAATCGTTATGTTATTGTTTCGAACAGATCAGCATATCATAATATTTTACAATAGTATAGAGTGAAGGGAAACTAATAATTTCATTTAATTGACTCAGTTATTTCATAATTTTTTTTTTTTTTTTTAAACTTTTTATTTCATTTTCTGAATTAAGAAAAAAATAAGTGTTCAAGAAGAAATTCATTTCATTAAAATGTCTGCACCTTTTGTTTAAATTGGCATATGTTGCAAATATTTCATTTTTATTTTTTAGCTTTTATTGTTGAGTTATTCTTATTTTTATGATTCATGTTTCATCAAATTCTTGATTTGAAAGAAACCATTTTTTTTTACATGAGTAGAATTTTATCTTACTTCTTTGAAAATTATAAGTTTTTCCAAAGAAAAATATGATTTTTGGGAATAGAAATAGGTGCATATATGTGCTAACATTTGCGAGATTGAAAAAATGAAAAAAAGAATTTTTATCAAAAAGGAAATCAAGGTGCTTGGTGATTACGACCTTCACTCTTTTTTCTTTTTTTAATACGCCAGTGCGTACAGTAAACAATGTGCAGTACAGAAATATTCCTAGACTTTTTAGTAAAAAACACACACAAAAATAATAAAATCGTTCTTTTTAAAACATAGAACGATAATATTTAGGATTCATTTCAAATAATTGACCTTTAGTATTTCTGTTTTTTATTTTTTAATTTTTTTTTCCCAAATTTAATTCGATTAAACAGTTATTATGGTTCAGTTTAAAAACTACTTTATTAATTTTCCAAGTTTTTTTGTTTCATATTTAAATTCTAGTTTTAATAAAAACTCTGTTTTAGTTTTTGTATTATACAATAACTTAAATCACTTTTTTTTTTCAAATACATTTTTGCAAAGAAAACAAAACCAAAATCTCATTTATTTGTTGATTATTTATTTAATTTTTTTTTTTTTTTTTTTTTTTGCTAGATACAGAAACAAATACCTGTTTACTATAATAAAAATCATATGAAACTTAAAAGATTCAT
Source organism: Bombylius major (assembly GCA_932526495.1). Classification (NCBI taxonomy): domain Eukaryota; kingdom Metazoa; phylum Arthropoda; class Insecta; order Diptera; family Bombyliidae; genus Bombylius; species Bombylius major. The sequence continues at coordinate 17,147,036 of OW052044.1, read as the reverse complement.
TATATTAAAAAGTCATGTTTTTGACATGAACTATAAATCTTTTTCATTTATTAGGATAATTTAAAAAAACATACATACAAAATATTGAACAAAAACATAAACAAAACAAAATAGAGAAACTTCAATTATTATAAAACGTAGAGATAGAGAGAGAGAGAGAAAGAGAGAGAAAGATAAGAAACATTACACAATATGTTTACATAAATGAAACATGTATTTTACAATCAATGAAATTGATTCTTTAACGAATTGTTACAACCCTAATTAAAAATTATATCTACAATATCCTTTTTATAACTGCTTAACGCTTTTTATGTTTATACATAAACACATAAGTACATACAAGTACATATGTACTGCACTTGCACATAATAGTATAAATTGTATATTCTTATTTATACTCTTCCGCCTTCTTTTGCACCTTAATTCAATGAAATTTCACTTCAATAGATAAACATAAAAATTTTAAGTGATAAATCTTACATTGTTGTTGAAATCTGGTTTCGTTGTACTCTTTGTTTTATATTCACTGCACTTTTACAAAATGTGGATGCGTTTTTACATACATATATATTATATTATAGATAGTATATACCTACATAAACATATTTGCAAACCAACATGAAATGTTATAAAATTAAAAATTAAAAAATAAAAAATAAAATAAAAAAAACTAAAAATAATAAAATTAAAAATACAAAAAAAATTACATCATAAAATCTTGTAATATCATTACAAAAGGTACACTAGTTAATACTTAAATTCCAAAAGCGAAAATATGTATACCTACATACATATTATGTACTTATGTATATATACATAGTATAACTAGTGTACAGTATGGATTATAATATTCCGTTAACTATTTAAGAAAAATTATGTATATAATTATACTATACACATACTAACAAATATATTTTTATGAATATGATGTAAAAAAAAAAAAATTTTTTTTTTTTGCCATTTAATACCTATAACAACAATTTAAATATTAAAAAATATGAGGAAAAACAGAAAAACTACACATAGGAATTGAAACTAGAAAATATAGAGAAACTAAAAAAAATTAAAATGCAAAAATGATGCAAAAAACAAAAAGAAAAGAAAATTAAAATAAAATCCTTTTGCAAAAATATCCAATAAAAGGTAAACAATAAACCTGAAAAGATACGACTAAAGCTATTCACACTTTCTAAGAAATCATTAAATAACTTTTCTTATGTATGTAGGTACTCATAATAGTCGAATAAAGTTAAGGATGGTTAAGTTTTTTCTTCTTATTATTATTTTTCAATGTTATTCATATACGAAAAAAAAAGTATATTTTTATATATGTATATGAAAAAACGAAGATGAGTAAAAGGAAGAATAAGGTGTTATTTTGTGATATGCCACGTAAAATAATTATGTATATCGTTGTGAGTGTGTGTATTTTGCTTATGTGATGTGATGATGATGACGGACCGGTATTATATATTATTCACAAACTGTACTGTACTGTACATAAAAATTTATTAGTAATGTGATACCCACTAGTAGGTGAGGCATAGTTTCATAAAATTTTGAATTATTATGCGTTCATAATTATTATTATTGTGCATTTTAAAAATAAAAAATTTAAAAAAAAAGAAAAACAAATTTTTTCAACTAATAAATTTATAGTAACATGAGTGTAAATTTTATTAGTTTTAGAAAATGTATACATTTTTCTTCAAACATAAAAAAAAAATTGTAAACATATTTAGGTTAAACTGAAAAGAAAAAAATAGAAAATTAAAAAAGCGAAATTCATGCGACTGATAAAAATTTTCATAATATCATTTTGCACATAAAAATTATTACATTTTCGTTATGAATTGTTTAGAAATTTTGTTCTTCGGAAATCAATATTATTTTTTTTTTAATTATAAGTCACAACGTATTTCGATATCTTTTTATTGTATTAGATTAGCACAAGCACAGCACTGTTGCGTGTTCGTAGATAAAAAATGAGTGGGAGAGGTCATAGAGGAAAAGTAAACAAATGGTCAATTCTCTACAAAATGAAACCAAGTCGAAAAAACTAAAGTTTATTAAAAAAACAGTATGGTACGTAATTGTTTACTTCATTAATCAAATTTTATTTTAGAAGACAAATAAGAAAGGTCAGTCACATTTACTTGTTATTTGTGAGGTTTTTAAAACTGAGAGTTAAGAACACCAATTTTTCTTCTGAATATTTGTAAAAAAGCAATTCAATTATATAGAAAAAAAAACATAATATTATCCAATGTCTAATATGTGTGAAAATACAACATCTAGGCATCCCTTTTAAAAATCTATTAAAATATTATTCTTTATTTCAATACGTATATATTTTAATATATTACGTATGCAGTTCAATACGTATAGTGTGCGTTACCACAAAAATGGAAAAAGTTTGATAGCTTGAAAACTAAAAGACGAATTTCAATACTATTATAAATTTTATTTGAACTCTATTAAAGAAACAAAATTGTAAAATATCTTTTTCATCTAACTAATTAAAATTTTTATTTTTCACAATTAAACATTGTAGTGTGCGTTACTGCGTCACCACTTTCTTCTTCATCACCATTATATTGTGAAACTTCAAGTCTTCGCCAGAAACTGCCTCAAAGCTCAAACATATGAATAGATTTAATACCACGTATCTGTGCTTCAGCACTTCAAACCTCTCCAGATCTTGGAATTTCTTCTGATATGTAAATAACACCAATATTTGGGAGAACTTTCTTATCGACACTTGTCTTTTTTAGCCATTCTTTCCACCTGTTTTTGTCTATAATTCCTCATTTTTTCTGCGGTGCTGAATTTCTCCATTTATAACTGAACTGTAGACATACATAAATAGCATTGTACAAAATAAAAATTTAGGAATTTTTCCTAATTTCTTTTTAAACTTACCAAATAACTGATTATTGTTAGAGAAAACAATATATTCGTATATGGAGCCACCAAATAATAATTTTATAATTCGTTAAAAACAACTTTTTTTCAAAAATCTAATATTTTTATACAAATTTATCACTATTTAAATTAAATTGCACTATCGTTTAACAAACACTTTTTTCAAATAAAAAGTAAAAGTGAAGTTTTGCTATTTATATACATGCTCTTACTTGAAATCCTTTCAAATATTGCAAATATTGGAATAAATTGATCCTTTGAATTTACCACCAGAGAATTTAAAAAAAAACATATGTTTTAAGTTTTTAATTACTTTTTAAGAAAAATTTTTTACAATTTGTTCATATTTATAACTACGAGTAGTGTGCGTTACCTGCTATTTGTAGTGTGCGTTACTAGGAATACCATTACAATTTATTACCTAGATCGAACATACATATGTGAATAGTAATATTTTGTGGTAGTAACCTACTAATAGTTTTGTATTAAAAGTATAATAAAAGGTACGATATACTCTTGAAATAAATTTTTTTTTAAAAAAAAAAAAGTTCGCACACTATTGTGTGCGTTACCAGAGAATTGACCAAATATTGGTTAATGTCCGATTTGAATTTCATTAATAAGTTGAACATATGGATTGAAATAAAATTTAACAAGATTAGCTTTAAAAAGAGATCAAAATTTCAGGTAAAAAATTCGATTGAATAAGAAAATAAATCCCGAGTGGAAAATTAATATGTACTTAGTACGTGGAAAACAAAGCGACTCCCAAACAAAGTTCCGATTAATTTTTCGATTTAATAAACCTCCCTTAAGTTTCACTTACATCCGGACAGCACAGTCAAGATTCCTTAAGATTTTTAAAATATCCTTCAAAATACTATTGAAGACGAAAGTTCAGTCAGAAATAAAATTGAACTTAAACTTTATTCTCAAAACTTTAAAAATCAATAATTTTTCGAGTAATTTTCCAACATACATATTTAATTCCCGTTTAAATTTATTTATCAATTCAAATTTTCTCTATATCTTAGAAAAAATATGAAAAAATAAATCTTAACTTAATCAATTCAATGGTTTCGTAACAACTACAAAAAAAAAACAATATTTATCGATTATTTTAGAAATTAATCAAAAATATTATTCATTCTTTTAAATAAATTTTTTTATCTATTTTAAATTGAAATTTTCTTTTTAAAATTAATAAATCTTAAAATGAATGATGAAAAAGAAAAAAGTAACAAAAACAAAATCAAACAGAGGCAAAAAACAAGCCGAATATGTACTTAACAGTTTATGGTGTGTTTATAGTCACTTATTTTATTTTCCCCTGTAGCAATAAGACAAAAAAAAACATCTAAAGTAGCTAATATCGTATATATTTTTTTTGAAATTTACAATAAAGATTGAAAGTACATCTATCAACATAAATCCTCCCTTAACAGATCGTCATAACACTAAATAGTAAATCTGGTGGCGATCAAATGAAAAATAGCCCCATAGTGGGTATTAAATACAGGTAAGATAGCCTCCAGTTTAAACCGTATATTATATATGAATCTGTATTTATGCTATTAACTTTTAACTTTAATTCAACATTCTGTCACATGTAACATGTATTGTGTGTTGTTATATTGATGTTGCAAAAGAATAAGTTGTTGTTGCTAATGTTATTCTTATTATTGTTTTGTTGAAATTGTACACCATGGTGTACTTTTTTAGAAAATACAATAAAAAAGCTTAAAAAAACACACACACAGAAACAAATTGAATGCTTGTATTATAATATACTATACTAACTAAACGCATCGTTAAACTCCCCGTCACTCAATTCACCCATCATTACGATCATCATCACAATCAGCAGATCGTTGTCGATTAGGCGAATGTGTATTTAGCCTTCTTGGTCCCCTAGGTTCAATTTTATAGCTATAATATATACATACATACACTGTATACGCGACTATAGCCAATAATAAATAAACTCAATACAAATAACTAAAACAAATTATGTTACCTGTTGAAGACTTTTAACAGGCACCTGATTTAATTATTGAGCAAATTGTGCATGAATAATAAATTGTTTTGACTTTTGCAAACAAACAAAATACTAGGCGAGATACTTTATAGTTAGGAGAAGAAGAAAAAAAAGGATAGGCTATTATTGTTGTTTTTGTTGTTGTTGTTATTGTAATAATAATTGTAGTGATTATAATGATAATGATATACAGTGAAAATGAGATAATAACTATTGACAACAAATTTTGTTACACTATTACATACTGCCAAGAAATTTAGAGAATAATCAACAACAACAACAACAACAACAACAAACAATCTGAGATTTAGTTCCTTCATCGTATGTGATTTCCAAACAGAATTCGGATATAATCTATACTATGTTTAAATAATCAAAGATATTCAATTTCTACTTAGTTGATTTTTTGTTTTAACTTTTGATATAAATTTTATTTTACTATTTTACTTTATATCTTTCTCTGGTATATGTTATGTTTGACAACAATAGATATATTTTTTTTTTTTTTTGCTACATTATATTCTTGACATGAATGTTAACCATTATAGTTTATTCTATGAAGTCAGTATTTTTTACTCCTTTTTTTTATTATCATTATTTTGTTTTATTTCTCTTGAGCTTTTAATAGGTATTACATATATGTATATAAATTGCAATACTTACATACATACATATATGATATGTACGAGTCTATAAGATATATTCAAACAGCAATGTAAGTAAGATTGATTGCAACTAATTGTCTATTTGTATCGATTTCAATTGTTTTTTTAACATTTTTGTTTTTATTTCTTTTTGTTTTAAGTTTTTGCTTTTATAAGTTTGAAAAAAAAATTGTATTTATTGAACAGATTCAATTCGTTTCGGATAATACTATTTATCCTTCATTTATTTGTTTTGTTTTCTTTTTCGTTTTTTTAAATGGTTTTTTTTCCAATCTTTGTATATTGAGCTTGAAGTATTATCTTGACGTTTAAATCGTATTAATATTATAAAGGAGTATGAAACATACAAATTCAGTAAAAACTTCTTTTTGTTTAGTTCACAGATCAAATCAATGCCAAACAACGAATTTATAGAAGAGATATATTTTTTACAAAACAACAACAGAAAACATGTCTTATAATATTATATTTAAGCAAAAATAACAAAACATTTTCTGTTCGAAATAACTCAAGTCATATACATAGGTACTCTGTATATGTATATATATATTTTTTTGTAGCAAAAAACAAAAATCAAAAAAACAAACAAAAAATAAACGAAATAAAAAAGTCTTCTTTAGATCGACCGCGACACTTTTTTGTTTCAATTGATATTGGCGGAATAGTCTTTTAGATATAGTTCCCAAGAGAAGCATACACCTAGATAAATTGCATTTCGTATTCTACATACATGTAGATACATAGATACACATTATTCTATTAACTTGATGATCATCAATAAAAGAAACCGTACATTTGATTTTATTTTATTATATCGTTTTTTTTTTCTGTTTTTTTGTTAGTTTTTTCTTTTACCAATCATTTTGTATTTATGTTGTCTTATTTTTGTGCTTTTTGTTTTTTTTTTTTCTATTTGAATGTTATTTCTGGTCCTAGATATTTTAGAAATCATCTATAAACATAACATATGTATATAATCTTTAGTTTGAATACAGTTAAAGATTTAGTTTGACTAACTGTCAAGATAACAAATCATAAGTTTATCGTTATTTTTAGAAAGTAAGAAAAAAAATCCCTTATTTCTTAAGTCGTATTTATCTTCTAATTTTTTTTGTTTGCACAAACTATGAATTTTAAGTTGATTTCGATTGTTTTAAAGAGGCGCCAAAAAATGATATTAATCTTTTTTTTCTCAATAAAATACAAAAATGTTATTTATTCATTATTAATCTAAAAAATGTAATCTTAAATATTCCATTTTTGGAGAAAATACATCATTATCCAACATAAAATAACAAAAATTATACAATTTATGTATTTAAATACAAAAAAAAATATATAAGTAGGTACTTATTATTAAATTAATGATAAACTATTTTGACCTAATTGTATTGTGTTGCAAATATGTATATATGTATATTATTATATTTTTTCCAGATAATAAAAACGAACAATTCTGCATCTGCAAGATAAAAACTGAATTGTGAGTAATGAGGAAAAGAGAAATTATTTGAAATTTTCTTGAAATTGTAATGAAAATTTGATGTCCTTATTGAGTCCTTAAAAGTCAAATCGTTTGATAGTGCATTACAAAACGAGACCGGATTATAAAAAAATAATTTTTCACTGCAGATTTTAAAAACTAAATAAATCTTAATCATTCAAAAAGATCATAGTATCAAGCTTGACAAAAAACCCACTTTTAAAAAACAAAAATATTTTGTTTTTATTTTGAATTTAAATCGAAATAATATTCTGTCATATAATTTTTCCAAGAATATATAGGTACCTACTTATTTTTGAAAAAAATTCTTAATACACAATCTAATATTTCCCTCTTAAAAACAAAATTCATAATGAAAAAAAAAAAATTAAAGTTGACTCATTCTAGAACTTGAATTTTCAAAGTTAAAATTGAACTAAATTAAAATGTTATACAAAATCAAAGAATTAAACAAAAGAATTAACAGGCGTTAATAAAAAATATAAAATAAAAATAAAAAAAACCAAATTTTTTGTAACTAATTTGTTATGCAAATTAATCGAAAATATTGTTTAAGTTATTCAAAATATTCTAATTAAAATGCAAATAGTTCACTCATGTTCAGAAAAATATTCCGCTTAAAAAAAAAATTAAATTAACTTGAGAAAGAGACAAAAAAGTATTTTAAATAAAATAAACAGGTGATTGACCATATTTAGAAGAGTCAAAAAAGCAAAAATCAAAAAGGTATTCGATTCACATAATAAATTAATCGATAAAACTACAATAACATACACACATATTTGTGTTATGATGTTATCGCCAAGTTGATACAACATTTAAAAGTAAAAAAAAAATGTACAGAATTTTGTTTAACTTGACAATTTTTTTTTCTATGAATCAAACATAAACAATTTAAAAACTATTGTGAATATTAGCGAAATAAAATAAAATAAAATTTTGAATATTATAAAAAATCGAAAAATGATTGTCATAGCAGAATCATATTGAAAATGTGTCACGCAACCTCATTGGGTTAAAATACCAACTGTATGTCAATTAACAAATAAATTAAAAATTTTAAATGTCATTTTTTTAATAACATTAAATTTTCTCTTAATTATTCAATGAAAACATTATCTAAAATTGCACTTAAGTAAAATTTAATAACTAATTTAAATAACTCACAAACAAAACAACAATTTGAAAAAAAAAATAAAAATAAATAAATAAAAATTACAAAATTTTTTCATATTCCATATATTCATCATTAACCAATAGAGTAAGGTATCAATTAACTTGTATCGAAAAAATAATTAATTATTCCTTAAACAGTGAATGCGTATAATTAAGACAAATCATTATCACATTGACCACCCAGATTTTGTAGATTTAACTTGGATGTATATTTATGTATGTATATAAAACAAGTAAACTTGTAATTTGATATGTTGACTATCATCATCCAATTATCAGTCTTTTGAAGATAAATTTGTCACAACATCATCACTTATTGAACATTTTATATGCATACATATAGAAATGAATAATATAACAAGTTTAACAAAGCAATGCATATACATAATATAACATATTATATAAATGTGAATGGAAATATACTCATAATACATTCATATGTACATATACAGATAGATAAGAGATACATTTTAACTAAAAAAAGACAGAATTAATCAAAACATGTCACGATTCCTTATACCTAGTTACTTATACACTAAATAACATTACTTTACTCCTATTTTTTTAATATTTCTTTTTTTTTTCCTTAACTCTAATTACATTCGACAAGATGTCATCAAGGTAACGCGCATATCTTTCAAAATACACCATCATCACTCAAAAGACGCAAATCTTTTTTAAACTGTTACTTTGATATGTACCTGAATTTGTGATGCATATTATAAAATATATTGTAATACAATAAACATATGTATAATATAAATCGTACATTATTATATTGCATCTCATATAAATATTATTATAATAATAAGCTTATACATGTACATATATATGTATGTACAAACAAACATTTATAGTTTCAGGTGCACATTTAAATTGTATAATGAGAAGACGATCCCATATTTATGCACTATCAAAGTTAAAAGAGAATTTATATCTTTACACATATCGTAATACTCGTACATACTATATTAAATTGTTTTGTATATTTCAAAAAAAAAAACTATTCACGATGTTAATAGTAGATCAAGAAATAAATATGAATTATGTATACATATATGAAAAGATACAAAATGAAGGAAAAAATATATAGCTATATTAAAATAAAATGAAGGAGAAAAAAAATGATACTAATAATAAAATTAGAAAAAATAGTAAAAGAAGAAAAAAAGAATTTATAAATAAAAAGTATTTTGAAAAAAAAAAAAAAAGATGGAAAAAATTCTGAAATTAACCATGAAATTAACATCTCAACAATGTCAGTCAATTAATCGTACAGGTCGTCATCAGTTTATTGTGGAATATATCTACATATGCACTCATCATAGTGGTATTTACCTTTTTTTATATAACATTCATACATACATCAATCATAGAAAAATATAAAACAGAAAAAAAAAGTTTAAGAAAAATTCAAGAAATTATACAAACTATGAGAGTATTTTTGATGAGATCAAAATATTGAAGAAGAAAAAAAAACATTGCGAGAGAGATTTGAAAAAAAAAATATAAATATAAATAAATAAAGAATACAACAACAACCACAAAATAAAAAAATTGTTTTCATTTTGTTATTGTTATTTTCTTCGTTTTTTTTCTTCTATTTTTTTTTTTTAAATAATTATACTAAGCTACTTACCGGTAAATGTGAGGAAAAACAAGTTTATTCTGATCACCATTCAGATGAAGATAATGTTGACTATGAAGATGATGATGATAATACAAGTCAAAATGTCGATCAATCAATTTAACTTCAATCATTTAGATCCTGGAAATTAGACTTTAACTTTACACTGTTAAATATTTATTTCAATTTTTTCTTTTTAAATTCTAAAGAAAACTATCTCACTCACTAGTCACTACGATAGAAATTATAAAAGTAGCTAATTTAGAGAGAAAAAAAATTTTTTTTTCAAATTTGTGGAAACATTTTACCATATAAATCGGCTTAATAATTTTCAAGACACGCACGCACGCATGTACAATAGTATTTCATAAAAATCATTTTTTTTTTGTTGGCCTAAAATTCACATCATCTGAATTAGAAATACTCTTATATTATGAAAAACTACACAATATTCTTAAAAAGTTTCTGAATAAAATTGAAAAAATCACAAAATCAGTCAAAATAATGTTCCGTAACAAAAGACTTTTTTAACGTTTTCTTCTCCTTCGACATCATAGCTCTTAAAGGCTCCTAACCTCTAAGAGAATATTTCTGCACTGGTTTCTATTTTTCAAATTTCTTTTCGAAATTACAAAATTCGTGCACTATTCAAATTTTCGAGGTTTACCTCTGAGTATTGCATCGTCTAAACTTTCTTGAAGTCTTCCATCCTAATTACGTTCCCAATCTCATAGAGCCTATTTATTATAATGAATGTTTGTATATACAGCTCTCCGATCAACAATGTTTTAAAATCACAATACATTTTTTTACAGTGTACATAAATTGAAATTATTATTTAAAAATTTTAAAAAAAATAAATAAAAATAAAAAAGACTACTGTACTACTTTGTGTTCTGATATTTCAGTGGCACGTACTGATATTTTTTGATTTGCTAACCTTTGATAAAAATGACTATTATTATAGTTTTCCCTATAAAAGATAGAAAAAACGAATCTTTAATTCAACTATTATTGTCTTTAAATTTATATCTGAATGAAAAACAACAATAACAAATACCAACAACTTTCGTTCTATTTAAGGAAAATCAAAAAGATATTCAATATTTTTTAAATATAAAAAAATAATAACACATATGTATATGTATAACTAATTCTATGTACTTAGGCATTCGTGTACGTTTATTTAATTTCCTTCTCTTTTATTTTTATTACAGATGAATCAACTTTGTAAAGTATGCGGAGAACCAGCGGCTGGCTTTCATTTTGGTGCATTTACATGTGAAGGATGTAAGGTATGAAATTTATCTCCATTTAATCATCAATAAAATATTTATATGTAACAAAATGTTAACTATTAATATACTCACATACTTTTCCGTAAGACATACACACATAGAATTTTTCAGTTTTATACTTTATGATTGCCTTTTAAAATGCATTCAAAATATTTTTATTGTTCTTATTAAACTATAAAATATATAGGTATTATATAAAGTCACCGATGAATTTTAATTGTATCTTTTCCTTTTCAAGAACTTTTTTTTAAAGATTCTATAAAACAAAACGAAATTATAATTGTTCATGTCTGTTCAATATAAATTATTCTATAATTTTTTTTTAAGCAAGTACTCGTACCTATTTCTATGACAAAAACAAAAAAAAAGAACCAAAAGTATCTATATATTCATGATGCTTTTGTTGTTGTTTTATAGAAATTATTTTCTTTATCAAATATACATTATTTTCCATTGGAGCAATTGAAGAAAGTATTTTTTCATTTCTTTTTTTTCTTTTTTCGAAAAAATTTAAAAGTTGTAGAATTTATATATAATTAAACTTTAACAACAACTAGAAGATAAATATAAGAAGAATTTAAAAAAAAGAATTAACTAAATCTTTAATCAATTTACGATTTTAAAGATTGTTGTCTCTTAAGTATATAAATATAGAAGAAAAAAAAAATATTTTCTTTATACATGAGAAAGATTTTCAAAGCATAATAGTGAAAAATATGTTTAGAATTTAAAGACTGAGTAACAGTAATTAGTACAAATTAGTTAATATTGAAAAGCTTAAAAGGAATTTTCTTATATACTATTTAATTCTATATGTATCATCTAAGTCTTGTATAGACTGTTAAAAAATTTCAAATGTTATATTTTGTTTGTTTAAAATGTTTTCTAAATACCTTTCATGTTGTTAAACACAATTCAGTAACCGACGGTAAAATCATCATCAAGTTCTGTCAAAATTAAAATCACATCACTACCGCATTGAACATGAATGAAACTTCCTATGTACGTTAATTCCGCGACTATGACAATGTACAACAAAAATTCTGGCGACAATTTTAATAGGTCAATTCCCATTTTAGTCATCATGTTAATTTTTTTTTATTTGTTTGTTTATTTTTCAATTCAAACAGAAAAAAAATTATATTGAACTGAATTTTTTTGTGATCGCGGATCCTTGTAAAAAGCGTACAAAAGATACTATAATTCATTGGTAATGCGCCAATATTTTTGTTTTATTTTTATTGCTCTAGAAAATGTTTTTTTTTTTATTGTTTTTCAAAAAGTTCGAATTTCATATACGTTAAATTTTGTTCAAGTCCATACTCCAAAAGATACAGGTATTTTTGGAGACAAAAAAAAAATGGCTCAGAATAAAATGGAAAAATATAAACAAATAAAAAAGTCCAAAATGTGCCAATATTTATGTCAGACACTATAAATTTGATACCCTTTACTCTAAAAACGACTTTGTAAGATAAAATAAATTTAACAACAAAAAAAATAATAATAATAACAGCAAATAGATATACATATTTAAATTTAAAAAATCATTATCTCAAGTAATTTTGTATATAAGAAAATACCGAAAAACCAAAAACAAAATAAAATCAATAACAGTCATCACATTAAATACAAGAAAGACCATAAAATTTTCACTTTACGATGATCACACCAAAACAAATTTGTACCATAAAAGATGTTAAAAAATATATATAGATACATACTCAGATTCTTTTTTAAGGTGTGATCAAATTGCATTTTAACAAAAATTATACTTTAGACCACCATCAAATTTTTTGAATCATAATTTTAAAAAATCAAAAAAAAAAAAATTAAAAGTATATTATTGCTTACAAATTCGATATACTTTCAATATTTATGTGCATTTTAAAGACACGGGGCACCAATATATTTAAAAAAAATTATATGTATTATTAAAACTTGAACATTCTGTATCACTTTCTTCTTTTTTTTTTCAACCATATCCGAAATTTTTGCTTCACATAAAATACGCATAAATAAAAACAATGCGATGTTATCATAAACAAAATGCATTACAGATATTTTCTTTTATTTAAAAAAAAAATTATTGCATTTATATGAAAAAAAAAAAAAAAACAGATCACAAGGGAAATTATCATTTTACTATAAAATTTATTAAAATTACACCATAAAAATATCTCTTTTTTTTTTCTTTTCTCTTAAATAATATTTACTTTTTGTTATGATTTTGTTGTTGTTGTTGTTTTTCTTGAGAGCCTTAAAAAAATGTAAATAAAAATACATAAATAAATTAATGAACAAACTGTAAATTAGTTTATATCCTCCAAAAAAAAAAATTTCCGATGGGAGTTCACGATTTTTATTTTTTTTCTTCCATAATATGATGTTAACGTACAATACATACATATGTACATATGTATGTATACACAAAAATAAGCGAGAAAAAAAAACACCAAAAATAAAGTCACTGAAGTTAAAAAACAAAAAAACTTATAAAGATAAAGTTGCTCTTGAGATGAAATTTATAAACAATACGCAGATTATGTATCCATTTTTCCTTTTGTTAGTATAATAAAGATTGTAAATGAGAAATAATGTGATCTTTTTTTCACAGATTTTTATGTTTAAAAAAAAGCCCCGTATATATGGTCAATAAGCTCTCTTTTAGATTTAATACATAATAATTCCTTTTGAATGGCATTTATATGATCCTTTTAAATTTGTCATGAACGACAGTTTTTATCTTGAAAGGAAGGTAAAATGTAAAAAAACTAAAACAAAACCAGAAACAAACAAAAAATTAAAAAAAAAAAGGATCTTAAGTAATATAATTAATTTAGCTTAGTGTTAAAAGATAAATGTAATATTAATTTGTTGTGACCTCATATACATAGATCTCGTATAATGTGTTAAGAAGCAGAATTCGAACATATCGTTCAATAGGTTATTTTTCGACTAAAAGTATCTAGAAATCGAAAAAATTTAAAAACAAGAAAGAAAAAAACTAGGTATTTAAATGAATATTGTAATGTTTTACACCAATTCAAAAATGTAAAACGGTTTACTTAATCTTTCATGTAAAAAAAAATTTATTGGTTTTAAAATAAATGTAAAAAAAAAGAATGTAAGAGGAAATGATGATGATGATAAACACAAAAATACTCGATGTTAATTTTGAGATTTGTTTCATTCTAACTATAAAAAAAAATCTTTTTTGGTAATTGTTTTTAAGGCGCTTTTTTATTGCACTTTTCATTAATAAAGTCTGCTTTACGACAGCCCATTTAGTTCAATAAAAAAAATTATTCACGAAAGAAAAATATTTTCCAACATTGTTGCATTCTGAAGTGATGAAAACGTGGTTGTAGCAATTTGTTAATTTTAATTGATTTTGTTTAATTGCTGAATATCATGTCCATTATTGAAATTGAAAGGTGGACCTATACAAGGTGATAAGTGATTATCACTAGAATTTTAAACAGTTCGTAAAAATTAATTTAAATTTTAAACACCGGTAATTTTCACTGTAGAAACATTTAAAATTACCTTCAAATTAGTGACTTATTTTCTCATAATAGGCATTTTCACTTTATAGTACCATTCTAAGACTAAGTCTGAAGTTTTCAGTTTTTAAATTTATTAAAAAACTTATTTAAATTTCAATACAGAAAATTAAAAGACAATTTTTCGATTTTTTTTCCAGTCATTTTTTGGCCGAACCTACAACAACATTTCAGCGATATCTGGTTGTAAGAATAATGGTGATTGTGTCATAAATAAAAAAAATAGAACAGCATGTAAAGCATGTCGTTTAAGAAAATGTCTTTTAGTTGGCATGTCAAAAAGTGGTTCAAGATATGGTAGACGTTCAAATTGGTTTAAAATACATTGTTTACTTCAAGAACAACAATCACAACAGCAACAGCAACAACAGCAACATCAGCAGCAGCAACTACCACAACAACAACAACAGCATTCACCACAATCACAAATTCAAACTAATTTCGAGCAATTAACAAATCTTCATCAACAATTTCAAATTAGAGCTTCATCAACGTATTCACAGCATAAATTAAATCAACAACACCAGCAGCAACAACAACAAAACAAAACTGCAGATATACAAAAACAAAATTCATTAATAAATTCATTTTTTCCAGTACCATATCTTATAAATGGCAGTAGTAAAAATAATATCGAAAATGATCTCATCAGTAATTGTACTGATAAAACAAATAATTATGAAATGAAAACAACAAATCATAGAATTAGTGAATCAGCAAGTGATTCGGGTGCATCATCAGCTGATCCAGATGATAGTAGCAGTAATAAGGAACGTAGACCAGATAGTCCAATAATAAAAGATGATGAAAAATGTAGAAATCTTACACCGAATTCTGATCCGATACGTAGTGCATCAGAACCATTACGTGGTTTTCCACCATATCCAATTGTTAATGAAAAATTTACACCATTAATTACATTCCCTACATTTCATGTACCAACAACAATTTTGCAATCCAGCATATCAGCAACAGTTAATATACAAGATGAACCAATCGATTTATCAATAAAATCTGCCAGTAAACGTTGCCGGACAACATCACCAAAACCGAATGGTGTTGAAATTCATAAAACGACACCGTTAGATTTAACTCTTGTCCGTTCAACAGAACCAATGTCCGGATGATAACAGTATTTCCGAAAATAATAAATATTTAAATATACATAAGTATAATTATTATTTTTTAAGTATTATACATATAACGCACATTTATGTATGTCAATGTGATGTGTGCCATAAATTATTTGGCATTTTTAATTGAATAATAATAATGGTCAGTTTTTCTTGCCACCTTTCAACAACAACAAAAAAAAAAACAAAAAAAAACAAAGGGACAATTTGCCAGTTTGATATACAATAAAACTTTCAAAAACTGATTTTTTCATTCTTCTCAAATATTTCATAAAGAAAAAAATAAAAGTATTGTAAAGAAAATTAAGAATTAGTGGTGCCAGAAATTGTACAAATATTTTACATTAAATAAATTATTTTTGTTTTTTTAATAATTTTTTTTTTGTAAGCCTTTTGTAAATTGTTTCAATCAAAATTCGTGTAGCGATTAAATTTTTATAATTAAAAGAACCTACATGACTACAATGGGAAATAATTTTATTTTGTTTTTAGAGAGAAAAAATAAATGAAAATGTATTTAATTTAATTTCAAAATGCTAAAATATATTCTTTGCTAGATTTTTATACATTCTTTATTGTTTTTTATTTTATTTTAATTTGTTTTTTGAAATTATACTGCTGTAATTACTTTAACAAAATATGAATTTTATTTGTTTTTAATTTTATTGTATCTTTTTTATTTTTATTTATTATAAAATTAATTTTTTTTTACATTTGATTTTTTTTTAGATTTTAATTTTTAGTCAATATTTGAAAGAAAAAAAAAAGTTTTATATATTATATTTATGAATAAAACTTGTACATAAGAAAGAACAAAAAAAAATAATTGTTGATTTTTAGTATATAAAAATATTAAATAGTTCATAAAAGAAAATTAATTTTTTTTTTTTTGTATTGCTTTTGTTTTTATGTAAAAAAAATTTATTTAGATAAAGAAAAAAAAATGAATTTATATTGTTTGTGAAGTGTGAATTTAGTAGTATTAATATATTTCTTGTTTTTATAAAAAAAAAATAAACGTTTTTTTTATTTAGTTCCAATTTATACATTTTAGCCTTTATTTGAAACTTTTTTCTATTTCACAGTAAAAATATTAGCGAAACAAATTTCTCGTTTTTTAAATAAATCAGTAATTATTCCCAAGGATTACTAAACTCTCTAATAAATATGGTTCATAAATTTTATTTGAACTATTCTTCTGAGCTCACACTGAAATATTTTCCATCGTCTGTCTATCTATTATCAAAAGATCTCTATATAACTGTGAAACATACATATACTTATGTATATGTTTGCCCTCTTCAATCTTCACATAAACTACAGAAGTCTTAAAAAATAAAATCAACACTTTCTCAATTTTTTCCCACGAACTTCTTCGTAAACACTTTACCAGCGTTAGCTTTCTAGTCTGTGCTTAGAATAAGTACATTAAAAGGATGTCCTTGTGCAAGAATTCATTATACATATAAAATATTCTTTAAAAACATACTTACGACCAAAGCACTTTTTCTTCAACATTAGAACACTGTAATTGATATCCACTTACATCTCGATTCAAAAATATTGACATTAGACAGAAAGAATGTTCAAAACAACAACAACAAAAAATGGCCTTGTTATTGAATGCACAATGTGTACACGTTTGAAGGAATACTTAAGGAGTACTTGTAGGTGACATTGGAAACTTACAGTAGCGCCTCACACAACGCAATCGATTTAATATCGATCGATTCAAATCAATCACTTCAGACACTAGAAAAAGATCACTTCTAGTCGTTTCAATATTTAATTTACAATCTGAGAAAAGTTATATAATTCAAAATCATTTTAATATTCAATTTATGTATTCTTACACTTTCAATTAAAAGAAATATCTAATAAAATAACTCAAAAATTCCAATGAATTCAATTAGTCCAAACAACAATAAAAATCTACCCGAACAATTCCACTAAATTGCAATTATTTTCCTGATATAAATAGAAAATTCAATTATGTGAATAAATTTTAATTTTTAATTGACTTTCTTCCTATATGTTTTATATACATACTTACATATTTTCATATATAGCATTACAATTTATATGTTGGTAATTATATCATAAAATATTAATACATATTTCATTTTATGGTTAAATTTACAAAATTGTATAGACAATAATGAAACTATTCTTTTTAATTCGCTTTCTTTTTGTCTTATCTTTGTTTTTTGTTTTTTCATTCAATTTACTATTTCTATTCAATACCATAAAAAGTATATTCTTATCTCTTAATTCAAATATAAACTATAACAATTTAACACAAATAAATATAAAGTTCATCCTACACAAATTATACATTTGAAAGATATAAACGACATAATATATATGTCATTTATAATCTGTGTAACAGATATGATATTTAATTTAACTGAACGCATTTTATGCAATTTTACAATTTATTTCCTTTTTTTTTTTTATTTGTATAGAGTACATTTTATACTTTAGTAGGACTTGATTTAGATTATTATTATTATTATTATTATTATTATACCATACTACATATAGAGATACACGCAATTGAAATAATGCCAAAATACTTCATTTACTTTATAGATATGAATTGAATTGAAAATGAATGATCACAAAAATCATCAATAAAATAAAATTCGCTTCTGTTGTTGTATGTACCTATCTTTTTCCTGTTATTTTCAATATAATTCAAGAGAATGTGTGGTATAATAATCACTGTGTATGTTAACTGACATTTGAATAGATGATTTCGGCATCAACTAAAGAGAATCTAGAAAATAAAAATTTTTTTAAAAATTAAATAAAATTCAAGAAAAATAAAAAAAATGACAATTTTACCTTATATATCGAAATCCTTAAGATATACATCAATTCCTAATCCTTGTCTTAATTTACTTCCCATTTGGGGAGAAAAATCGATTAATACCGCTTTAATATAATTTTTTTTTTTTGTGTATTCTTCCTCCTTTGTCTTTTTCTTCTTCTATAAAATATATATTTTTATCATATTTTTCGTTATTTTTATCTTTTCACATCCATATACTTACATATATGAGAGAAAAAAAAATTAAGCAAATATGTACTACTATAAATGCAATTGCTATTGTCGATTTTGAACATACATTTTAACAAAAAAAAAAAAAAAAAAAAAAAAAAAAAAAAAAAAAAAAAAAAAAAAAAAAAAAAAAAAAAAAAAAAAGAAAGATACATTTTCTATAGGATTAAATGTAGATAGATATTGTAAATATATCAAATTTATCTTGAAATGTATGAAAAAATATTAAAATTAAGCATAATACGTGCAGCAGATTTGTTATGTTTCATTGAGTATTATCGAAAATATTTAAAAAAAAAAAAAAGAAATCAATAAAGAGAATAAATTTTGTTGAAGTATGTACATCTTTGTCTGCATACATGTATATGTAATATTAATATTACATCCCATTTCATGGAATTTCAAGTTGATATCTTTTTGTGAAAAAAAAAACATCTCAGCCAGACAAATAAATTGCATTTTATCTGTACGAGTATATGCTCATATGTACTTATATCATATTTTTACAACTTTTATTGTTGATACACATAATGTCATTGCCATCATCATCATCATCATCAAGATATTTTGCAGTTGTATACAAATGTGTATGACATTATAGTATGTATGTTGTCTTTTTGTACAAAGACTACAAAAGTAGATACATTTAAATCGAACCATATTTGTAATAACAAACGGCTGAATTGTTTTAAAATAATTTTATGTATGGAAAAATTGATCAAAAAAAAAAAAATCGTTAAAAATTTCAAACATGAATAATCAAAGTGAAAAAGTAGGTACATTAGGATAATATTCTTTAAAAAAAAAAAAAGATATTAGAAAAGAATAAAAACTGATAAAATAATTTTAAGAAAATTTTTAATCAAAAATTAATGGAAAATATAATAGAAATTTTTTTTGATGATTACTAAGATGTGTTCAAAAAATAATACTATGTAGTAGTAGTTATAGTATAGCTGAAAATCGAACTACAGACCTCTGGCTGACAGTGTTCTTACCGCTGAGCTACAGAATGTCGCTAGCTGTTCTTATATAGTTACTACGTAAACATTAATGATATTCAAATCTCCTACAACTAAATCTTTAGATATTTTTTTTTTTGAAAAGCTTTTTAGAAAATTTTCATCCTTTTAAATCTGGTGCCCTGGTAATCTGGTTGATGTTAAATTGTCCGTTACTTTAAAGTTTAAATTTCTTATTTCACGATATTTCAAACCCGATTTTTTTTTATAGTAGGTACGTAAAATACCTTATAAATAGTTTCTCTGTTCTTAATATAAAATTAAAATGATCAATTTATTTTCTAAGGCTATAAGGAATGTAGCCCAAATATTTACATAAAAATAAAAAATAAAAACTACAAACCCATTTTCCTTCTAAAAAAAAAAATATATATGTATATATCTATAAAATAATAATGCAATAAAAAATTAATTTAAAGTAATTAATTAATTAAAAAAGATTAAAATTATAAAAGGCAACAAAAAAAAACACGAATTTTGTTACATATTTTCAATTTAAAAAGCTTCACATTAACAAAAAACTAACAAACATTAATCATAACAAAAACAAAATAACAAAAAATTCTTGTTTTTCTCAAATTTTATAAAATATTTCAATAATATGTAAAATATCACACAGCTAAATATGTCGTATACTTTAATTTATTATTTTTTTATAACATATATACATATTACTGTTATCGTCATAATGTTGTTTAAATAACGTAATGAACCTGCTTTTATTTAAAATATAATAAATCAAAAACTAAAATCGTTTGCATATAAAAATTTATATCTTAGCCATAATTTTTTTTTAATTATATCTAATTTGAATATATTAAAAATTTTTGAATATTTGTGATATAATTGTTCTTTCGTTTTTTAAATTAATCTAGACTAAAATTTAACAGTTATGTATATAGCTTACATAAAATAAATATTCAATTTTAAATGAATTTTTCAAAATTATATATAAACTTACTTTATTTTTTATTGAATTATTCATGAGGGCATAAAGTCGAAAATATATTTTTAAAATAGATTACTTTAGCTTTTAACATGATCAAATGTTGTTTAACATAGTTATTAAAAAAAAAAAAAACAGATACACACATACATTCGAAATTGAGTAAACTTGACAACTTGAACAAATTCAAACCTGAGTATTCTTTTACTTGATGTGTTAATTACTGATACAGATACAGATACAGAATTATTATGCCCGGAATTTTGTAAGAAGTTCAGAGCTTTATTCAACAAACGATATAGAATCTATGAGCGCGTATACTCCGCAGTACCAAACCGGTCTAGTACTATTTTGGTATGACTAAACCATTTTAGTACTGCCTGTATATACCGTAGGTGCAAATAATGAAAAAAGAAAGAAAAAAATACTTGTCAAACTCAAATATTTCATTCATTGTTAATTGATTTAATAATTTCTATTTGTATATAGTGTCAATTACAAATAATTTTTTTCTTTTTATGCAAAATTAATTGGAAATGAACAAAGAAAGGAGGACCAAATTGGTTGGTTCGCACCAAAATAGTCGGTCTAAAATGGTTCGGTACCATGCGTATATACCGGGACCAAAACAGTACTAGTACCGGTTTGGTACTACGGAGTATAGCGCTCTACGAGTCTTACAATATTATAGTATATGTATGGAGGTCAAAACCAAACAGAGTATTCAAGTATTCTTCAATAGTAAACATTGGCACTTATTCTGGTCAAATTCTTTATTTAGCGAATTTTTCTGCTAAAAAAGTTAGTAGATTGAGATGGTAGAAGATTCTTAAAAATTCACTAATATTTTTCGAAATCTTCATGAAGCTTTCAATAGAAATTCGAAATCTGCTAACAAATGTCACTAATGAAATTTTTTTTGCATTCTACACTTAAACCAATTTTTTGCGATCGTTTTTAGAATATTGGTATAATTTTTTCGCAGCTCGGTATAATAAGAATCATATAAGATAATTTGAACCGTTGTAAAAATATGTATAGTATTTTTATTTTTGGAAGTCAGTATTGTGCTTATGGAGGCAGTACCCGATGAGTTTTTTGCCTTGGTAATATTTAATTTAAAAGATTCACCTCGACTGAAATTGAGATCTGATCACCCCACACACGAGATAGATTTATTCAAACAATTTGTGAAAGAATATAGAAAAGTATGCCTATCTTGCCTGTACTGACTTCCAATTATAAAAATACTATAGGTAAACCTGTCTACAGAAGTTGTTATAACCACCAATGCTGATACACTATATTTGTGTAATTAACATTTAAAAAATCATCCATTTTATTAAATTTACTATTTATGTTATAGGTACTAAAACTTAAAAACGACAGAAGTTAGCAAAAAATTTAAACGATAACGAATTCGAAAATAGAACCGGCTACGGTAACAAAAAAATACCAGATTTTTCTGTTCATTTTTTGGACCAGAATATCAATTTTTTTCAAAATTTTATATGAAAGTTAGCAAAATGTCAAATTAACAGAAACTGCTAACTGCGACAAATAGCTTTCTTTTTATCCATGTCCTTTCCATACATACTTTCTTATTTGTGGAAAAAACAATGTATACCTGGCCGCTACTATTAATGCGATAGTATTCTCATCAACATAAAGCTAAAAAATGTTTTTCTCTCAATTGCTTGAGTAAAAAAAAATTTTAGTAATAATTTTCGAAACTATCTAGAAAAATTTCGAATAAACAATAAAAACCAGATAATTAAACAATCTTTAATATCATAATTATATATTTAATATAAACACAAAATACAAAATTACAGCTTACAAAAAAATAAAAGACAAAAATTTCTGTAGAATAAGATATTTTCCGCATGTGAAACATTTTCAAAAACAATCACAGAAAACCACAGAATAATACCTACATACATACATACAAATGTATACATATGCAGGTACAATTTAATTTAAATTTAAACATCTTTATTTAGCTTAAACTTTCTATAATAATAATAATGTACGATTCACTTACACGTATAATTAATTTATTTCCTAATTTGAAAATCTTTTGATTTATATTTCAAAATAATAAAATAGTTGAAGAAAAAAACAACAACAAACAATAGTAATAATAATAAAATACCATTTTAAAAAATAAATACATAAAAAAGTAACTTTATTTTTTGTTTTGTCTTTTTTTTTTTTAAATATAAATTTCATTTTCCATAAATGTTTTGAAGAAAAAAAGAAAAAAAGAAAAAAAAACGAAAAAATGAAAGTCGTTGTGGTAATAATCACATTTTAAACTCCTTCATCATCATTAAAGAACATTAAATTCTTTTTGTATTAATATTATATTTATAAAATAATACTCGTACTTATAATATTATTTTAGTAAATAAAGTTATAAGTATTAATTTAATAATAATAATAATCATTCATACAATATCTAACATATATTCCGTATATATTTATTATTATGATTATGATCCTAATGTAAAAATGTTTACAAGTTGAATACTCTTGTCATTATTCATGTTTGATAGGTTGATTACAGGCTACTGTCTTCTTAGCAATCAATCTATAAAAATAAAAATAAAAATCTATCTTTTTCTTACATATTTCCTCGTTTTTCAATCCCATTACAGACAATTCTCTGTCATTTAATTTTATTCGTCACACAATATAAAATACATACATATACATATATGTACATTATATATAGGTATGTATGAAAAGAAAAAAAAAAGAAAAACAAAATTATTGTACATAATGTATATATGTATGTTACATACAAAAATATATAATATTATGTAGATACTATAATAAATATAAAATATGTACAAAGTGTATACAAAAAATTACATACACATATCATATAATAATAATCACATTTTTATACATATGTACATATTTCTATGTATCTATTGATAAACATATTATATGTATGTAATTTTTATCTTTTATTATATTTTATAAGAACGGATTAACCGCCTATGACAGATTGATTGACATTCAGTCTCTTGAATAAGTCATAAATGGATCTGAATTTCATTGAGTACTTAAAATTATGACAAATAGTAATTTATTGTCATTTTAGTTATTGCACTGGGAAATGAAAAAAAAACAAAAAAACAAAAAAACAAACAAAACAAAGCAAGAAAAAAAAAGAATGAATATTTTCTAAAAATGTATAAAAATGAAATTGAAACATGTACATATATGGTGAGAGAATTTTATTTTATTTTTATTTTCGTTTTTTTCTTTTTCTCTGTTATTATTTTATTAATTCTTTTTTTTGTTTTTTTTTTTTAAATTTTATTTATTCATAAATACAAAGTATTTATTTGTGATTCATGATCTTAAAAATATTTGTAAAAGTATGTACTCATGAGAAATATATTTTTATACTTTCATAAAAACAAGAAGAAGAAAAAAATGAATCAATCCTAAATATTTAAGCATTCAATAAAAAAGTAATGTTATCAATCAATGGTTAATGGTCATTACAATTTAGTTGATCAATTACTATAAAATTTATAATGAAAACTTTTTTTTAAAAATGGAAATTTATTTTTAAATGAATTTTTCGATAGAAAAGTAAAATATGAGGAGGTGGATAATAAAAGGTATACAATAGTGCTTATCATAATTTCGAAACTCAATTATAATAGACTGTCATCAGCACTTTCAATCCTACTGTATGAACATAAAAAAGAAGTATTAAGAGGGGCTAGCTCTGCCGTACAAAGGACAATCGCGTCAATTACATTTTCACTCATTTTGAGTTAAATATATTTATGATATAATATCTGCCGTACAAAGGACAATCGCGTCAATTACATTTTCACTCATTTTGAGTTAAATATATTTATGATATAATATATAGTTATATATATGAACTGAAGGAAAAATTCTCTATTAAAAAATATGTCTATATATTATATATTATATATATAATTTAATTTTTTCACTAGTTCATATGTATAACTATATATTATATCATAAATATATCTAAGTCAAAATGAGTGAAAATGTAATTGACGCGATTGTCCTTTGTACGGCAGATATATAGTTATATATATGAACTGAAGGAAAAATTCTCTATTAAAAAATATGTCTATATATTATATATTATATATATAATTTAATTTTTCCACTAGTTCATATGTATAACTATATATTATATCATAAATATATCTAAGTCAAAATGAGTGAAAATGTAATTGACGCGATTGTCCTTTGTACGGCAGCTATTGGAACCTTCATCTTCAAACACAAGAAGTTTTATTTAGACTTCCAAATTGAGTTACTTTAGTCATTTTTTTTCTTTTTTTTTATCATTGAAAATCTAAAACCACTTTATTTGATGCTCGATAAATGCGATTAAAAATTTTCGCAAACGCATAATCATTCTAGAAACAAAATAAAGTATCTATACATTTTCATATAAATGGCACACATTTATTATTAAACAATTTGAATTCGATTAAAATACATTTTTTGACAAATTATATTATTGGCTATAAATTTTATTCCTTTCACAATGAAAATACTGAATACGCTTGTAACCATAAACGATTTTATTTTTGGTCCAGTTTTATGTTTAGCATAAATTCTAAAACAAAAACCATTTGAAAAAAAAAAACTAAAAAACGATGAAAAAACAATTTTTTATTCTTCCTTATATCCTCTATTTTAAAACTCCCTTTATTTTCATGCCATTTTTAAGACGGTAAATGTAACAAATTGGCAAATTTATAACATTATTGTTTTGAAATTCTTTTCTTGTTCATACTTTTCATAAACAAAATGCATTATTTTATCCTTAACATATGAAAAACGGTTTTTTGTATATGCAATTTACAAAAACAGTTCATTGTTTCATATATTATATTCATACACAAAACGCAAAATAGTAAGCCCACACACGTACATAATCTATCTATTCATACGCTTTTTTTTCCTTATCTCCTTTTCAAGTTTTATAAAAGTACAAATAAGCTGTAATTTAAGAATTCTTATAGATAAGTTAGTTTATTGCTGCTAACTAAATTACGGCGACTGTGTTTGTTTCTTCATTTTTTTTTCATCTATTTATAACTAAATTAGATTCAAAGTTGCGTATATTTACGGAAGCTGAATACAAGTAAATTTGATACTGTTTTTTTTTTTGTTTTCTTGTTTTCTTCTCGATACATTTTTAAGGTTGATTATATTATAAATAAAAGATACATACATTCAGTATAAGTTTAAAATGGAACTTCTCACACCTTTTAAGGAATACAATTTCTGTTTAAATTTTCATTTTTTTTTTCCATTTCTTCATCGTTTATTGTTTATTGCTATTATACCTATGTTTTATTTAACAAAAAAAAAAAGTTATATATCTACAATAACCTGACATTAGAATTAAAACCAGAAAAAGATAAAACAACTAAAGAATGTGTAAAATGGTTGTCATACAATTTTATTATTATGCATTGAAATAATAACGTTTTGGTTTTTTTTTTTATTATTGCTTTACGACTACGTATAGAAGTTTAACAACACTCTATTTAATAAAATGATTATGTAAATTTTCAAAGACTTATTTAACCTTTCCAACTAATTTCATTTCAAATAAATCAAATACATTAACTGACAAAGAAGTCAAAAGATACATTTGTACTACCATTTAAACACACGTTGAGAAAAAAGAAAAAAAACACCAATGAAATCCAGATTCTTTTACATTTAAATGCACTACTAATTGAAATAATTTATTATTTAATTAAGTTTTTATACAAAAACTTGACTAATTGTAAATAAAATGGATGATTAATAATATACGTCCTCATATAAAGAAGATTAACGCGCATGATAAGATGACTTAAGTTATACATCCTTGTTTTTTACTGTGCTTTTTTATTCTATAAAAGTTCTTAGTTTTTTGTTGATTGATTAAATACGAAAATACATACATATAACTCGTTGAGAAGCATCTTAATTTTCTAGGAACATATATACAATAACAACTAAAAAAAAAACAAAAATATATCTATCTTCATTACTAAAAACAGGAAAATTCTTGAAATTTAATATCTTATAATGAAAAATGAAATATACAAAATATATAAAGGTAGCATGTCCCACTTTCAACATCTCCATAAAGAATATCAATTTTAAAACGGTACAACAACAAAATCATAATCATCATATTTTTTTTTTCTCTCCTCTAAATCTTGAAAATATGATATATATTTTATTCTATAATATTTCAACTTTATTAACGCATTTCATAATTTAATCAACTAGACTAAAACAAAAAAAGATACTTGTATATTATATACAACCCCATCATCACTACTCAGTTTTATTTTGACGTTAATTATCCCAATGGAATTTCATATTATGAAATTCCATAAATTTTTTCATATTAAAAATATATTTTTATATATTTATATAAAATAGATACATTACAATTGTCTTTAAATAGAAAAAAAAAGAAGATTTTACAAAAGAAATTAAGTATATAAATTATTTCAAGAATTTATTTAGTTATTAAATGAAAAACACAATAAATTCCTTGAAATGATAACAGACTAAGTAATCTTTAAGAAAATCTTATAAAAAATACAAAGAATCAATGAACAATATTTATAATTTGGTTTAACTGATGATTTAACTTTTTTTTTTGCTTTTAATTTTTTCTATCTTTCATTTTTTTGTCTTTAAAATAAAAATCTACTGTGTTTTATTCAATTTTCTAATGCATTAACGATGTCTCATCATCATAATAATCATTATATTGAACTTAATAGGATATTATAAGTAAAGTTTATAATATGTGGTCTTATAGTTTATTATTCAAGTATTATAAAACAACAACAACAAAATATATATACTGAAGAAAAATAAGAAGAAGAAAAAGAAAATGGAAAAATAAAACAAAAACAATAACCATCCGTCACTTTATCATCATTTTTATATATTATTATGCGATTCGGTGTGATTTGTACAAAATTACAGAACTTGAAAATTGTTTTTCAAACCTTGGAAAACTAATTCCCAACTGACACCTTGTCTGTATTCTGTCCAATCATTTGTAGTTTATTTATGTGTACAATTTCTTTTATTTTTATAATAGCAATAGACACACTTTTAGATATGTGATATGATACTTCTATACTCAATTCTTCATATATC
Organism: Bombylius major; assembly: GCA_932526495.1. NCBI lineage: Eukaryota > Metazoa > Arthropoda > Insecta > Diptera > Bombyliidae > Bombylius > Bombylius major. The sequence goes on along the minus strand of OW052044.1, from coordinate 17,118,869 downwards.
TAACATTTCTAAAAAAAAATAAAAAAATAAAAAAAAAATAAAAAATAAAATGGAAAAAATAGATACTTATTGTATCTTTTTCTTCTTCTTTTACCATAGAACTGAAAGACCACAGTGTAAATTATTAATTTGAGAAAATATTTATGGCGACTTTACAATTATTTATATTTATTTTATTTAATATTATTTTTATTTTTTGTTGGCTTTTTGTTTTGTTTTTTTTTTTTTTTAAGATTATTTCTTGTTTAACTGCTGATGACTCTTTGTTTGGTTATAAAAATATACACATTAAAGATGCTCGTATATGAGTGATTCTGGAAAATAACTTGATAGGTAATTAATAATTCCATTTGGTTGTGATGCTTCTGTTTTTCTTTTTTTTACTAGTTTTTTAATACTTACTTGTCGAGGATTTTTTTGTTTTTTTTTTTTTTTTTTCTTGTGCTTATAAACATTTTACTTTTCAATAAAAAAAAAAAAAGAATCTGATAATGTTTATTCACAGGACATATAAATAAATAGAATATGACAAAGATGTGTAAAGAGACAATGACTTTTATTAATGAACGTTTTTGTTTTTTTATTTTCTGTTCCCCCCGGCCCCCTGGCTGAATAAAATTTACTTATTTGTTAGTTTAATATTTCTGGTGATTTTTAATGGAAATAGACGCTGTTAGTGTAGAAAAAAATTTAAATTTATAGTGATCGTGTAGTTTTATTTTTGAAAAAGTCTTATAAATAGAAGATGGCTTCAAGTAATTTTTTTTTTTTTTGAAAATAGTTAAGTGTTAAAAATTATGGCCAGTAAGTTTTTATAGATTTTTTTTTTGTTCCTTTTTTTCTACAAAATTTCAAATTAGACACAATTTGTAAAAGAAAGTTATTTCGAATTGTAAACATACTAGACTAACTGGAAAAATTAGAGCCTAGGGATATGATTAGTAATCTGATAATATGTAGAAACGTATATTCATTTTGGATTATGCGGTTGTGTATTTTCGGTTTCTAAAGCAGAAAAAGTGAAATTACGAATATGTACGATTTTTTAAAATTAATTTTAATCACTTTCATAGTTTAAATTAGAAGACTTAAAATTCGAAGAATAATTTTAGAAATGATGATCTTCATTTTCTTTTCATTGGCAATTTTGTCATTTACATGAGGTCTGCTTATCTTATCATCATACTCCAATATTGTTCTTTGTTTGGTTTGTATCTTTACTTAGTAGATTTAGATCTACCTTTTTCCTTCACAACTGTTTTTTTTGTTCTATCTACATATGTTTTAAAAGACAATCTGAATTAATTTATTTTCAGTAGCATGAATTATTAATAAATTTTTTTATTCATGTAAAAATCAATTCTAATCAATTTACAAAAACAAGAAGATCTACCCCTTTCGAACACACCTGAATATTATATCCTTGAAAAAAGAGCAGTAAAAAAATATTCTTAGTAATATGCTCAGCAGAAATACAAAATATGCTTAACAATTAATAAAAAAAATTTTTTTTCTCTTCTCCGTCAAAAAGTTCCATTTAAATTTGTGGCACACTTTACGTGCTTAAGAATTTTTTGTGCAGTTTTTGTAATAAAATGATGCTTGTAAAAAACAAAATAAAAATTTAAAAAAAATTTCAATGAAAACAACTTTTTAACTTTTAATTGAAATATTAACATTAAATACAAGATTTATCTTATGAAATTAATAAAAAAATACACACACAATGAAAAAAAAAACAAAAATACTAACTATAACTTTAAATTATTATCATTAATTTTATATTTATTACATTTTATAATTTCTAATTTATTTCATAAAATTCAATAAAAAAATATATATGTATTCATAATCTATTCATTTTAAACACTTGCTGACACAATTCTTGAACTTGAATGAAGCAATGTCTCATCATTGCCATCATCATCATCATCATCATTATTATTATTATCATCATCAATAGTCAATACCATTATCATCGTTATTAAAATCTCAATTCAAAATCGTGCTGAAAGAAAAATAATGGTTCGTTCATAGTATAAACTTCTCATACTATCAATAATTCGCTAGTGATGGTTATTGTTTTTTTTTTCTTTTTCTTATTCTTCTTTTAAATATATTTTTTTTTTATTGCATTATATTAATCTTAATCTCATGTTTTAAAATCACGATTCAGATCAGGGTCACAGAAGCTTCCACACTCTATACAGATTAAAGGAATAAAAACTCTGATTTCTTTACATTTACATTTTATACTTCTTTATTAATAAAACAATAAATTTTTCTTATTTTTCTTCTTTTTATTCTTTAGTTTTTTAGTGGCCTTTTCCTTATTTTTTTTTTTTTTGTGTGCAATCGATTTGCGTCAATTTCATGTTATTACCAAAAACTGTTTGACTTCATTATTTATCTAAAAAAAAAACAAAATATTCAATCAAAGTTGATCATCGTTCGTCAATTTTGTGTGAAAAATTTCAATCACATTAAAATTCACTATGACTAAATTTTTATTTATTCCTTTTTGGGGGAAAAAAAAATGAGAAAAAAAAATTATAATAAGAAAAAAAATCTATTTTGTTTGGATTTAAACTATAGATACAGATACATCATTGAATATCACCATTATTATCGTCATCATCATCATTATCACTATCATTATCATCGCTCTCATCACTATATGGTTTTCATTTTACAAAAACAATAACAAAATTGAGCTACACGTCATCATAAGTTTATAGAAATAGTAAAAAAAATGACTTAAAAAATTAAACATCCAATCAGGTAAATAGATATAAAAGAGCAATCAAGGAATTGAAATGATTTTAAATCTTGACACTATTTTTTTCGCAGTACCTTACATCGATTCCACGAATCAAAAAGCATTATGAACTAATAGTTTTCTTTTGTTGTTGCTTTTTTCATTGATATTTCTTTTATATTTTGTATTATATAGTTTATATAGCTTAAATATACTTTAGTAGGAAGACATTAATAAGTGTTGAAAATTCATAGATCACGACAGGTATTTCATATTATTCTATATCGATGCACCTTAAAGAAATAGATCAGTGATCGATGATCTTTCACGTTTTTCTGCAATATGCTTTTACTATCTACCTACATTCAATTTTTGTTGTTGCTTTTTGTTTTTCCTTTTTTTTTTTTCATTTAAAAACTTTTCTTCAATAGATTGTTTTCCCATCTAAATTTCTTGTAATTTTTTTTTTTTTGTATCATCTTCTGGAGTAATAATAAAGCGAAGACTGTATGATATGATAATTCACATTCACTTTTCTAGAGTTTAACCAAAAAAATGTACATATACATACATATGTACATACATACATATATGCTTATGTACCTTGAAGTTCATGAGATGCAAAAGAATAGTTTTCTTTTGAAAAAGTATTTCACAATGGTAATTTCTTTTTTCATTTATAATATGCACTGGTTTCTTTTTATCGTCACCACTTTTCAATTATTTAACGTGAGAAAAGAAGTTCACTTTTTTGTTTGTTTTACACTTTCTCATTTCAATTGTACATTTATTCAAAAAATATCTAGACACAGGATTTTAAAAAAAATAAGCACATCAGAAATTCAATTTAAACTATAAAAATCCAGGAATAAGTTAAATAATTCTTTCTTTTTCTTTGGAAATAAATAACTTCGTCAACGTACCCGAGAAAAAAAATCGAAAAGGAAGGATAATGAAAATTTCGAATAATCTAACAAATTTTTTTTCTGAATGCTTTGATTTGAGATAGCCTTTCTTCGAGATCAAAGACCGTACTGTAATTTCTTTGAAATTTCCGAAAATATTTAACGAATAAATTTTTTCTAGAAAGTTCTAAGTCTGAATCAATAAACGGTTTTCTAAAACTTATAGTCTAAATTATCAAAAATTCATACTTTCTATTCAAATATCGAAATCTCTATCTAAATATTAGCTTTAATATCAAAGAAAAAATTATCCAACGCTCATACAACATTCAAAATATCCTTTATAATATCCGTTTATAATTTCTCACATTCAATTAAATTCCAACAATAACAAAAAACAAACAGGAATAAAAAGTTCCACCATTAAAAGATAATACAAAGTAAATAAAATTTAACAATATAGCAATTAAAGTGGTATACATTTTTGTATCACAAAAGATACAATTTTTTTTTTCACTTTTAAAATCTTTTTTTTTTTCTTTTTCTTATATTTAAATTCAAAAAAAAAATATACATATATATACATAATATGTATCTATATAATTCATATGAATTTCAAATAATAGAAAATATAATTTTCTATTAAACCACATAATTGATCTTGAATAATAACCGCAAAAATTAATGAATCCAATTAATTTTCAATATCTACAAATTGCATGACAATATAAATGCAATACGTTAATTGTTCACAACAAATGAAAACAAAAGATCTTTGTGTCTTATTTTAAAATGCACTTTTTCAATATACATATACATACTTAAGTATGTACATATTACTATCATATATTCATTTATACAATTAAAAAAAAAAGGAAAAGAAAATAGAAGCTATAGATACTTTATAATTTATATTGTAAAAAAGATATACGAGTATGTGTGTATGTACATATTTACAGTGCATGTTAATATTTATCTATAGGTATTGTTTTAACCTTCATTTTATTCAATATACAAGTACATATCTCTATATTTTACATAAGATTTGCTTTTTACAAAAATTAAATTAGCTTTGAACACTTTGATGATGATTCTGAAGAAAATGAAAAAAAAAATAATAATAATAAAAATAAGATTCCATTAAATTTTATCTATAGTCATTCAACGAATGAATGGACTACAACAGCTCTTAAGATCACCTCTAATTGCTGACTGTAAGACAAATGAATACATCTAAGGTGATACAGATCAGTTCAATTACTATTATATACATTATATGAATATGTAATGTATTATAGATACATATTGTATGTTTACACTTTAAAATATATGTTTAATAGAAAAATATAACATAACAGTAGCAAAAAAAAAAAAAATTGTTGTACATAAAGCGGGTAATTTTGTTGATGACGTTGATGATGATGGTCACCATGTCAGTATCTATTGGCTTTAAGTTATTTGTAAGTCATTATTTGCTACCTTAAATGTAAGTCTTTCACCTTTTTTTTTTTTCTTATTTTATTTGTTTATTTATTTTTTTTTTTAAGTAACTTGTAAAATAAATTTAAATAAAGTTTTATTTAAAATAATTTAACATTAAATATCAGTGAATTGAATAGTTAGTGTTGCTTACGAAATGTTTCTTTACATTTTCTTGGTGATATCATTGAGACAATTTTTTTTTTTCGTTTTTTGTTGCTTTGTTTTTTTTTTTTTTTTTAATTTCAATAATGTGATCATGATTACCCGCATAAAAAGTGTATCAGAGAAAAAAAAAAAAAGACGCGTTTAACATATCACTTTTAATGGATTTCGTCTAATTGCATCCAATAGTCTTTCAAAATGCAAATATCATGTTTTGTTTCTTTAAAGTCTGATGACAATTTTTACATTTTATTTTTTATTTTGTTTTGTTTTTGTGTGTCTTCCCAGTAAAGATTTATTACTGTACTTACATTATATGTGTTTATTGTGTATCTAACATAAGTAATTGTCTCAGAAATAGTCATCTAAATGAGTCACAATATTATAATCAGTTTTATTTTAATTGTTTTGTTATTTTATTATTTTTCTAGTATATAGAATAGTATTTAAATGTACAAAGATACTCATGGTTAGCCAGTATCTTAAAACAATCTGAATTAATTACCCATACCTATGTGAAAAACTTATTAGTAGAATTTCAAAGTTTTACAATTAAAATCAAACCACATACACATTCTGATACTGTTAATGACTAAATGCTAAAAATATTGGCTCCTGGTAATTTTAAATACGTTAACTTCAATTTTTGTTCTTTTTTTTTCTCATTTTTTCACAGACAATTTTTTTTTCTTTTCTATCTTTTTAGTCTTGTGTATCCACATAAATTTGTTTGATCTGGATTAATTGAAAATTCTCAATATGGAAAAAAAAAATTATCAATCTAAGTTGCAAAACTGTTTTGGAAAAGTTGAATTTTTTTGTTGATTTTATGCTCCTGTGCGTACATCCAATTGTCAAGTGACTCCAACTTCAAGGTACTTTTTTTTAGTGAACAAAATTGAATTAAACCTTATTTAAATCGTACAAATAAACTTTATTTCTCTCTGAACAGCTTGTAGTTCGCAACCTTTATAAAAATTTTTTGATAAAAAAATTTCATATTTCTTTAGAGAGAGAAAAAAATTCGGTTTCATCTAAAAACATTGATCTCATTGAAATAAATTAAAAAAAAAAAATTTTTCAAAATAAATTTCTTAAACAAATATCACAAAAAAAATTATACTTGTGGTCTATCTTGCATAGTGACTTTGAATCATAAAATTCAAGAAAAAAATATGAATTACTTTTTGATAAAGTCTTTTAAAAAGTCATTTTCAATATGTGTGTTTGTGTTTTAAGTTTTCTTTCTTGAAGATTATTTTTTTTTTTTTTTTAACTATTTAATGGCACTAATTTTTATTTCATTAAATTAACTTTCTTTTAATTTTTTCCTGCTGTTACTCATAAATTATTAATTTTGAAATTTATAAGTACAATAATAAAAGTCAAAATTTACAAATTATTAAAGTATAAATTTTTAAAATTGTTTTTGTTCATTGTTTGTTTATTTTTTGTGTTTTGTTTTTTATTTTATGTTTTTTCTTCTACAATCACCGGATGTTTTATTGAAAACTTTCAATGAGTTTTTAAAGTAATTAAATATGAACATGCTAATTTTATATGCGAACGTAGGACAGTAGATACGAGTATTTAGATAGTAAGTATAGATATGCAACCGTAGATAGTAAGTATGGTAGATACGAAGAAATGGTGATAAAATTTACTTTTTAAATGTATCTTTTATATATATTTTATCATCATAATTGATATTTTGTAGAAGATTTATATATTTTTATGAGAAATTGAATTTCGTTTTGAAAGTAAATACAAATGTACTATACAATAATATATTATTATAAAAATTTATAAAATTTAAAATAGATTCTTTTATTTATTTGTTCTACTTCACATCAAAAAGAGAAATAATTGAATGACATATCTATTTTAAAAGAAAAATTATATAATTGAATTGTATATATATATTAAATGTAATTGTCTTATATGTCAAGTACATTCCAAAACAATTATAATGTCAATTTCAATTTATTGACAATGTTAAACAATCACAAATATTATATAAAATGAATTGTTAACAGAATAAACTGTCTAACAAATACATTTACAATACATTTTTTTTTCAATGTATAAATATCTCACACATAAAAGATTTGATATCAATTTAAATTGAATTTACAGATAATTTTTAAACGTTATTATAAGGAAAAATAATATATGAAGGTATATGTATATACATTATATACAGTCGGGATCAAAATTGAGAGGACATTTGGATTTTATCAATTCAAAACAATTATTTTTTAAAATTACTAACGGTTAATGAATTTAATTATTATTGATCATAAATATTAATCAATCTTTGTATTTTTTTTGTTTTCCATAATAATATTTATAATAAACATTTTTTTTAAAAAATCAGAATTTCTTTTCTATTTTAAACCTTATTTTAAACAAGTGTCCTCTCAATTTTGATCCCGACTATAGGTATAAAAACAAAATTACAGCTACTGGTAGGTAACTTATCATATATTAAGTACACAAAATATTATATACTTGTATCTTGTATATTATTAACTGTTTTTTTATATATACGTACCTACCTTCATACTTCAAAGAGTGAAATAAGTGTATAAAAATGATTTAAAAAAAAAAAACTTGTAAATTGATTAAAAATTTTAAGCTTTTTATTATTAAAAATTCCTGGTAAAAAAAAAATACACACACAAACACACATACACTTTTTTTTGCGTTTTGTACTTTAAGTATATAGGAAGCAAAGAAAGTACATGTGTATGTTAAGAAGAAAAAAAAGAACCTACAATCAACTTATTAATAACTTCAGACATATGATCATCAAAATGAAACAAGTAATCAATTTTTCAAATATTCTTTTTTTTTTATTTCGTTTGTTTTACTTTTTGTTTATACCTACAAGATACATTTTAAAGGAAAAACAAACAATAAGAGAAGAAAAAAACATAAAAGGAAGAAGAAACAAATATTTGAAGTGGAATGATTGAAATTAGTTCGATTTCTTGCTGAGATTAATAATTATTAAGTCGAACTTGTTTATAAAACATTTCATTATTATAAGTAAGTATTATTAATACAGGTGGCTCTTATGTATATATACTTATATTGTATTTTAATGATAGAAATATAATTACTTACATACATATTCATATACATATATAACACATGATCAGAATAGTTATATACGTGAATACACACAATTGTAACTGATATGTGTTATATTTTTGAACGCATTACAAAATATATAAGACTACCTTTCTTTTCGTGAATAATATATGTAATCTAAATTTTTAAATTATTCATGAATACTAATTTATCTTCAACACATCTTTTACACTGTATAGATATACTCGTAGCACAGATGAGGTAATATAAGTTGGTAATTTTATATAGTCATTGCTCGTAGTATGCTCTAAATTAAATAAAAAGTGTACTTTTTTTTACTTGTTTTAAAAATGGAAAAAAAAACTTTGAATATTACAAACGAGACGCGAAAAAAAACATTGAACTTTTAATTAAATTAAATCTTTACAAAGAGCAGAAAAATGTGACTAAAAAAAAATTTATTAGAAGGATTTGAATAAACAAAAAAATATTTACATACTTGGAAAATATATTTGTAGAAATTTCGTAAAGTTTCGAAAATGAAATAAATTTTGAAATTATAAAAGCCAGAATTTCACATTTTGTGGAATAAAAATTCACTGTATATATTCTTATAAGAATATTCGAAAATTTATAGTACTAGCTGATGAGCTAATAAAACTCGTGTAGTTTCACATACGATGAAAATTGAAAAGCTCACAGAATGTCTGAATCTGGAGTAGAATTTTTAATTTTCTACAGAAAATTAGATAGCTAAGGCTTCAAAATAGTGCCGAACTTAGAATATTTTTTTCTTCTTAGAAGAATCATCACGCAAAAAAAATCCTCATTTCAAGAAATCTCTTCTTTTTTTAGAATTTTTATGATTTATATTGAATTTTCTTTTATAAGATAAATTTTTATATCTGTGATTTTATTCACTTAATTTACAACACTTTTTTTATAAAACAAAATAATCAATTTAACTTCACAAGAAAACGAAGAAAATAAGTTTATTTTCTTGTTTGAAAAAGGAAAATATCTTCAGAATCTTTTTCAGATTTATTATACCAATGAAAATATCATAAATAGACTTTAAACTTGATATTTTGAGGTCATAATAAAATCACATACTTTTACATTTTATTCATTTGAGATAGCATTTTATTTATTTCATTTATTTTTTATCTTACTTTTATGTTATTTTTGTTGCATTAGTAATATATTTTGTACTGAAATGTACCGATAATGCGTGGTATATCGAATATTGAATATTCGTATTTAAAATTTGTTTATGTTCGAAAAAAACATATTACGGATATTTTCGATAATAACAATTTTATTTTTTTGGTACTTGACAAACGAAGAAAACAATTAATGGAGAAAAAGAGTAACTTAAGAAGAAAATACATTTGATTCTCAATAAATTTATGGAATTTATGAGAATGATCTTTTCGCGTGCCAAAATCTCATTTCAAAACACAAATTTAACGGTTTTTTTTTCTTTTGATAATATATTCCAGTAGATAAAAGTTTTATGTACATAATGTACTTGTCATTTTTCAGGTGTAAAATAATTTGATTTTTTTTTAATGTTGGAAAAAAATGAATTTATGTTGTTGTTGCGTTTTTTTATTTTGTGTAAATTATCAAAAACCAGAAATCACATGATTTTTAAAATGACATGCTTTCTACGAAAATCCTATTTGAAATTTTCTTATACGATCGAACAAAAAAAAAAAAAAGTTTATGAAAATGAAAGTGAAATAATTTATGTAAAAGAAAAATTTTAATTATTAAAAAAGAAAAAATTAATTAATAAATTTTAATTTTAATAAAAAAATAAAAAAAAAAACAAAGTAATCAAGAAAAAAAAAAATTATTACAATCTTTCATAAAAGATTCGTTAAGATCATAAAATAATTTCTCACCGCCACTAAAATGCCACTGTGGGGCGTTATTATTAATTTTACCAAAATATTAATTATTGCACACGACTTTTATACATAATAAATATTTAAAATATTTCAACGCATGCAATACGTTTTTCGATATAAAATTTTTATCTTCGCTTTTGCTCTTAATCGATCTTATAAAATATTGAATTTCATTTCATGTTATGTTCACATATTTAAAAATAATTTTTTATTCAGTAGGTATACGAAAAATGCTTATGAAAATCATCATCATTTTCTTTGATGGATATTTTATTGAATATAATATTTTCTAGAGGTAAAATTTCGCACGTCACCAACAACATACATATTTACATATATACACACAATCATATACATTTTGGAGAAATTAATGAAAAATTATAAATAACTAAAAAATCTTAAAAGATAAATGTGACATTATCGAATATATGAATTGTTCACGCATTTATAATTTATAAATTATTATTATGAACATTGATAAAAACACCTCGAATTTTCTTCGAAATTTTATTTACGATATAATGTATAACATACATATATACATATACATATGTATGTACACACGTGTGTACACGTACGTAATTGTTAATAAAATTATTCACTTGTTGCAGAATATTAAATTTTGTAAATTTCATTTGACAAATTAAAAAGGTTTCTCTGGAGGAAAAAAATAAATAAAAATTTAATATTTCAAACTTTTTTTTTCGATTTCTAAAAAATTTTCAGATAGAAAACTGGTTTAACCTTTGATCTTTTAAAAATAAAAACAGATGTATCTTCGATGTACATTCGAAGGAACCCTAAATATATGCTAAACATTTTACAAAATCATACAATTTGGAAGAAAAAAAATTCAAATTCTTATGTTCTTACGATGAGTATCTTTTCAGATATGATCAAATATTATGTTTATTATTAGAAAAAACTTCAAGAAAATCAAGTTTTGTAGGCGTTTAAAAATATATCTGTTGCATATTCAATGTAAAAATAAACAAAAAAAATCTAAAAACAACACAACATAATAATTCCTTTGATACGAAAAGTAAGGACATCTATAAAGGACCTCAAATTACTTATCAATGATTTTTTGTCTCGTTGCTATTTTTCCAGGACATAAACCCTCTAGAAGTATTCACAATGGGCCTTTAGGCCTCCGAGTGAAATCGTTTCTCCCGAAGCGAACAGCCCTTCATACCATACCATACCATACAACCCTCTAGAATATTAATAATTCTTTTTTTTTTTGCTTCGAAATGAATCTTTCCATAAGGATTAAAAAAAAGTTTTAAAAGGACTGTAGCTCAAAATTTGTATGGCTTTAGCTAATTGTACAGCAGATGAAAATTATTTGTATATTATGTGGTTCGTTAAGCATGTGAAACTTTTAAGCGTAGCCGAAAGTCATATCAAAAGAAAAGCAAAAACACTCCCACTTAATATTAATAAAATTTTTAAAAAAATCAAACAAGTAAATTCCGAGATAAATATGATATAATGAAAAATTATGACTTACTTGATCGTCTCAATTTTCAGGAAAAAAAAACAACAACAACAAAATTAACTACAATACATATAATTAATTCTTCTTCAACCACTCTACTTTTTACCTGAAGAAAAAATAAAAATAAAAAAAGACAACAAAATAACAATATTAATTAAAAATTAACGCATTATCCGTAAAATTTACCACCCAAGATGAAAGTTTTATACAAACTGGGCTCGTATATACATACGCGCTATATATACATATGTACATCAGTATATTATATAGGAAATTTCTCATCGAATTTATTGATCTATATATTATTACAGGTAAACTATTAAAATGATAAAGAAAAAACAAAAACGTTAATTTTAATTCGATCACTTGATATAGTTAATATACTTTTTATTTTTGCCGATTTATAATATAAAATTGAATATACTTGCAATTTATTATGCCATTTAAAATATTATTGCTGTTGATTAACATTTTGTTGTTGTTTTTTTTTTTACCTGTTGTACACACAGAGTTTGTTATTATAAAAGTATAACCTGCATATATACATACATATTTAGCATTCATACGTTAATTAGTAATACTAAATCAACAAAAATGATAAAGATAATCATCGTTTTATTTTTATTTTTTTTATTCTCATATTTTGTGATTGATATATTTTTTTTTATGAAACAAATTATGTACGAGTATGTTCTATTTTATTTTCCTTTAAATACATTTTGTTTTTCTATACTTCTTTAAAAATAGCTTTGAAAAAGAAAAGAAAAAAAAGAGAGAATATTTTTATTATTTATCTTTACGACAATTAATTAGGAAGACTACTTCATTACAAGTTCGTAAAAACGTTTAAAAAAAGTCCACTACTTTGCAAAAAAAAAAAAAATAATAATAATAATAATAAAGTAACATCAAATAAGATTTTTTTTTTCTCTGATCAAATTTACGAGAATGCTACAGTATTCTTAATTTATAATTATACGATCATTTTAGATACAGATATAAGTGGAAATGAGTATACTACTTATATTCAATACAATATTATAAACATAAAATTTATAAAACGGCGATACAAACAAAAAATTACTTTTTTTTTCTACTTTTCGTAATGTTATTATGTATTTTAAATGAGAGTAATTTGAAACGATTTAAAAAATCACTTAAAAGAAAATTTTTCGTATTATTTTTATAGATTGAAAATGAAAGATTAACGAACTTAAATTGCATATTATATAAAAATAATAATAATACTGTAGAAAATTACTGATAAATGAATATACATATATAAAATTAATTTTTTTTTCTGTTTGTTTTTATTTTTAAAAATTTGTGACAATTCATCATAAAATTTTATGATCTGTGTACAGCGACCACCCATTATAGTTATTTTTATTATCAATTACTTTTTTTTTTTGTTTTTAACTTGAATGTTTTTTTTTTAAAGATTTTTTTTTTATTACAATTCACGTAATAAAATAAATGACTTTGTTAGCATTTTAAAGAATAATTTAGAAAATGAAGTATAAAACATATTCAGAAACATTTAATAAAATATTTCATTTGATAGATAGGTACTTGAGAAAGGTACTTTAAAAAAAATTATTGGTAAATTAAATCGGAATTCAGTTTTTGTTTTTAAGTTCATAAAATTTCACAACTTTAGAAAATTTCTCAAATAAAGCACCCGAAATTAGTTTCATTGTTTGAATACAAAAAAAAAAAAAAAAAGAGATCTTATCGCACCCAATGGAAAGTCCATATACTGATATATGATTTCATAATTTAAATTTGATTTTATTAAAAATCACTTAACAATTAAATGTGTCCTTTCAAAGTATACTGAAAAAAAAATATATCTAGTTCAAGTAGGCTTTGATGTCAAATTAATTTTTTTTTTATTTTGAAATTTAAAAATATTTTTCTATTACTTTTTTGAGTCGTTTAATTCGTTTGGGTTTATTATTTTAATTTTTTTTTTATTATATTGCTATTTTTTTAAGAATTAAAAAAAAAATATGAGTAAAGAAAATTTTTATTTTAAAATAATAATTGTTTTATTATGTGTATTCCTTCAAAAACATATATGCAATGCACAAGATGGAGATGCTGGTGGAGACGGTGATGGCGTTAAAGGTGGTGGTGGTGGAGGTGATGTTAAAGAAGCTGAATTTGGTCTCTTCCCTTCTGTCGTATGTATCGTTATATTATATGAAGATTTTAATAAGAATTTTAAAATCAAATAAACTTCTATAGGTTTCTATAAGATATGAAAATAAACATCTTTGTACGGGTAATCTTATTAGTAAAAATATTATTTTAACAACTGCCAGTTGCTTGTACGATCATATAAAACCGTTTGTAAGCTATAAATTCAATTTATCGCTTATTCGGAATTAAACAAATAACAAAATTAACATTTCAGAATAAAACAATCTTTATTTATGCGTGTGATATAAATTATGGAAGTGGTGAGAAAACTCAATGTGAAGATCCTTGTCAAAAGAGTCAAGTAACTTCTTATATCAATCATCCTAAATATAAATATGATCCAGATAAACGTCCACTAACATCATATGATTTTGCATTACTTCAAGTAAGTATTTTTAAAAATAAGCAAATAATCAAAATTGATATTAATTAAAAAATATATTGACCTATATATAATCTATTTTCAGGTACGTGAAGATTTTAAAATAACAAAAAGATGTAAGCCAATAAAATTAGCATATAATGTTTGTGGTATGGATGGAAAACCTTGTCCAGGAACGCGTTGTAATGTCACTGGTTGGACAGTTGGAGGAAATGTAAGCAAAATGTTTCATGTTTTCAATCGTGAATTTTTAATAAAAATTCTTTATAGCAAATTAGTAAAACTCTTCAATTCAAAACAGTGGCAATCGAATCTTCTAAAATTTGTGGTGAAAAATATGATTTTAAAAAAGAGTATATGATTTGTGCTAAAACTGAAAAAAAACATCCGTGCATAGTAGATATTTTCAAATTTTTTTATTTATTTTGTTTTTCTATTTATTTTGGCTTTTTTTTTCTTACAATAGACCGATACAGGAGCACCTTTAATTTGTAATCGTGAAATTGCAGGAATTGAATCATACAGACGTCTTTCTGAAACTTTATGTACCTTCCCATATTCAATATATGGAAATGTACCAGCTATTTATGATTGGGTTTCAGAACGTGTTAAAACAGGTCTTTTATCTGGTGCTAATGCAAAATCATATTCATTTTTATTAATTTTTATACTTTTGATAAGTCTTTTATTTTTTAACAAATGATTTTCAAAATTTCTTTTGTTTTATTTTTTTAACATTGTTAAAAATTATTGTTTTTTTTTTCCAGTTTTCTTAGCTGTAAAATTTAAAATTATTCATTGAAATATATATAAATTTTATATTTTATAAAAAAAATGCATTGAATTTTTTTTGTTTTTTAATAACTTTTTTTTAGCTTTTTGCATTTTAAGGATAAAATTTAATTGTAAAAAAAATATAAAATATTTTCACATCCAATAATTAAAAATATAATGAAAATTTTATTAATGTTTGATGCTTTATCTTTTTTACAATTATCAAAATCTGATATGATATTATCAGTTATCCATTTATGATATTTATCAATTCTAGTGTACATGGAATAATTTGAATTATCACAATCAATATCATCTGTAAGTCGAGCAACTGCACTAATTCTATTTCCACAAATTAAAGGTCCTCCAGCATCAAACTTTTAAATTCACATAAAAAAAAAAAAAAAAAAAAGATATATGTTTGTATTTTAATTCAATTGGACCACAACATACATATGTTAATTACTTTGAAATTTCACTTACCCGACAAATAATTGATTTCAGATCTGGTGAAAGATTTGAAGTGCACATTTGCTGTTCAGTTACAAAATAAGTTTTCTTAGCACACTCTGAATTTGATTCAACTTTTTGTTCTTGATATTGTAATATGAATGGTTCATCCTAAAAATTATTGAAAAAAATTAATTTTTTCATACTTTTTTTTCCAGTATTTAATTAAAAAAGTTTTAAAAATTTACCATTGGTTTGTTATCTGATCTCCATCCTGTTACATTACATTTAGTTCCTTCTTTTGGAAGAATTCTTGATAATAACATTGCATGACAGAATAATGTGAAAATAATTGGTTTGTTTAACTTTAATTAATTAAATAAATAAATCAATTAACTTTCTTTCTTTAATAATTAAAACAATGAAAAAAAATTATTATTTTAAATTACTTTTAATAAAGCAATATCATTGAAAACTCGAAATGAAAATGGCCTTTCAAATTTAACATCAAATTTTGGATGTGCACATTTTTTAATAACAATTCTTTCTTGACGTGTTGTGTTTTTAATTATAACATTACGAAATATTAAGTTTGGATCTGGTACAATTGCAGATCTATCACAAGCAACAACTTTCAATTCGCTATCATGAACTTCTCGAAAATGAAAAAATTTCCATGCACAACTAGCTGCTGTTAATACAATTGAATTTGTTATTAATGTACCAGAACAATGATGTAAATAATGTCTTGTTATAATTTCATATTGAAGTGATATCTGTTAATTAATTAGAAAAATCAAGTATTTTTAAATATTTCTAATTAGTATAGGTACATATATAATGAGAAATTAAATTATTACTAAACCAGGAAAATATCCTAAATCAGCATTTTTTGCTTCCTTTATTCGAGGTGAGAGATGTTCTGAATTTAAAATTTTAAATAAATTAATAAAAATGAAAATAAAATTAATTACAGAATTCATCCTTGAAATTCAGAAATATTTTATTGTAATAACAACAAAAACAAATTTCAATAAATTTTAAAGTCAGAAAATTATTAAGGCCAGTTCACATTATAGGTCTGTTCTCGTACTTCAGCCAGCTTTTCTGTAAAATTCTTAAGACTACGTGAAGTTTTTAAGATACGGGAACAGACCTATATACTGTTAGCATTTTTGTGCAAATTTTTTCTTTGTGTCGACAAATACATTTTTTTTTCTTTGTGTTGGTACTACTGATCATTAAATTTAATACATATAATTAAAATCACTTACTAACAAAAAGAACAATACAAATTAAACATTTCTCTAATTAATTTGATTTTGCATTTTTCAATGACTTCAAATTATTGCATTTTTAAAAAAGTTATGTGTATTCATCGTACTCGTATTTAAATCGTTAAAAATTCTATAAATTATCAACATTTCTAGGAAAGCTCACCAAGTCCAAAATGACAATTTTCACAGAATGTGAAACATGGGCAATTGATGATCCTTTAAATTTCAACTTTAAATTAAAAATCAATATTATATTTTCATTTAAAAATAATTTTTTTTAATAACAAATCACTTCGATCACCTGGGTGGCGGTGTTTCATGAAATTAAATTTGAAGTTTAGCAATTTTTTTTTTGTATACTCAACTCATTTTTCACAGAAATGAATTTAGGAAGTTTTCTTTCGAACGACGACAATAATGAATAAATTAATGTCAAGGTTAATACTGTGCTTATCTAATCAATTGTAATTGCTTTATCTTCTATGTAGATATTGCCGATAATATTTGTTATCAAATCTTTATTGATAGCGAATTATCAGTAAATTGCAATTTGATAAATTTCTAATGATTATATTAAACTTAGTTAATTTCATTGGAAAATTGGGTTTTTAAAAGTTATTCAAATATTTTATTCTAATTCTTCGGCTTGAATAAAATCTAGAAAAAAGTTATTTTAATTTATTAAATTAATTGATTATGTAATTTTAATTAATTTTAATTACTCTGATTGAAAAATATTATTTCAATTAAATTTATATTTAAAATTTTATTAAAACTATGGATAACTCTACAGAAAATAAAATTCCAGATCGTTTCATACAAAGTAAAATTTTAGATATTCAAAAATTAAATGAAATTAAAAATATTATAAATTATTATGAAAATAATTATGAAAATTTAAAAAATGCATTAATACAAATTGGTGAATTATGTGGACAAATAAGTTTTAATGATTTTGATAGTGAAACATATTTTATTCGTAATAAATATGGTTTAATTCAGCGTAATAATTCAAATAAAATTAATGAAAATGGTATTTATTTTGAAAATTTATATAAATTAAAAATTATATTAAATCGAACAGATTTTTTTATTAACATTAAAGAATTTGATAATATTTTCGATGATTGTGATAAATATTTACAAAATAATTCATTTAATAACGATTTAAAAAATTTAAAAGAAAAAATTAATTATATTTTTAAAAATGAAGAAAATTTTATAATTACAAATAAATTACAAATTGAAATACCATCAGATAATTTGTGTAATAATTTTAATCAAATAACAAATTTATTAGAATTTTCAAAAACATTCTATAATCGTTTAATATTAAAATCAATTAATTATCAATTACAAATATTTAATAATGTCATAAATAATGAATTCAATTTTAATTGTATCAATGAACAATATTGTTTAGCTAGATTTTTTACTATTTTAGGTGAATTTTCAAGAGAATTAATTGAAGATATCACAGAAACTGATTCTAAGAATAATTTAAATAATGTTAAATTAGAATTATTTAAACAATTCATTAAAATTCGAAATAAATTTGTACATGGTAGTGACAAAATTAAATTATTAGGTTTGCAAGAAAATGAAATAAAAATGATATTTGAAAATTTTCAATTATTATTAAAAGATCATGATGGAAATGTAGTTGAAAATTATGATTTAATTTCAATTACTAATGAAAAATTAATAAAAAATTTCATGGAGAATAGTAAAAAATTTGTGAACTTTTTTAGTTCAAAATCACCACAAAATAAAGTATCAAATAATGATAATAATAAACCTGTAAATTCAATTAAAAATCAACCAACAACCATAATTGATATAATTAAAAATCTTATAATTCTTGCTGGTAAAGAATTGAAAAGTTTGGATAAAAAATTAGAAAGATCTAATAAAAATTACACTGCAGAAATATCAAAAATTAATTTGAATAATGAAAAAACTCAAATTGTATTTCCAAATGTAATTGATTTAAATAGTATCAAAATAATTGAAAAAATACTTGAAAATGAAGAAATTAATGAGAAAATTTCAAAAAAATTAAAATTACTTATATTTTCAATATCGAAAGAAATTAATAAAATTATTGAAAAATTAATTAAATTAAATAAAGAATATATTCAATATTATAATGAATTAAATAATTCTGAATTTAATGATATTTTATTATTAAATGAATTAAGTTTTAATGAAAAAGAAAAAATTAATATATTAGCTGAAAAATTTTCAAATACAAATAAACAAAATGATGAAAAAAAGAATTATACACAAAAAAATAATTCAAAAATAGAAAAGAATGATAATGATAATTTAATAATATCAGAAATTAATTATACAAAAATAATATCAAAAATTAAATTAGAATTACAATATCTTAAATCAATTGAAAAAGATCAAAATATCGAGAATTTAAAAAAAAATTTCATTAAAGAACAAATTGTATTAAATATTGGACAATTAATGAGAGATTTAGAAAATATTAAATTAAATAATAATTCATTTATAAATAATGAAAAAATATTTTCATTATTTGCAAATGATGCAAAATATACATCGAAATATGCCAGAAATCAAGGTTTAGCACATAATTTATTTTCATTTGTACAAAATGATTTTTTATTGACCATTAAAAATAATATTTTACCAACAATTAATGATTTTAATTCAATATTTGATATTTGTCTTTTTAAAACAAATAATAATAATGTTGAACAATTATCATCACCAGTTATTTTTATTGTATTAAGTTTTAGTTATTTTAATTTAGGTTTATATCATATTGCAATTACATACATTGAAAAATCTTTAAATTACTTTAATGAGTTTCATACAAATTCAAATTCAATTGAATTAATTAAAAATAAAAATATTAATATAAATTTATTATTTAAACAATTAAATATAATATTAATATTTTCATATGCATCTATTGAAGAATATGAAAATGCATTAAACAATTTAAATAATTTTATTGATTATTATTTAAATAATACAAAAAAAATAAATAATGAAGAATTATCTGAATTATTTATACTTAAAGGTATTTTAATATATTCAAAAACATTTAATTATTCAAAATCAAAATTATGGTATGAAATATCATTAGATATTTTACCAGATAATTATTTACCAAAATTATTTATGTTTACACAAGAATTTCAAAATGATAATTATGAAAATACTGATAAATTTCATATATTTTTAATGAAAATTTTATGCAATGATAATAATAATAATTTAAATATAAGAAATACAATTATTTTACATAAATCAATATTTTTATATTTTAATTTAATAATAAATTGTAAAATAAAATATTGTATGAAAATAATTGATAAATGTTTATTACAATTAATAAATATGATTAATAATTATGATAAAATGAAAAATTTATATAAATATGATATTTTAAATATTAATTATTTTATATTATACTGTTTAAATTATGTATTTGAATATAAAATTCGTTATATGGAAATTAATAAAAATTTACCAATTAATAATGAAAATTATCTAGAATTATTTGATAATATTGATAAATTAAATATTTTACGATCATTAATTATTAATGATAATAAAGATATTGTTGAAAAATTTTGCAATACTATTTGTATTTATTTTTCATTTGTAAATCGTTATACATATGAATTTAATTTATGTGGAAAATATTTGGAAAAAATTAAAAAATATTATGAAATAATTAATAAAGAAAATTTAAAATATTTGCCAATTACAATATTATTTTTTTGTGATGTATGTATTCATATGATTCATTTTGAAAAAAATTATAATTTATTTAAATGTATTGAATACATAGAAAAATCATTAGATTTATTTGATAAAAATGTCGATAATCAAATAAGTTTAATTGAAATATATAATAAATTAGGTATATTATATGATTTATTAAGTAATTATATGAAATCAACTAAACATTTTCAATCAGGTATTGAAAATTTAAAAGAATTTAAAAAAACATATGAAAAAAATCTTGATAAAATTCATAAATTAAATTTATTAAATATTAAACGTAAACTATATAAAAATTATGGTACAATTACATATAATTTAAATTATTTAAAAAAATCATTGAAATATTCTAATGAAATTTTTAATTTATGTAAAAATTATTATAAAGAAAATCAAATTGAAGATGATATTTATGAATTACAATTTAATATTGGTAATATTTATACAATTATTAATGAAATAATTAATGATTTACTTAAAAATTGTAGTAATATATTAACATATAATAGAACAATTTTTAAATATTGTAATTATAATTTTGATAGAATTTTTTCTAAATGTGAAAAATTTTTAAAACTTTCAATATTTAAAAATTATTTTAATAATGGATATTATATATTTTTTGAATTATTAAAAGAATTAGATTTTGAAAATATTCAGGAATTGGAATTAATAAAATGTGAAAATTCTATTAATGAAAATATTCAAGAAGAAAAATGTTTCATTCATGGTAAATTGAATATGTTATGTAATTTATCAAGAAATTATTTACTATTAAGTAATTGGTTTTTAATGAAAAATAAAATTGATACAGCTATTTCATTTTATATTAAAAGTATTTTAAAATTTCAGAATGTCATAATTTGTAATTCATATTGTGAAGAAAATTATAATGAAATAATTTCAATACAAGTAGTTCAAACAACAAATTCAAAAGTTGCAATATTTTTAAAAAATGTTTGTAGTTTCATATTTGAACAATGTACATATTATGTAAGTATGTCTGAAAATGATGTTTAATAAAATATTATTTTTATACAATAAATATTACGCATGAATAAAAATTTAAATTTAAAAAGAAATTTGTTTTCTAATTATTATCTTAACCTCCCACAAAACGAAGAGAAATTCAGTTTAAAACCACTACACGTTTAAATAGAATCGTTGTGCCTTAAAATCTTTTATTTCTCTTGTATTTTTTTTGAAGGTTTAATTCATTATAAATAACTTTGGTCAAGTTTGCAAACTTTCCGTGAAAGACTGCCTAATTCCCGAAACAAAATTTATCAGACTACTGGAGAAAATGATAATTTAAATCATTTTTCAGCAACAAAGTAGCAGGTGCATTACATTGAAAGAGATTCAACGTAGAAGGTAAATGGATATGAACTTATTTTCTTCCATATAATGTAAAACCCCATACTTCATAAATTCATTATCACTTCACTCCATGGCACTACAGCACGTTAAGAGCCTTAACCTCCTCAAGCTAAGTTGAGGTTTCGTGACGATATTTCTGTCATACACATGCACCTACAGTTTAAAGTGGAATGATAACCACTAAATTTGTTGGTGCAGAACAAATTTATTCATATGTTAGGGCTATAGTATTGATATTTTTTGTATGAAGCTTGTATTGTCGACTTGCACCATCTCAAATGAAAACTCTACCGCTTTGGTAAAAGTCACATTGAAACATATGTACCTATATCTATCACTTTATGATACGAATAGCCTGAATTACGTAAAATTGTATACGATATGAAACGTGCTAAAATTTCATTTAAAACTCATTGAAAACAAGTTTATCAGAATTTTTATATTAGTGAGATTTTCGAACTTTTTTGTTTTTTTTTTTGTAAATTGTGTAAAATATATTAACAGTTTATTTTATTAATGCACATATATGTAAGTTTGATCTATTATCTGGACATGTAACAATTTAAATTATATCCTAGAAAATTTATTTATGATACAATGTTGAAGTAGGTACTATATACTTAGAAACAAAAAGCAAAACAAATCAAACCAAAACCAAAAAAACAATGAAACATTAATGGCTTTATTTTGAGATATTTATACGGTTTAGAGTTTTTTTTTTTCTTTTCTATAAATAATATTTATTTTTAATGAAGAAAAATCAATTACACACAACCACAACATTATACCACTTAGATGGTTGAATTGTATAAATAAATTCATATATACAATTCTTTTTTGTCACTAACTGAAAGTACAAGCACATAATATAATATATTATGAACATGATTATCATTTAGAATTTTCTCTAAAGTTTTGTAAGTTTTGTAAAAAAAAAATTTGGTTTTTTATTTTTAGTTTTTGATTTTTTTTGTTCAAGTTTTTATTTCGAGGTTTTTTTTTTTATTTTGGTTTGCGTTTTTCTTAAATTGCGATAAATAATGTAAATTGATCAAGTTAAACGATCGCATTCACCATAAATTGATGATTTATTAGTTAACAACTCTATTTTGAGAATGATCCAGATCGATCATTTTGTATCATAGACAGTTGTCTTAATATTAAATCTTTTTAACTTAAAACAAAAACAACAACAACAAAAAATATATATAAATAAGTAAATAAAAATATAAATTATTATCAGTATATACATATATTATGAGTAGATACATACTATATGTACACATATTATGTGCATAATTCATTAAATATATGTATGTCCTGAATCTTGAGTAGTAACACTTTTGTTTTGTTTTGAAATACCATATAACATAATTTAATGTTGAATAAATATTTCAAAGTAACAATAAAACAAAATAATAATAACAACAACAACAACGACAAAAAAGTATCTAACATAAAAATAAAGATACAAACTGAAAAAAAGTTCATATAATCTAAAATTGGTGTGATCATTTTCAACTTGAAATGGTATCGTGTCACTTTGAAAATCCAGTATGGTCTTATAAATTGTGATTTAGTAGCAAATGTTTTGTAAAATTTGTTATTGACTGCTTGCTAGCTACTTCTATATTGCTACTGTTGGGCTTTTGTAACTTGACAATTTTACGTTCTGATAATAAAAAAATTTAAAAAAATTTATCATTTATTTTTCTTCACTTTTTCTTCTCTTTTTTTTTTTGATTTTGATCATTGAATTAATCATTCTTTTTAACTTCAAAACAGTTTTACAATTTTTTTCTTTCTTCTCTCGATTTCTTCCTATAAATTCTCTTGAAACCACTATTTTTCCATTTTTTGTTTAAGGAAAATCTAAACATTTTTACACATATTAAATATTTTGCAACATTAAAGTTTATATAATAGCGTATTATGTATTTAATTTTAGTAATTTAATAAAATTTATTTGCTAAGATACATTTTATTGTAATTTAATTAAGTTTATTTAACTTCATTATTTTTCTTATTTGATTTTTTATGCAATAAATTTAATCATTATTCTGGTAACGCAAAACGAAATTTTTTTGTTAAATGTTTGTGTTACAAAATGGAATTATGTACAAAACAACAAACGCCATATTCTCTTTGGACTTTAATTTCAAACAATAAAATTGCAATTGAACATATGACTCAAATGGTGTGTTAAAGAACACATCCAAAATCAAAATTAGCTAGTCAATATGTGACATTTCTTAAATTATTATTAAGAATTATTTTTAATCTATACTAAAGCCTTTTCCCAAGAACTGTAATAACAGTGTAGCCAATTATGTTATTTATTTTCATGAAAAAAAACATTCCAAACCTACATAGTCACTTTCTCATTTTTGGAACTGATAAATTCCATATTGGATCGCCTTCTGTGTAAAGCACCGATTTTATTACTCACTCTTTTTAATTTGATTGGCAACACTCTTAGAACCACAAATTATATCTGCCATATGAGCATTAAATGTTTTATTTGAAACAAAACAAACAATTTTGTTAAACACAAAAAAAAATGTAAAAACTTACTCTCTCATTTTATTTATGAAGTTTAGGCTGTTGATCTATGTTACAAGTTTTAAATAATTTTGACCATTTTTGGAATTGAGATACTTGATGAGTGTCATCTGTGTAAAATCAGACCAGAATTCAAAATAAAATATAATTATTTCACTGTGAAATTTCAAGGAATTTCACTTTTTATTTATTTTATCTAAAAAAAAAAAAAAAAATATTTCATATGGTTTTGTACGGCACAACGCTTAACCATATTATCATTCATTTTTATTTTTATTTTTTTTTAGAAAATTGGATCAATACAGGTAATTACTTAACCAATGAATTATTCAGTTTAATCTGTTTCTTTATATACATACATACACATATATTTTTTTTTTCATTGCATAAAATCTGGAATTCAAGAATGTCATACCTCAAAAGCATTCCTCACGCGCCATAAACACAAATCGTAATCAACAATGGAATTTAATTTTATTGATGAACTAGTAGACTATATCGCCAATATTATCTAATATCTAGACTAACAAATAATTTTTATTTTATTTTTTGTTTTTCGAATATGTGCAACAAATATTTAAGTGTATCGTAAACGAGAAAAAGAAAAATTAAATAAAAAAAAAGTAATTTTCTTACCTTTAAAGGATTTTAGGTATTAAAAATCCATTTTGAGTTTTATTTTTAAATGTCTGATTAATTTCATGCTTAATGCTCATGTTATGGACTTTTTTTTTGGCATTTATGTATTTCTAAAATAACTAAAAAAACGAAAAACAACATTGACACAGGTGATAAATAGATTTTAAATCGAACACAGATATTTTTTAATGATTTATTTGTATGTGTGTTACGGTTAAGAAGAAAATTAAAAACCTTATTCAAACCTGATTGATTTTTTTTTTTTTTTTTTTTGTAAAAATTGTAATAATTGTGATGATGAAAATTGCAACAGCTCTTTAATGCAGTTTTTTTTCGTCGTATCACCAAAATTTTCCTTTTATATCTTGTAAAAATATAATCTTTAATGTAAGTATGTTCTTGTTTTTTTTCTCTTGTAGTGCTATTTTTTTGTTTGTCTGTCATGCATGCCCGTAAGGTAAATACATACTGTTGAAAGGTAACCTTGAAGTCCTTCATATGCTACAAAGTATATTCTGTTTTTTTTTTTTTTTATTGATGAATTTTAAATTTTAAATTAAGGCGAGAATAAAGTAAAAAAACTAAATAAGAAGAAATTTAATAAAGCAAAGAGAAAAAAGGTAAATATTGAGCATACATGGAAAGTTTGTGTGTTCGATGCTCTTATTTCCTTCTTATTAAAGGAAATATTAAAATTAAATTTATACATATGTATGTATATACTACCTACTTGATCGCACACACAAAAAAAAAAATATGGTGTTGGATAAATATGGTTATTATTTTAAGAAATTGCGTGCCATTTATGTTCTCATTTTAATCAATTAACGGTATCGGTACATGAAATTATTTAGAAAACGCGATCATTACAATAAAGATTATGATAAATATTACACAGTGAAAATAAATTATCAGAATCACAATTTTTGAAATACAATATTTAGTATAAGTTGTTTTTTTATTTTTTATTTTTACCGAAATAAAACCAAAAAGGAGAAAAAAACAACGAATAAAAAATATACAAAATATTCAATCTATGCTGTTGCATCATGCTGTTTTACATGCTATATAATTTTTGCTCACTTTGATGATTTATTGCAATATTTTGGGGCGGTCGAAAAATTGTTCAATAAGAAAAAATTCAACAAAAACAAATTTTTTTTAAAAAAAAAAAAAATTAAAATAAAATAAAGAACGTTACATGTAATTTTTAATCTATGTTAATGTATGTAACTATGTTCAGGGAAAAAATAAACTTAATGGGGCATTTTTCAATATTAATATGTATAATTTTTTTTTTTTTGTTATTTGTTAAAAATTTGTTTTTACTTGTAGTTTAATTACATTCTCACATGAAGAAGGTTGTCGTAAAATTATTAATAATTTTTTTTTCTTTGTCAAAAAAAAGGAAGGAAAAAAAACCCAAGAAGAATTAAGGTAACCGGTTCAAAGTAATCTATAAAGTATATATCTTTATAAACACATATATGACAATTTCAATTAAATATATATGGTATGCAATTTTTGTTGTCTTCCCTATACTATAACATTATAATGAAAAACATAAGATTCCTGTTAAAAAAGTTGTAAATAAGTGATGTTGTAAAATACTGATTTTTTTCTGATCAACATGAAAAATTTTATAATTTAAAAAAATGCACAAACAAAAAATAAAAATACCCGACAAAATATTCATAATGAAAGCCATTTACCCTGATATAAAATAAATTTTTACCTTACATAAGGTCTATAAGGATGAGGTAAAGAAGAGTTTTCAACACATCATTAGCAGACATTTACTTCAATGAAAGGTTTGAAAAACATTTTGTAGTTATATTGTGTTTTTTTTTATATCGAAAACAAAAAAGGAAAAAAATCACATTAATAAATTTTTCAGAGCATTTCTTTTTTGTAATTTCCTTTGGTTTTTGTTTTTTAAAGAAAACAAAAAAAAAACATATTTGATGAAAATTAATGTCTTGTACTTAAAAAACAATTTTATTGTTTATAAGTAAAATTTTCTTCTTTCTGATTTTTTTTTCAAGTGTTTGCTAAATATTTTCCCACAAATTACAATAAAAACACAAAGACACACACTTATTTAATGTATACGATATGTCCTTTTGGGAAATTAAAAAATAATTTTTTTTTTAAAAAAATGAATTTTAATCATTGGTCTTATTAAAATTGATTTATGTGATGCATACATGATTACTTATTATTATTATTCATTTTTTTTGTATTGTTTTTAAATGAAATATTTTGATAGTGTTTTTTTTTTCTTATTCTTCTTCTTCTTCTTCTTTTATTTCATGTCAGTATGTGTAAGTAGTTCAAAAATATGAAAGAAAATTTATAAGAAACAAAAAAATATATTTCGAAGTTTAAAATAATTTCGAAATTTATTATTGTAAATAATAATTACAAGGTTTCGATGACAAATTTTAGCATAAAAAATTTAAAAAAAAAACTTAATTGTAATAATAATTAAAAAATAATAAAAATAAAATGAAACAGTTCATTATATTGTCCCAATATTATGATCATAAAAATGTGATAGTGTAATGAAGGTTTCGTTCAGTCATATAACTTCAATGTATCTCTTATAGTGTGTATTCTGAACATATAAGATGATAATTATACATGATTGTTGTATTCTAGTTAAGATGCATTTAATTGAGACAATTATCACATATCAAGGTCATCAAATAATAATAATAATTTTAAAAAAAAATCAACTTGCATAAACTGCTATGGAATTATTGCCGGAATAATCAAGAGTCACATTTACTTTCTTTCATTCAACTTGTAATTTTAAAAAAAAACAAAACTCTGTCATAGGTGAGTTGTGACTACCTACATCGTGTGCTAAATTAATATTTCAAAACAATCAGTATGCTGAATATAAAATTTATATTTTTAAAATTAGTGTACTCCATTGGGCTGAGATAACTGGACAAAATCATTTTTCCATGGAGGAAAGAATAATGAATGAGTGTTCTTCCCGATGTAAACAGTCGCCATATTGAACCAAATTGAACCTGGTCAATCAGAGAGCACTTCAATAACAATGAAAAATGGTTTGGTTTTATTTTGATATGGTTTGGCATCATGCAATTTAATTTGTATTTTATATTCGTGAAGTGTAAAGTGATTTGAAATCTCTTTTAAAACTATCTGGCTATGCTGCTTAGACAAATCATTTTTTAAGAGCTCTTCTTATTAGTCTTTCCTCCATGATTTTATCCATGGTTTCGATTGTTTTTGAAGTTCTGTTGGAAAACTAATAATAATCACGTACTTTGAAGTACCAAAATTCAGCCTAATAAAAGACCATGAATTATTTAAACGATTTGTATTCCGTATGGGTTTTCTACTAGAAAAAAAAAAATTCTTTAAAATTAATAAATAGTTTAGCTTAGCACACAGTATTAGTTTTTTTTTCAATTCACTTTTCTACCCGGAATTATATTTTTTATTGAAATATCTAACATTTATCTTTAGAAAACTATAAAAATTTATTTAGAACACACAACATATTAAATTCAATTTGTATAATAAAACAATTTTAAAATTTAAATGTAATAAAAAATTAAATAATTAAAACAAAGTAATAAAGTAACATTTTAAACAGCTTTTTTTTACCATAAAAAAAAATCCTTTACAATAAATTTCAATTACATAAATTTTATTGATAATAAATTTTCATTTACAAAACATTTCAATTTTTCTTTTTCTTCCTTGTTGTTTTTTTTTTTTTTTTTTTTTTTTTGCATTATAAGCTACCATTTTCTTTTTGTTTCATCATTTAAAAAAAAAAATTTTTTTTTTATGAGTTAATTAAACTTTACGTACCTATTAATATGAAAAAAAAAAAGAGAGAGAAAAAAAAAGAAATATTAACTATTATACATGTTTGCTAATTCAAAATCAACAAACCATATTTATGATAATATATTTTACGCATAACCAAATCGAACCTCCCATTAATCACACCTTTATAGTCAATACAATAAAATACATTATCAATCTCATATGCCTTTAGGTATCTACTTACACAGATATAATATGTATAGTATATGTATGACGTATTCACGTATGTGTATAGATGATGCACATAACAATTAATCGTTTAAAGTATAATTTATGTAATATAGCTATCTACGTTATATTTACCTTTTTTATTTTTACTTTTTTACTTTTACGCAAATCATCATTTTAGTTGCTTCCATATGTCATCTTTAAGTATAAAGAGAATTGTACAGGTTCTAAATCTACATACACATACATAGTTCTACTATATGCTTTTGAAATTGAACTTGTTGCCTTGATTATTATTTTTTTTTAATTTTTCAATGTTAAAAGTTTTCCTTTTAAATTACAATATCGAATATCAGGTAATACCTATATATACGTATTTATAAGATATTGCTGCTGCATTTTTTTTTATCATACGACAATGTAATTTAATATATTAAACAAACATGTTTAGATTTTCTATTAAGGAAACAACAGATCATCTTTAAGTATATTGGTATCTGCAGGGTATTCCATATGAAAATTTGCATAAAAAAAAATTTATAAAGTTAAACGAAAAACGATTAAATTTTATAAACTTCTTGAACATTTCAAAAGCTATAAATATATAATTGACTTCGAAAATAAATATAAAAAAAATACCCTGTGTGGTATTTTTAACGTTGTATACAATTATTATCAATTATCGGCATCACCTTCCCACATTATGAAGTAAATTAAACGTTATACATGATATTAAAATGCATGTAAGAAATAAATTTAGAAAATAAAAAATAAAAAACCTATAATATGTTTTTATAAAACATTAATTTGCATAAATGTTATGTGCACATTCGCACTTTGTAATAAATATTCTATTTCAGTTATTTATTTTTATAATAGATAAGGTTAGACATAAAGATACATGCGATATCTGAAGGTGCTCTTTAATATTTAAATTAAATGTTTTGAGTTTTTTTTCTTCTTCTAAATTTTTGTTCTAATTCTGGAAAAAAAAAACAATTAAAATCAAAATATGTAGTTTAATAATCTAACCCTAATCAACATGTTTAAATAGTTGTTCAGGAAAAACTATCATATAAAAAAGAAGATCCACAGCAGTATGGGTATTTAGAACGGGCCTTTGAAATTTCGGGCTTCAAGTGGACTTATTTTCTGTTGAAAAAACATCCCACACCACCTGAATCTAACCACTTTTCAGGTTCAGGTTGGTAGCCTACAATTAATTCAATTATTATATATATATTTTTTTTTTCGAAAAGTTAAATTCAGTTGATGATACTGCCCTAAATGTGAAATTACATATTTGTTTCAAAAAAATACAGGTACATAATATGTGCGACTTTACAAATGATCTTCGGAAGACATACATACATATGAGTTACATATGCCAAAGCTTTTATTTTTTCTATAAAAAAAAGTTTAAGGAACAAAATGTATAATTGACCAATTTTTTTAACAAAAAACCCACCCCACAAAATTAATTCTAAAAAATAACAAATAAAAATAAGTACACTTTACATTTTAATACAAAATTTGAAATTTATTCAATCATGTTATAAGTGTCGTCATCTTCCCATTTATTCATTTTTTCTTTACTTTCACAGAACTGTTTACCTGTTAAGTGGTACTCTGAAATTTAAAAACAACAAAAAATACATGTTAATTCATCAAAAGAACATTTTTATGTTTTTCAGAAGGTCTCATTTTAAGATATGTAAAAACATAAATAACTCACCAGGACGACCAAAAATTCTTTTTTCACAATTTGCTATATCAATTTCACATTCATTTTGAAATTGTTTAAATTCAGTACCATCAAAAACACATTTTGGATTATATCGTTCATTACAATTTATATAGCATTTTGAGATTTTTGAAAGATGTCGACTATTAATTGTAACAAAAGCTAAAAATCAAAAACCAATTAAAAATAATAAAATTAATTTCGCAAAACAAAAACTAACACTTTTTAAATTATCTCACCTGCAAAAAATAAAGCAAGAATGAATAAAAATTTCATTTTTCAAACAAACAAAAAAATATCTTTTATTTAATTTAAAATAATATTCAAACAACAAAATTTGTTTGCAACTATATGACCGAAACCTCGAATTAATCAAAATGAATTTTTTTTTTATTCATTATTTCTGATAGATAAAAATATTTTAATTACAAAAACAAAGGCAAAGGTTAAACTTTTGTTTTATTCATTACATTGATAAAGTAAATATAGTAGAATGAATGACCACATAGAACAAAAAATCATTAATTGTTACTTTTAATTTAATGTACACGACAGACATTCGTTCCAAATTAACCCTCTTAATATATTGGAAGAAAAAATTTCCTCAAACTTTGGATTATGTCACATCTTTACAACGGTTATACCAAGCGTTTTGACGTGAGAACATTCTTAGAAGGTCTAAAACTTTTTCAGAGCATTTTTCAGGGAGTACGAAAAAATAATACTCCATTAAAATGAAAAAAATAACGTAAATTGCCTCTGGCAGAAAATTTTAACGTGATAAATATTTTGTTGACGTTACCAACACCGTTATTTCCTCACTAAATGTGTGTCGCACATGTAACATTTCAATTTAAAAAAAAAATTAATTTTAAATAGTTTAGCTTTCAATTTTATTTAATAAAATCGATTATTTATGAAAATTTATGTAAAATAAAAAGAAATTACGACTTTTGTTACTAATCAGTTGAACACAAATAGAATAAATTTTTAATTCTTGGTAAAAAAAAAAAAAATAATACGAAAATTGTGCTTGAAAATCAGCTGAAATAATTAATATTATTGGGTGCAGTGGTGTCTGACTATTTAATTTGAGATGGGATTTTTTTTCTTGCCTTTTATTCTTCGTGGGAACGTAGCACCTCAAGTTTTTATTTGAGTTTTCTTTGACACTTTTTCTGTCATATATGCAGCTACAATTTAAAGTGGAATGCAAACCACTACAAATTACGTTGGAAGAGTACGAATTTTATTCGAATGGCAGGGCTGGACTGTTATTTTTGTATAGTTGTATTTGGGGACTTGCTTATGGTCAGTAAACAGAGCCACCAAACTACTTCAGTACCGAGCACATACTCAACTCAAATGAATTGATGGTACTCATTCAAAGGTGAGTGAACTTAGACGGATTCGATCTCTAGACCTTCAGCAATCAGAAGCTAGGACTCTACCGCTTCGGCCACTGACCGCCCAGTCATATTCGATTAAGTAATTTTTATTTATGTTTTTCATCAATTTTAATAATTGAAATATCAATCGATCAAATTAATTAGTATCAGAATATTATTTCTTTTATCTCAGATTGTACATGCTTATCGACTTTGTTCTATGCTGAGATCAGTGTTACGATTCTGTGATCTGTAATAATCTTCTCCAAGTTTACCTCTACATATTCATTTTAAAAATAAAATTTAACGAAATAAATAAAATTGACGAAATTTAAAAATTCAATGAAAAATAAAATTTGACTTTTTAAGCTTTGAAACAAGGTGTTCCAAAGAAAACCGTACTGTAAACAAACCTTTGTTTCAACAGGAGTAGAGCGTTGTTTTTTAAATTCAGATTTATTTAAAAGTTATGAGAATTATTTTCGTACAAATCTTTTAAGATTTCAAATTTGTCTATTTTTATAGTTCTTACAAGTATTTTAACATTTTAACACATTTTTGTCATATCAGACACTGTATACTCGTAGATTATTATTAATTTGTGTTTACCCCATGTAAAAAATTTAAAACAGGATTTAAATTTTATTCTGAATTTCAAAAACAAAAATAAATAAATAAATAAAATAACTAAAATGCAAAATATACTAATAAACATTAGTGACCTAGTTCTCATCGTCTTTGACATTTATTTAAACCAGTTTCTTAATATAAAAAAAAACTAAAGAATATCCTTTTAATATTTTTTGTTAAAAATCAGAAAACAGGAAAATTAAAAATTAATTTAAAAAATAACAATTAAAATTGTTTGATTTACATGAAATTCCCACAAATGATGTGAAAAACATTGTTTTTAAAAACCAAAAATCGCAAATAAAAAACAATCATGTATGTAAACTTGCTTTAATGTTTTTGAAGTAGACATGTAGGCACGGCATACACATTACAAGGCAATGATGTAAAGAAATTTTTTCATTTGTTTTGTGACGTCACTCAGGTCGTCTGAGCATATAAATTTTTTTTTTTTAATTTTTTTTTTTTAATTTTATTCATTTGTTTTATATAAAACGACCAGGATGACGTCACAATGCTAACGGTCACTCCGATATTTACATTGCCTTGTTATGTGTATGCCGTGCATGTAGGGAAAAGTTTTTTAATTTTTGCAAAAGAAAGCGAGGATAATATTGTCATTTGAATTTTGACAAATTTAACTTTAATATGTCTAATGATTTGGTATAAACTGTGTACTTTTTAATAAAGAAAAAAGATTTTGTTCTTAAGGAGTTAACTACAGTGCGATTCAAAAAAGATGGCAAATCGTATTATACTAGAGAAACATGCGCAGAAGAAAAGATACTT
Source organism: Bombylius major (assembly GCA_932526495.1). Lineage (NCBI taxonomy): Eukaryota > Metazoa > Arthropoda > Insecta > Diptera > Bombyliidae > Bombylius > Bombylius major. The sequence continues at coordinate 17,085,020 of OW052044.1, read as the reverse complement.
ACACACATGCATTTTTGTTTTTGTAAATTCTAAGAATGAGGTTTCCTCCTTCGTATATGTATACACAAGAAGATCACTAACACATGTAAGACATGCGCGAACATTTGCCATCTTTTTTGAATTTTACTATAGTAAAATATCTCCCTGTTTGATCCTGAATGAATATACTTTCTTGAAAACCAAAGCTTATAGCCTATACACACCGCAATATAAAGTACGAATAAAGTACGTACTTTGCCTTTGTACTTTATTTTGGTGACACACCGGTTTTTGTACTTTATTTTGACTTTTAAATTTATTTTGTACTTAATTTTGACGTTTAAATTTATTTTAAAATTAATAAAAATACGGAAATTTAGCTCAAAAATTAAAAATGGTAGCTACCATAACCAAAAGTATATCTGTCTCTTTATTTCTATATATACAGAAAAGAGATAGATATTCTTCTGGTTATTATGGCAGCAACCATGTTTATTTTTTATTTTTAAATACATTACTTCACACATTTTTTTTTACTGGTGCAAAGCTCAACACAAATTTTACTTCTACTATTGACAACAAGTGGCGCTGAAGATCGTACTTTACACCTAAAGTACATAAATTTTTGTGCTTAGCTAAAGTACACAAATGTATGGGAAAAGTCGATGAATTCATACTTCGTGCTTTATTTTTGTACTCAAGTACGTACTTTAGCTTGGTCTGCCTAGGCTATTACAATTAAAAATATAAGAATTACTCTCAATAAACTAAAGTTTTAATATTTTCTGCATCGATAATTTTTATATTTAAAATTAAAGAATTTTCTTTAATTTCTGTGTCAAGTTTTTGTTTGAAGAATTCAAAATGAAAATTTTGTCTTTCATATTTTCAATTGTAACGGGTAAGTAAATTGAAATTCAATTATTCAATTTAAAAAAAAAGTATTATATTTAGTTGAACTTTTTTTTAATGTTTTCTAGCCACGCTTATTTTAGCTCAAAAAGAAGAAGAAGATTGTATTAAAATGTGCACCAAGGAATATGCACCAATTTGTGGTAGTAGTAAAGGTAGTAAAAAGCAATTTCCTAATATGTGTGCCATGGAATATGCAAATTGTATAAATCGTCATTCAAGTATTCCAGGTTAATTTATATTTTATTATTAAACAAGAATTATGTGCTTCTTCAAAAATGAATCGCTGCTTTGGCGATGCAATGCTATTACATGAAAGCTGAATATTACAAGGAATTTTGAATACTTGATTTGATGCGATGCTTTTTGAATATGTGACAACGCATCATAAAAGTTGCGTTGCATTTTTGAATTTGTGACAAGCATCAGCATCGCATCACCAAAGCAACGATTCATTTTTGAAGAAGCACTATCTTATTAGGTAAACTGATTTTTATAAATAAATATTTTGTTTTTTTTTTTTCAAATTACAGCATTTCAAAGCACAGGAAATTCATTTTGTAATGAAATCAAAAAGCCACCTTGGTCTACAAAAGAATTATTCATGTGAATTTGAATATATTGTAAAATTTATGTGAGAAAAATTATAATAAATTGTAAAAAATAAATAATTTTTTGAAAATGTTTTTTTTAAGTCACCCATTTTTTGTATTCTTATTAATTTTATTTTTAGAAAAAATTAAAGCTTGTTTTCAGCATGATAAAGAAGTTTAAAAAAAACAATATTTTTTTTTATTCAAAAATTTCAAGATTTTTCGAAATTATTTTCGAATTTTCGAAATTATTGGCAAAAGTTTCCTCTGAAACATCGACAAAAGCTTTATTGGAAATTTCCCACAAGAGGTTACCACAGAGGTCCATACCAAGTTCCTACCTGAATACTACCTACCTCTACACATAACCAAAGCGAACTAACGTAAAAAAAAAAAATTTGTCTCCTTTATCAGCTAAAATCCCACCCCACGAAAAAAGCCAGTATTACCAAAAAATAAATCTTGTTCCAGAAAATTTTAAATTATTCAGATCACAGGGTCTAGAGATATTTGAATTTGAAAACTGATTTTTGACGAAAATGTGCTAAAATTGACTCGAATGTTTAAAAAAGACATCTTTGGAAAAGTCTAATAGCTGGTTTCACAGTTGAAGCTTAAGCCAAAGCTTAGTTAAGCTTTTGTAGATAGCTTAAGCCTCAGGTTAAGACTACTAGATTTCAAGTTAAACTCAGTTTATCTTCCACTGTGGAACTGAAAAAAGTGAATAAACTCAGTTTAAGACTTAAGCTTCACTTAAGCCTCACTGTGAAACCGGCTATAAAAGTTCTCTTTAAAACTTTACTTTGCATAAACCCTGAAAGTGGAATAAGTCACTTTTCGGAAAAAAAAGAGTTTATAATCTTGAATATCTTGAAAACCATTAAGAATACACGTAGATGTACACACACCCCCTGACGACGGTTTTTTTCCATTATTCATCGAGATCTATTACTCTGCTCAGTTTAGCAAACGCTCTGTGACATATTATGTATATTAAAAGTGTGATTCTTCATCTAAGCAACCAAATTGAAATATGAATTTTTTATGAAAACACTTCATCAACGCTTCATAATAATATAAACTATACTTTTTAATTGACGTTTCAAACTACACATATTGTTAATATTCAAAAAGAAAAGATGAAAAGTAATAATATGCATATTATAATGACATACCATATTTTACAAACCAGGAATCCACGTTTTATACATCTTTTTTGGGAAGGTAATCTATTAAAAAAGTGATAATCTAAAGACTTCTTCTTTTTTCTTCCAAATTTTAGTATCAGTATTTGTTGGCTTAGTACTTATTATGGGATTTGGAATAATGGCAAATTTATCAATACAAAGAATTTTAGATACATACGATGATCATAATATTTTTTCTGCAGAATTAGTGTTTATTCCAAAAAGTGGACATCATGACAATGTAACTGATAAGCCATGGAATATCTGGGCTCATACCACCACCACTACAACTACCAGTTCTATTCCAACTACCACTACTACTAACACTTCTACTATGCAACCATCGGAATCGAATGTATCGTATTATAAACAAGATTTAACAGAACTTTTAGAATTTTACGATTATGAAAACCTAGGTAAAAATTTAAAAAATTCAAAAAGTGCCAAATATATTATTCCATCTAAATTTAGAAGAAAAAAACCAACCTATAAATTATACTTATTCATTCTTAAGTCTATATTCAAACACATCAGAAAACGATAAAGAAAATAATAAAAGTAGAAGCTATGAAGAAGAACTTGAAGCTGATTACCAATTTATATCAGAAAGTAAAATACATAAATACTATTATGTAGTTTTAGTATGTACATAAATTTATATAATTTCTTAAAAAAATTTTCTTGTCTCTTATTTTAGTGAAATTGGATCAGAATAAAACAATATATGGCGAATATTATTTAAGAGACTACATGGTGTTTTATCCACTTTTCTGCTCTATTCTAGCAGTTCAGTGGTTCGTCATCCTTTATAATTTTAGAAGTCGAGGATACTTCAATAGAGATTGGTACTTTTAACATAACATTAAAAAAAAAATAGTGGAAGTTTTGATTTTTACAAACCAAATTTATGTAGGAAGAATTCTAGACCTTGGCAATTAGTCATTCCTTCTATATTTCTTTATACTATTATAACATTGGGTACAGCAACGTATAAATATTATTCTTTGTATTATTTTGAGGAATTTTGTATGAATCTTGGAAAGAATTTAACTCATCCTGAAAAATTTTCGTAAGTAATTTAATTAAAATAATTACAAATAATGTTAAATTGAAAATTCTTAAATTGAATTTTTAGATGCGGATATTTAATGGATAATTTGTATTGTACGTCTTGGCAAGAATTAGGACTTTTGACATCGACCAGTAATCATTATGATATTTATCGTTCAGCTGTTACAGTTATTTTAATTTTATGGATTGTAGTACTTATTATAGTAATTATCCGATGGATTTTGGCTGTTGATTTTCGATTATTTCGTGTTACTATTTTTGCGTTAGTCGATCCAAAAATAAACGATAAAAAATAATCAATTAAAATATGTATATATATAATGCAAGTAGACGGATCAGATGATGTTTTTACTACATAATTAAAGAATGACTAAAAAAGTACCGTTATGCGTTTATCCAAAATAAATGAGTTTTATTTTAAATGAAAATTATTTTCTTTTGGAATTAAATAAAACTTTATTTAAAACATACAAAGTTTAGATTTTATCAATTTTATTCAATGAATTTGGAAAAAAACATGTTAACTTTTATTTCTAACGTATTTAATCAATTAAAAATTGTTTTTACTAGGTTTTCAAATTAGTTTTCAAAGTTTTCATTTTCACTTCAGAATTTTCAGAGACATCACCACATTCAAATTTTGTACCTTTGAAAAAATCAATTGGAATTCAGATGAAAATTACATTTTTAAATTTACAAATGTGTCAAATACCCTAACAACAGTTTCTGAAATGCATTCTTCATCTGCATAACCGTCAGGTTCCCGACGAAGATTTTCACCAGGCGAGGAACTGTCATCTTTATCATGAATATTTTTAACTTCCCGTTCCTATAAATTTGAAGCAAAATTTTGTAACGAATTAATCTGCTAATTTTTCGTCAGCGTAGCAGGTCCTATTTTCGAATTTGTCATCGTTTAAGTTTATACCAATATTCTAAAAACGATCACAAAAAAACTGATTTAACTACCAAGTGTAGAATGGCAAAAACTTTCTTCAAAGTGACAATTGTTAGCAAATTTCGAGTTTCTGTTGAAAGCTTCATAAAGATTTTGAAAAATATTATTGACCAGAATACGAATTTTTAATAATCTGTTACTATCACAATCTGCTAACTTTTTTAGCAGAAAAATTCGCTAACTAAAGAATTTGACTAGAATAGCTCCCAATTATCTATGAAAAAATGAACAGTTTTTTTGTTGATGTCATTTAACAGAAAAAACGCATACATTAGATCTCCACGTGTCAAGCGGACTAATTACTAAACGGTCAAGATGAAAACTTTTATTTATATAGTAAAGAAAACACTCACATATGTATATGACATGTGAAATAAATTACAACCTTGAACTTTTAAATGAATTAAAAAAAAAAAAACCTGTTAGAATATTATTAATTTCAAAAATAAATAACACAACATAAGCTATTAAAATAACACTAAATTTTCTTTAGTATAAATAAAAAATATTATTCTGATAACATTTCAAGGATACCCAAACTCTAGAGTAAAACTGAGACTCAAAAACAATTCTGATAGTTTCTGAAATAAAGAGAGTGTTCATTCAATTTTTGACTTATATATGTCACTGTGTAGTCAATCTTGATTGTATAATTTTTAAAGTGAACAAAATTTCCTAGTTCTCCCCTAAATTAATCATTCATATATTTGAAAACTATAAAAGTATTTCTCGTCAAATTTCATTAATTCAGTTTTAATTTGCATTCCAAAGATATCAATATGAGAATTTTGTCTTTTGTACTTTTAATTGTATTTCGTAAGTAGTTTGAAATTAATTTGATTTTTTTTTTTCGAAAATTAATTTTAAAAAATTATTTTTTTTTTGTTTTTCAGTTACATTCACTATTGCTCAAGAGCCTAGTGAATGTTTTAAGCCATGTACATTAGAATATGCACCAATTTGTGGTAATAATGGAATAGACAGTAAACAATTTTCTAATTCTTGTGACATGGAACATTCAAATTGCGTAAATCGTCATTCAAATACACCAGGTAATTTGATTTAATAATGAGAAGTCAATAATATATTTATGATAATCATTCTAATTAACAAATACTTTTTTTTTTATTTTCAAATTACAGAATATCAACGAACAGGAAAACAATTTTGCAATGATGCTGATAAACCATCTTGGTGGCCAGCCTGAATAATTTATATGAATTCTATATAACTTATTAATCATAATTTTTGTGAAATTGAATTTATGTGAAATAAGGAAAATTTAATTTAAGATAATAAATTCTTTTTTTTTTAGAAATAATTTTTCAAGTGTTTAGTGTGACTTGAATAACATTTACGTACCATGTACCGAATCAAAAAAAAAAAAAATTAAGATAAGAATTAAATGGAATTTTAAAATAGAAAATAATAAAAAATACAAAAACTGAGAAAACCCCAGAACAAAATTATAATTTTTAGAACATGCAAAAAAATTATCAAAATAGAATCATCTCAATAAAAAACTGTTTTTATTAGCATATAACCTTGTTTATGGAAAAAATTATGATAACACTTAGATCATGCATGCGAACTTACACCTTTTAGAGTAAGCTAGGAGAAATACGGGAAAAAAATCTTAAATAAAAAGTGAAATCAAGAAAGCTGGATTTTATTCTTTGAAAATTTCAATTAACTGCGATGCAATTTGGAATTTTGATAAAGCAAATTAATCCTATTAATTCCTTGGGCGTTAACTAGTACCTATATGATTTTCTTTAATTGATCCTTAATGAAATTTATTTTCTGCAAAACTTATGTTTACAATTAAGTACCTAGGTTGCAATTTCGCCTAATGCATCAAGTTTCCTTGCTTTCCTCTAAATTAATTTATTTTTAATTTTTTTTTTTTTTTTGTATTTTCAAAATTATAAAATACTTCTTCACCAATTTCTTTAATGTCAGTTTTAATTTACATTTTAAAGAATTCAAAATGAAAATAATAGCTTTCATACTTTTATTCGTGACTTGTAAGTAAAAATTAAAAGACAATTATTGAACATTAATTATACTTTTTTTTAAAAATTGTTCTTTTCTTTTTAGTCGTCACACTCACTATAGCTCAAAATTATCCTGAATGTGTTAAGATATGCAACCTAGATTATTCACCAATGTGTGTATCAAATGGAATAAATGAGAAACAATTTCCTAATTATTGTGCATTAGAATATGAAAATTGTATAAATCGTCATTCTAATATTCCAGGTTTGTTTTATTTTTGTAATTAAAATATTGTATCATAAGGATCTTTTTGTTTAATAAGGATTTATTTTTTACTTTTTTTTATTTCCATATTACAGAGTATAGAACAACTTTTGAAAGGCAATTTTGTAATGAAGCTGATAAACCAGCTCACTGGACAACCTAAACAAATTACGTGAATTTTGTGAAAATTATTGTTTTTCCTTACTAAAGTAAAATTTGTAAAGGTATTAAATTTGTAAGAATAAAGAAAATTAAAATTAAGTTTTTTTTTGTAAATAATTTTTAATGTGATTAAAATTCTAAAAGCAAAAATTTCTCAACCTTTCTCGAATATTAGAATATATGCTTACCACAACTTTTTATTGGCTTTGAAGTGGTTTCATGAGGTATTAGTGATATTTTGGTGCTAAATATAAATTAGCCACTTTTTACTCCAATTTTAGCTGGTCTCTTCTAAGACTCAGACCCTCTTCTTCTTGTACAAAAAACATTATAATAGTAAGCTATGTTTACTTTGGTAAGAATTAATGCTGTAAAAGCCAGAATATACCTTGCTACTTCTAAGTTCAATAAGTACTAAGTATATACAGAGTTGAAAGCCTACTACTCCTACTATATTTTCAAAGATTCAAAGAACCATCTAAAATAAATTGAAACCTTGAACTTTCAAACTATAAATTATGTATTTTGATAAGAATGCGGAAAAATATGTATATCAATTCTAAGGGTAAAATTGCTACAAAAAGTATACAAAAAAAAGCAAAAACAGTTAAATTTTCCATTGATTTAAATTTAAAATATGGGGCCTTATATCAACAAGTTTAATGATTATTTTTAAGGTTCACAGATAACTTCCTTGTTCTCCTTTCAACAAATTACTCCCATTTTCGATACTATAAAAAGATTTTTCTTCAAATTTTAGTAATTCAGTTTTATTTTGTACTTTGAAGAAATCAAAATGAGAATTTTATCTTTCATACTTTTAATTGTTACTCGTAAGTGAATTTAAATAAATTTTAACTAAGTATACGTATTTCAACAACAAACATTTGTATTAATTGTGTTTTTTTTCTTTTGTAGTTGCACTTACTTTAGCTCAAGGTCAAGACCCTCCTGAATGTCTCAAACCGTGTACCCAAGAATATTCACCGATTTGTGGTAACAATGGAGAAGATGAGAAACAATTTCCAAATTCTTGTACCATGGAATATGAAAATTGTGTAAATCGTCATTCAAATACACCAGGTTAATTTTATTTTTGGAATAATGAACTCTAATTAAGGATGTTGATTTTAACAAGCGAATATTTTTTTTGTTTTTGTTCTTTCTTTTTTTTAATTATAGAATACGAACGAACAGGAAAACCATTCTGCAATGAAGCTGATAAACCATCTTGGTGGCCGGCATAATAAATATAATTTGTGAATTTTATAACGAAATTTTTCTTGTGAAATAAAAAATTTTTTTTTAAGAAAATTACTTCAGTTTTTATTAATTTTTTATGGAATTTTTAAAATAATTTTGTGAAGTTTAAGCATTCACAAAAAACGAATAGTATAATATTGGAAATTACTTTTTGTTTTTGTCCTTCAAACGTAATCAATACAAATTTAAAACTCATATAGCATAATTTACAAGACCCGTGTCCCTTATAACGTATTCTTTTAAGTAAGTGAGTATGATGAATTTTTTCAGCATGAAAAAGGGTTCTATGGAATTGAAAATCATGTGTAATAGAGAATGCTTTCATGAATACGTCGTCAACATACATTAACGACGACGCGAATGCGCTGGAATTGTAATCAAAGTCGTCAGCATGCAAGCATTTGCATTTATGAAATTTAATTAATTTTAAAATTTTAATTAATTTAAATCTTATTATAAATTTAAAATTAAACTAAAGAAAAATATTGAAATATCAGAATAAAATATTGAAAACACATATTCGTTATTTTTATTGAAAATAAACATTGCAGTCGTCTGAAAACAATTGAGCAATTTCAGCCGACTGCTGTGATGCAAGCTTGAATTAATGAATCTAATACCATTCAACGATTGCACTGGAAAGTATTGTAATTTATGAACATGATTTTTTCCCCTTCAGCGTCGACGACACATTTATGAAAACACGCAAAATTTGTAGAAAAAATATCGCTAATAAAGAATTGATCGCAGATGCATACTACGAATTTTGTTCTATCATCATCCACAAAAAACTAAAGTCGCAATTAAAAAAATTTAAACCTCTATATCATAAATTTTTGTTTGAATTTGTCCCACATAAAAAATGATATTAAAAACAAGAATATGTATATTTTATAAATAAAGTAAGGAAGGGTATCTCCATAATGTCAAGGCAAACAGACAGATAATAATTATAATTAAAAAATTCTGATCAAATCATCCAAAATAAAATTTTTGTTTTCTAATCTAAAAATAATTAGACGGTTTTTTTTATTTTAAACTGTTATCTTCAAATTTTTGAATAGCCTTATTTTCTAAACAAAAACTTATTACTTATTCCAATTTAATTGAGAATATCAAACAATATTGTTGATTTTGTTATTAAACATTTTTTTTTTCTTTTTTCGGTTATGGAAAACATTTATGTTTTTTCTTTGCTTTTAAGTGGTAATCACGTGAGCTAAAATTATTTAAAAAAAATAAAAATTACATTTTCAGCTTTTTCTTCTTTTTAGTTTCAATTCTATTATGTCATGCACAAAATTGTGAAAGATCCTGTCCACATGAACATTTTCCTATTTGTGGATCGAATGGATTAAATGAAAAACAATTTTCAAATCATTGTACAATGGAAAATGAGAATTGTATAAATCGTCAATGGAATAAACCAGGTAAAAATTTTAAAATAGATAATTTCCAATTGAAGTTTTTTTTTTCTAATTAATTCCAAAATTCAGAATATCATGAAACTAGAAAACGACTTTGCTGTGAATTATCATGCCCACTACATAATTTTGATACTGTTTGTGCACAAAACGGTATTGTAGAAAGGGAATTTGCAAATCTTTGTGTCCTATATAATGTTAATTGTATAAATTGGTATTTAAAGAAAAGGGGTAAATAGTGAAAAAATAATTGTATACACAATTGCACAACGTGAATAATAATATTATTTTTATATATTTTGTTTTTATCATAAGAATACAAAGAAGTTACAAGACATAATTGTTGTGAAAGATCTTGTACATATGATTTCGATCCTGTCTGTGGAACTAATGGTACAACAGAGAAACAATTCACCAATGATTGTTTTCTTCACAATGCAAATTGTCTGATACGTCATCCAAATCAATCAGGTAAAAATATATATATTTTATTAAAATTATTTTATTTGGAGAAAATAATTTTTCTGACATTTTAGAATTTCGAAGAACAAGAAAACAGTTTTGCACCGAAGGAGATAAACCATCATATTGGATTTTATGAAATTCACAAGTGTGGAATGATGGATTTTTTGTAAAGGAGTTTGTTTTTTGAAATCTACTTGTATTTGAAAATTTACATAATTGTACAAAATTGTAAAGCTTAAATATTTACAGTTATTTTTAATTTAATGGCCAGATCTTCAATCCTCTAGCAAGCAATACTTGCTAGCTGAAATAATTGAAATGGTATCCTCGATTGTTTTTGCTATCGCAAGTAAGCAAATTAACCGCCAAAAATTAGTATCGCTTACGTTTTTAATCGAATGATGTGGTTTTTTGTAATCGCAATTAGAAATCAATCGCAAATCCGTCATATTTGCTAATCGCAATTTGCTTAATTTCTAGACGATCGAGTATCTATCTGGGCATAAAACCAGTTGTTTTTATTGGAAAAACAATTTATTTTTTCAAATATATATCCAATTTGAAGCCATGCATAAAAGCAAAAACCATAATTAAGTAGTTGGGCTGGATCTGTAAATCTCCAAATCTCATAACTTTAGCGTCTGTTGGCACAGCTCTCTAGCTGAGGCTGGCGCTTAAATTTTGAAAAATTATGTATTAAATTTCGCTCGTTTTTAAACAATGACGCCGGCGCTATAATTTATATTTTACCCCATCATATCAGGCAGTGAAAATTTATCATAGAACAAAACCATACTGCACTTAAGCCATTGAATTCCGTTCTGAAAAAAGCTAAAAATTTTCAAAATTCTATTTTAGACTTTACAAATTAAAATATTACTACTAAAGTAGTACGGATGCCATATACGTAAAACACACATCCGTACAAGTATGTTTATATAAGAAATTTTTCGGTCTTTAAATTATTTTCTGCTTCCCACGTAAAAAAAAAAATAAGATTCAACAACACAGTGAAGTACCGTTTATTTCCTTATACAAAAACCGTTCCTGTTGCCGATAGCAATTTGTTGCAATTTGTCACGTATAATGTTAAACATCAACTGAAGCTTAAAATAATATAATTTATGAATCTCTCAACAACAGCCAGAAAAAAATACATATATGTTTTTTTTTCTTCTTTTAGCCGAATTTATTTATTGGTAAAATCATACAGAATATTATTATTATGATCATCTTCAAGAGATGAAAAAAATAAAACCATGAAGTTTGCCAAAAAAATTTAAAAAAATAAAAACAAATTTTTTTTTTTTTTTTTGTATAATTGGAAGACATCAATATAATTGTCGCAGCCTGTTTTACTTGGACCATTATGGATGATTACTTCACACAGAGGCCATAAAAACATTTGTTTTATCGGGTCAAAAATACCTTGAAGGTATTGAAAATGTTAAGAAAATTAATTCTTTTTATACTTGCATTTGTTGCATGTATCAGTTCCTTTTTTGTTTTTTTTTTTATTTGCGTATAAAAACAAATTTTTTTTTACTTTGTTTTTGTCTTTTAAATTTATTAATTTTTTTCAATTTATTTGTAATTTCGCTTAATATCACGTACCGTAGGTATAACATTGTACAACATGTCAGATATTTTCTTTTCTTGTTTTCATCTTTACCATTTGTAGAGGAACCCCATATTTATAATCAAACAAAAAAAAAAATTTTTTTTTTTGAAAATAAAAAATTAAAAATTAAATAAAAACAAATTGATTTTGCCAAAAAAATTCAATAAGAAAATTGTATGTGTGTTTTTTTGTGTTTTAATATTAATTTTGTTTTCCTTCTTCTTCTTTTTTTTTTGCGTAGGATTTTATAAGGCACACAAGATTGCCGAGAATACGAGTATAATATATCGTTGGTGATAATATAAATTTGTTTTTTGTCGTCATGTTACATTGATACATGTGATATTTATTTTTTTTAATTAATTGATACGATTTTGGTTATGTTTTTTGTTTTTTTTTTGTTTTTGTGTGTATGTATGCTTATAATCCTGTTGTATGTATAATTTTTTAAATTGAAAAATTTTAATTATTATATTTGGAATATTTTCATGTTTGGACATTGTATTTATTTTTATCAATGTCGGAATGATGTAATTTTAATTTGAAAAAAAAAAAAAAAAAAAAAAAAAAAGGAATTTGGTTATCAATTAAAATTTAAATTTTGATAATTTAACAAAAAATAATGTTGAATAATCTTTTTGAAGTTATAATTAAATTTGTGGTAAATTATATACCTACTTATGTTTATCAAGAGACGATATTGAATTTTTTGACAAATTAAAACAATTAAAATTTAAATTGATAAGAATTTCCACATTATATTACCCTGAATCTCCACACGCTTGATGTATACTCTTATGGATTGTTTTGTTTAGCACAATTTTGTGATAAGAAAACAGATTTACTGTCTTGTTTAGAAGTCAAATAAGATGGAAATAAAGAAAACATATTACAAGAGTACGCAAGTTTTTCAAGTTTATATTTAAATTTTAATTGTATAAATTTGAAGCTTCTGAAAAAGAAAAAAATAAATGATTGAGACTTCCGTAAAAAACACACATGAAATGACTCCTCTATGGAAACATATAAAATTTAAATGTGCTAAAAGGGATTGTGCATTTTTTTAAAAAAAAAACTAAAGTTTTTTTGTAATTCGTACAAAATGTAAAACTGCTTTGCATTCGAAAAGATTAAAAATATCACTAAAATTTCCTTTAAAATAATTCATGGTTCAAGGTCTATATTTACTTTCCTTTTATATCAATAAATAAAAATGTGCTCTGATTTATAAAAATAAAGTCCGTTAAAAATATAATGGAATCATTTAATCATCGAAAGTTATAATGGTGCCAAAATTTTTTACACATCTGATGGTTATTTTTATGTGATTTTATGACACTTTTTTTCATCATTAAAAAGATGAAAAAAAATTCGAAAAATACTCAAAATTATATCCTTAATACGTTACAAATCTAAAAATATAGTATAATGATTTGTTTTTTTTTTTCTTTTGGTTTCACATAATTTATTCGACATACTTTAAATAATAATTTCGTATTTTGTGTGTATTATATTTCGATATAAAAATATTACATTTTGAAAATAAAGTCATAAAATTTACACACATGTATGTATTGTATAGATATCCATACTCGTATATATACAATATTTTTTTTTTTTTTTTTTGTGTCTTTAGAACATAATGATAAAATCGAAATTTTGTATGGCCTTTAAAATTTGATAACCGATAATTTTGATGCAATTAATATTTAATACAACATCAAAATATTGTTTTTTTCATCTGAAAAAAAAAAACACAACGCAAAGAGAGAAATTTTATCCACATAAATTTCTACGAGCCAAAAACAACCAAAAAAGAAAAAAATAATAATTTTAAGAAAAAAAAAGCTTAAAAGGAAAATAATCACGCCCTTAGCAAAATTATCTTTGAAGTTAATTATATGCCAATATTATGTATGTAAGCACATAAACTATATATAAAAATCAAAAAATCAAAGGAAAAAAAAAACTACCTCATTATTTTTTACACGTATTCATCATATGTTTTTATGAGCATTATTTTAATAAATTTTATATATTTTTATATTATTTTATTACATATACATACATATATGCATAGGAATAACTTATATACAGATATATGTGTGTATATATATAAATGTCCCTTACATATATTAAAATTGAATCACATGAATCACTTTCTCTTCAACGTTTCAATATAAAAAAAAAAAACTAAATACCTTAACGTATGTGCATAACAATATCTGTTGTAGTTTTTTTTTTTTAATTTTAAATTTTAAATAAACGTTTTTTAACAAGTTTATGATTTTTCGTATCTCATATATTTTATATCCAATTTTAAATTCCTGTCATACAGATACGTTTCCACAAAAAAAAAATAATAATAAAAAGATACAAAATATCTTATTATCCTGAATTTGATATGAACCTACATAACTCTTTATTTTTCTTCTTCTTCTTCTTTTTTTCTTTCATTGATTTCATACCAAAAACAGATTTAGTGTTGGAATTTACACGCGTTTATAGCTTATAAAAAATATCTGACAACAAACGAAAAAAAAAAATCATCCCAAAAATAAAATTTTTACAGATAACTACATATATAATTTTCTCATGACTGATTTATTTATTTGATTATCCATATTTACTCTTACTGTTAATTTAAAAAAAAAAAAAAAAAGAAATACATATATTGAGAAAAAATCGATAATATTTTGAAAATCAAAATTTATAATAAACACAGAATACTAAAAAAATTCAAGTACAGATACATTTTATTAAGTACTGTCATATAAACCAACAACAAAAATTACTAAAATAACAGCAGCTACTATTAAATTGGGTCGTCCCGTTAAAATTTCAAATAAATAAAAAAAAAACAAAAACAGAAAGAAAAACAAAATAAAGTAAATCATTATAATTCAAATTTATTTTACAAGTTAAAATTATTCTAGTATCTGGTATTTCTTCTTATTTTTCTTCTTCTTCTTCTTCTTTATATATTTGTATATTTCCATTTTTAGATACACTTTAATTTTAAATTCGAATTATACATTATAAGTAAAATTTTCTAATTTCCATTTTTGGACTTTTTTGTTTTCCAATAATGCAATCGAAATCATCAACACTTACACTTTTTTTTCTCCTTAACATAAAATACTGAATTTTCTTTATTTATTTTTCTACTATTTCTATTTTATTTTTTTTGTAACTTGATTTTATTATTATTACATTTATGATATTATAAAAGTATCTAGTATCTTTGATGATGATGATGATAAACTAATACTGGCACGTGTTAAAATTTTCTTTTTGAAAAAGACAAAAAAAATATCCTGAAGCATTTATGCAATTATCTTTTGACCATATACATGACATTAGGATGTATTTTTTTTTTTTTTCAATTCTTTTTTTCTTTCCTCTTTTTGATTTGTGAAAAATATAAAAAAAAAAAACCAAAAACAACAAAAAAAAAGTAGCAGTAAACAATTTTATGTTATTTTATTCATCAAACTTGCTGAATTAAAAGCTTTTTACATTTACATTTTCTTTATTTGGTATTTTGCTCTAAATCCATTTATATGTATGAGATTGTTGAACATTTATTATAGACCATCATCATCATCTTGAATTTATTCGTATTAGTTTTTTTTTTCTTTTGCAAAATCCACCAGTAAAGACTAGAAAAGTTGAAAAACTATTTCAAGTTGAATTGCTGTCGGCAAAACGTCAACATTTTCAATATAAATACATTTTACAATTTATTTTCATTTTTTTTTCTCTTCCTATCCTTTCTGTATTCCTCAAGAAAAAAAAATGTTTTTTCTATTTTCTTGTATCTTTTTTACTTTTTCTTTACCCTTTAAATATTTGTCTTCTTCTTCTTCTATATTGTATAAGTATATTCAAAAAGAATTGTAATGTGTATTACTTGATCGACAGAATAAATTTATTTTAACAGCATTTAAAAAAAAAAAAAAAAGTACGTCGAATAAGCAAGAGTAAAATTATTTTTCTTGTATGTCAGATGAATTGCAGAAGAAAAAAAATTGTTGTTGAAAATCAATTTACCGAAAAACCTAAAAGTTTTACACATGCACAATAAGATTATTGAAGACAAGCAATTTGTTTCGATTACCATAAGATGTACATAAAGAAGTATGATATTAACTCTATAGTGTAACATTATTTTAATGTAATAGGGTGGCTTGAAAAACAAAATTAAGTATACTTCTCACGTGCACGAAAGGTCAACACTTGTACCTAATGAACGTCATAGGTTTCTGTCCTGTTTTGTCCTTTTATATCAATTTGTGATGCCTTTAAATCGTTGTTGATTTTCATCACCTACTATGCCTTGATCAAAACGGCGCTTTTAGTGCTAATTGGGTCTTTCGAAAGATTTCGAGGGCCGCCACGTCGCAATGCCTTGATGGTCAGCATCTCTTCTTATAACTTCACTGTGCCAGATTCAAATTATTAAGCTTGATAAGTACTAACATTGAAATTCACTCTGATGCTTATCCTAAGAAATTTTCTACAATATTTAGTTAATTTTTCCGAATATTCGGAATTTTTTAGAAATACAAAGTTCTTGTACTCATCAAAAGCTCATTTAATCAGAGACTACTGTGTGAATGACTGCACTAAATGCAACAGTATTTTTTACTCTACATTACCACTTTCTTTGAGCATGCTAGACTTCAAGCTACAACCAGAAAACAGCGATTTTTTTCCTATTTCTGTATGTCGCTGTTGACACTTAAATTTCCTTTTTAAATTTAAAATAACATATTTTTTAAAAGTTTTAATAGCGTTTCCTTGTCTGGTGGTAGCTCTTTTTCAAACTTTGAAAACTACAATTTTTTTAAATCAATGCAAATGTATGAAAATTTCGATACCACCCTCTATAAATAAAATGCATTTACGCGTAAAATCAATAAGTATCGTGTCAGTTGCATTAGATCAATAAAAATGTGCGTTGCAATCATTTAAAATTCATGAAATTTTTTTATTTTATTTTATGTACATTAATTCTACATTCAATATATTGTATGATCAAGTGCATTGGGTTACACATTACAAATTTATAAATATTTGATTTTAGTTACATTTGATATCTGGCTGACGAAACTTACTACCGTTGTTGGTTTTCGTCATCATCTCATCATCACTGAGATGTTGTTATAATGCTTCACTGATAGCACGTTTTTCTTTCTTTCATTTGTATTTTTTTTCTATTTTTTGGACTATCATTCACTTTTTAAAAACCATATATCAACCAGATTTTTGTTTAATAAAACGGATGAGTTTTCAATGAAAAATTTTTACTTTTCACTAAAAATTGCGTAAAATCACATCAAAAAGTATATAATATCCACATTTTATCTATTTTTTTTTATACTAAAATGGCTTACATCTACATACATGCACATATTATCAACAAAATAATAAATAAATAAATAATAAAATAAAACCCGCTATAGCAAAACTCGATTTTCTGATTTGATCCAATTTTGGTAAATTTTATGCGTAATCGTATTGAATGATAAATTTATGTGTCAATTTTGATGGATTGAATGAAATATATACTTTATATGGTGTATAAAAGGATTTAAGAATTTTATTTCGTACATTTTTTTTTGTATTCATTTTTCAGTTATTTGTTTACTTTTTTTTGCCAATATTTATTATGTAAAATTCAAGCAAAAAAAAAAATTAAATAAATCACAACAAATAGAATTTTAAAATTTTATGAATAAATGAATTTTATTTGAACTGGAAATTCAATTTGTTTATACGATAATATGTTTATGTATGTTGTAATAAACGAGAAAATGAAATAGCAACAACAACAACAAAATAATAGATATTCAAAATAGATACGATAAAATGAATAACAAAATAGACAAATAAGTTGAATTTTTTTAAATTTTTATTCTCTTATTTTACACAAAATTCCTTGATTAGATTAAATAGATATATTGTACATATGTATGTAGGTGTTTAGTTTTTCTAACACAAAGTAAAACAATTTAAAATATTATTGTTTCTCTTTAAATTAGTTCATTGTCCTTCGTAGTTTTTACAATGTCCGTAACCAAGATACTTGTATTCTGCAATTGAATTTATTTTTGTTTTGTTAAAGAGAAAATTTGAAAAAATACTCAAAAAAAATAAAATGAAAATAACTAACCTGGCTTTCCTTCATTACGTAGATCACAATTTGTAGCTTCCAATTCACATTTATTTCCGAATGTTTTCCTTTCTGAGCCAAGTTCTCCACAACGTGGACTATAACTGAAAGTACATATTTCTGGGCAGTCGTTTTCTTCAATAGGCACAGCAACAGTAGCTACATAAAAACAATTTTTTAATTAATAAAAAAATTTTTAATTTATTTTGGAAAAAAACAATTTTATTTAACTCACAAGCTACGAAAAAAACTGCGAATAAAACACAAAATTTCATTTTGATTTTTAGAGAGTTTTATTAAGCGGAATTTCAAGAAACAAAATTAAACTGAATTATAAAGGAGAAGTTTGTTTAATTTATACTTTTTTGTTTTTTCAAAAATTTGGAAAATAATGAAATTGATAGTGATTCTTAGAATAAAACAAAAAAGAAAAAAAGAAATGTTTTAACACGAGAAATTACACAATCTTAATTATCAGCTCAAATGCGAAAACAAAAAAAAAACAAAAAACCGGGATGATAATCAACACGGGTTACCTAATTTAAAAAAAAAAAAAGAACATTGTAACATTTTCAAAATAATTTTTTGATAATGTTCAACTCGTGCGAAACTTTTTTTGTTTGTATTCTAAAATCATTATCATTTTCTCCTTTTTCCAAATTCCTAAACAAAAAGTAAACAATATATAAATTCATGATATTTTACAATTACAATTCGAATTCAGTTTAATAATTATTTTTGTTGAAATCACACTTAACAAAACAAAATAAATCAAAATGAAAATTTGTATTTTATTCGCACTTTTCTTTGTAGGCTGTGAGTTAATAAAAAATTATGTTCTATTGAATTTTTGTTAATTTAAAAATTTCTTGTAGTCGCTTTCGCTGTGCCTGTTGAATTTGAAGAATGTCCATAAGGATGTGTTCGACATATTCAAACACAATGTGCAGAACTTGGTTCAGAAAGGAAAAGATTCGATAATTATTGTCATTTTAGAATTGCAAACTGTGAACAACGTAGAAACGGAAAACCTGGTAATTATTTTTGAATTTTTATTTTCGAATTTTCTATTTAAAAAACAAAATTTTTGTTAAATTTAATTACAGAATATAAACTTGTAACTTGTGACATTTCCGAACTAGATAGTTCAAATATAATATATCTTGACGAAAATTTAAATGTTGTAAATTAGCAAAGACATGTGTAATATGGTAATAGTTAATTTATAATTCTTTATTAACTGTTCAATGTAATTTTTACGCAAATAAAAACAATTTAAAATAGATTTATTAAGATACTGTATGTTTCTTTTTTAACACAAAAAAATAAAATTAATTCAAAAAAACTAATCATTAATCGCAATTTTAAAATCTCTTTTATTTCTATAAATCTCTTCTTTTCTTTTTCACCATTATTTACCATTTAAATATTTTTTTTTCTTCTTTTAATTTAAAAAGATTTTCACTTATAAATTATAATGTATTTATAAAGTTATCATAGCCTTAATAATAAATTTTCGGCAAAAAAAGATACAAGTTTCTTATTTTTATTCTTTTTTTAAATAACCAAAAAGAGAACCAAACAAAAAAAAAACACCATAACCAATAATCAATATATTATAATATTATGGTAAACACCATATTTTTTGATTCCTTGGTAAAAAATAAAAAAAAAATCTTCATAAATTACAATTAAGATACATGCAGTTGATCTCAATTGAATTATGCACACTTGGAGGCAAAATGCAATAAAAAAATATTCTGTATTTTCCCAATTTGTTTTTTTTTTCTTTAATTTTTAAGAAATAAATTACATATCATAAATTAAATATTTTTTAAATATTAACAAAACATTTTGAAATTATAAATCTGGTGTAATGTATTTTGGTAATGCATATACGAGGTCCTATATATACATACATATGTAATTGCACATGTTTAATAAAAAAAAAATTAAAAAAAAAAACAAGGATAACAAAAACAAAAAATTCATTCGCAAAATATTTATATTTCTTGATTTGTGTGACTTTATATCAATTGAGTCAAATTTATAAAAAAAATTTTTGTACATCATCGTTAACCTACCTAAATTTTTAATAATAAATATAGTGGTACTAAATTGACAGGTACATTGTGGGGTAATTGAAGAAAAGAATAATTACAATTTAAAATTTTGATAATTACTTTTGTTGAAGCAACAAACAAATATCTCATAATTGATTCTTTTTTTTTTTTTTAAATAATCTTTATAAATTAATTATTTTTGAATTGTACTTTTTCATAATTACAGTCACATTATTTTCCCTATAATATTTTTACACGTAGGTACATATACAATTTCTTTTCATTTTAAGTCTTTAAAAATTAATATTAAGAACGAAGAAAATGTTGGTAATTATTACATTTGCCATCTCAATTAAGGCAAGTCTGAATTAGCTGTGTTATTTTACAAGAATGTTAAAAAATATTTACAAACTAAGTAGGTATGTTCGTTTTTTGCCCTGAAAATTAACATCTTTGTGGATTAGTTCATAAATTTAATTGATTTAATCATACTCAAAAACCAATTAAAGTTCAAATCAAAAATTTCACCTGGATTTACCTAAACTTCTACGCCTTCTACGTCTATCCCTTATGCCTTAAATACCATTAGTTTTACCATTGTCTACTAGATGTCCTTTATCCAATCCAATTAAATTATTTTCTTTAAAATTCAATAAAGAATTCCAGGTAGAAAATTCTAATATCAAACTTTTAAACCAAACCAGACAAAAATTTTAAATCCAAAATTACCTTAGCAGAGATTGTTCCGTATTCGAGTTTTAAATTTTTAACGACCCTTAATAAGTAGTTTTTTGAAAAATATTTTTTTCTCGTCAAATGTTTTAAAACTTTCCACTTGAAGAAATGCCTTAGGACTTCAAAAAATAAAATTTAAAAAAATATCCTTGAATTATAATAACAGGATGAGATCTTCATTTCAAAATCTAGGTTAAAAAATTATACCAGTTTTTATATTTAGAAATTTCAAAATCTTTAATCTGCAAAACATAGCTACTTACTTTTTTTTTTCACTTTAAATTGCAAAAACTTAAATAAGAAAAAAGCTACCTTTTCCGTTCATTTAAATAAAATATGAAAAAAGAAAAAGTAATAGGTATGTATTTTATTTAACGATTGTGTGTGTGTGTGTGTGTTTTTTTTCCTTTATTTATTTTTAAATCAAGAAAAATACAGAAATTATAAATTAAAAATAAATTTGTTAACTCTTTCACTTGTAAAACTTTTAAATGATATATAATATGCACTTTTAAATTGTTTAACATTTTTCTTCTCTTATTTTTCTTTATACCCAATTTACAAAAGCAACAAAAAGAATATGGTTGTTATTTTGTTTTTTTGTCTTCATTTACAATAATTTATCTATCATCACATAAAGATGTTAGCAATCCAACACATCAATAATTATATCGACATTAAGTCATTTAACTCTAAAATGTGCATAAAGATAATTATCTCATTTTAACTCTAAGATCTTGATGATGATCATTACAATGCAACGTTGTTGCTGATTACATTCAATGAAAAAAAAAACAAAAAAATAGCAACAATAACAACCACAACAACAACATTTATATAGGTCCATTTAAAAGAGACTATCTATTTGTATATATACAATATACATACATATGAGCACTGAGCTCTACAAATCAGTATTTCTAGGTATGTACATACATATAATTAGATCATTTACAATTAACATTAATGATTTCGATGAAAATGATTTCATTTTAATTGCATTCATTCATTCAGTTGCAAACAACAAAAATATTCATAAATACATAAAAATGCATATTTTTTTATTATACACACTATAGTACATATGTATATGCACTCATGTGATTACACATTCTGTACAGATTATGTGGAAGAAAAAACATAAAAACTAATGAAAATGTAGTTGTTGTTTTTTTCTTCTTCAATTTTTTTTTTAAATTTATGATATAATTGCGTTAAAATTAGTATTTTTTACTGCATTTAATGAATGATTTAATTTTAAATTATAAAATTCAGTTATATTTTCAAGTTTATCTTCTTGTATACAAGTTATTGTTACAATTTATCTGAAAGAATATAGTTTTTCAGTACAATAGTCTTTTTTCATCTTCTAAGCAACAAGAAAAAATAAAAATTGACCATTAAACTGGAAAAAGAGATGGAAAAATTAACAACCAATTTCTAAAGAATCTTGAATAATTTCAAAAACAATTTTTATTTTTTTTTTTTTTATTTACAAGAATTTTTTTTATTAAAGCAAAACAAACCGGAAGACACAATATTAAAGATACCCTTACATTTTAATTATAATAAAATTTATATCTTATTCTAAAATTATTTACTTTATCTTAAAATTTTAAATATCACAGTACGTTACACAGAGATAAAGCTTTTAAGTAATTTTTATCATCATTGATGTTCTGATAATGTCTTAAACCAATAAGATACTCATAATATCCAGAGTAGCTCTAGTTGACAGTCATAGTTGTAATAGTTCACAAAAAAAGTTGAAAATCACCACAGTGCAGTCCATGGCACAAATTTTGCTGCAACGATATCTAAAAATTTTCTTGACCTGATGAAATCTAAATCTTTTATTGATCGTACCCACCAGTATTAGATTTTTATCTTTTTTGTGTGCAAGAAAATTTTGATGTTTAATGATGATTTGTTGTTGTTCTTTCATTAGCGTTGGTATATCTATAACAAGAAGCAACGACTTATGTAGCCTCTATAAAGAGACTCGATCCTTAGAAGGAACATCAACTAACTTCCAGTAGAACTTAACTAGAACTGTGAATATTTTTAAAAATTTGTAGAATTTATATACTATGTAGTAGTCACCCCCACTGATATTTTTTCACATCCTTCTGAATTTATTTTTATTTATCTTTTTTTTCAATATCTGATGCTACAAAACAAGATTGTTAACGTTCATGCTACCTTCAATAAATTTTGTATGGTGATTTTGTTTTAGGTAGTTTTTTTCCTGAATGTTCGAATTATAAATTTTTGTGTGTGTCAAAAATCTAATAAAAATTTTCATGTTCTAATGGGTAACAGATTTTGGTTAATCAATATTTCCAAAACAAACAAAAAAATTAATTATGAGCTTTATAAATTTGTTTTTGAAGTCCAGTTTATTTATTTATTTATTTATTTATTAGCTAACATGAACATATTATACACTAACTGAGTTTTATTACATTTATTCAATAAATACATAAAAACAACGAAGTACATAATAGTAATTAATTTGATTTAAAATAATTATAAACTAATACATTGAAAAAGAAAAAAACAAATACGAATTTGACTAAAATCCAATAATGGGTAATTTTAAGTTAAAGATCTTGGAGGCACTAGTTACCATAAATTAGTTCGGTGATAACCAAACATTTGAATTAGCTCTCAACGCTCGAGGAAATATACATATTAATACTTAATAAACTTAGCAGATCCAGTGAATTAACCCTTCCTGTTAGTATGTTATAATTAAAATAGATCTGGTAAGATTTTCTTCTATTTTTTAATGACTGAAATCATATGTAAAAGCCATAGCCTAGCCTCATATCATTGTGGGTCATATGTATACATTCAGTTCAGGGCGAACTCCTTACTGCAAATTTTAAAAATTATTTTCTGGACAGACTTAAGACGATTAATATTACACTCATAGCAAGATTCCAAACCATAGCACAATATTCAAGTATAGGACGAACCAGTACCAGTAATAAAAATAGCGTTTTAATCACATACGGATCTCTAAAATCCTTAGTTCATCTTTTTAAAAATTGTAACATATTATTTGTTCTGGAAACTGTTATATCATTGGTCTATGGAAATTAAGTTTCGAGTCCAAGTAAACTCCTAAATCTTTTATATGTATGTATAGTCAAGTTTTTCAAGTGCAATACCATTAATATTGTAATCATAAACATAAATAGTTGCAGTCCTTACGCGAAAAAAAAGAACATAAATGTATATGATACTTATATTTATCGAATTAAGACGATAACAATGTCTTTACTATCAAATAAAGAATCATGAAAATTTGGAGTTGTAGTTAATCAAGTAAATATCACATCATTATTGTTAAGGTATTGAAATTTATTTTCGAATTAAAAAAAATAAGCCATTTCAGGTGGGATTCTTCAAATCAAATAAAGGCACTTCGTATTAAGCTTTGACACACTTTCATCAATAACTTGTTTCAAGAATCATACATAGACAGAAAGTTTAAATTCCACTTTTTATTTTAAGACCACTTTCATGTAAAAAGAAATAAGAAAATGTCCTTTCTGAATAAATTTCACAAAAAGTTCAATATTGATATGGAAAATTGTTCATAATTCTTGACATCCAATAAAATTCAAGGCGAAAATCAGTCGAAATTTTTTTTTCGACTCAGCTTGACTTTTGATATAGTAGGATATATGATAATTTAGGACACTTTTATTTCAAATCTAAAAATGATTCTTATATTAAGCTTCTCGTTTTAGAAATATGTACAAATTTTTAAGATTTGAAAAAAATCCAAATTTCTAGAATTTTCCTTTAAAAAAATCATGCAAAATATTTTTTAATCCTACGAAGAAAATAACATGTCCTTATTTCAAAAATTATACATGAACAGAAAGTAGATGCAATTGTAAACTAAAACTTTGTTTCATAAAATCAATAATATCCTTAATTCAATTCTTAGAAAACCAAAAATTAATTCAACCGTAAAGTATAGGGTATTCATGTTACTAAAGGATACTTAAAACACGATTATTTTTATATTTCGATGAAATAATTGTAAATATATAATAAATAAAATCACATCTTGTCAATCAACATCATAAAATACTAGCTTGTATTTTATTTTTTCAAAATGTAACAAGGACGTACATATTTCGATCATTCTATTTGAAAAATAAGCAAAATACAAAAAACAAGAAAGGATAATGAAAAGAAATTTTTGTTTTTCTTTTGTAATTGTACGTTATTGACAAGATCTTTTCAGTTATTGTTGGAAAAAAAATTGATCTTATCTGTGGATTTACAATTTCTTTTTTTTTTTAAAAGCAAAAAATAGTCCTTAAAAAATCTATAAAAATTGGCATTGATGGCTATTGTCCACACATATATTAACCCGAATATGATGGAGGATTTATACATTTTGTTTCCTTTTTTTTATCCCTTCTTTATCAGTTTTCATCATCAAATTCATCAATATTGACTACCTTCAATTTTCTTTTTTTCAAAAAGAATCCTATTCTTCAAACATCATTATAAGTTGTGGATTTTATAAGATAAAAAGTATTGTCCAAAAAAAATATTACCACATTATAAAGCATCATTATACGGTATTATTATTGTTTTTTTTTTTAGAAGTAAAAATTCTCCTTTTCTATTTCTGTAAATATCTGGTACTTAGAATTTACTAAATATTTAGATCGGATGGAAAGATATAAGAAATATCAATTGAATGTTGTGCGTACATTGTTCACTGTTTCATACTCAAAAAAAAAAAAATTATAAAATGTCCTTTTTTAAAAAAAATACTGATGCTTATCAACTTATCTAAAAACTCATGAAGAATAATAATGATAATGTGGATTCTACTTGAAGAAAATAACAAGATATCGTGTAGAATCACGTACATTATAAATCTTTTAACATATCAAGAGAAGAAGAGAAAATAAAGTTAGAAAAAAAGATACAAATGAGACACTACGTAGAAAGGCAACAAAATAAAATAATCAAAATCACAATCGGTGATAGTAATTTTTTTTTTTTTTTTTGATAAAATAAAAAAGAAACTAAATTATCCTTTAAAATTAAGAGAATAAAAAGTGTATATGGATGTTTTAACTAAACAATCAGATAATTATCTATTTTTAAGAAAAAAATGACTTACTGTAACTAACAAAAAAAAGCACCTGCAACGTGATAAAATTCAATGAAAAGTTTATCTGATCGAAGTGATATCGCATTGCATTAATTTCATTTAAAAAGGTAATTTAGTATAAAATTTTAAAAGAGGCTTTTTTGAATGAATACAGATTTATTTTTATGAGAAAGGAGTTTATTGGGACTCCATAAATTTGAATGAAAATTATGAAGTACAATGTTTTTAAATTCTAATTGGCTAGAACATCTTTTCTCCATATTTTAGAGGAATTTTTTATTGCAATAAAACTGAAATTACAAGGGAAGTGAAAAAAGGACGTTTTTTAAGTAAATAGGAGTAATACTGAATTCGTCATAATACTACACGTGTGATCTTTGAATTAAATTCTCATCTTTCAAGAAAATAAAAAATAAAACTAACATAAATAAAATTTAATAAATTGTTCGTGCTGGCTCCAAAGGAAATCCATATACCTTAAAATCTGAATAATTTGAAAAAAAAAACTCAACCCTCTAAAAAATTCCAAGATAAATTTAAAAATATTTTCATGACAATTTAAATCTCATTCTTTTTAAATTAAATTCCTTTTTTTTCGTCATTTGAATAAATTTAGTTTTTATGGAAAATTTTAAATTGAATTCAAACTTAGTACGGACAAAAAAAAGTTAATAACATGGGTGTATCACTTATTACAAATAAAATGTTAATCGATTACTTAAAATACTTGACACCTGGTCCTCAGGACATTACAAAAGAACAAATCACATATAAATGATAAACGTTCCTTTTCTTTTTATTCGTTTTTTTTTTATTTTTCTATGAAATAATAAAATTTCATGGAATCGTTTAAAATTTATTAATTTTGCTACATAATATCCAATTGGTGTCAAAAATTACTTTTAAAGATGTTCATAAAGAGCAATAATAATGTCAACTATTTTAAACACAACAATGATTTTTATCTACCTCTCGAGTATTTTTATTCATTTACCAGAAAATTTGACAATACATAGATTTTAATGGCCAAAGAATAGAAATCTATTGAAGTTAAAATTGATTTTTGATTATTGTTCATATTTCTTTAAGAGTTTCTTTTATTTTTTAACATATTTTTTTTACAAAAAAAGCAGAAAAAAAAGTAACAATTGAAGGTTTAACTTTGTAAAATTGAAAAATATTTGATTCCATTCATGAAAATTTAACGAATTAACTTCTTTTTTTTCTCTCTATTTATCGAAAAATTTTCTGTAAATGATTGTTGCCTTTAAATAAAGGATAAAATGTATGAAAAGATTTTCATTTACACCGAATAATTTATTATTAAGTACCGATGATGACGAGTAACTAAATAATGCACTATATTTGATTTTTTTTATAATTAACTTACCATCTGCTAGTTTCTTCATTGATTTTCAAAACCTTATTGACCATACATATTTCGTAACGAATCGATAATTTTCAAATTAACTCAATAACAAAAAAATAAGTGAATCGAAAATATAAGAATTTAAATACAAAAAGTTTGAATTTAAAAAAAAAGGTAGCTTAATAAATTGTCCTTTTTGAAAGCAACTTTATTGAAAATTATCACCAGAGAGACCTAATTAAAGAATATGTAGATCGTCATTGTTATCACTATGTACAAGCTAAAGCTTTTTTTCTAACTATCCTTATTTTTATTTATGGTTTTTTATTCTTAGTTTTTCTTAGAACAACAACGAAAAAAAAAAGTGAAAAAGTACTCCAAAGTGTCCATTATTTTTTTAAAAATTCAAAAACCACCATCACTATCGTTAGCATTTTAGAATATCCTTTGCGTTATCAATTTGTTTTTTTATACCCTTTCTTTTTTTAACGGTACAATTACTTTTTTTTTTCTTGTCATACGGTTTTTTTCTCTTTTCCAAAAACCATTACAACATTTACAACCCCATCGAACTCTGGCCTTCTCAATCATAAGTTCCAATTTGTGCTTGGTTTTGGACATTTTTCTCAAATTTTCTTTCTTTATAATTCGGAAGTATTAAAGACCGTCTAGATTGAATGTGCAATATAGAACATTAAATTCTATTAAAAATTATAATTCTTGAGTTTTGAATTTTTACGTAGAATCAATGAGTTAAACCAAAAGGACTTAAGAACTGTTTTTGTTTTCAATTTGTTAGGCTGCGTTTTTAGCTTTCTCAAAATTTAAGGAAACACCTTTGACACCTATTATTTGAAAATTACATAACGACAAATGAATTTTTGCTTTAAATTTTATGGTTTAAAAAAACAAAAAAAAAAGAACAATCTAAGGTTAACTAAGAATCGGCACTTATGTGAAGTGGATTCTAAAGTACTATTCAATGAAATTTTATTGTTTCTTAAAGGAAAATTCATTTATACGAGTACAATTCAATATTTTACACAATTTCTTTAGTACTTTTTTTTTCTTTAAAATTTTACGCATTTAAATAACATTGCAGGACATTTGTAATGTGAAACTGATAAATGGCAAGTTCAAATTATTTCCAACTGTTTTATTATACATTCGAAATTCATTCTGAATTCATTGATTTTCATTTTAAAGAATGAAGTGTATAAAATGTAAAAAAAAAAAAAGTAAGATAAATTGCAATTGAAACTTATTCAACCGTATCTCCTTTTTAATAAAATCGAGGATATTCTTATTCGAATTTATTTAAAAAGAGCATATTCTTTTTTTTCTTTCTTTATTCAATACAAAAGGACTAAACAAAGAAATTGGTCCTCGCTTGTGCTATGTTTTTCTAAATAAAAAGAATTTTAAGTTTATTGTTCAAAACAAGATAAACATTTTCAACAAAAATTTCACTCAATTGTTGAGCAAGTTGAATAAAAATTTTGAGTAAGAAAACTTCAAAAAATACTCAAACGTTTTAAAAACGCAGTCTGCCGTACAAAGGACAATCGCGTCAATTACATTTTCACTCATTTTGACTTAGATATATTTATGATATAATATATAGTTATACATATGAACTAGTGGAAAAATTAAATTATATATATAATATATAATATATAGACATATTTTTTAATAGAGAATTTTTCCTTCAGTTCATATATATAACTATATATTATATCATAAATATATTTAACTCAAAATGAGTGAAAATGTAATTGACGCGATTGTCCTTTGTACGGCAGCGCTACTAACATGGTGACGTAAGAGAATTCTGAGACAATAATTTTAAATATTTAGTTGAAATTTAATAAATTCCGATTAAAAACTCAAATATTAACTTTCAACACGTTTATTACCATCATAAAGATTGGAAATTTAAGCTGTTGCGTACTTTTTTCTAATATTCATTAACAGACTATAAAAAAAAATGATTTTTAGAATTTACAAGGTGTTTCTTTCTCTAAAAAGTCTTTACAAAGTTCTGTCATTAGTTTGTATATTTTAAAGTTCAAACTGCTTAAAAGCTTTAACAGAAAATAAATTATCCCAAAAAATTTGTTACTAAAATATTTGAAACAATACTATTTTTCTTTTTGGATGTCAGTACAGGCAAGATAGGCATACTTTTCTATAATATTGTTTCAAAAATTGTTTGAATAAATCTGTTTCGTGTGTGGGGTGATCAGATCTCAATTTCAATCGAGGGAAATCTTTTAAAAAAACTCATCGGGTACTGCCTCCATAAGCACAATACTGACTTCCAAAAAAAAAAAAAACAATACTATAGGGCTTAAATGAAGTTGAGAAAAAATATCCTTTTAACAGGGCGATATTTTTATTTTTATTTGAGACCATTCAGGAATTATCGAAATCAAAATGCAACCCGATTTTATTCAGTGCTTAATTTAATTGAAAATTATTGCTCAAGCTAATAAACGTGTCTCTGCTAATAAAAATTTCTATCGAAATAGATAGATAGATAGATATATAATGGGCTATTATTGCACTTCGACCAGTAAAGATCTTATCGAAATAGATACTTTGAATTAATTACACACAGAGAAAAAAATTTTTTCTCATCAAGAACATTTCTTTTTAATTTTTGTACAGTTTACCGTCCTGAAGACAAGCCGAGCCTACTAGAAAATCATTTTTTATAATTTTGAAGCTATATTTTATTACATAAAATTTATTACATATGTACATATTTGCTTTATATTACATAAATACATGCTAAAAATTGAATATCTAAAAGACCTAAGGTAAGTACATAAGTTCTCAGCACTCGATTTTCTTTCATATTCTAGCTTTTTAGCACCTTTTTGCAACATCCAGATGAAATTTGCCATATTTCGATATTTTCGGGCAAGAAATTTGAAAGAGAGTGGAGAAATGGAGCTCCAACGTTTTTAATGTAAATACTTGACATGCTTCTATTACCGCAGCAGTCTTATTTGGGATCCAAAAAAATTCCTTCTTTTATTTTGTTCCACTGAGTCTGGAGAATTTCTTACATAATTACTAAAACCCTTTAGGATTTGTCATAGACATTAGTTCTAGTAGCTAGTAGTTCTGCTTTATCTTCTGATAAACATTTATTCCTGCTTAGTCAAATCGTTCTGGTTCTGATTAATTTTTCCCAGGCACGTAATCAGTTAATTCCTTATAAACTATCGATACTTCCAGTAGTTTCAAATTCCGTTTCTTCCGCTAATCCTTGAAAACAGCTTCTTCTGCTGATTTTGGTACTGGTAGTAATTCATCGTGTGATTGCAAGCCCTAAGAAGAGTTAACTCTGGACATTTAATATGATGCTTCATTCTACAAGTAAAACACAACAGTCTTCCACATGGTCCTTCGGCTCTTTCCACACTACCGGTTGAACAAAACGTATGGGACTTTTTTCTTCTATCCAGCCAGTCTTTTAATACACTTGAACAGGATGTACAAATTAGATGGGGCCTAGGGCCCCAACTAACTTGTCGGTTGAAATTAAGTTGGTATATTTTCTAAATATCTTCCATGAATTTACGTTCATGTCCTTCAAGGATATACAAACCACACACAAGGATTATTTCTGCATTTTCGCGCCATAAACGAAACGATTCATTTTTTTTGACTTCACAAATTTTTAAAATATAAAATTTATAGCTTGACGGTTAAACTACACATAAAATATTGATAACATCTTTACCTTTTTCACCCTCCTACGTTTCCCATAACTCTTCTTATTTTTACCATCACTTTTGTGTAGTCATAATGTAATAATTGTAATTAATCTTACTAAAGTTTATACAGGTAATACATAAAAGTGAGTCATTGCTTCATCTCAAAAACTATATGTACCTGATAGAACAAAACTATTAACAGATTTCAAATTATAAAGTTATAATAAATATGAAAATTATTTTTATGAAAGAGATATAATTTACTCTGATGAAAATTGCTTGTAGACCAATGTTTCTATTATAGACCTGACAGTACTTTCAGTGTAAATAACATAATTTTTTAAAAATTATATAATTATCGATAATGCAGTTCAGGCACAGTTAAAGATGTACCTACTTAAAAATAATGATTAAGATTATTGTCCACTTTTTTGCAACAAAATTGGCATTGTGTAAACATCGTTTTCAATTTTTTCAATTGCTTACATTAGGCATGTTCTTCTCCAAACTCATCAAATAAAATCGTGACCGCTTATCAAATTTCAAATTTTGATTTGAAAAAACAATTTTTTAAATGAACTTCTCATAACAAATTTCATTACTCTCATTAATTTCAAAAAGGCCAATAACTTCAAAGCCAATTAGATTTGCTTACATTATTTTTTTTTAACTAAAAACACCAATTTTCAAAACAATTATGTTTCTATTTTTTTTTTTTTAAATTTAAAATCAAAAAATTTTGCACTAATAAAAATGAATTTTATCCTTTATTAAAAACTTTTCTGTTGGTAAAAATCAATTTCAAGGTATTAATACAAATAACAAACATAATATTTTTTTTTTCTAATGATAATTTAGTAAAAACAAATCTATTTGAAAAAAAAAATTATTTTAAACAAAATTCTCAGTGTTAAGTACTCGTGTATAATTTAGTTTTGGTATAAATGAATAAGCGCGTAAAATTTAGCGTTTAAATTAAAATTTCTAGGTTTAACACCTGGAAAACTAACATATTATAGAATTGCAATGATACGGAACAAATTATAAAATTCGAAATAAAAACCAAAACTAAAAGAATACAAAACAAAAAAATCAAAAATATATAAATGTGAATTCTCATAAAAATTATTTCTTATGAATTTTTCATTTTAAATATAAGATCCTTTCAAAAAGGCCAACAAAAAAATCAAAAAAGAAGAAAACGACGACAATATAACGAAAAAAATGTAACATAAAAATGGAAAATGATCCTTTGAAATCATTAAATTTGAAATGCGTAGCAAATTAAGGATGCTGACTATATAATTGAACTTAATGTTAAGGAGAATGATTTTTTAAAAGAAATACACAGATTATATTGAAAGGATGGTTTTCTGTTATTATTTTTTTTTTTTTCTTCTTATAAATCCGGGTTACCGTAGCAAATTGTTACAAAATTTTCTATTTTAAATTGAAATTCGAAGAGCAGCTGAAACTTTTAATTTTTAAAATTCATAATTCATGTTGTTTATTAAAAATATGATTTTTAATTGTTGTGTTCTTTTTTTAAGAAAGTAACTTTCACGAAAAATTAATACGATTTCAGTATTTTAATTAAGAAGAATTTCGCTAAAATTGAATTTTCACCAATTTATCTTTAAATTTACGAGCAAAAGAAGAAAACTTCAAAAAGTTGTCATAGTTTTGGGTTTTGAGTTTGAACAAAAATAAAAATTTGTCTTTGTTTCAATAAATTTCACCTGGTGAAAAATTTATTTTTGAAAAATTACAATAATAGAAAATTTTAGCAAAACGTTATGAATTCTACATTGACAAAGGAGCCGATCGTTACGGTATCATCAAAAGAATCTTTTTTTTCCATTTAGTTTTGTTGGTAAATTTCTTTGAGGAGGTCTAGTATATAGTAACCGACTTTGATGTCCTTCTAAAATGCAACAATTCTGTCCATTTTTTTTTTGTTTTCGAATATCCTGCAGAGTATTTAATATTTAATAATACGTTAAGTTTTGAAATTCCGAATTACCACCATAATTCAGATTCAAAGTTACATTATTAGAAAAGGTGCGTATAGCGGCATTAAATTGTGAAGATAGATCATCATTAACACGTGTAATACTTTTCATACTTTCGAACAACAAAAATACAAAACATTTACGTTATTTAACATGTGAGGTCGTTGGGGTAAATAAAACTCTATAGGTGATCATTGCTATGTAATTTAATGGGTTTTTCCAGTGGGTAGTAACCTTGTATTTTATTTTCTCAAAAAAAAATTATATTGATTTAGAAGTTGAAATCATGTGGTGATACGGCAATAAAGTAATTGGAATTGTTTTAAATTGGAGAAATTGTTTAAAGAACCAAAGGAAAATATTATTATGTTTCATTGATGCGATTTTAATTACAAATATATTTTAGGTGAAAGACTTTGTAATGAGAAGACTCCTTAGATGATTTAGGAAAAATTTATGAGATTTTATATTAGAGAAAAATTCTAAATTGTGATCCATTACAAATATAAGAATACAAATTTCAAAGTGAATTAATATAGATACACGTATTATGAGCAATCACTAAAATTTAAAAATTTTAGACAGAATTACAATATTAAGGAGGCCTCGGTTCGATTTAAGTTGTAATGCTTTTAAAAGCTTTAACCAGGAGACTTTTGTCTTCCACCTGAGAATAAATATTTTGATTATCTTCTACGATTTTTTACTGATAAGAATTATATTTCTAAGTCGTAAAAATTGGAGGTCAAATCCACCCATTTCCACTTTGTTTCAAGTTCATTTTGATTGAATTTAAGTGTTTCGGTAGTGTATTAGTTAGAAATTCTACAGAGTGACCATATGAATAAAATCGTTCTTTACTAACAAATTAATCGAACTTCATTTAACACTCCGATCTATGTTATCATAGATTTATCATTTAAATTAAATTTTACATACGCGGATCAATGTTAAGGAAATTTTTATAGATCTTTTCGTCCTTATAAAAAAGTATGTTTTCGGAAGACTAGGTAGTTGAAATTTGGCCAGAATGTTTTCTGAAGGGTTCTTTCTGTGTACTAGGGCAAAATTTATAGGGTAAAATGCACAAAACCGTTATTTTTCGCAAATTCAAGGTTTTTTCCCTTCTAGTGCGACCCTATTTATTTTTGCACTAATTTGGATAACGGGGTCCAAAGATATTTAAATTTGAAAATTGATTTTTGTCAAAAATGTACCAGACGCTTGTTAAATTTGCAAGACAATCAAATGTAATGTAAGTAAAATGAAGAACTTGGTTAACTCTAATATTCTTTTTCTATTTAAAGATTTTTTTTCTTCAATTTTTTCAAACTTTATGGCTTCTTATCACAAACCTTGTATGTATTAGAATAATTAAATAGAGAGCAATTTCTATCCTGCAAACCTTTGAAGAAAAAATTATTTCTATTTTCAATGCTTTTCAATGAAATGCCTACTTTTAGAAACTACTTAATAGTAGTACTCACAATGTGTGGAAGTTGATCGAAATTGTAGAAATAGTAGAAGAATGGAAAAAATCGAAAAAGAAACTTCCACCTCGAAATTATTTTATATGATTTTGACCCTTTTCCATTCTTCTACGATTTCCATTGGTTACACCATGTTTTTAATCGAAAAATCGAAAAATAGAAAAAAGTCAGCTGATCTGCATTATAGCAAATGTCAATTCGTGTATGTTACTTGACAGATTGCTGACAGTTTCAGATTTTTCGATTTTTTCCACTTCGACTTCTACATATTCGAAAAGAGTCCTTCATGATCTGACTCACTTCGAAGTGTTTGATGTTCCACAATTTCGACTTCTACGGTCAACTTCTACCGATTGTGAGTACTGCTAATAAGTGTAGATTATTTATATATTTTAAATTACGGATAATTTGATAATTCCTAGTGCTCTTTTTCAGGAATTATTCAATATTATAATTGAAAACCCCTAACAGGTCGGTATTAATATGTAAAACGCTCGTCTTTTATATTCCATAAATTAATTTAAACTCAAATTATGTTATTTTCAAAAATAATATGATCATAATCATGTCTCAAAATAAACATATCATAATTGAAAATTTTAAACTAATACATCAGATAATTTTTTTAAATTTATTTTTTTTTTTCTACCGAAAGAGAATTTATTATTACTTTATTCTTTTAAAAAATAATAATACTTATCACAAAGTTAGATTTTTTCGCCTCGTTTGATCTAAATTATGATTCTATGTAATCTTTCCTTATATTGTACAATTTCTTTTTCATTTTTACAATATGTAATTGAATACCTATGTGAAATTTTCATATGAAAAAAGGTCTCTATCTAATTTTTTTTTTTTTTTGCTTCTAAATTTCAATCAGTTTTTAGACATCTTGCAACTGGCAATCTTTTACAATATTATTATTATAGTGTTTTTGTTATTTCTTTTCTTTTTAAGACATTATATAAATAAAAAGGCATTAAATTCAATATAAATATAATAATACAATATTTAAAAATAAGAAATAATTTTTATTTGAAACTAAGATGGAATATTAAAAAAAAAAGTAATAGACAAAACTCAGCCTTCTTCAGAGGTTTGTTTTGTATTTTTGTATAATAATTTTTTTTTTTACCAAATTCTTTTTAATAATAACAATCTTGTTCTTACCAACATAATAGTTATATCCTGGTGTGATTATTCCATCAAATGGAACGACTTGATTGTGTGTTACCAAACAAATTTAAGGCTACCCAGAAAAAGAAAAAACTTTTTTTTTTCAACTATTGGCTTGTTGCGTAAACAATACTTTAAATGCTTACAAAATAATAATATAATGTTGTGTAGAACATGCGATGAAGGGATCGCGTCAAAAAACCAAAATTGAATAAGTAGTATCCTTTTCACAAAACATTTAATCTTTGCTCTTTTTCCATATATTAGATTTTATTTCTTTCTTTTTTTTTTTCTTACGTAGATTTTTATTTTTTTAACACAATAAATAAGTACTAAAGATTTAAAACATATTGTTAAAGACTTTGTTAAATTTTGTATTCAGTATATTGTGTTGTTGGAAATGGATAATGGTAAAATAAATTCACAAAAAAAAAAAATTAAGAATAAAAAATTAAAAGATTGTATTGTTAACCTAAAGGAAATTTTAATGAATAATGTTAACTCCTGCTGAGTAAGTAATATAACAAGCAGAATTATTATAAAACCTTTCAAGAAAAAAAGGAACGAGAAAAATGACATGTACAAAAAATTTCTAGAACGGATGAAAATTATGCGTCGATATTTTTTCCGTGTGAATTGCTAACCACTAGTCATTGGCAAAGAACGAATTCAAATGATGAACTGATGAGTTCTCTTAGTTTTCATTATTAGTGGAAAGAGTGACTTTCACAGCATGATTGAAAGTTCCGAAAACTTCAAACTATCAAACTTCAACCCCCACACCATTATAACCTAAAGGCAACTAACCTACTTATTCTTAGTAAGGTCTCTGCTGTTGCCCAGTCTTCTCTAAGATAAGACTACACATAGAACTTAATGGCAATGAGAATAAAATACATCTGTTCTCATCCCCCAGAACAGAGTGCTGAGTACAATGGACTCTCCTTTCTGAGTGCTCGTGGATGCCCAATTCACATCCCCCACCCACACAAAAAACAACAGCAAATAACCAATGTTCCACTACTTCAACCATTCAATTCGCTTTCTCGAACGTTATTCTCTTTAAGGCGAACTTTCCAAAAATTGACCTCATTAATTCCAAATATCGAAAAACAAATTCTAAAATTTTCTATTTAATTTTTTTTTCAAATTCGAAGCACAGTTCTTTCTTTTCAGGATTATTTTCAAAAAATATTTATACAAAAACATTTGTAAACATGATAAAAGTCCTGTATTGGTATATTATACCTCCTGAAATAGTCTCCTATTATTTCAAAATACAATAAAAAAACGTAAAAAAAAATATATAACAATAATAATTTATAATAAAATGAAAAGATTAGTATAATAGATGAAATTTTTGTCAAAAGTTCTTCCGTTTCTAGTATTTTCGTTTATTTTTTATATTTCATTTCACTTTATGTTTTTTTCTTTTTTAAATTGAAATGAATTGAAAATTGTTTGGTAGGACCATTTTTTTGCTTATCCCTCTTCACACATCATTGAATACGTTTATGCCTCAATATAAAACCATACATAGAATTCTTCTGAAGAAGGTTATTTTCTATTGATGCCTAATAAATACATTTTATGTTTAAATTTAAAAAAGAAATAAAAATAAAATAGCAGGTAAAAACGAATTATTAACAACAAAACAAAATAATAAAAGAAAAGGAAGAAGAAAAAAGAATAAACACAACAATAACAAAAAGTATCTTAATACTCTCTTATAAGGCAGAAATGATCCTCAAATTCTTAAATATCAAAATTAAATAATATAAGGTTTCAATTAGTAGCCCAGAAAAAATAAATTAAATAGAATTAACTAGATTTTCAAATAAACCAATATTCTATAGTAAATTACCATATTGATGTGATTGAATTGTATATGCATAATTTTTTTTTCCTTTTTAATCTTATAAAAACTTGACTTTGTATTATGTAAACGAAGTTTGAAAATAATTATGTACTATAGAAAAAACTAACATGTTTTAAAATTTATCATAAAACCTATATCAGTCACTTGAAAACGGAGTTTTAAAGTGTGTTGTAGATTTTAGCAAAACTTTAAACACAAATAAAACTATTTGCAATTGTCAAGATCAGTTCCAGCAACTATTTAGAGGCTCCTATATCAATATGCGTAGGTGAGTAGTGGACAAAGCGGTAGAGTCCTAGCTTCTGATGCTGAAGGTCTCGAGATCGAATCCGCCTAAGTTCACTCACCTTTGAATAAGTGCCATCAATTCTTTTTAGTTGAGTATAAGTGTTCGGTACTGAAGTAGTTTGGTGACTTTTTTTACTGACCGTAGGTAAGTCTACAAAACTATCTACAAAAACGGTACCAGTACTGTCATATACGAATAAATTCGTTCTCTATGAACGAATTCAGTGGTTCACATTCCACCTTAAACTGTAGGTGCATGTATGACAGAAATACGGCGGTGGCTGCAAGACAGTATGGTCACAGCCGCATTCTAGAGAAACTATCAATAGAATGGGCTAAGAAACCTACGGATTACCTCATTCCCAAGCTTTACCTTGAAAAGAACTTCAATGTGAAATTCCGCACAAGGAGAGAATGGAGACGAGGGTAAGAGATGGGTGATTACAATATTGTTATTTTCACGGATGGATCTAAGACGAACGAGGGTGTGGGAGCGGGAGTATTCTCAGATAACCTCTCCTTATTTATCCGATTACCAAACGATGCAAGCGTTTTCCAGGCTGAAACACTTGCTATCTTTGAAGCCTGCAGATGATGTAGAGAAACTGCTACAGCAGACAACAATATAGGCATTTTCACCGACAGCCAGGCCGCGATCGAAGCCTTGAACTCGGCGAACATCTTCTCTAAACTGGTAGCACAGTGCAGGGAACTGAAAGCCTTATTAACAGAAGCCGAAGAGACATTGCCAGGATCACGGCATGTATCACAGGGCACTGGCCAATAGGGGATCATGCAGAGAAAATGGGTATCCCCTTCAATACCAACTGTCGTAGTTGCAGGGAAGCCAATGAGAGAGAAACCCTCACTCACTACCTATGCAACTGTCCGGCACTTGCCAGAGCAATGTTCCAGACGTTGGGGAGCTTCTCCGTCAAAGACCTTGAAGAAATATCAAAAGTTACGGTAGGATACATTACACGATTCCTGAATGGAACAGGATGGCTATAGTGATCTACCGGTATTGCGTAAGGTTACGCGAGGTGTGGTATCAAAACGGCACTTTCAATGCTAATTGGGTCTTCGAAAGATTTCGAAAACCGCCACGTCAACCAACCAACCAACCATGACAGAAATACCGTCACGAATCCTCAATTCAGAAAGCCAAGGCTCGAATTGGGCTATTGCGTCACTGGATAATGATTTTAATATTCCTGATGGAGCACAGGGAAAAAATTGTGGAGATTACCCGTGCAACCTGTCGTGAAGTAACTTTGTCCAACTATATAGATGTTTATAGATATTGCACGATTTTCAAAGACATACAAAGAAGCTTCACGTTCTTTATAGATATCTAAATCCTGCTTTCAAGAGAATTATATTGCAGAGAGAGAAGAGAATTATAAAAATATTATGATATAGATCTATATCGATCCTTAACGAAGATTAAAGGGGAATATAGTACAATAAAGGGGAATAAAGATATCGACGATAACGAGATTCAAAGACAAAATCTATATTGATCGTTATCAATTTTCAAAGTATTTCAAAGACGGACAACGATCTATGAAGAATCGTCAAGAATCGTTATCGATCTTAAAACGAACAATTTATATTTACAATAAGCTCTATAGTCAGTACAGTGATGAATGGTGCAATGCAAAGAGGATGGCTTTATACACGAAGGTCCGTGGTTCGAATCTCAAGAGTAAATTTTTTAAATTGAATTGTTTTTATATAACATAAATAAATATAAAAAAAGCAAGAAAAAAAATGAAAAATAAAAAAAAAAGAAAAAAAATGAAAAAAAATTTTTTATGGTCTATAAATTCCGATAAAGATCTTTATCGAAATCTTTTACAGCTGACGTCGAATTTCGTGATTAAAATCGATGTCGATCTTAATCAAAACCTTGGTTTTTTCTATAAAGAGCTTCACGCAAATCTTTATAGTTCTTTATAGCTAGCTATATATCTTGGTTGCACGCCGGGTAGTGAGGTTTCACCTATTGTTATTTAGAAAAGCATTTTTCATCTTTTGTTTCCGGGGGATTTTGATTGTTCTTCCTAAGATGTATGTACGTCGCAGAAATTATGCAAAATTTGTCCCAGTATTTCTAACATAGAAAAACTTAATAAGCTTTTTTTATTTTCTAATAATTAATTATGTACTAGAGATTATGTTCAAAGGAAATACGTGTTAAATTATCTTCTTTCTAACCGAAATAAAGTTCCGACTTTCAATTTAAAATCTAGTAAAAAAAAATTCAAATAAAGCATTTCTAAAATAACAAAAAATTATTCTTAATTAATAACTAGACTTAAAAACATTTTGTCATAAACTCCTCAATCTAATCAACTTTAATTTAATACACAAATATCCTTAACGTATTATTAACAACACAACAGTTCACTAAATTTTCTTTCTAATTTGAAATTTTTTTTTTCAATGCGAAACCTGAAACGCCACTTGAAGGCGTCAACTTGTTATATTCCCTTAATCTTGTACGTATCAATTAAAACATTAGGAACTTGTTATGTATAGGATTCATTTTACTTAATAACAATAAAAATAATAATGATTTTTTTCCCTCTAAAAAAAAGGACTATTTGTAATTTTTTAACCTGAACAAATGCATCAAACTAATATTTATTGACTGAAATATCCTTTCAATGATGCCGCTTACAATTTTAAAGTGCATTTAAAAATATTGTATACCTTCTAAATATTTTTCATCATTAATATAAGGAAAACATACACAAAAAAAATGGTAAAAAAATTATTTACTAAAAAAGATAAAACAAAATAAGGAAAATTGTTGTTTTCCACATTTGTTTCAACTTAAAGAGGTTCAAATTTCCTCAATTTATCCCACTAATTCTATAATTTCAGAATGATATTTGTAAATGAAGAACTGCACACATTGATGATATGGTCAATAGGTTTGATAATAAGTTTCAAAATGTAATTCGAACTTCAACAAGAACACAAGTAAAAATTTAAAAAAAAAGAGAAGAAAAAAAAATTGTTTAAAAAGGATAAATTGAGGAAAAATTTACAAAAATGTTAAGGATGAGTGATAACGAAATCATACCTTTTTTTAAATCTTTTCGTTTTCTCAAGAACGCATTAAAAACGATAATTAAAATATGCTTTTTAACTAAAGTATCTCGAAATTTATTGCTTTTTAATTCTTTTAAATGGATTCTTCAAGCCATTCCTTTTTTTTTCGTAATTAATTAAAGGAAAAAGAAAATTGGGCAAAATAGTGTTGTTTTTTTTCTAATTTATTTTTGTTTGACTCTTTTCTTTTGATAATTTATTTTATCCACTTCTTTAG
Organism: Bombylius major; assembly: GCA_932526495.1. Classification (NCBI taxonomy): domain Eukaryota; kingdom Metazoa; phylum Arthropoda; class Insecta; order Diptera; family Bombyliidae; genus Bombylius; species Bombylius major. The sequence continues at coordinate 17,043,710 of OW052044.1, read as the reverse complement.
CGCTCATTTAAGTCTTAAATTTGCTCAGCACGCCAGATTTTATTTTCTTTCAATTTGGAAAATGATCATAGTGGTTGAGTTTCAGATGAAGCGAATAAAGTATATGTGGGAGTAATTTGTAAAGTAAGTCGTTTAAGACTCGTAGAAAGAGTTTTATTTCTTTAGTTGTAACAATTCTTAGATAGTACATTATGTTTTCAAGTCATTTTTTAACGAGGGCTTGTCAGAATAAGCCTATAAAAAGGATTTTAATTTTGAAAAATTTATCTGTTCAATGTACATTAATTATTTTTGTATCCTTTGATTTTTTTTCCTTTTAATTTAAAAAGGAACTAAAAAATTTTTGGGCAGATCTGAACTTCTGTTTTAAAATATCACATCCTTTTTAAATAGATATAAAATTATCAGACAGTTTTTTTTCCACTTTTATATCCAAAATTGAAATAATTTTAACTTAATTGATACTAAACACATATCATTAACATTTCAGTCTCTAATCGACATTAATAAATGATTTATTAAATCTCATAAATAGGTTACATATTTCAGGAATAAATGCGTTTAAATTAACTACGTGTTGTTGAACACACTTTAATCCTTTATCTAAAATTTAAACCTCTGTAAAATTAATAAATTAAAAATTAAATTTATGTTTGAAAAAATATTTATCGGTTTTTTTTAATTTTTATGTATATACATATATGCTTATTAAAAAAAGGATCATCTGACAAATATAACCTTTTTATATATCAATGGAAAAAAAATTAAAAAAGGAAGGTTTTTTTTTCTTTCGTATTCCACAACGTCAACCAATAATTGGGTTTAAAATTCTCGACTATCGTGTTAATGGCTTTTCAATTTTTTTTTAGTGGGCATTAGAAAAATTATAGAAAACCAAAACCCATTGATGTATCATATTTTTCTATTTTTCTTTTTTCTTTTCCTATTAAAAAAAAGGACCATGTCATTTTTAGAGGCTACCTAAAGATAGGATGTTTTTTAGAAATGAAAAAAAAAAATTATTCTTTTTATTTTATTGTTGGGTCAGTTTCGTTTTTATTACAGTTTTCTATTTTCTATTGTGATTTATATGACTAAGCAATTTTTTCAGTTATTTTTTTGTTTATGACATGGTTATATCAACACATGTCCCTTGAAAAAAAAGAAAAAGATAAATTTTAAAAATGAAAAGTCGTTAAAATATTGGCAGATTTAATCCCTTTAATTGATTCCTTGCTGGATAGAGCTCATAATATTTTTTTAAAACAAAATTTCAGTTGACATAAGAATTTAAAACTTTCCAGAAAACTACAAAAATTCACTTTCAAGGATGAAATTGAAACAGTATTTTTGACGAAAGTACTAAAGGTCTTTACTCTTTGGAACGCTCCGCTTTTAATTAACCTTTAGTTTTTTCTAAAAACTAATTCAAGCCTTGAAACTGTATTCGTTAAAATTTACACTTGAATCTACATAGAGAGGTTCAATCAGAATATTTATTAACATCATTTTTTCTTTTTCTCCCCATCAGACTTCTCTTCTTTTCCTATTTAGGTTTTCTTTGTGGAGAACTGGCCCTTCGATGTCATTCGTTTATAGATCATTTGAAGAAAATATTTGCTGACGTTTCTTGTAGAAAAATTCAATTTAGACCTTCAACTTCTTTTCTTAAAACTCAACCTTCGATTTGAAATCTTTATGGTAGGATTCTGGCTTAGTTTTGATTTGGATATGGTATGGTATGGTATGGTATGAAGGGCTGTTCGCTTCGGAAAAAGCAGTTTCACTCGGAGGCCTAAAGGCCCATTGTGAATACCCTTTTTGTTTTGGATAATTTTCGTGGGAGTTGGCTTATCCTGAAAACCACTTGTATAAATCTATTTAAGTCTTTTAGTGCTATCTCAGCTATGTCGTCCAGACCGTCAAAGAACCTTGCTCCAAAACAAGCGAGTCTTCGTTCTTTTAGAGCTGGACATTCGCAGAGTAAATGCACTATTTACACTCTATTTCTTCTTCATCTCTACAACTTCGGCAGAAATCGTTCGATGGTGTGCCGAGTTTATTGGCCATAGCCCCTATCAGGCAGTGTCCAGTAATCACACCGACAAGTTCTCGAACTTGTTTTCTTTGAAACGTTAGTAGAGTTGCGGTCTTTTTTCCGTTTATTTCCGGCCACATGCTACGGGTTATGGAGCAACCACTAGTAGTCCTCCATTGTTCCGCAATCATGTTTTCGAAATAGCAATCAATAAGGTATTTTGCCTTGCTGAGAGGAGGGTCTATCTCTCCAGCAATAGGGTCAGAGTTTGTGTGGGATCCTTTTCTAGCAAGTTCATCAGCCTTTTCATTTCCCTCCATGCCGACGTGACCAGGAACCCAGCAAAGTCGAACCCTGTGCTGTGTAAGGACTTTTAAGGCTTTGACGCATTCTTCGACACATCTTGAATTTATCTCGTTGGAGTTTAACGCTTTGAGTGTTGCTTGGCTGTCCATGCAAATTGTGATTTCGGCGGGCGAAATCTGCATTTCCTGAACAGCCTGTGCAGCTTTCATCAACGCGTATACTTCTGCTTGGAAAATACTGCAGTCTTTAAGTCTAAACGACTTTTTGATCTGCAATATTTCTGAGAAGACTCCTGCTCCCGTGCTTTTTCCTTTTTTCGATCCGTCAGTGAAGATGGCGATTCCCCTAATAAGGTTATTAGGAGTTGTCCATTCTTCTCTTTTAGGTATGAGAACAGTGTATGGTTTTTCAAAGTCATATTTGGTTTTCCTATAATCGGTTTTGGGTGGTAGTCCAATTTGATTGAAGGTATCCAAAATGACTGAATGTCCTTTGTTCTGTGGTTTCCAAAAGCCGTTCTCTCTTAGTCTAAGAGCTGCTTTGGCCGCCACGCTTTTTATAAATAGCTTTATGGGTTGCAGGTTTAAAATAGTTTCCAAACCTAATTGTGGTATGGATTTAAGTGCACCTGTGGTACCCAAACACGCTAGTCTTTGTACTTTTCTTAAACTTCCATAACAATCGCTAAGTACATCCAGTGTACTATATGCGGTTGCATACCCCAGTTCTTGCCGAAAGTTCTTTTGCATGCATAAAATGAATTTAGTGCTTTCCTTGTTCTCTCTTCCGTATTCCGTTTCCAACTTAGTTTGGAGTCGAATATTATGCCAAGATATTTGGCTTCAGGAGAGAGTTTGAGGGTGGTACCTTGGAGTCTAGGAAGATCCCATTTAGGTATTTTGTACTTTCTTGTGAAGAGGTTGATTTGGATAAGTAATACTACATATTTTGTGGACCACATTTTTAGTCATCTTTTTCGTAGATAGACCATAGTTCAACCACAGATTATATAATAAATTTTAAAATACTTGGTGACATTGCAAATGGTTCAATTTTATTAAATTTTCTCTTTGAGTTTAAAACTAACTAAAAGGCTAAATAACAACAGAACCTACATAACCATTAACTCAATTAAAAGAAAAACAAAACTCTGAAACAAATTACACTTTAAGCATTACTAAGAAAAACAAAAAAAAAAAGATTTTAAAATTGTGATTCATGTTTATTTTTTCCTTGAATTAATTTTTTTTTTGTATTAAAAAAGAAACATACAGTATCTTAATAAATCTATTTTAAATTGTTTTTATTTGTGAAAAAATTACATTGAACAGTTAACAAAGAATTATAAATTAGCTATTACACATGCCATTGCTAATTTACAACATTTAAATTTTTGTCAAGATTTATATATATTTCCGACCTATCTAGTTCGGAAATTTCACAAGTTACAGGTATATATTCTGTAATTAAATTTAACAAAAATTTTGTTTTTTAAATAGAAAATTCGAAAATAAAAATTCAAAAATAATTACCAGGTTTTCCGTTTTTACGTTGTAAACAGTTTGCAATTCTAAAATGACAAAAATTATCGAATCTTTTCCTTTCTGAACCAAGTACCGCACATTGTGTTTGAATAATTAAAGCACATCCGGTTTGACATTTTTCTAATTCAACAGGCATAGCGAAAGCAACTACAAGAAATTTTTAAATTAACAAAAATTCAATATAAAATAATTTTTTATTAACTCACAGCCTACAAAGAAAAGTGCGAATAAAATACAAATTTTCATTTTGATTTATTTTGTTTTGTTAAGTGTGATTTCAACAAAAATATAATTAATAAACTGAATTGTAATTGTAAAATATCATGAATTTATATATTATTTACTTTTTGTTTAGGAATTTGAAAAAAGGAGAAAATGATAATGATTTTAGAATACAAACAAAAAAAGTTTCGCACGAGTTGAACATTATCAAAAAATTATTTTGAAAGTGTTACAATGTTTTTTTAAAAAATTAGGTAACCCTTGTTGATTATCATCCCGGTTTTTTTTTTGTTTTCGCATTTGAGCTGATACATAATTAAGATTGTGTAATTTCTCGTGCAAAAACATTTTTTTTGTTGTTTTATTCTAAGAATCACTATCAATTTAAATATTTTCTAAATTTAAAAAAAAACCGAAAATTAAACAAACTTCTCCTTTATAATTCAGTTTAATTTTGTTTCTTGAAATTCTGCTTAACAAAACTCTCTAAAAATCAAAATGAAATTTTGTGTTTTATTCGCAGTTTTTTTCGTAGCTTGTGAGTTAAATAAATTTTTTTTTCCAAAATAAATTTTTTTTTTCATTAATTTTTCGTTAGTTAAAAAATTTTTTTTGTAGCTACTATTGCTGTACCTATTGAAGAAAATGACTGCCCAGAAATATGTCTTCAAAGTTATCGTCCACTTTGTGCAGAACTTAGCTCACAAAAGGAAGACTTTCTCAAGTATATGTGACTTTCAAGCTACAAATTGTGTTCCACGTAATATGATGGAAAACCAGGTTAATTATTTTTATTTTTTTTTGTTTTTGAATATTTTTTCATGTTTTCTCTTTAACAAAACAAAAATAAATTTGATTGCAGAATACAAGTTGATTGGATCCGGAACTTCTAACAAATACGAAGAACAATAGAACTAATTTAACACTCTGATCAATGTTTAATTTTACATACGCCGATCAATGTTAAAGACATTTTTGTAGTCCTTTTCGTCCCTTTAAAAAATTATGTTCCTGGAGGAATAGGAAATAGAAATTTGACCATATACTTGCGAGTAGATAATAATGGGTGTTTTTCTTTATTCATTCCGTAGAAGGAATAGAACGAACGGAATAAGTTTTAGAAAATTCGGAATAGAATGAATAAAGAAACAAAAACAGAGTAAACATTTAAAAAAGATTGAGGTTATGTGAAATATGTGCATTAATATAATAATAATAATATAATAATAATACAGCACAAGAAAAAAGAAACAGAATAGCGAGACAAATATTAATTAATTAATTAACCTTACTTTTGTTGATATTTTGTTGATTGTCAAATACAAGACCTAAAAAAAATGTTTTTTTGGATAAATAATATAGCTAAATAAATAATAATATAATAATAATATATTTTACACGGTACGACAATTGTCGTATGAAACTCTTTCGAACACGAGCTTATGGGAGAGAAGAGTGAAGAGTATTGCGGGGTAGACTGTGTCGGATGGGCTGAAAAATTTTATCAAAAATTTGGCATTTGCTCACTTCTCTTTCGTAATTTTGCTTTTTCTTTTCATTACAATCTTAAAATGACAGCGAATAAAGAGGAAATGACAAGTAAAAAATTACAATTTCGTATACCTACCTACAATAATAATTTTAATGTGTGAATGTAAGAGAAGAACTTCGAAACAAAATACAAAAATCCATCAAACAATTGTTGTGTCGTATAAAATAGGCCAATATCTTACCTCTTTAAAAAAAAATTTAAATAAAAACAAAAATTGTCTGTCCCATATTTCACCTGACGCTGCATCTTAGAGGCATCATTAAAATTTGTTTTCATCTTTGCTCATTTAAGAAGAAACAATAATGTACCTTCAAGGTTTTTTTTTTTCAAACATACCATCCATATAGGAACACACTTGTTATTTTCTTTTTATTTTCACAGTTTCATAACAGTATGATCCCTTTTTTTTCTTTAAATTATAAACAAGTTTTTCTTCCTTCTTTTTTAAAAACCAACCATGTTATTTGAAATTCCAGGGGGTCCATATATGTATTTAAGGGGTCAAAATAAGCATATTTTAGTATTTTATTTTTTCTACTTGAGTTTAATTTTAAATATTTATTTAGTCCCTTCGAAAAATAAAATTTAACGAAGTCATAACTTTTTTTTTCTTCAATATTTTTTTTTCTTCAATATTTACATAAATGAGGTACATTTTCGAATAAGAGGATTTGAAAGCACACATAAATCTTTTACTCCTCCGTTGAAAATGTAACACATTTTTTTAAAATATTTTTTTAATTTCATAAAATTTCATCAAAAAAAAAAAAAATCTACATTTTTCTAATTTTAGTGCAAATGTCAATAAAAAAAAAAATACACAACAGTACATTATATTGCAGGTCCTGCACAAGATCTACGTAAACATTCATCATTCCAAAAAAATATCTCAAATTTCGAAATGTTTTTTTTTCTTTTCAAATTTTCTTCCCTTTTTTGTTGTTCCCTTTTTTACTTGATAATGGTAACCTAACTAGAAATGACTGCAACAAAAACTACAAAAAAAAAGTTTATTCTTGATGATGATGATGAAGGATTAAAGATGAAAGGGCACATCACATTAATCCGTTCTTCCCTTTTTTTGAGTTTTTTTTTTTTTTTAGAAAAGAAAAAGTGGATAAAATGAACTCGAAAAGGTGCATTTTCATGTATTCGGTAACTTAACAGAATCTTGAATAACAAATACAATATATCGCAGGTATATAAGTAATAATAAAGTCCACCTTGAAATTTGTATAAAATATCTTCCCTATTTTTTTATCTTTTTTAATTCTGTTATCATATCGGTAACGTCGCCGTTAACTAACTACCTACATAGTAACCTTTTTTTTTCTCTTATACGGTCTGGGATATTGAAATCAAAATGGATTGAAAAATACAACAAAGGTGCATTTTTTGATATCTTTTTATTTATTTAGACTTTTTTTTTCTTTTATCTTTTTAATTTTAAGTTTGTTTTTTTTTACTTTTTGTGTTAGATAAAACTTGATGGGTTTTTGATGCTTTTTTTGTAACATTATAAATGTTGAGTAAGGTCCAGGGATTTAAATATATAATTTTTTTTTTGTTTTGTTTAACCAAAAAATTTAACACGTGTATTTAAAGTACTTTTTTGGACAAAAATACAGAAAATTTTCAATCTTGTTGTAATTTTGTTTGAGTTAAGATGAAGAGTCCTGCAGATCCTTTCGCCTTTTTTTTTTGTAAATCATCTCGTGCAAGCATGTTCATATATGAGACGTAGATATTTATGGTGCCATGACTAAGAAAAGATAGATTTTATATTTCCTGTTGCATGTTGTCTTTTATTATTTTTGATAAGATATATGCAACTCCTTTTTTTGTCCGTTTCTTGAAAATTAATATTTTTAGTTTCAAATTAATCTTTGTAAACATTTTAAGTAAAATAAATGTGAATATTTTACACATTTTTTTTTTTTTTTGATGATAGTTGTTTGTCCCAAGATAAAACGTATTTATTCAAACATACAAATTTTTGATAATTTTTTTTAAATTTATTTTTGGACTTATCGTAAATGTATTAGCTATTTTGAAGGCTTTATTCTTTTTAGATAAAAATTAAATTTCATTAAATGTTTTTTAGAGATAATTTCAAACTCTTTAGTTTCACAAGAATTAACAAAGTGGTTTAGTTTATGGAAAGATTATATAATTTACAAAAGCAATTAATCTTGGGTCCTTAAAGATCAATTAGGTTTTAATGAGATGATTTTAGAAATGAATGAAAGTGAAGTGCTTCAAACTTCAAAATTGCCTCTAATGGTGATCACGGACAACTAACGCATTCGGTAAATAAGAAATATTCGTGCATTTGTCAAATATTGATTGTCTTATATTCGTCTTAGCTCCCACACTACTCTCCCACGGCTACATATTTGTGATATTTGTTGGTTTGCCTCGTCAAAGTTGATCTCCCATACTATACAATTTGCTAATTCGCCAAAAGTTTATATTCGAGAAACTTGTCTAATGTTGACATATGCAAATAAAAGTTTAATTTCAAAAGAAAAAAAGGAACAACAACAAAAAAGACAAACATTTACCTATTTTGCCGTTGTTGACGAGACATTAACGCATGACAATTATGATTGCAAAAAAATCTCTTAGACATAACTCGTCAAATATAGGAGCACTGGAAAGGTTTGTCGAGTATACACATAGACGAGGGTGAACTCTCACACACCTCGTTAATTATCTACATTTGGAAAACAAAAATAATGAATGTTTGTATATTTGGCGAGGTATCTGTGACCTCTGTAATTAAAACGTCAAATATACGAGTACATATGCACATACAACATGAATTAATAAGTCAAAGTACATTTATTCTTCACTATATTCTCTGGAACATCAAAGCATTTTTTCTATCCAATTTCTAATTCATTAACCCCATCTCCGAAGTGATTTTTTTCAAGCCCTCTAAAGTATTCACCTACGGCTACTATAACTTCTTCATTTGATAAAAAACGCTTGCCACGTAGGAGTTTTTTGAGGTTTGGGAACAGATGAAAGTCAGAGAGGCCAGAATATGTGGTGAATATGGTGGGTGTTCGAATAACTCGTATTGTAACCCCTTCTGTTTGGACATTGCAAAAACACCTTTGTGACGTGTGATTGTTTTGATGAAAAATAATGTTTTTCCTTCGCTTATCCAGGTCTTTTCTTTTAATTTTTGTTTCCAATTGATCCAAAAGGTTTATGTAATACTCTCCTGTTGTTTTACCTGTTCAAGGGTAATCAACTAACAAAATTCTTTTTGCATATCAAAAAACTGACGCCATAGCCTTTTTTGACGATTTTGACAATTTTGGCTGCTTTTGTGCTGAACTTCTAGGCCCAGTCCACTCTCTTGTGACCCATCTTGTCAATAGCTTTCTTATACCTAGTTCATTAGTTAAGATCTAATGTATGTACTTATCCAATTGAGATGCTTGTGGCTTCAGCTAAATCAGCCACAGTTAATCGGCGCTCTTTCAAAATCAAATCATGGACACAATCAATAATTTCTTGAGTGGTTGCAGTTCTTGGATGTCATGAACGTGGACGTCTGTTCGACCATCTTTGAATAGAGAAACCCCTTTTTTACCATTAGTTATGAAGCAGCACTGTCTCCTAAAACATTCATTATATTATCAAAAATTCCCTTCCCGTTTAATCCTTTGTTAAATAAATATTTAATCAATCACGATTTTTCAAATTTTCAATTTTTTAAAAACAAAGTAAACACTTTTAATTTAATTAGCTAGCAAAACTAAAGTACTTGACTCGTTCATATTCAGGACTTATGTGTCATGCTACGAACTTTTTGAATGACCTAGTAATTATAAAATTTATAATTTACGCAGAAATTTTGTAAAGACAATTTTCATTTCTTTACACTATAACAACATGTCAAAGAGATTATTTGCTTTCTACAACTTAGATGAGAATATTAGGGGGAGCGGTTGCCATTTAAATAATGATATCCTTTAAAAGTCTCTTAATCCATAATCTTTTTATTTGACAAATATATTTATTTATACGAAGATTGAATCAACAAAATATTTGTTCTGTTACAAAAACAAGCGAATTATAATCACAAATATTGAAATCGATAATAATTAACCAAAACACCAGAGGATAATTTATCATCAGTATTCACAATATTTTCTCAATATTCTATTTAAATACATACTTTCAATAAAATTTTCAAAAATAATTAATAAAAATGAGTTAATGTATCAATTTTGCAATTTTGTCACGTTTTAGTGTTTACAACTTTTTTGTCCATAGAAATTGCACACGTTTAAAAAAGCCATTTTGACCAAAAAAACATTCAAGTATTCAAAAATAAAAAAGAGCATATAAGAGTTCAATCCTGATGATTCCTGAAAATTTTAGTTTGAACATGTCCAGACACGTTTTCTTCAAAATTTTCTTAAGATTTTTAAAAAAAGAATCTTTGTAAAAATACAGATTTTATTTCTTTAAAAAGAAGAAAAGATCATCTGGAAGGTATTGTTTGTCAGATTTTTTATGGGATCACTGAACGTGAAAAAACTTACTGTTTAAAGATTAAGAAAAAAAAAAACAGAAAAAAAAGGATCCGTTTCATAATAATTATTTTGTTATGTTGAACAGAAAATGATTTATATGTACATATTTCTGTTATTTGTTTATGTGATTTTAATTTATTAACAGGACTTCTGTAAGAAAAAAAAGCTATAATGAAAAAGATATTATATTCTAGAAATAAATAGTGAATCTTTAATAAAAGTCATTGAAAACTCAAATCCCATTATACATTTTGCGTTTTTCTTTAAATTCATAATTTTCACATTTTCACGGATTCTATAGAAATTGCATACTCTTTTTCAAAACTCCATTTTTTGTGAAAAGAAACCTATTTTCAATCAATCCGTTAATTTCCTGGATATTCAAAAAAAAAATTTTTTTTTTTTTTTACAAAAACCGTATTTCTTTTCAAAATTAAACTACTTGTCCTGTACTTTATCCTTTTTTTCTCTTTTTGTTTGTCAGTTTTCTGATATGCATTTAAAATCAACTAAATACAAGGGTAAATACAAAAATCCACATAAATATCTGACATTTTTCTTTTCCTTTTTAAAATTGATGAATTCAACAACAACTCACTTGTTAGCTGTCGAACATGTTCAACAAAAATTTTGAAAAAAAACCCAAAAAATATAAAATTATTCAAATACCTGCCACCTTACCTAATTTCCATATATGAATATATCTTGATATTTAATTCTTCTTTTTTCTCCCCCATTCCAATACAAAATAATCTTAATTTCTAATCTTACAATACATAATTCACCCTAACCGTGGTCAGAATTTTTAAAATCCATAAGATTCTTGGTTATTTGACGAAGAAAAAAAAAAAAAGAAAAAACAACCAGCAACAAGGAAAAACCAAAATAACACACACAAACTGTAGACAACAAACATCATTTGTAAATATGTATATAACGTCTACTTTTAAAATATCCTTTTAAATGTTATTTCATAAGCATTCGAAATCCGTATTTATTTTTTACCTGAATCATTACAGTAAAATTCCAAAACGTATCTTCCATAATTTTTTTTTCCCTATTTTTTCAATAATATGGACAACACATAAATTGACCCAGAGAGTTAATCCTTCCTGTCTAAATGTGTGACGAATTATAGGACCATACAATAATTTTTTCTCTTGAAAATAAAAAAAAAATAATAAAACACCCAAAAACTCAAGTTATGGATTTTTTCTTTTTAAATAACAAAACAAAAAAAAGTAACAACAACAAGGGGAAAAAAATTTACAAAAATAAGATTGATTCTTTTTTTGTACAACAAATCACTTGTTGAATACCTAAAAGTTGTCTTTCAGTAAATAATATCTACCAAAAAATATTTTTCATTGAACACCTGCCTGTTTTCTTCATTCTGATTGGATATTCAATATTATTTTATTGTACTCAAATTTCTATTTAAGCAGATCATCATACAGGAATTTTTAACAGTCTTTGAACAGATTTCAGCAAGAAAACACAGAAAAAATTTTATCACAGCAGAGAGAAAAAGTTACGAAAATGTTTTTATTTACACGTGAATATAAATTCGAAAATAACATGAAAACGACAAAATCATCATTGAAAAGTTTTACAAAAAAAATAAAACCACTTTTTAAAATTATCACCGGTCGAAGAAATTGCAAGAAAAGGACATTAGGTGAAATAATTGATAATAATTGCAACACATCCTTGGAAGATATGAGAAATCATCATAATTCAGTTGAAAATGATCAAAACGATTTCAATGAAATTCTGGAAAAACGTTTACTAGAAGAACTAGAAAATTGTGATGAGAATGCAGCTATTTACATTCGACAAAATGATGAAAACATTCTAACACCAGTTCAACAGAATTCAAAATATATTCCAGTACATTTCGTGAGAACAAATGCAGGTACATTCTTCTGGATGTCAATGAGTACGATGAAAGAAAATCAAGATTCGCTAAATTCATCATGGACGATTGAAGCGTAGAACGGAGATTAGTTAGCAGCTTTCAGATGATCTCTGAATTTTTGTACAGGAAAATTTTTTTAATACTGAAAATTTGTGATATGTAAGATATACTTAATTTGAAATTATGATCAGTTGTCAGAACTTTAAACTGATTTCATTTTTTGTAAGCTAGATTTAAGATTAAAAAGGGCTTTTAATCAATTGTGTCTTCCAATCTAATGTTATTTAAGTTTAAGTTAGAATTTTAAGGAAAATAAATATTAAAAACCGAAAAAAAAATAATAATTTTTATTTTTTTTCCTTTTTTTTGAAAATATCTTTGCACAAGGAAAATTTTATCCTTTACAAGATAGTTATCTGAATTATCATATTCTCTGTTTTATCGTAATCTTCAATGAAAATGAATTATTACAAAATTTCCCTTAAAAATAAAAGGTCGTTGGCTGATATACAATACAGGTTGTAGAACAAATCACTACATTTTGTTCCTTACATATAAACTTCTATACTTTTTTTTTAAATCCTTATTAAAAGACATTCACAATGGGCCTTAAGGCCTCCGAGTAAATTTCTTCTCAGAAAGAAACAACCCTTCATACCATACCATACCAATTTAAATCCTTTAATTTGGATATTTACCTGGTAATTTTTTCTTATTTTTTAAAAATTGGCTCTGTAAACTTTTTAGTGTTCTTATTCTCAGACTTAAAACGTCCTTTGTTTACTTCAACTTTTCATACATGTCTTAAAAAAGTTTTGAGAAGAAATTGGAAATAATTCGGAGTGAAAATTTATGTTGTTCTGAAGTTATCTATTCAACGAAGAACAGTAAATTCCGAGTTTTACAATGTGCGAACCTATTACATAAAAATTCTAAACGGTATTTCGTATACGCTGCTGAAGCTTAATGTGAGCCAGGACCTACATAGTTGAAGTTGAATTTCGTAGATTTTTAGAATTACAAACTTACTAATGAATCAAACTACTCTGTAGGCATTTATAAAAATTATTTGTTCTTATTTTGATGTAATTTATCACATCAATGCAATGACTCTAATTAAAAGTGTACCATATTTAAATAGTCGTATTATATTTTCCAAAAGTCTAAAAATCTTAACAAGGTCATTAGACAAATAAAATTATTAAAATATTTCACTTTCATTTGAGCCACTTTTTAAATAAGTTGTATTATTAATTTTAAAAATTATAAGTATCCTTAAAATATCCCTACACTACCAAGGTGTTGAAACTCACGTTTCAAATTCAAATTTATGAATGATGATGAATATGGAAAATATATTCATGAATTTGAGTATTTAAAGGATTCAATAAAATTTTGTTGAATATGAGAATTTTTATATTTTGATTTTCAATAATAAAAGGATAATATGTTTCCTGATAAGGATTTAGAACAATAAGAGATTGATTAGAGTATTATAAGCTTCGGATTTAAATACATAAAAAAATTGGTTTAAGAAATGTCAAGTTTTGAAGCAAAGAATATTGCTGACAGTAAAAAAAAAATATTTTCCCAAAGGATAAAAACAAATTAAACTTGAAATTTTACCTTGCACAAAAATTTTAATTTAACAGAACAAAAAAAGAATCTATCTACATTAGACCCTAAGTGTAACGGTAAAAAAAAAAAATCCTTATAAAATCAAACATTTTATAAGAAAATATAACAAATATTAAATTTTTTTTACCTTTTTTTTATAATATAGCTTTCGTTTGTCAAAAATTGGACTTCACATGGGAAAATTTTTTGGTAAAAACGACATATGGTGTTAAAAGGTGTTTTATTGAATTTTTCAACATTTTTCTAATGATATAGTCTCTAACATTCAGCAAATATGACCCATAAAATAAATAATTTTTCAAGTGAAGTTCATTTATTTTACACCTGCAAAAGATTACATAAATTTTACCAAGGTTCTTCTTCAAAAATCATTATAAGAAGGTTACCTTTTTTTTTTCAAATGTAAGTAGTAACCCATAACAGTAACAATATCTTTCGTGTATGTGAAAAATTGTTTTTTTTTTCATACCTTTTTCGTGAAGTACCTGCATTTATATTATTCAACCTGTACAAATCATATTATTGTACAAGTAAAAAGAAGAAGAAAAAAATACACAGGTACCCTAATAATTCAAAATTTGTTCCGGCAACATATGGTAAACATTCACATTTCACATTTCAAAATCCACGAAAATTATTATTGTTCAATCGAATAAAGGATAGATGAAAAAAATGTTTTTTTTTTCTTTGCTTTATTCATTTTCTGGGTCTAGTTTTTCTTTTTTTCTTTTTCTTTCAATCTTAACCCTCCAGAATAATAAAAATGATAATTTCGATCAGGTTTCCCACATTAAAATGATGCGCAACAATTTAGATCGGTTAAAATTAATTCTGGGGAGTATACAATAAAAAAATTTCATAATCATGGTCTTTTCAAAATAAAAAAGGATTTTTTTCGTTTTGTTTTTTTCAGCACCTGCTAATTATTGGGTAATCAGTGCTAATGTGATCGTTATTTATTCTTTTCCAAAGGATAATTTGTGAAAAGGAAAAGTTGTTGAAGAGAAAAAAAATAACATCAAGAGAAAATTATAACGTTCAACTCATTTATTTTTAAAAAAATCCTTTTTTTTAGTTTTGAGAAAATTTTCTACACGATATGCGTTATTATATTTAAAAAAAAAAAGTTTTTTGATACATAATTATGAATCCTTCAAAATAAATTTTTCAACGCTCAAGCATTCAGCCTGGTTTTTAAAAGGATTAGAATTGAGTCGTATGACACTGAAACATTTATAAAATCCAAAAACTCTTAACAAAAATCAAGAAAGCTTTCACGTTTTTAACATTTGATTAATTGTCCTTGAAATTAAAAGTATTTTTTCCTTATAATTCAGTGGTTCTCATTTCTTTAAAATTGTAGTTGCATTGTCAAAGAAACCTCAAGTAGTACTTGAGGCGCTATGTTGAATGTTCCCATGAGGAGTAACAAGCATAGGAAAAAAAATTTCAAAAAAATAATTTTAAAAGTCGAATAAGTCATATTTAAAAAATAATTATTTTTCTTATAAGAAAAAGTAGGTACAAAAATAAGAATAAAAATTAAAAACAGATGTTTCTCTTACAGTAGATCAACAGCAGTCACCAAACATATTTTGATCCGAATATCCCTTTCAATAATGTTCCAAACTTTTTAAGTCCTGAGGAAAATGTTTTCAAAGTTGTAAGTCAATGTGCGAGTGTATCAAATGAATTTTCAGAGACATTTTCACACCAATTTATTTGGTAAAATTTATGCAATAAATCTACATTTTTTTGTTTATAATTAGTTCTTTATTCTGTGCCGTAGAAACTCTTGGATGACAAGTCATAAAGTCCAATCAGGTTTTCCATTAAACTTCTCATTCTTTATCATTTTGTTAATTTATGGCACGATTAATATACCATTTTTTAACTTTCGCCTCAGCAAGACCAAAAAAGCACTACATAAATATCGAAATGCGGTACTAGTTCTGTCTAAATCCTTGAAAAAATTTTTCACCAACCTCAATTTTATGTGAAATGCCGACAACTTTGAAATTGTAGAAACAAAACAAAAATATATTTGTGTTTATGAGTAGTTATAATAACTGAATAAAAAAAGTATGCATTTCATTTAAAGGACAAAAAAAAAAAGTTAAAATTTGTAAACTATACTTTATCCACTAATTATTTGCACCACAGCGCTTATGGACATATTTTGTCTTGTTTCTTCTTTGAGTAATTACATAAATGTGTTTCTGATTTTCATCACCGGCACTTTTATCCAGCGTCTCATTGCACATATAATAGATTGGGGTATGGTATGAGTAGCTTAGTATACTATACTATTAATGTATTAAAGTATTAAGTGTAATGACACTGGATAAAAATGAACTTTTCCATAAGCGCTGTGGTGCAAATAATTAGTGGATAAAGTATAGTGTAATTTCTCTCATTTGATTTCCAACCTTTAAGTACGAATGCTTGAATCATGATCAATAATTTTCCATGCCTTACACAATCAAAAAAAAATTTTTGGACTTACTCCACGGTATCCACCAAAAAGTCACAACTTATAAATCAAGATAATCAAAATGTCATTTTTCAAAACAATTTATGTCTGTCATAATAAGGGTCTGATTACAAAATTATGTGTATACGTACATATGTACATAAATAAAGTTAAGACCTTAATCATATTTATTTGATGGACACAAAGTAGTTTTAAAATTGACTTGATACATCATCATAAATTATAACAAATTGGTGAATACGGTTGATACTTTTGAAAAATAAGTTTAAGAAGCACTTTCAAATAAGTTCTTTTCGTTTTTCATTGAATATTGCATTAGCCTAGAAAAAAAAAGAGATCAACACAAGAATGTTTTAGTATTATTTAATCAGTACCAGTTTATTTCTTTCCCTTTTTTTTAAATAAAAAACTATTCATTGAAAAAAAAAAAGACCTTTTTTTTAATTCTTTGTGAAACCAAAAATGTAGACTTTAAAACTCAGACATACTGGAAAAAAAAAGACTTCAGAACTATGATCACGTGTTGAAATATCTTATTGGAATGAAGAAATCAAAATAAGAAAGAAAAAAAGGAAAAAAAATTAAAACAAACCCCTCATAGCAACAAATCTTTTTTACTACTTCATTTTGAAATCGATAAAAAAAAAAAGCCAAACAAACAGAAGACCACACTGGAAAATAAAAAAATTAAAAAAACAAATTTTTTGTACTTGCAGTGCTTCTTTTTGCATTTATTTATTCAAAAGCCAAACATTAAAAAACATGTTACATAATTTTTCCTTCTTTTTTTTTCATTTCACAATATAAATTTTCTTAATTAAAGCTTAATTTATTATTTTTTAACTGGAAGACATACATAAAAAATTATTCTTATTCTTGATTAAATTAATTATTTATTAATTAATTAATTAAAAAATACAATAAAAGTTTTAATAAAGCTTGAACCATTTTACTTATTACAAAAGTTAAGTAATTTTATTTTTCTCTATTTTTATTTAAATTTAAAATAAAAATACAAAAAACAATTAAGTGTGAATTTTGTACTGTTGAATCTGCAGAAAGTATCGAACTTAATCACTATCGTTATACAAAATGCCAGATTTCATTATCATCACAGAATGGTTTGCACTTCAAGGCAAATTCCATTGGATGATAATCCTTTTTTTTTTCAAAAAAAAAATTCAGTCCTACAATCTCCAAAGACAAAATTTAATTTATACTTGAAATTATTTTTTATACACATTTTACAAAAAACAACAACAGCCGATGAATATCACAGGAACAAACAAACATTCTACAATATTAAGTATACAAAATCTATATTGATACAAAAAATTAGATATTTGAAGCAAACCAAACAGGTCATGAACAAAAATTGAATAATCTTTTTTTGAATTATTGTTGATTTAATGTTATCTCATCATCTTTTTTGTTACGCTTGTGCCCATCGATCAAGAAAATGCCATTCAATTTTAAATGGATCCACTGGTTTTTGTACCGATGTCCAAAAGAATGTTCCAGCATTTGTTCTTGCAAAATGTACAGGAATATAGAATTTCTCTTTATTTATTGGTTTTAAATTTTTTGAACCTGTCGATGAATCATTAAATATAAAGATAGCAGCATCATCTGGTGAATTTTGTATTTCTTCAATTAAACGATTTTCTAATTCTTCATTTTCTTCATTTTGTAATTTTTCAGATTTCCACCATCCAAATTCATCATAATAATCTTCATAATTTGATGATGGTGATGATGATGATGATTTATATGTATTTGATTTCTTTTGTTTTTGTTGTTTTGATTTAAAAATTTTACCAAGAACGGGTTTTAAAATGTTCTTAATTTTTCTTGATGCCGATATTGTTGAATAATTTTTTGTTTTTGCTGTTGAATTCATTAAAAATGATGTTTTATTTGATTTTGGTGATGGTAATAAGCAACAATGTTGTTCGTGGCAAGAATATGACATTTTTATTTTTTATATTTTTTGTCTCGAAAGTCAAATTTAAAATATTTGTAAAATTTTTTCGTATTCACTTTTTTTCTTTCTAATAAAAATGAAAAAAAAAATCACACAAAACTATGAACTTACATAAAACACTTCTACTTTTCTAATGCAACAAACACAATGTGATCGTCCTAAATTTATACCTTCTGTATATCAACCCCACCACCCTTGATAGTTTTGTCGAATCAGAACACTGAATAATGGCAGGTGTTTTTTTTAAAAAATGTATCTTCAACATTTTTTTTTAAATTTTTAGTTTTTTTTAACGAAATTTTATTGAAAAATAGAAAAGGACAATGCATCGTAGAAGGGATCGAAGCATAACTTGTTCCTCAACGTACAAGAAAAAAAAACAAATATATAGGGGCCCTTTTAAAAATAACACAACAACAAAATTTTAAAAAAAAAGGAGAAGAAGAAGAGATTTTTAAAACCGTGGGAAACTTAAGTAAAATTTTGTTAAAGTAAAATCTGAGACATCACACCATATGGCATGGATTTTATTTTTGGGCCTTTTTTAAAACGATCATCAATAGGTTTTTTTTTTGTTGTTTAATCGTCTTTTCTTTTATTTTCTCCTTTTAATTTACAATCAACATTTTATATTCTTTTTTAGAATATATTTTATGTAGATACCCAAAACCAATCAAGATAATATGTATATCCTACAATGTCCTATCTTTTCTTCTTGTATACAACTATACAATATAATGATGATACTGATGATGATGAAGATGATGCTGTGCTCTGTAGTATATATATGTAGTTGTTTTGTACACTTTACTTACAGTTTACTTATAAGAATGAAATTTGATCTTTAGAATGATCAACGAAGTATTAAACAGGTTATTTTTACTGATGAATAAATTTCTTCCCTGTTGTTTATATACAAAAAACATGAAGAAAAAACAAAAAACAACGATGATATTGAGATGACATGATGAAAACAGGTTACGCGACCACTATAACAATAATCAAGGATTGTTTAATCATCAAAAAAATAAAGTGGGCTATATAAGAAGTAGAAAGGGTTCAAGTTTATCTACACTGTTGTTTATGGGGCTTTTATGGTCTGTCTTTTTTTTTTTTGTATCTTTTCTTATAAGATTTTATGGTTCTTTTTTTAATATTTTTCTTGAACTTAATTTCATTTTTATATCATAAAAAAGGGGTTTAAATTCTTCTTTTCGTTTTTTCATTATTTTTTTTGTCTTTTCAATCATAAAAAGTGAAAATACTTTAGATACCCAATTTTATGTAACACGAGCTAAAAAATGCTGGTCTTTTTGATTTCGCTTTTTTTATTCGTATCTTTTTTTTTTATTACTTGATCTGATAATACAGATAATATGTATGTTTGGTTGATGATGTGGTCTTTCTAGATTAACTACATATTATAACACTGCTGGTGGTAAAAACAAAAAAAAAAAGGATTAAACTGCATACTTACATTTTATTCGAAGTCCAGACACAAGATAGACTCATGAATTGATGTTGTTCACTTTTTTATTTGTTTCGGTGAATTATTATTACTTTTTTTCTTCTAATATTCCTGACCTGGTTAATGAAATTGGAAAAAAAAATTAAAGAAAAGGTTGAACTAAATAAAGAAAATTATTTTAGAAGAAAAAAATATCTTTGATAACGAACGATTGAAAAAAGATAATGATTTTTTTTATAAAATTCCATTCAAGAAGGTAAGGTGTCTTTTAATAAAAATTTTCACATTTTATCACTTTTATATCGCTATGAAAACTGACCAAAAAAAAAAATTGGACTACACAAAAGAGTTCTTTAAATAAACAAAGAAAAGTTTGTCCTTGCCACGAAGATTTTTAAATTGCTTATCAAAACTTGAAACTTAAACAAAAAGCACAGACAAATAGAATAGAATTCTTTAAGGATCTGACCAATAGATCTGAATTGATTGTTTAAAAAACGAAAAAAATCAACAAGCAAAATTATCAAAATTTTAAACAAAACTGCGATGTTCACCTTATAAACTTTGAACTATCAATTTCGAGTATGCAGAAAATAACGTTCTTAGTAGTAGTAGTACGCGAAAAAACACTTTTTCTCACAATCAATTTCACGAAAATAAATCAAGGGAAGTTATAGAGAATCCCTCGAACATTCAAGGATCCTTATTTCGTTAATTCACTACTACTACTACAAAAGTTTTAAAATGATAGAAATTCTTGGAAAGGTCATCATATAGTCCATGGTTCTAAAAATACATATTATTATGGACCTTGGCTTTATCATCATTTCAACTTTCAATTCAAGCATTTAGAATTTGAAATTTTTATTTAAATATAAAACGAACCTGCTTTAGAAAACCGATAATAAAGACAT
Organism: Bombylius major; assembly: GCA_932526495.1. Classification (NCBI taxonomy): domain Eukaryota; kingdom Metazoa; phylum Arthropoda; class Insecta; order Diptera; family Bombyliidae; genus Bombylius; species Bombylius major. Next base: position 17,023,076 of record OW052044.1, on the reverse strand, counting down.
CAACAGACATCAACTAATCTTTTTTTAATTAATCAATGTTTTCAAGAAGAAAAAAATTCCAACAAAAACTGAAGAAAAACAACTCATAAATTACTAAAATGTAACCCATTTTTTTCATTCCTCTTTTATATTTTAGAAAATCCATTAATTTTTCAAACACACATTAAAATCGATTTTTTCTAAAATTACAAACTACTTTGAAGAAAGAAAAAACAAAGAAGAAGAGAAGAAATTTATTTTGAAAAAACCAAAACAGGAACAAAAAAAAAACAAAAGATAATTCAAATTATAGTAATTTGAGTGGAAAAAAAATTATGATGTTACTCTTTGATTCAAAAGAAGATTCATTAAGTGTTTGCTTTCGTTAATTAAAGAATGATTTAGTAAATAATGCAACAAGCATATTAAATTTATGTTTTCAACAACAACAACAAAAAAAGGGTTCTTTATAAAAACACCTTACACACTTTCCTTTTTACTTTGATTTTGGTTTTTTTTTCTAAATTCTTCTTCACATAAATTGTAACCTTAAAAATTTAACTTCTTTTTAATTTAATAATAACCCAATCCAATGATGTCAATATTTGAGTACCTATATTTTTTTTATTCTTGAATGCTTGTGCTGCACCCATAGGCTCCACCCTCAACACATTCTTTTCGTCTCTTATTATCCTTTTTTAATCTATATAATTTACACACATTTTTTTTTTTCAAAGATTATTTTGCCCTTCTCATTCCATCACAAAAATAAAAAATGTATATTTTCCCCTAAAAAATGTTTACGACTAAAAAAAAAAACGAAGAAACGGAATTTCTAATCTTCAATACAAAAATATACAGTAAGGAACTTTTACACATTTATCATCTCCTACACCACATTTTTTGTTTCTTTTTCCTTACATCAAAATTTTCCTATATATACCGTAGCTGATAGATCAATAACTTCAGTCTAACTCAAACTTAGTACTTAAAATTACAAAATTTTATTAAAGCGCAATGTAGGCACTTTAATTAATATTTTTTGGCTTTAAGCCAAAATTTATTTTTTATTTTTTAGTTTAAAAAAGTATTATTTTTTCTATGTATACTTAAGAAAAATTTTAAGTGCAATATCATTGAGTTTTTTAAAACAAAAAAAAATAAATATGTGTCATAAATTTGAAATAATTTCATTATCAAAAATTATTCAACATTTTCGAGGACAAGACTGATTGGTTTCTAAGATGGATATCCAAGCTTTAATACAACAATATAACATGGATTTTATTCAATAGTACTGGTTTGATTTTTCTCAGTTTAATGCCGAATTTCCCGTATCAATTCAACAATAAATAATTAATTCACAATGTGCCAATTAAAATTAATTAAGTGCAAAATTTAAAATAAAAATTATTTCTCTAATTTAAATATTTTTTTTTTCAAATTAGAAAATTTTTTCAAAAGCTTTAATAGTTTTAAGTAAATGGAATTTTAACTGTGATTTTAATTTTTCATTTTGATTAGCTTTATTAAAAAAATTAATTTGTTTTTTTTTTTTTGTTATGATCTAGGGCGAAAAAAAAAATAAAACAAATTTGTCTTCCATTCTTTAGGTTAATTCAATTAGAATAATTTTTTTAGTTTTAATTTTTAAAATTATTTTAAGGCTAGAATTTAAGTAAGATTAAGAATATAGAACTGTCTTCATCATTGTCTTCCGGTTTGTTTGTTTTGCTTTCATTTTTAAAAGAAAAAAATTGGAAAAAATTATGTAATTTTCAATTTTTTTAAACTTAATTTTAAGGCATAATTTTTGTATTATAGGTGTTTTCTTGTAAATAATAAAATGTAAGATAGGAAAAACTAAAACGAATTTTGTTTTTTTTTTTTTTTAATTTTACTGGTTGGTTTAGTGGTTTTGTTTTGACTGTTTGGGATTTGGTTTTTTCTCAGCTTGAAAGGTAATTTTTTGCTGCGTTGAGTGAAATATGTTGGACAAATTAATTTTTTTAAAAAAAAGTGCATTTTTTATTTAGATGACACAAAAAAAACGAAACAAATTGTAATTCACTGACGCTGTACGGTTTTTATAATTTTCAAATGTGACTTAATTTTTTTTTTACCTTATTTTGTAAAATTTCAAAATAAACTTTTCTTATAATTTCTAGATAAAGTTGCCGCTTCAGGTTGTTTTTTCTGTTTTGAAAAATAATACTGTTCGAGAAAAAATAAGGCAGTATTGGAAGGCATTTGAAGCTTTTTTTTCCTACTTTTTAAAAATTTGATTAAAAACATATTTTTTTTTTACCAAACTTTCGTTTATTCTTTTGCATTTTTCAAACCTTCCAATACCCTTTTCATCAGGTTCCAAGAAATATTTTGCTCCAATTTCAAAATGAAATAGCCTAAGCGCTAATTTGTCGCTAAGAATAATAAGTTTTAACAAGAAAAAATAATAAGTGGATTAATAAACTTTTCAAGGAAAACTGATGTCCTTAAATTTTCCTGGTAAAATTTGTGGTGAGTAAGAATATAATCAAAAACTACAAAGTAAAGGAAACTTACAAAATATATTTTTGCTTTACTTTAAAAAAAAAAAAAATTTCTAATTGGCTGAAATTAAAAATAAAACATTTTCAAAAAGACAAGATTTCAATAGAAAAAATCTACTTGGCAACACTATTTCTATATATAAAATTGATCATGATGGTAATTTATATGCCAATAACGTATTATCACAACTTTTATATACTGACAGATAAGATACGACTGATTGAGGCTATAATTGCATTAACTTGCTAACATTACATTGTATGTCTCATAAAATTATATCTCTACCACACATTAAATGCGTGCAATCAAATAAAACTAAAACAAATCATCAATTCTTTTTACCAATTTTTTTTTCCTGTTTATCGTTGTTTTATTTATTTTTTTCTTACAATTTTTTTTCCCTGATATCTTTTATTACATATTAAGAATCATCATCTTTTGTCATCATTTTATCTGTTATCGTATATTTTATATTGAACTTTTCTTTTTTTCACTTGTATACATACGAGCACGCAAAGACATAAAATACAGATACAAATTATATCTGTTTTGTTTTTTTTTTTCAATATCAATTTAATCATGTGTATTTAACTAACTCCTTAGAGAATTTTTCGTAAATCTCAACCGTGTTATTATATTAAAGTGATGGTAAATTGATTTTTATTTAAACTTGAAGAAAAAACCGATGAAAAAATAAAAACATTTAATAAAACTTACGTACTTAAAACACGCGGATATATAAAAATACTCATATATAGATAATTTTACAAACATTTCACATATTAATAACAGAAAAAAAAGAAAAGAATTAGCAATCTGTTCAGGATATTTTTATTGAGAATAAAATAACGAAATGTTGTATCGGCACTTTTTTTTATCAACAATTTGTATCTTTTAACATGTATGTATGTTATGTGTGTGTGTTTAAATCATTCGTATGAAATACAGACAGATAACTTCAAGAAGGACTAAAAAAAAACAACAACATACCAAGAAAAAAAAAAAGCAACTACACTAAATTGTTTGATATTCATCGAATAAATTCTAAATTGCCAGTACATACATACATACATACATACATGTTGTTGTTGTATAAAAAAAAACAATAAACAAACAAAATGAGGATATGAGTAAATGAAATCATGTTTTTTTTTTTTCTTTTAAATTAAATCAAGTTAATGTTTTTTAATTTTTTTTGCCCCCTCTTCTTTTATTATTACAACAATTTCTTCATATTTGTAATCTACTGAATAAACAAAAAAAAAGACTATTTTAACAACATAGTACATACATTTCATTATTAGCTACATTTTAAATTATTTATAAATTACTAAGTAGCTAATTTTTTCCCTTTCTCTCTTGTTCTTCATCTTCATTTTTCAATGATAATAATAATTAAAAACAAGCAAAAACAAAAAACAAAATAGTAGCAAAAGCTATTTGTAGCACAACATTTGCAGAATATTAATTGTTTTTTTTTTCTTCTTTTAAAATGCATTAACTTCCATTAATGGTAATGTTCAAGGTTTTTATGTTTATATATACTTTTTAAAATAAAATAATAATAAACAATAAATAAGAAAATTTTTATTAAACACCTTTAAAAAAAAGTATTGGAACATTAAGAAAAATTAAAGCACTTACACTATTTGTGTTAACAACATTGAAAATATTAGCACATTTATTTTCTTTAAAAAAAAAAATTGTATGTAAGTACTTTATGGATTTTTTCTCTTTTAATTAAAAAAAAAAATTTGTAGAGAATATGTTTTGAATTGAAAAATTATGATCTTCTGATTTTCTTTTTAAATTTTTAATTAGTAAAGAATAACACTGAATTTATAATAAAAGTTTTGTTGCACTGCGAAGAATTCAGAAATTTAATTATTTTTTAAAATGTGAGAATGATTTTTATTTTATTTTTGTTCACAGGATGCGGAATTTAGATGGAAAAAAGAAAAAAATTCATTCCTTAAAATCAATCCTTTAAAGCTAAAAAGTTATTCAAAATCTAGTGGAGTCGACTGTCGTAGAGTATTGAGCTGAATAGAAATAAAAATGAATAAATGAGTTTTCAATGTGATCAGATCAGAAAAGAAAAATGTCGAGGATGTACAATGTACACTGTTGATTTCTTATTGAACACTTTCATTATCTCAAAAGCTCCAACAGTAATTTAAAAATTTAAAAAAAGGATATTCAACACCAAATAGAAGATAATGTAGAAACTTCAAAAAAATAAGTACCTTTTAATTGATCTCAATTTTTTCAACTTTTAAAAGTCTTCATATTTCATCCTTGATAATGAAATTATCTACATCCGCAGAATTAGTTCTAAAAAATTTTATACATATTAAAAAAAAAAAAAAGGAATGTTCAAGATCTTTTCAACCCACCCTATATCACATAATTTAAAAATAATTTATAAATTACCGTTAATTTGTTTAATTTCATTAAACAGTTAATTAAATGCAGAAGAAAAAAAACAAACATTCTAATTCTTCAAATTCCTACATCAGAGTTATTTATATCCTGAAAATAATTTTATATTTAATTCTTCTTAGTTTTTTTTTTGTTGTTTGTAATTTTAAAAATTTTTATCATATTTTCACGATTTTCCAGATCAATTCTTTGCTTACTGTAATTCTTAAATTAAATTTTAAAAAAAAACTATATAGGATATGAAAAAAAAAATAATCTTAATGAGCATTAATTTTACATTTTTATATATTACTCCCGTCTGCACAATACACTGAAGTATTTTTTTATGTGTGTGTTGTGTGTCTTTGCCTGTGTTTCCTTTATGCGAATATATATTTTCTAATTTCTATATAGAGATATATTTTCTTAAGAATTTTAACCTCATTAAAGGTGTTATATTGACTTAAATATCTTTTCAACATTATCTTACATTCCATTGAATTATATGTATCCGTATATAAAGTGTATACGGATCAAAACGAAGAAGAAAAAGAAAAAGTTTTGAAAATGTCTTCAACAAATAAAGTGTCTATCCTGATTATGAGCATTCCACAAATATAACTGGCAAAGATGAGGAACAAAACAAAGAAAAACAAAAAAGATGATAAAGAAAGAAAAAAAACAGAACTTACTTAAGTTTAAAATTAAATTCTAACATTTATTTAAAGATTATTTGTAACTATACCTAAATCAAATGTATGTATGTAACTTTGTAACATAACTACATAATATCTTGTTAGATAGATTAAAGTATATCACAGCATCTTTACGGTAAGGTTGTTTTGTTATAATTGCAATATACATATACAAACACTGATTTGTTTTTTTCTTTGCAATTTATTTAAGTTTAACTATTTTCCTTTTTGATTTCATACGAAAAAAAAAGTATCTATAAACTATAAAATATCTATAATAATCATTTTCCTTCTTATAGTTAGAATTTCTATATTATAGATACTCTAGACATTTTTTTTTTCTTCTCTCGATTCACCTTTTTTTTTCTGTAGAGATTATTATTATTTCGTTTGCGTAAATTGCGTATAGTATGCGCGTTAAAAGAAGAGCCGATGATTTTTTTTTTGTTTTTTGTTTAGTATAAAACTAGATTACCACACTCTGTGCAAATAATCTATCCAACCAACATTGTCAGCAAAGAAATAACAAAAGTATATAAAGTATATACATATAATTCCAATTACGTGATACTCATAGTTTTTTTTGTTGTTGCAATAATGCAATATAATAACAATAACACAGCAACAAAAACAATAAAAAAAATGCAATAGTATAAAAAAAAAATAAAATAGTATAATAATGAAATTCCGTAAAATCATACCTTTAAGAAATTTTTTAAATTCTCTTATTGCAATATAAAGCTTGTGTAAAGTCCATGTACATTATATTATCATATTAAATGTATCTATGTGACTATATGTATGTTCAACTTACATATGTATGTATGTATATATTCGATGATAATCACATATAAAAATTGTATATTTACAGATATATATTTTTCTATTCTATTCCAACATAAGTATCATGTGTGTTATGTATTTTTTTTTTAAATCTCTTTAAAGTTTTAGAAATCACTAAGAAAGAAAAAAAAAAGAATCCTCGGTACAGATCTCTTGATGATCCTTATTTGGGAATTAGACATCAAATGTATATTTGTACATATATAATGTCGGTTTGATTTCAAAGACAATGGCACACGGCAATGTCTCATTGTTTCTTGAAGCAAATCTAATCGATTTGACCTCTGGTCATCCATCTCTTACTTAGATATGTATGTACACATGTACAAATCTTACATGTAAGTTCTACTTTAGTTTTAACAAATAATCCATCCTAAACAAAAATAATCCTCATATCTTCTAGATATTCATGTACAAAAATACTTTTCAGTACCTATATGTATATATGAATAATAATAGAAAAAAAATAAAAAATAAGAGAAAAAAATAAATTGTTTTTAAGTGCACTTAAAGTCGGCAAGTGCGGTATATTGTCAACAATTTCAATTTCGGTCAACGGAAGCATTTTATTCGTATCTATTAAATGTTACAATAATTGTATACTTTTTCTTTTATACTATACATATGTACATATAACCCTTTTTGTATAATGTTCCCAATGGTATTAAAGATAGAGTGTGGTGATTTAATTAGTGCAAAAGAATTTTACGCGACATTTGTCAATGATAGCAAAAAAAAAAAAAACAGTAGTAAAGTGCTTCAGATTATTGAAATTGTTTTTTGTTTTAAATTGTTTTTTTTTTTTTCGTATAGATACACAACATAACATAAAAAGTAGTCAAGATATTTTTTTTAAAATTCTTTTGTATTTTTTTTCTTATGATGCAAAAAGAAATAAAAAAAACATTTATAAGATATGTTCAAACATATTGTCGTTAAATTTTTTTATACGTACATGAACAATGTAGTTTTGGTTTAGTTTAGGACAATAATTGAAGTTTTTCTTTGTCTTCAAATCAGTGACCAATTTTATTGTAATTATTTACTCGTTTTTTCTCTTCAAAACACTTTCATCAAAGTTGCCAATTTTACACCAGAAAGAAAAATGATTTAAGTTTTTATAATTAAAAAAAAAATTGATCAATTTTAGAAACAAAGCCGTCATTTCATCCAAAAATCTTTCAACCCCCAATCAAGATTTTTTTGTTGTTGCTGAATTGCAAAATCCATATTTTTCCACGATTTAAATTTTTTAACAAATAAAATTAAATACTAAAATTCAATAACAAAACCAAAACGTGGATTTCTTGTGCCATCCACACTTCTCACATCATGCCAGTCTTTTCGAGGATTTCTGTGATAGGTCATAGCCTCCCTTACATCCACAAGATTATATATTTACAACCAATTTTATTTCATTTTCTTTTTTCTTTTTCAACTTTATTAACAAATAAAAATACCACCAATCACAAAAATGAAAATTTATATTAAAAAATCACACCCCTCAAATAATGTTTACATTATTTTTATAACACCTGTCGCATATCCTAAACTGCTATTGGTTCGTCCTTTTTAGTTTCATTTTAATTTAGGGGATGCTACCAATTTTTTTTTAAACTTTTTTTTTTTATAACCATCAGATTATTCTTTCTTATAAAAACGAACTTTAAATGATTCTTAGAATTCAATTGGAACATCAATTTCAAATAATAAACTTGAATATTATCAACAAACAAAAATTAATCCTTTGGAGTTTTAATTCAGAAGTAAAATGTAAGTTTTAATAATTTTTTTCAATTTTACCTATAAAATTTATTTTAAAAATTATTATTTTTTTTCTTCTAGAAAATACTTTCAATAATTTGAGTGCAATATGAAAACTTTTATTGTGATGAAGAAAATGTGATATTTTTTAATTAATCAAAGAAAATTGGAGAGCCTGGACGATATTCAGAGGTGCAATATTTTTCATAAAAATTAAAATTAACGAATTGTGATATGCAAAAGCTTTAATTTTAAATATTATGTTTTTTAAAAGAAAGAATTTTTTTTCTTCTTTTTTTTGTATAAAAAATTATAAATAAAAAATTTAAAAAAAATACGAACAAATTGAATTTTCTTGATAATATGTGATAAATCAAGGTGGAAATAATTTACTCAAAATATAACAACTTTGTACAGAACAATTTTTAGAAATCATACATTAAATTCCAGCATTTAATCCTGTAAATGACTTTTAATGTAAGAATTTAACTATTCTTCCGAACCTTTTGATATACTTAGATGCTCTTGAATGTCGTTTTTAACATGACATAGTCGAAAAGTCCCGTTGAAAAGTTTAGGAAAAAATTGACATGTTCTATTTATTTCTCGTTTCAAAATATTCCAGGATAACAGTTAATAATAAATTATAAACAAAACTTTATTTTCTTTCTAACACACTTTGTTTCAATTCGATCAAATTATTGGTTTTTAAGATATAGGGGCTTAAATTCAAAATTTTGTTTTTTTTTTTAAATAGATTTCTCCACTTTTTTTTATGACGATATATCTCTGAAACTTGAAAAAGGACATATGTAATTATATATACATTGACATCATATGAAAGGTTATTTTGTCCTATATTCGTCTATTAACTGTTATTCTGGAATATCCTAAAATGGAGAAATAACGATTTTTGTAAAACGTTAATTTTGTCACAAAATTTTCAACGGTACTTTTCTGCTACAAAATGGAATTTGCACCAAAAGGACACTTCAAAGTACCGTTTAAAAAAAGTCCCATTCTAATAGCTCATGCTCGCTAAATAAAGTTTCCTCACAACTTCTGAGAATCATGTATCAGATCGATGATGTATTTTATGATTCAATAATTTCGTGGTTTTTGTAATAATCAATTCAATCCTATTAACACCCACATAATTTGCATGAAATCGAACCAAATTCACCAGTTGAACACAACGTTACCACTTAAATTATAGTGCAAGGATCAACCCTGATAAAGAAACACTGATCCTTGAGTGAGATCAACCATGTGTAAAGAAACACTAACTGTATTTCAACGACATTTTTTTCTTCTAAAAATTCGAACAACACTTGAAAAAGAAACATAAAATTTATCGAAATTTCATGTGTATTACAAATTAAGCAAACTATCTTATAATCTTAAAACAACAAAATAAAAAAAATCAATAAAATAAATAAATTCCAAGCAATTAACTTGCATAATGATTCATAAAAATTAAATCCTTTGATATTCTTTAAGACTTTCAATTTGTTTTTTCTGTAATTTTACAGATTTACATATTTTTATTTCAAGTAGCATTTAAATTAAATCCTTTTTTATTACATTTTTTACATTTAAAATTTTGTTTTTCTTAAATATTTTTATGAACAATTTGAGCTTAAGTATCCGTTACAATTAACTTATGTAATCAATATACAATATTATTGACAATTTAATATACATACTTATTACTCTCATGTGTTTTGTAAGTATCTTTCATATAAAGTAGATATGTAAATTAAAATGATAAACAACAAGAGTAATAATAATAAAATGATAATTTTTTATTTTAAATTTTTTTTTCTTCATTTATATTTTTTTCATATAAAAAAAAAAAGATAAATATACCTTAACATAATATTGACCTTTTTATGATTTCGTGTATATAAACATCCGTTTTTGGATCTCCCGCAGATTATAAAGTGCGAGAATCTTCAACAGAAAAAAATAAATAAGGTATGAAAAAATATATATCTACATAAGTAATATAAAAAAACACTACTGATTGAGTGAAGAAAAAACATACTATTAAGAAAAACACAAAAACCAAAAACAAAAAAAAATACTCATATGTTTTTTTTTTCTTACTACATACGTGTACATATTATTATTATATATAGCCGCCTTCATCTCTTAATAAAGTGCTCATAAAATTTATGATATTGAATTTTAATGGTAAAATGTTGCCAAATAAATAATCCGTCAACCGCGTAAATTTCAATTTTATTGAAATAATTAAACCCAAGGGGATTTTTTTTTCTTCATCTCTATATAATATACAAATGTACATACATGAATGTATATTATATAGCACATACATTTACATATACTTATATGTGTTGTAGGAGAAAAAAAATACAAATAAAATACCGTTTAAAATGAATCTTTTTGATTGAAATTAATGAACTTCATAAAATGATAAATTTGCACGCATATAAAATTTTCTTTTTTTTTTCTTTTAATATAATGATTCTTAAGATGCAAATACAAAAACAAAAAAACCATTAAAAAAAGAAAAGAAAAACATGTAACCTGTGTAACTAACTGTACAATGTACTAAAGGATTTATTTAACATGCTTTTAAATCATACGAGTATGTGCTTTTTGTTTTGTTCAACAATCATTTATTCAACTCTTTTTTTTTGCTCTTAATTTTTTTATTATTTAAAAAAGATACTGACTGATGTTCATTTTTTTTTTGTCTTTTAAAATTAATTTTAATTTTATTTCTTTTATATTTTTTCTTCTAAGCATAGAAAAAAATGTTTCCCTTAAATTTTACACGTGTTTTACTCGCTTTCAACCTCGAACAATATTTACAATACCCAGCAAAGATTTGTTTAAAAAAAAAAAAAGAAAAAAAATCATGAAAATCACTTTCCCATGCATTTAAATAAATATTTTTCGAAATAGATACAAGTGATATATACCTTCTTATAAAATTTTTATTTTCAGGTGCGTATTCATATTAAATTCACCCTCAATAAAAGTGGAAAGAAAAAAATGTTGTATACACAAAACAAACAAAAAATTTAGGCACCCCTTATGCATGCTGATCAAATTTCCCTTTTTATTCATACACCAATAACAATATAATTGTAAAAGTATTTAAAATTTTTAGTATGTACATATATATATACATTTTCAATGATCTTTAAAATCAATAAGGGTCGAACCTCATCACTATCGTCAGTCATCTACATCATCAACATCATCCTTATTATGATCCTTATACAATTTAAAAATTTGAAAATTTTTTCAAAATATTCCCACGGTTTCCTACGTTATTTTGTAGTATGTAGAATATACATTTTTGATATAATATGTATACTTATTTTTATAGTCTCGTGGTATGCACATGCACGAAGTGCAGTCTTTCTCCCTATTTCTTTGCATGCATTAACAGTTTTGAAAAAGAAGATGAATGCACACAAAAAAAATTATATCTATAAAACAGAGAAAAAGGAGATTTGTGTATCAGAACTTTATGTAAGGAAAATTCCGGAAGGTAAGAGCAAAATCTCTATATGTATGTATTATATGGATAACAAGTAAAAATTGGAGAAAATATCATTTATGTACAAACACCTGCTTAGTACGTTTTTTTTTTCATCATTTCAAAATTTTAATGTATTGACATCATGATAAAATAGTGTGGGAAATCTTTCCGTTACAAGTTTTGAAGAATTAGACAAAAAAAAAAAGAAATCGAAAAAGCATATGCTGTGGGCAATTTAGAACTGATTAATTTGTGTTCGAATTGAAATTTTTTTTATGGACAGGACATACATACATAGGTTGTGTGTTTTTATGGGAAAAGATTAAATATCAAAAGAAGGTGAATCATTTGAAAATTATTCGAAATTATTAAAAGTTTTGTTGTCAATTTATTATCCTTAAGATTATAATTATCTCTATGTCCCATCGTAATTTTTCTTAAGAGTTTAAAGAGGATACTTCTTATGTCAGTTATTAAGGTAAAGAGGAGTTTTTTACTATAAAGGACGAATGTTAAAGGTAGCAAAAATACAACACTATATACGCAAATTACTGTTCTTTTTTTCTTTGTTCAACAAAGAAAAGTATATCACTTTCGTAAAGTTTAGGTGCACAAAATAGGGCCAAGTGTTATTGAAAATCTGTCACAGTCAAAGTTGCGCTGTTCTGAATTACGTCATCGTTTTTTTTTAAAATTGTATACAGTTTAATTCTAGAAAAGTTTATAAATTTAAACATTTACTCAACCTGAATCGAAAGCTTTGTTTTTTTACTTTCCTAAGAATATTGTTCTTTTACCCAAAAGTCTTCTTCTCGAAATTATTTTAAATATTTTTTAATAGAATTTTTTGAATTCTCATAAATCAAAGTGTTTTAAGTTGCATATACGAGGGTAAGGTGAAAAGTGCTATCAAAGAAATTGTTTTTTATGAAGTTGGTCACAGTAACGGTCATCAAGTTTCAACATGATATGTCAAATAGTATTTATTATACAATTGTTTAAAGTAGACGTGTTGTGTGTTTTTTTGAAATGGACAATGAAAAAGACGACTAAAAACTGCAACTACAGATAAAAACATCGAAAAGGATTACAATATGGTATTGGACGATCGGAGAGGAACAAGTTCGGTACATTTTATATCAATAATTATAAATATGAGAAAGCTTTTCGTAGGATGAGTGCCGCATTTATTAAATTCTGATAACAATATTTGGACAGTACGAATTGTTATGGAACATCCACCCTATTCAGCAGATTTGGCTCCCTCTGATATCCATTTATTCCCGAATCTAAAGAAATTTTTGGGAGGAAAATGTGATAGCAGCAGTAAATGGATATTTAGCGAACCTTCCAGAAACGCATTTCAGAAACGTTGGACAAAGTGCATCGAACTACAGAGGAACTACATGACAACCGCTGTATTGTGTTTACGGCGTAAGTCTTCAGAGGTGAAGAGAAAGTGTATCTTACCAACTAAAAACTCTTTTATTCTTTTTAATTTATTTAAAAATCCACTTTAAAAGATTAAAGTGATTTATCATTTAGAATATTTCACCCATATAACACCAGGACATTATTATGGGAATTTTATGATGAACAAAAATTATATATAAAATCTTATTAATTTTTCTTTCCTTTGTTTTTATAAATACATATATTGTATCTTTAGATTTAGTTTACTTACTATTAGAAAATCAATCATAAAAATCATAAACAACAACAACAGCAATAATAAAAAAAAAAAGTATATCTTTCTTTCATGAAACAGCATGTGATTATAAATATCCACAAATCAATTAATTTTAAAATAATATTATTGCTCTCATTAATTAAGCGATTAAATGATGTCTTATCAAGTTTTTTTTGTTCATTCGAGAAAAAAACAACAACAACTGTGTAAGATCAATAATAATTGTAAAAAACAAAAACAAAAAAAAAACTATCTATTGATCTAATAAGTATTTTACTCATAATAAAGGTCTACGATACTACATTATACATTTCATGATATACATACATATATATAAATCTCAGATGATCTTAAATTATCTGTCTAGGAAAATCTTTTTTCCTATTTTTTGTGTGTGTGTTTTTTTTTCTTATGTTTATTTTATAAAAAACATGAAATAAATTGATGCTACTAAAAGTAAAACAACTGTTTTATTTATTTATTTTTTTTTTGTGCTTTATTTTTCTTTTTTCAAATAAAATTGAATAATATTGAATGACCACTGACCAATAAAACTTCATAAGGTGTAAGCACCTTTACAGGTGCTCAATACGACGCGTTATATCCGCAACTAAGCATCAATAAAAATCAATTTAAATTTTAAATTTTTTTGAGTATAGATTTAATTTTTGTTTTTTTGTTTTTTGTTTTTTTTTTTTTTTAACATGCATTACTTGTACCACTTTGTTAAAATTTGCAATAACGACACCATGCAGTGAGTGTATTTTCTTATAATTTAACTGTTTTTTTTTGTTTCCCTTTGTTTTTGTTTGTTGGTTTGAAGAAAAACAATTATTATTTGTTCCATTACAAAATTGAAGTTGAACAAAGTGGTATAGAATAATTACTACAATATACCACTATTGTAATTGAATGAGATTAATTATGGATGTAATATTATAAAAATTAATGAATTATTAATGAGAGAATATATGTAAGTATATTGTAAGCAATGAAATAATGGAGTATACATTTTATTTAAAAGGTTATATTAGCTCCGCCTATTAAAATGTTTTAACTAATAAACACAAATAAATCGTGAGATGAATACTTTGTATGGGAGAAATAATTTATTAATTATATTTTTTTCTGTAATTACACATTATTTTACAAAGTAAAATACTTACAAATTCTGAAAAAAAAGGGAAAAAATTGCATCTTTAAGATTCTATCACAAAATTAATTTTCGAATTTCATTTTAATAATTTTAAAAATTCAAATTTATTCGATATTTTAAATAGAAAAATTACTTTGGAATTTTTAATTACAAATTTTATAGCGTCTGAAGGTCCAAAAAAAAAAAGAACGTTCAATATTTCTCTTTAATTGTACAACTTTGGATAGAAAATATACATTACAAAAGATTCTACGTGAACTTAATATCAATAAGACACTCATTAAGGTAATTTTTTTCTGAAAAAGCCCTATCTCATGTTCGTAACCTACCATGTAGAACAGAAATAAGCTTGAATATTTAAAAAACTTTTAAAAGGAATACTTTTTATAAATAAAATGCACTGTAAAATGCAAAAGTGAAAAATTGATTATAAAGCCTCTGTAACTACGATGATATTCGAGTAAAGAGTTGTTCGAGGATGTTTCGGAAGTTTCTCAGTAACTTTCTCCGTTCTTTAAATTCATATTTTTCGAATATTCCATCATATTTAATTATTTTCAAGAAAGGGATCGATTTTAGACACGAAGCCTTCTTTTCATTCATCCGAAATCCAAAAACCCCATGTAAATCCGTTTACGTTTACTACCCTAAAACTCTTCCCAAAATTCAAATTTACGTCATGAACATTACCACAAAGTTATTTAGTCAAGGGTTAGTAAGTGGATCAAAAGTATTTAAAAAGGAATACGGAAAAGGATTATACTTCAAAGTCAGCAAAAAATGAATATTAAGCCTTATCTTATGCTTTATTGAAAAAAATTTTAATTTGAAATTTATACAAAAATTGTGAAAAACAACAAAGTAGAAAAGTATTCAAAATTCAGGCTATCTAACAACTACAGCCAGTAAATATGCCTCGTAGCTGAATTTATATTGTTTTTAAAAGAAAAATAAAAGAAACTGCCATCTGTTTGAAAAGCGGATAATTTCGAAAAATAGTTAACCCTCAGAAAAAAGATTTACTTAAAAATTTATTCGGACCAATATCGCAGTCAGCAGTTTCTGCTAATTTGATATTCTGCTAACTTTCATACAAAATTTTGACAGTTTGCAAAAAAAAAAAACATGATTGAATATTTGGACAGTATGGATATAAAGGACAAGCTGTTACTGAGAAACTTCCAGTCAGTGATGTTAACCGTACAGTAATTACTGTTTTGTACAGTAATTTTGCCTCAGAACAGTAAAACAGTAATTGAGGCAAAAAATACAGTAATTTCAAAAAACGTACAGTAATGTACAGTAATTTTCAATTCTTAGATTTTACCATTTCAAATTGAATAGTAATTATTTTAAATTTGAAAAAAAAATATGAATCTAACAAGTTGCTAAAGCAACAAAATGACTCTACTACCTACTTGACTACAACTTTTTTCAAGTATCGCTGCTATTTTTTCGAGCGTAACTGTATATTATACATGGTTGACGTGGCGGTTTTTTGGAATATTTCCGAAGGCCCAATTAGCACTAACCGTGCCGTTTTGATACCACACACCGACACACCTCTCAGTTGTGAGTCAAAGCCCTGCTGTCATACATGCACCTACAGTTTAAAGTGGAATGCGAACCACTAAGTATGTGTATCTTCAAAAATGAATCGCTGCTTTGGTAATGCTAATGTTCTTCTGTTCGTGATGCGAAAACATTACTTGTTGCTATGACAACACAAAGTTTTTAGTTGGCGATGCAATGCTATTACGTGACAGCTGAATATTACAAGGAATTTCGAATACTTGATTTGATGCGATGCTTTTTTGAATATGTGACAACGCATCATAAAATTTGCGTTGCATTTCTGAATTTGTGACAAGCATCAGCATCGCATCAGCAAAGCAATGATTCATTTTTGAAGATACACTATATTATACATAATGGAATTAGTTTTTTTTTTCACAAAGTGTTTAGATCATTAGGAAAAACTATAGGCCTTTTTTATTTATTCAAGCTTGACTTCGCCATCTGGAGATTAAATGTACAAGCTTGTCGTCAGATTGAATATCTTGCGAATGCAAGAAAATTTGGATTATTGAACATAACCCGCCATTTTGAAATATACGTCAGCTGTTATTCTTGAATTTTGTGTTACCAATATTCATGTTTGTGGAAGAAATAAAAATATTATTAAAATATAATTTAAATAATCAAAATGAATGAATGAAGTCAAGCCTTATTGGATGCATCATTGCAAAAGAAAGCCTAAGGTGAAATTGAAAATAACAATCAATAGTTTTCCGGCAGTTTTGAACATTTTCAATCTCATATAAAAAGATTTATTATTTTAAAAATTATATTTTATTTTGCTTAAAGTATAGTTTTATTAAATAAAGTCTTGTTCTTTATATTTTATTTTGTTTAAAATAAAAAGGAATTAATATCAGTTTATTAAATATTTTATTAAATAATAAGAAATATCAGTTTATTAAATATTTTATTAAATAATTCAAATCTTATTGAATTTGAAGTAAATATCAATTTATTAAATATTTTATTAAATAATAAGAAATATCAGTTTATTAAATATTATATTAAAAATTAAGTTATATTTTCATTTTATAAAATATAATCAATTAATTAAAGTGTAATTTCATTTTATTAAAAACTAAAGATTTTTAATAAATATATTTTTTATAAAATTTAAAAAGTGTGCTTAATTTTTAATAAAGTGTTTTGGTTATTTTTCACCATAAAACAAAATAACCTGGTGTTAGAAGAAAAAAAATTCAAAACCAACTTTAAAATTAATATTTTAAAATAAAAATAAAAAATATATAACAAATAAAAGTGTTTATGACGCTATGGTGGCTTAGCAATGAAAACTCACTAAGAGAAATATCAGACAGATTTAATGTTTCGATTGGACGCGTACATGCAATAACCTTGGAAATCTGCAAAATAATTTCAAGCTTGTCAAAAAAGTATATTCATTGGCCAAATGAAAGTGAAATGCGTGATATAACAGAAAAATTCGAAACCATGAGACAACAAAATCGTTTTCCGTTGGTAATAGGGTGCGTCGATGGAACGCATATTAAAATTCGAACACCTACTACAGATAGCCAGAGCTATTATAATCGAAAAGGCTATCATTCTATGATTTTGCAAGTATGTACATATGTATATGTTTATTATTAAAAAGTAACTACTAATAATTTAATCATTATTTTTATAGGCCATTTGCGACAACAATCTTTTATTCCGGAACATTTTTTTTGGGTGGCCAGGAAGCAGCCACGATGCTCAAGTTTGGAGTGCAAGCGAAGTGGGCAAATCCTTGGCCAACAAAATAATAACTTTAATAGAAGGTGCTCATTTGCTGGGTGACTCAGCATATCCTTTGCTGCCGTACTTAATTACACCATATAGAGATAATGGATATTTATCTCAAAACCAAAAAACTTTCAATTACCTTCACAGCTCAATTAGAGTTTGTATTGAACAAGCTTTTGGTATTTTAAAATCCAAATTCAGAATTCTGAATTACTTGCCCGTACGTAAAATTCGCAATGCTAAATATATTGTTGTGACCTGTGCGGTTCTCCATAACTTTATAAGGATACATAGTGATGCACTGTCAATATCTGTTATTGATATTCTAAATTTCAGTGAGGACAATGAAATTATAAACGGAGATGATCAAGTTAATGAAGAAATGCAGAATGCAAATACGAAAAGAGATGTTCTTTGTGAATGGCTTACAAATTTATAAACAAGTATTGAAATAAATTTGATAATTTGATAACATTTGTTTTCTTTTAAAATACAAATGAAAAAAAATTTTTTTTTCTAATTAACAAAAATATTTATTTATTTTTCTTTAAAATTCATAAATAAAAAAAAAATAACATCTTGATAAAAACAAAAACTAAACAATTCAGTCTTTTTAAAAAAAAAAATACTGAAGGCACTTCAAGTATATATGTACATATTTATGAAAATTCAGTTATCATTGATTGTATATTTTTAAGTACTTCTAACTTCTCCATTTCTATTTTAGTTTTACGTCTTTCTTCCTCCATGAATTCTTTGTGACGCCTTTCTTCATCACTACTAAAAATTTTCAAATAATTCACAACTTCATTATTTTTTGGCTTTTTGTGAGCCGGTTGGGGAATGGACAACTCTTCACGTTCTTCAATTTCATTTGCTCTTTCATTTTCTTCCGTCAAAGTATCAAAAAGGTTGTTTTCTGGAGGAGCTAATGGAGTGTTTGTTTTTATATTATATGTTATCAAACATTTCAAAATAAGACCAGAAGGTTCTGGCCTCACCTGATGTATTGTTTCTTTTTTTTATTTTTCTATAAGTTGCCAGTAAGTTGTAAAATTTAGCCTGAATTTCATTTACATTAAAAGGAAACTCCTGATCCACACTTTTTATATTCATTAAAATTTGCCTCCACAATACTAGCTTTTTCCGCTTTCCTTCTTTGAAATCTTTTTCTTTTTTAATTCGCTCCTCAATAAGTAGCTTTGTCCATGATGAGCTCCAAGAAGTATTAGTTTCAAGCCTAAAAATCAAAATAAATAATGCATTTTTTAAATAGTTTTTTATATTTATAATTAATTTAATTTATTTATTTAAACTTACTGTAAACTTCTGCTTCTGTTTCTTCCAGTTTTTACACAATAACAACCAGCATTAATGTCTAATGACAACACACTGGTGGTAACACATCTGTTATTCTTCTTGAAAATCATTGTAAAAGGTGTTTATAAATTTATAAATCTTGACTCAGTCTTGTCGACAGATGACGACAAGCTTGAATAAGTGAACATGGTATTGTCAAGATAATTAATTGAAGTTTATGGAAAGTCAAGATTGAGACAATCTTGAATAAATGAAAAAGGCCTATGTTTTTGTTTTTATTTTGTTAAAGTTTTTGTTTTCGTTTTTTTAATTTTATGAGTTATGTTTTTTTTTTTTTTTTTGAATAAATAAAGATCCTTTATAAAAAAAATTATTTTTGACTTTTCCTTTCATTTTAACATCACTGCTGCTAGTACTTCCTCGAACAACTCTTTACTCGAATATCATCGTAGTTACAGAGGCTTTCTTTATAATCAATTTTTCACTTTTGCATTTTACAGTGCATTTTATTTATAAGATATTTGTTTTAAAAGTTTTTTTTTTTAAATATTTTATTTAATTTCAAAAAACTTTAAAAACCTTTAAAAAACCTTTGCTAAAATAGAATCATTCCTAATGATCCCGTAGATCAATAAAATAAAAAAGTGGCGCAAAAAAAAAAATAAAACAAAAGATTTTTTAATTAATTTTTTTTTAAAGTTTTATTTCATTTTTTTTTCTTTTTATTCATTTCTTATGAAATTATTGTATACATAGCTATAAAAAAAATATAATATACATACACATATTATGTTTGTATAGAGTTATATTTCACAATATTGTTGTTGTTATTCAAAAACAAACAAAAAAAAAAGAAAATAAAAACAATTTCCTTATGTTATCTAACGAATCAAATTAGACATTTTTGTTAGAATGCTAAAAATACATTTTTTTTAATAAATTTTTTTAATTATCCTTTCTTATATATATTTTTTTATTTATTTTCCCTAAAATAAAATAAAAGTTTCCTTTTATAATAGGAATAACAAATATTTAATTAAAATTAAAATATTTTTAATTAGTTTTCATTGCTTCTCAATTATTTATTTTTTTTTAATTTTTTTTATTTTGTGGTTTCCTACTTAGTATTCTCTTTTGTTTTTTTCATTAAATTAGATTAAAATGGACGAAGGAAAAACAACAGTCTCAGACAAACAAACAAAACAAAACAAAACTTTTTAAGCTAACAATATCAAAATTCTTTACTTACTTACGAAGAGATGCTTATCTTCAAAGTCTATTCAAGGCCTGAATAAAGCTATTTGGAAACACAGTTAAGTTTTAAAAATGTTTTGAAGACGACACTCAAAATATCAATATAAAAGTTCGCGTAACCATAAATTTTTATCTTAAAGCAGGGTCCAGGAGTGAAAATACGTAAGTTGTTGCTGTCGACTCAACAATGACTGAATAATCAATTTAACTACTACCAAGTCGATTGAAACAACTTACGTGCTTCCACCGTAGCTTTCAAAAACGTTTCGGTAGAAAACTAAAAGACGAATAACTCAATATTTATGCTTAGTTTTTTCTAGTAATCGTGCATATGCTTATTTATAGTTTGATTTCACAATTTTTGAAGAAAGAAAGTGGTATAATAATTTTTTTCTATGCAAAAGGGCGTCTTTAAAAATGCAGTGATGCATTTATAATGCCTAAAAGGGTTTTAATCTAAATTCCACATCATGATTGCATGGCTGCATTAACAAAGATTCCCAAAATACATCCACAGCTGACAAATAACAAGACGCATAACATTGAAGTGTAATCTGCATTTTTCTATTATGAAAAAATGTTAATTTTTTCATACAAATTTTGACAGTTCATAACAGATTCCATTAAAATTGTATGAAAAAACTAACAGATTTTCATAACAAAAAAATGCAAAATACACCCCATTATTATTAGCCAGCTTGAAATCTTATTACAATTCTATTATTTTTGACAAAAATGACGCACATTTTCTGATAGTTTCACGTAAATCTGTCTACTGTATCCAAATATGATATACTATATATTATATAAATAAATTATGATATACTAATAAAATAATAATATGAGCAACGTAGAATAAAATTTTTAGATTAACCGAAAAGATTAACCGATAAACGCTTTTTCATCAAAGCTTCATTGCAAAACTTTAATAAAATTTCTCTAAACTTTGACGTCATTGATTTTAACAGCCATATCCACCATCATGTCATTACTTTTATCATTATGATAGTCATAAGTCTGTTCACCATACTAATAAAATCGCTTCGTATCACAAGTGATGCGCACCTCAGAATAAGGGTCACCTGTTGGTGAATATGGCTGTAAAAGTACATTATGACTTCATACATTATGATTACTTTGATCATGCTTTGCCAGATTTCTGTTAAAAACTTTCATTTTTTACAAATCTATTACAAATATTAATAATGATTGCATTGTTACTACGGCAACATTACAAATTTTCGTTTTTAATAAAAATAAATACCTATTTGATTTGAAAAAAAATTTTTTTTTAAAATATTTATGAAATATTATTTTTCTCTAGTGTTTTTATTATACCTCTAACTAAATACTACATAATATGTATATCATATATGTATCTTTGTTGAAAATGTTGCCAGAAAATGTGAATAGGTACCTTTTTTTGGAAATTCTGAATGATGTCACTTTGGTAGCTGATGACAGGCTTATACACAATCAATTTTTATTCCAACAGGGTAACGCACCCATATAAATCACCCACCAAGAACTATAAATTATATGCATGTCTTCGGTCAGAAATGTTTGAAATGGCCTTCACAAAGTCCCGATTTTAACGTAATAGAAAATTTTTGACATTATTTAAAATTGAAAATGCCTTGTTAAATCGGAAGAAAACGTTTGGGACCTTGGGAGCATTTCAAAACCGCAAGGAGCCAGATTAATGTTGACCTTTCTAAAGACATTGATGGATTCCATGCCCCGATGATTTCAAGGGGTCATTTATGCTAAAGTAGACAACACAGAGTGCTGAATAAAGAAAACAAGTGAAAATTAAACATCCTTTTACACAAATTTAAAAAAAAAAACAGCATTAAAAAAACATTTTTTTAAAACTACATTTACACTTTTTTATATTACACAAATAAATTGGCACCACAAAATCATTGCACAAATTTGTGGAGAATTGTCTAGGCTATTACTAGAGAAATTTTGAAGCCGATATATTTATTTTTATGGAAGATATACCAAATCAAATACGACTTTATATAAAAAATATATATTTATATATATATATCTTCTCTATTTTCTCGCATTCCTGAATCAAACATTTTTTCAAAATATGTGCTGACTGATGCTAAAATGTTCTTGTGAATTGATAAAGTTTTTCCATCGTTGGATTTTATTGAAAAATCACAAAATTTATTTTCAATGCGGTACACATTTAAATTATGTGACAATTTCATAATTAAATTTGAATTTTTATGGATTGTTTGGTCACTCATTTTTGTTTTTCAACTGTTTTAAACTTTTTGTTTTTATAATATTAATTAAATAAATAAGGAAATACGAATTGAATTAAAAATTACCAAACTGCTTTTCAAACGCTAAAGTCAAATCTCAGACAGTCATTAGGTCTGTTCGATGATTATATGCATTATGAGCATTTAATTAAAATGCAATTAAGCTTTGAAGAAAAAGCGTTTGTCGGTTAATCTTTTCGGTTATTAAAAAAAAAATTAGACACACAATTTTGTTCTACGTTGCTTATATTATTATTTTATTAGTACATAATTATATGATATTATGCACTTTTAAATTGCTTTGCTATGACATGCTTTTAGTTTATCTGCGCGCGCGATTTTTAGTTTCCCCACGTTTATCTTTTTTTTTTTTTATAACAATGAGTAGTACAAAGACAAATACTTAATTATATTTCGACTTTTTTTGTTTGTAAATAAGTCAATACATGCAGTTAAAATAAATTCGTTTTTTTTAAACATTTTTGTTTTATAGAAAATTATTGGTTTAACTATTCGTCGTCCCAATAAATGTTTGTCGTATGTTACAACTTGAAGATTTTGTGTTAGAAGTAGATAATTAGGTTTCGGCATACGCTCTTTCATTTGCACTTATCAGTTTTCTTCTATATCTCTTCTATTCTGAGATATTCAGTGTGTACTTTGTCGTATGTAACCTATTTTGGAAGATTTTCAGTAAATTATTGTATGTGCCCAAAATTTACACATACGACAAATTTGTTCCGGATTTGACAATCATTTTTCTTCAATATTTAACTGTCGTATGTTACCTTGATACCAGAAATGTCCAATAAATATTACATATCATTGTAACATACGACAATTATTTATTGGTTGTATTGGATGTAGTTTTAAAAATAGTACGTAATTCAACACTATCGTCACTTACGATAAATAAATCCTGAAAAACTTTATTTGTCGTATGTGATACATTTTTGTTTGTATGTGCATGGATTTGTTGGAAAAATGGTCGCTATTTTCTCGTATGTTACATTTCATCAAAACATTTAAAGACTATATTTTAGTTTGTATAGTAAGGATTTCCATAAAATTTCTTTCAGACATACATTTATCAATTTCAAAAATAATAACAAAACCCCAAACAAATCTATCGACAAATAAAAAAGTTATTAAATGACAAACTTTAACTTCAAATATCTCAAAATCGAAAATTGTTACTTACGACAAACATTTATTGGGGCGACGTATTGTTTTTTATAATTAATTTAAATAATAAATCATACAAATTAAAATACAAAATACTATTTTATATTTTATGTTTTTTTTTTACTATAAAGGCATTTTATTTAGTTTTTTTGTAATTTAATTTATCAAATGAGAAAAATATCTTAATTTTATTTTAATTATTTTTATTCTATTTTTTTTTTGCGTATAAAACACGTAGTAATTAATTTAATTATATTATCTATATTTTTAAGTTATTATGCAACACAATTTTAACAATGAAATTAAAAAAGAAAAAAAAAATATATATATATGTATATCTATAATTAACTAACTAAATTTGTTATAAAAATAAACGAATCTTTTACAAAAAAATACAAAGAACCAATTCAAGGCCATTTTTTTTTTAAAAATTAATTTATTTCGATTTTCAATTACTTTTATTGCTCAAAGACTTCAATTTTTTCAATTAATTACATTTTTTATTTTTTTTTATTCTTTCTAATTTTATTGATTTTTTAAACTAAATTAATTTATTTAGATAATTCTAATTTATTCATGTAATAATTGTAATTTTGTTTAATAAAAAATATTTTAATTTTTTTTATTAATTAAATGTTAAATTAAAAAAAAAATTAATTAGGAAATATTTTTGTAAAAATTCAATTCAAAAATGAATTTTTTTTTTTATAAATTAAATTGTACAATTTAATTTTATATTTTTTTTTTAAATTTTAGAAAAAATTCCCTTTAAAAATATAATAATTAGATTACTGCGATATTTTTCTTGTTGTTATCGTTGTTGTTTCTGTTGTTAATATATTATTACTGTTATTATTATTGTTGTTGTTGTTATTTGATATTGGTGTTGCTTTAACTTCAAGCAATTGAGGATAATTTTCAACAATATTTAATAATATTGTATCAATGTAATGTTTGAGCCTTTGATTTTCTTCTTCTTTATCTTGATAAGCTTGTTGAAGCTAGAAAAAAAAACGAAAACCAAGCAGAAAAAAATTAATTAAAAAATTTTAAAAAAACATACGTAATTCATAATTTTACAAAAATTCCAAAACAAACAACAATATTAGATTAGTATTGAAAAAATATTTAAAATGAGAAAAAAACGAATTATTACTAATTAAAAGAAAATATATTGCAAAAAAGTTAAAATTTTATAACTGAACAAAGTGCCAATATACTTTGATTGCAAAGTAAATAAAAATTAAAATAATCAAAAATTTAATGAACAACAGGGATCGCATTTAATAAGCGTCATATTGAATCACATTCTAGTCAAATTACAGATTAAAAATCAAATAATTTTGAAGTAATTAAGGATAAAAAAATGTGTTAAAATTCGAATGTAATGCACAACTACAATTAAAAAAACAACATAATGAAATGATAAGCAAAAAACAATTAAATGATTTTTTCAAACATTAACAATTTTTATGACTTAAAAAAAAATGAAAACCACAAATGAATACACAGAAGGACAAAGTAAAATTAGTCAAATTTATATAGAAGATAGAAAATAAATACTCGTAAATGCATTTTATTTAAGTATTTACCTGACTTAATGATGCTAATGTAGCTGAATCCACTGAATCCTGGAAAATATAATAAACAACACAGTAAGCATGATAATAATGAAAAATATGAAAAAAACAAAAAAAAGATATTTTGTGTTAGTTTGCAAGAGATTTCAAATGAGCGAGATATAAAATGATAGAGAAAATAATTTTATATATTGAAAATTAAAATCGTCGTTATAACAGTTGAATATCTGTTCACCATTTTTAAAATATCTAAAATAAGAAATTTTCATTATTAAAAGAAAATTTCAAAGTTGTAATTTGTCAATGAATGAATGCTGAGAAAAATGCATATGAAATGTAAAAAAAATGTTTTTTTCAAAAAAGAAAAAGAAGAGAAACTTTGTTGTTTTTAGAAGAAAAAGCCCAAAATTCGAAATAAATTAAAAAACTTCTGTAGAATCAAAACTTGAAAAATTTTTAAACCGTAATCAAAATGAAATTAAAATGTCGTTAAATAATATTGTTCGCTTTTTTGAGAATTTTAATTTATCTCCTTTTTTTTGTATTTTCGAAAATGCACTTGAAGCAATCTGGCACTCCAACAAGACTCAAAGAACTGGGATATACTGAACTAGCAGGTTTTTTTGGTGTAATTTCCAACAAGTGTAAAAAAAATGTCCGTTCTATGCAGTTGGAAATAAAATCAAAATATTCGATATTTTGGACATGGAGTCACGAATAAGTGCATATTTTTCAAGTTTTGATTCTATGTCCTTCATTTTCATAGAAAAGTGTCAAGAAATATAGGATTAACGATCGTAAGTGAAATTGTGCAAGGAAAGTAGAAAATAATTCTAAAAAAAAAAAAAATTTCTTCAACACAAACCTGTGCCTGTGACATTTCTTCTAATTCTTGTGCAAGACTATTTAATGTTCCATTTAATAAATGTCTGCCCTCTTCAACTCCTCTTGTTAATACTGTTGCCTGTAGTTCTTCGTTTTGTTCCTCTAAACCTTAAAACAAATAAAAATTCCAAATACTTTTTCCACAAAACACAAAATGTTTCCTTATATACATACTTTTATTTTTTTGCCTTAAATCATCTAATTCTCTATGAAGTTCTTCCAATCTTAATTGTTCTGGTGATGTTGTTGGTAATGCTGGACCAATTTCAGATCTTAAACGTTCTAATTCCTTTCCTAATTCTATCATTAAATCTTCTGCTGCTTGTTTTTCATCTTGGCACTTTTTTTCACTATTTCTTAATTCGATTAATTCTTGTTGTATTGTTATTATTTGCTCTTTAGCTATTTCTAATTTCTCTTCAGTTGAATGTAAATCATTTGCTTGTTTATCACATAATAATCGTAATCTTTGTGCCTCTTCACGTAAGGCATTCGCTTCTATTTCTATTGTACGAATTTTTATTTGACAATTTTCATTTTGTAATGCTGCTTCTCTTTCAACACGTGCTAATAATTCACGATGACGTTTCTGTTCTTCAGCAAGTTTTTCCTCAGCACGAAGCTCTGACTAAAAAGAAAAAGAAAATTATTTTTCTTTTCAAAATACCGTTTTTCTTTAAAAAAAAAAAAAAAGAAATTTTTACTTTAAAAGATCCTTGCTCATAATCTGAATACGATTGTGGAATATTTGATGAATATTTAAATTTATTACGAGAGAAAAAATTCATCATTTCGTTAAATAAATAACGTGTACTGTAATAAGTTTCAGTGAAATCCGCTAAACAATTTTTGAACATTGTAAAGAAAAATGTTGAATTTGGAAACATTTTTAGCTTATTGAAGTTTTTTTTTTGTTTTTTTTTTTAAAAAAAAAAAAGAAAAGGAACTAAAATTATTAAGATGAGAAATTTTCTATTATTATAATTTAGACTATAAATAAAAACGAAAAATATGCAAAAAAAAATTATGAATTAATTTAAATTTAATTAATTTTTGACATTTTCATTTTTTGAAGTATTTTTATATGGTTTGTTCATTGACTGTTGTATGTGTTTAAAGACAACCCAAGTTTTTCGTCTGTGGGCCAAATAATAAATGTCATTTAATTTCTGTTAAAGTTAATAGTTTTTTTGAAACTGCAAATTTATATTTAGATGATAAAATTTTTTATATAAATTACAGAAAACGAAAAAATTTTCAAATTTGGAATTGTGTTGCTATTATTTTGGTGTAGTATTGAATACACACCAAATGATAATTGTGTCAATGGTTGCTTGGTGTAAATTATTAAATTATTGGCTGTAGAAAATTATTACAATGTCAAACTGTTTAGCTTATCGATAATAAAAAATAAAATAAAAAATACACAAAATAAAGGTGCAGAAATATCAGTTTATTTTTTTTTTACTGATAAGATATCTTTCATTTAACCCTCCTATTGTTGACGAGTTTGTGATTTTTCGGTATAAAATTTCGAGCTGATTTTATTCATTATGCAAAATTGATTGTAAACAATAAAGTACAAAATTTTCACTAATTTATAACAGAAAAAGCTAAGTATAATAATACGCCGTCGAGACAAGACTTTTTTATGTCAAGACTTATGTCTCGACATCGAATATATCAAATATAGACCGCTTATATCTTGTAGACATAGATGGGGGAGAAATACTGTTTTCTATGGTTGCTTTTTGAAAAATTAAGGTCGACAAAATAATAGCGTGTTCCGATAAATTTTATTAACTAATTAGAACGCGAATTCCACCTTGTTCACTGCTGGAGGGTTAAAATTTTTTTCATATTTTCAAAATTTTCGTATTTTTTTTTTAATTTAAATAAAAACTGTTTAAAATTACTTTTTTTTTTTTCTTTCAAAAAAAATGTTTGAAAAACTTACTTCTCGAAATTGCTCTTCAAGCATATGATACCGAGCCTGTAATACAGCATATTCAGTTTTGGTTCGCGTTGTACGATCCTCAACAGTATTTTGTGAATCCGCCAGATCTGTTACTTGTCTCTGTAGAAGTTCCAACTAAAAAAAAAAAAACATAATAATGAAAAAATTAATTAATTTAAAAGAAAAATTATAAAAATTACAAATAAAATTTAAATTAAATCCTTGTTTTTTTTGTTCAACAAAATTTAAATAAAAAATTTTACAATATTAAGTAATTTACAAGAGAACTATTTTATACTGTACTGACACATGAAACTTTCAATTGATGAATGTCTTCAAGAAAATCATTAATTTCAATTGAAGTCAACATTATTGAAGAGGAACATTATATATTTTGTTGTTGTTGGTCGTTGGTTATTTACTTTTTTTTTTTTTTTTTTGTGTAGATAGATACAAATTATATACGAACAATAGAAAATAAAAATTAATAAAGCGGTTATATTATGTACATATGTACAACACTTTGACATATAGTTCACAACTAATCGAATATGTGAATGAATTATTTATTTAAAAAAAGTATAAAAAAACGAATAACAACACAGATATCGGTATAAAATCAATTAAAAGACGAAGACGACGTCATCAAAAATAATAATTATTTAATAAATAAATAAAAAAAATACTTATATTTTACACGACAAATATGTATCTATTAATTTTTTTTTTTTTTTGTATACGAAGTAGGCGCAGTTAGTGACCTAATAAATACAAAAAAAGAAAAAGATTTAAAAAATAAAAAACCGTAAAACCATATGTGTAAGATACTTTATTAGAATAAAAATTTTAATATTCATCTAACTACACATATTTAATTTTTGTTTTTTTGTAATGCTAATTCGAAAAACATATTTATATTTTTTGCACCAACTTTTATTTTAGCATGTAAAAAGATTACTTAACACAATTTAAACAAATTTATTATTATATGCATTTTACAATAACAATTTCTTCTTCTTTTTCTTAATAAGAAGAGGAGTGCAAATTATGATGAGATATTGTGTGAATCATATATGTAGAACGTGTTATTTAAAGGTCAATTAATATCTTAAAAAGAAAAGAAAAAAAGATACTTTTTAGTCTATGACAATTTGAAATCAAAAAAAAATTCTTTTAGAATTACTAAGCACTTCTTTTTGTAAATTTTTCTTCTTCTAAATTCCTATTGTTACAATCCACTGTTTAAATCAATTAGATTCAATTAAAATTTAAGTAAATTTCAAAAAAAAAACATTGTTTATTAATCTTTTTTTTTTTTTTTCAAATGAAAGATATAAATAGAATACAAAACAAAAAATATTAGCTGACGGGTGGTAGTCTAATACAAAACAGTGTAATACAACAACTAACGGATAACGTATGATCACATTCACTGCACATTTTTATATTATTATTTTTTTTTTTTTCATCAACAAACATATTAACAAGAATACATTTATGTATGTAAAATATTATGTATGTAAAATATTTTAGTATCTATATGTATGTACGAGTATCTTCCTGGCAACTCTATTTCCGTTTATACATCATACATATTAAATATGCTTTTTTTTTTTTTTGTAATGAAAAATTATAATGTTCTTTAAATTATAATTTTATTTGAAAAAAAGATTTAAAAAAAAAATTATCTAGAATTATTCTAATGTGATGTCTTGTGGTGATGACGACGAACATATAGTAGATAATTTTTTTTTTTTTTTTTCAGATTAAGTAGAAAAGAAAACAGCTTGCTGATTGCGAATGACTGCTCTTACATAAATTTATAAAATGTTCTCGAAAATTAAACTGAAAATAAATTTTTTTTAAATTTTAAAATAACACAAAAACAACTAAAATGAATAAATATAAAAAAGAAAATTAAGTAACTTTTTAAGTCTATTTTTGAGAAGAAGAAAAAAAAATCTTTCGTTTCATTTTACATCGAAAAAGATAAATAAATCTGAAACTTTATAAGAATTAAAACAACAACAAAACAAAAAAAAACATAAAAGAAAAATTATAAAAATAGTTTGGCATTGGAGATTTATTAAAGAATTTTTTGTATTTGTTTTAAAAAAAATATATTTATCTTTATAAAAAGATTTATAGAAGAAAATGTGTGAAAATATGGAACATATATTATGTACAGTGTGTTGTGTACATACATACATGTACAGATTACAGAAACTGAAAGACATTTTTTTAGAGAAAAAAAATTACACTGTGATAAAAAACAATTAATGTAACTTTACCTTCAGATTCTTGGAATGATTACAGGAAAATGAAAAATAAGATGCTTTCTCTCTCAATACTGGGAATTCTTTCGAAACTTAAAATCTATTTCTGGAATTACTTTCGGAACATACATATACATATGTGAAGATTTTTGGACAATTTTCTCTATATAATTTCTATGTTTCATAATCTACGGAAGTCTTCCCGATCATTTTATTTTTCTTTTACACTAGACCGCGAGTATAACAGAAAAATACAATATGTTGCTATTTTAGGCCTAAAATCGGCATCTTAACATGTATGCAATCTCCTAGAAGTACAGTGAACATACATCAAACAACTTAAAATCGATTAAAATTAAAATTTTTAAACACGAACAACTATAAAGTCGAATATTCACATTGTGGACAAATAAACGATTTATTTTTTTTAGACTTATTTTATAACATTCCTATTTTATATTATTTGGAACATTTAAGAGACCTTAAAGGCATTGTTACAGTGCCATTTTTAAAAATGATGTAAGAAACCGTTATCTGGAAAATATTAATCAAGTATTGCAACTATCCATCATTTAAATTTATCACTAAAATTTACATTGATCGTCTTTTTTAACAAAATTCTTGATAATCGAAATTCGAATCTTACAGGTGAAAAAATTAGGAATAGCATACATATGTGAATATGTCAAACTTTGTGACGTAAGAATTTATATTTAAAAATTTTAATTCAACATAAAATCAATTTCAATTAGCCACAAGTGCATCACAATGCCATCAATAGAATTTCTTTTTTTTTTTTTTTAATTAAAATAATACATATATGGCTTTACTAAATTTGGCATACAATTTCTATTATAATTCCACCATAACCGTACAACAAAACAAATACAAATAAAAACAATATTTAAATACAATAATTCACCATAAATGAAACCAATGAATCGTATTGTATTTAAAGTACACCGAAGACTTTAACAATTGAATAATGGAATCAAAAAGACAAAGTATGAAATTACTTTTATTTTGGGAATTGAAAAAAACATTTTGATGAATTAATTATTTTTGAATGTATTATTTAACACTTAAAATGACTCAGGTGTGGGACTTCAAATTAAATTTTTTTTATGTAAGCAATCATTCAAAGATTCTTTTTTTGTAAGGAACTTTATTCCACTCTTGTTTCTCTTTTCTTCATCCTTATATATAGGAGGCATGGAATTTGTACATTCAAAAAAAAACCATTTAATTTTTCATTTGTAGTTTAAATGAGCTCCAGTAAGAGGATAGTTGATTGTCGCGACATACTAGGAGTTTTAGAGAAAATAATGTGGAATGAATCCCATTAAGTATTTTTAAACGCTTCTTCCCCATGACTGTATTCTTGGCATTTTTACTATTACACCAGTCTTCCTTCTTTCTTCTCAATTCATTGTTCATACACAAATTTTTCAATGTATCTATGTATTTGAATTTTAAATCCTACAAAAATTTGTTTTCGTGTATATGTGTTAGAATATTTGATATTTAAATAGAAATCAATTTAGTTAAAAAGCGAAGAAAGTTGAGGAAACAGCACTACTCCCCTGGCCATCGAATTTAGAGAATACCGTCGTTAAGAAGAAGCATGTGTAGTAGAACAGAAAAAACGACATTCGATTCGGCTGGGAATCGAACCACAGAATCTGCTTTGCCGGCCGGGGCAGTGCTCTTACCATTGAGCTACCGAATGTAAAAAGACGGATTTAATGTTTCTGTTTATAGGGATAGATACCATTTTATAAAACTCCAAATAAGATGACAATTATTTTCCATCACAGTTCCACAGAAAGCATTCGCTCCAAAAAAAAAAACATTTCTTCACAGTAGAACTAGAATCCTATAGTCGTAAATTTTTAAACAATATTTGACTTATTTTGTTGTCATTTTTTATACAAAATCCTCCAAAAAAATTTTTGAAATTAAATTTAAAAACAAAAAGATTTATTCAAGCTTACTTGTTCATTTAAATTATCACAAATTTCCGCTGTAAATCCATTCATTTTATTATTCGTTGTTTGTTGATTAATTGTTGTTTTCTCATTAAAATCACTAATTAATTTATTTTTATAATTTTTTAAATTTTCTATTTTATAACAATTATTACTAATATTACTATTCGATTTATTAATATTACTATTATTATTTAATTTACCATTACTATTATTATTATTATTATTATTATTATTATTATTATTAATATATAAATTTTCTTTATTAATAAATGTTCGATTACTATTTGTTGTTGTATCAAATGTTGTTAATGAATTTAAATTATTATCAATGAATAATGTTGAATTTGGTTCATCATCACAATCATCAAAATCATTTGGTTGTAAACTTAAAAATGTTTCTTCATCAATTAATATTGGTTTATTACGATCATATTGTTGATGTTGTTGTTGTTGTATATTCAAATCAAAATTTAAATCTTCTAAACTATCAGAATTTTTTAATTGTTGTTGACTAGAATTTTTATCACCACTATTTTTTATACCACCAACAAATTCAAATTGTCCTTGCCACATATCATAATCTAAATCTAAACTTTCTGGTTGACTTATTGATTCTGATGTTGTCATTTTTACGTTTTTCTTTTCTTTTTTTTTTTACTATTTTTATTTTTCTTTATTTTTAAATTTAATTAATGGCAAAATTTATTACACAAATTTAAATTGTTATTTTACAAAATGTAATTGCACTATATATAATTTAAAAAAAAAGACAGATACGCATTACATAAAATCGAAAAAAAGAGAAAGAAAACAAATAATAATTTTATAATAATTTTCAATTATTTTATGTACTCTTTATTTTCTTTTTTTTTTCGCAAACAGACAACGAAAAAGAAATTACAAATAGATACTATTTTTTCACCCTTTTTTTGCTCACTTTTATTTTTTTTTTATGAAAAGATTTTTTCTTTTATTATTATAGAGTGACTTTCCCCCTTCTATATATTAACTGTTCTTTTAACTTTAAAATAAAAAGAAAAACTATGAAAAATATGAAAAAAGAAAAGCTTATGTGCAACAACTAATTTTTTGTTGTTGTTATCTTTTTTTCTTTTTACATACTAAAATGCAATTTAATATCGCAAAGTACTTAAAGTCATTAAAACGTTATGCTTTGATTGTTACAACTTTTTTTTCTTAATAGTTAATACCTAATTTTTTTCCTTGAACACATTTTTTTTCAGCACACAGACACAGAAAGTATGTTAAAAATTTAAAGACGTAAAAGAAATTAAGAAAAAAAATATTGTTGTTTTTTAATTTATTTAAAATTAATTATAGTTGGATAATAAGTAGACTTTTGTTACTATCTTTTTTTTTTGTTTTGTTTTTTCGCTCATGAACTTTAAAAATTGCTAAAATATATAAAAATTACGTCAAAACTGAATGTGTTTTTTAAAAAAATATATACTCATAACTGACGTGTAATGTTTATTTATAAAAAAAAAATAAGTAAATAAATAAATAAGAAATAAAGATTTTAATGCATTTTTTTATAATCATATTAGAGAAAGAAAAAAACGTTAAATATGAAGCCAAACAATGCAATGACTTATATGGCATACACTCCACACCACATGTTCAGCAATTTTAACAATCAATACATAATTTTTATCTGTTCTTTTTTTAAGAATAATTACAAAAATAATTCAACGTAGAATTAGATTAAACAAACAATCGGTTTATCTAAAAATTACCTCACGTAGAATAATCATTAATCACACATTAGCACAAATTCAACGATTTGAAAAACTACCACGATTTTTGAAAAAAGAAACAAAAATGGACAGTTCAACTGGTTTAACACTTTACTTTACAAATTGAAAATTAAAATGGTAATTTTTTTATTTAAAAAAAAAAAAGTATAAATCATAAAAAATTCCCCCACAATCTTGAGCCGGCAAATTAATGTGATACGATAACAAAATTCCTAGCCGTAGTTTTCCAAAATTAACTAATAGCACTGGAGAATATTGTTGAAAATGCAAGAAATTCAGAAATTCATGCAGAAATTTCAAATCAATCGGAAATAGAACTTGGAGGTGTTCAAATTTTAAGACGAAGTTTTTACAAAAACTCACAACAAAAGAAAAGTATACAGATTCACCCTATAAACTAAAATTATCCTCATGCTAAAATGATTTCTCTACATAACCCAAAATGTTTTTAACTATCCAGCCAATAGATTATGGGGTCATAAATATGAAGAGGCTACTTTTTAGATGCGTAACACATTTGAACTAAATATTTTCAGTTTAATTAATGCGTCATACCGGGTGGTCTTTATCACATATTCTAAGAAAATTATCACAAGCTTTCGTCGGTTTAAAAAAATTTTTTTTTCCAAATATTTTCAATAAACTTTTATTCACACTTTAAAAATCCACCCAATTTTAAAACACATACGACACTCGAAGTTTTTCAATCATAAATTTGAATTTGATTAGAAATTACTCAAAATGAGTAGTTTTCCACAAAATACACTAAATCTAGTGAATAATTTTTTTTTTAGCAAAATAGAAAAAAACAAATGCTTGCTAAAAGTAGCTTTACACTACTTGATTTCTCATATCACTTTACATACTACATGTCACTGGTAAAAGTTTGACAGCGTTTACACTGTCTGATTTTGTTGAGAAACTTTCTCATACGACTTTACACTCGACATATCATGAAAATAGATTTTTTCTAATTTCGTATGACATTTGATTCGACTTCGTAATATTTGATTTTTTTTATTTCAGTGGATTTTCAGCATTATGAGAAGTCGTATGACAATACATATGTAAAATAACATACATAAAGTGATATGACAAATCAAGTAGTGTAAAGCTACTTTAAGTAAGTGAATTTGATTTAATGATTAAACATTGAAAATATAGCCTAATTTACATATTCGAATTGATATCAATGTTAATTCATGTGATCACTTTTTAATGGCATGATTTCACTCTTGTTATCTGTAAATTTATAATTATTTTTTATTTTTAATTTCAATTTCTTCATATTCATTAATTTTATCTCGGTTTTTTTTTACTTCGTATTCGTTTTGCAAGTTTATTGTTTGTTTTTTTTTTTCGAAATATTTATCAATAAATTATTTTCAATTTAATCATGAATTTCAAAAGTCAATCTATGATTTACAATTATTAAAAAAAAAAACATTTAAGTACAAACAATCGAGAACGTTTGTATTGAGAAAAAAAGCAACAAATTTTCTGTGCCTTCATGTATTAATTAAAATCTAATTAAAGTTGTATTTTTAATTTAATTCTCATAATTGGATGGAACAATTATATCAATTTAAATAAAAAAATGTTTCTCTATCTTGAGAGGCTACCACCACGATTATTGAAAGTACAATACGAATACATGTAGTTTAAGAAAGAAGAACACAGAAGCAAGATAAACAGAAAATTAAAAAAAAATATAATCAATTTTAGAAAAGCTTTTACATAGTACAACAAAATTGAGATTCATTACAAAAAAAAGTGGAAAAAAAATCACATGAAATGAATCTTGGGAAAATTTTGTTGTTTTTTTTTTCAATTCTTTTCTTCTTCTTATAATACAATTGAAATTCAAAAGAGTGAACAAAATATCATTCACGTAGTACTCTCGTGAGAATAAACAAATTAACAATTACAAATTGAAAGAATTACTTCTAAATTGGAATACTTTTGAAAATTTTAGTACGTATTTTGTTTCTTTTCAAAATAAACGTACCATTTCAGAAAAAAAAAAAAACAAATAGAGAAAAAAAAAGCTTGAAAAGTTTTTTTTTTGTGGGAAAAACAGTATCTAAATCTCAATTGAAATCACAAAATTAAATTCAAAAAAAATAAAAAAAAAACTATCTACCGGGGGAAAAAATTCCATTTTATTTATGAACAAATTACAATAAAAGTAATTTGCTTGCATTAAAATATCGCGACAATTCCCAACATAAATATGACAAATGAACCTTAAAATTTATTTAATGGAAGCAAAAATGAACGCCTCCCCAACATGTATTATACAAGTTGTATACCTATGTGTATGTAAATGATAAATTTGTACGTCTATGCATGTAGGCAGTAGATAGTATTTTAAGCTTCTTGCTAAATACATTTCAGACAAAAAAAAATCTTGAATAATACGATAATTTTCAATAATAATAATATTAATCTCCCCACAGTTTCCTACATATCCCCTCAGGTCTCTCCTTCAATCAGTACTGTGATGATAATAAGTATATTCAGGTTATGGTTCAGAGAATTTTTAACGATCATTGCGCTTGTATCCATGCAACAATGCATCTCTATTAAAATTTTGTAGTTTTTTTTTCTGCTTTTTTGCTCTTTTCTTTTTCCTTTTTGTTTCGCTCGCTTTTATTTTAAATTCTGTTTTTCTTAATTATCTTTTGTCTACAATATGTTTTTTGCTTCCATAAAAAGATACCTAAGGCAAAAAGCGTGAAAAACAAGTAAGTACTTTTTTTTTGCATTCAAGAAAATTTTTGCTACAGTAACCATTTTTTTTTTCGTCTTCTTCAATTATAATCAAATGCTAATTTTTTATCACGAACTAACAACACAATTACAAGAGCCAGATACATTTAATTTTTTTCTTTGCAAAAAAAAATAACAAAATGCAATGAAAATGAATGACCTGTGTAATGTACAAGAGGAATTTTCTAAATGCAACAAAAAAATTATAATTTTTAACAGAAAATGAAAGTTTCATTTCTCATCTTCATGATGAAACAAAGATGAACAAAAAAGAAGAAGAGCAGAAAAAAAAAAAGAAAACGATAAACATATGTTACTTAAAGGAAATTTTTGGTGAAAAAAAAAACAAACACTTCTGATCTTCTTTTGAAATTTTATTTCTCAAGTACTTGATAAGTAATTATATTTAGTTCAATTAACAGCTCTCTGTTTTATCAAAACAAAATTTATTTAAAACAAAAAAACCATGTAACATGGATCACCATGCCATGTAAAACGGATTTCCGTCTTTTGATAGAGTTTTTTTTTTTTTTTTGAATATAGAAGATATCCCTTGAACTGTATGTGCAATTTTATAATTTGTAATGTGCAAGTATCCCCTGATAACATTTTATTAAGTAAAATTAGGACAACCATTAAAGTTTATTTATCTATTTTTTTCGATATTCAATGTGCCTCTTTGGGTGGCAATCCTTCGAATTCAAAAGTTTTTCAAGTTTCTAAATATTTTTAGCACGTTGAAGTGCACTAATAGGAATCAGCTAAAATAAAATGTGAGAAAAGCTAGCAATTTCACAAATTAAGGTGAAATTGAATTTGAAATTAAAATTTCTCTCGAATGGAATTTAAATTTTTAGACCGGTTTTTTCAAGAGTCCATAAAAGTTAAATTTAGGTTAGATTTTTAAATGAATTTTTCAACGACTGTTTACTATCACTATTTATGTAAAATTGGGAATCCCGCAAATACTTTATCACAATTTTCAATGAGAATCCCGATTACATTTTAACTCATTCTAGTATACAAATATTCTCACAATAAATTTGACAACAAATTTTCAAAACACACTTTTAAAGATACTTTCATTCATATTTTTAAAAAACTTTGGTCTGTGAAAAGTTAGAAATATCTGTTATTTTTTCTAACTCAGAAATTAAAGATTACAAAATCAGGACAGGACTACAAACGAAAAAGCATAAATTGTATAATTTTTTTCACAGTTTTACGAATACTTATTAAATGCTTATTACATATTATATCAAAATAATGATATTTTTTCTCAATTTTTGACACGCATATTTTCTTAAATCTTCATTAAAAACAATGGGGCAAAGTCTTTCATCCATGTAAAGTGTTTTTTTTACAACATAAACACGATATGAAAAATTACGCGTGTGCAATTTCAAAATTTGATGTGCTGCAAAAGAAACACACCCTACAAGTGTAATGCATCATCAAAATTTATCAACAAAAAAAAAGTATGTATTGTAATTTATATTTCCAGAATTCTATCACATATTACGCATTCAATTCATTGCATGATTAACTCACTATAAACACACAAACAGGAAATTAATAATATATGTATTTTTATTGTTTGATAAAGATGAGAATGAATTGTAATGAATCACTTTTTTTAAACTCCTCATATACATTGGCATTTCCCATTATCCAAAATGAAAATAGCAAAACAAAAAACCATAC
Organism: Bombylius major; assembly: GCA_932526495.1. Classification (NCBI taxonomy): domain Eukaryota; kingdom Metazoa; phylum Arthropoda; class Insecta; order Diptera; family Bombyliidae; genus Bombylius; species Bombylius major. The sequence goes on along the minus strand of OW052044.1, from coordinate 16,984,144 downwards.
AAAATGCAAATATTTATAAACAATCAATCAAAATAAAAATAAAAATTAAAATAAAAGAAATGTTCGATGCAAATAAGGAGATCCATTTTTATAATTGGTTTTCAAGTGAAAATTATTTTGAAATGAAATGAAAGCTATCGACCCTATTTTGAAAATAAATCATGAAAAAAAAAATTAATTAAAATATGAAAAGCACTTGAAACATGAAAACAAAACTCAATAAAAAATATGAAATTTCAAAATTAAAACACGAAAATTCTTATGAAACTTGGCATAGAACATGAAACCAACATTTTCTAGAACAAAACTTAAGAAAGAGACAAAAAAAAAACGCTTGAGAAATAAAATTAAATTAAGTATTGCATTTTAAAATCGTGTAAAATCAAAAATTAATTTGATTTAAAATCAATTATAAAAAAATCTCAAGTGTATGCAATGCATTTTTATGAAACAAAAAAACACACATTCCAAAAACCAACTTTTAAAACTTGATCTGGAAAAAATTTATTTTATTTGTGCAACAAGTGTTTTTTTAAATGCAAGCCAGTTTTGGCAGTTCAAGAAAACACATTTTATCTGGCCAGAAAAACAAAACAAAAAAGTAAGAAAGACCAAAAATAAAATTCATCTTAAAAGCAAACACTGATTATAGTGGGGAATTTAAGGGAAATAAAATGTTTTTTGCAATAAAAAAGTTATTTTGATAAAACAAACATTGATCGAGATCATTTTTTTTTTATTTGAAAATATTTACACGATTTATTCCCATTAACAGTGTGTGAAATATAATTCACATATTTCCAATAAAAAACAAAAAACAACAACAAAAAATGTATGAACAAGATTACATATTTTCGCATAAGTTAACTTTATCAAGTAGAATTATGTATTACTTTTTATTTCGAATAAACATAACTTCGTAAGAATTATTGTGTTGTATAAAAGTTGACAATGACATGAAACTAAAGCTGGAGTTACATTGTGTATTTAGATACCATAATATCGATATTATAATATTCCTGTATATTATTATATGAATATAATCAATTGAAAATTGTCAACAACAAAAATGACAATTGATAAAAAATACGATAAAAAAAGTCATATTTTGAAGCTTTAAAATAAAAAAAACTATCAATTTTGACCAAATATGCGAGTAAAATTTGATAATGAAGTATGCCCCTATGTTTTGCATAGCATATTATATTATGTATTGATGTTATAATATATTCACCATAATGTATCGCAGCTTTAAGGCCATTCGTGAATTCGAAACAACGTAGGCTGAAATTATGCCAAATTTAATATTGCTTTCCCGTTGAAACATATAAAGAAAATTTTTTAAAAATAAAACATATACAGGAAAGAATAAAATTTCTTGATAATAACTTTAAAGCTCGAATGATTCATTTGATTTTACATGAAAATTTTCAAATTTATCCATGAAGTACGAAAAATTCATATGTTCAAACTCATACAGCCGAACTACTTATGGGCTATGCGTGCCTAGAAAACAAATTCTTGAAGATTATTTTTATCTATATAATATTTCCTGTAACCAGAACATGAGTAACGACAAAACAAACAAATAAAAATAAAAATATACTGTTTCAGCTAAAATATCTTGAAATAAGGCGTAAAATGGCCAAAAAATTGAAAATGTGTGCTCTTTGTTATTCGAAAAAAAAATATTGTACACATTGAAAAAATGGGTTGAAACATCAACTCAATCAGCTTATGAAAAACTATGTCATTTTCTAGCTCCAAATAAAAATAATGGCAAATTTTTTTGAGGAAAATAAATTAATTTTAAAAAATCAAACTGTTGAATTTCACTTATTTGTTTTTATCCCTTTCTTCCTGAATCTTAAATGTACTAAAACTGTGTCTGTGCCTTGAATGAATTTCTTTGAAACAGAATTTTGAAAAGGGATTCCTCGGAAACTTTGAAATATTTTCTTCGTCCTTAAACACACATCCATCGATAAATTTTTTTTCAACGATTTCACTCCTTCCCCGTTCAAATCCCTTAAGAAATTGGATTCATTTAAATAAAACCTGATAGTAGGTAAATTATTAATTAGTTTGAATACGAGAAGGAACGTCTTGTGTACTGAATTGTATTGAAAAATGGCAAAAAATTTTAAGTTCAAAATTACTTTTGACGTCAAATTTAATTTTTCTCTAATTTATTTGAAAATTCATTTTCAGAACATTGAAAAAAAACATTTTCTCTGGGCATTCCATTATTTTATAACTATTTTAAAAAATTATTAACCTGGCACCTAAGGTGCTTAAATTATGTAATTTTATTTTTTTTTTTAAATTTATTTCTCATTGAAAAATTATGTAAATATTTTTTTTTAATTGATCACGGGTTTTAAAGTTGTAAATTTTCAACAACAGCAAAAAAAAATAATTTCAAACGAAAAATTCATGAGCAAAAAAAAAACGGTAATAAATTTAATTTCTATCACAATAAATTTGAATTTGAGAAATAAAAAAAAAATATTTCCCCACAACTTTAGCATATGTGTATCTTTATAATTCGTTTTAAAAAAAAAAAAATATTTAACACAATTCTTCAATTTTACACAATCTTTTATTTCGTCTAATTGTCTGAACTTCCTGAAACTTTAAAAACATTCCAATTTTGTTGGTATTATATTCCTTATAATTTCACAGATCATTAAACATGAAAATATTTTTTTTTTCTTTTCAATAAAATTCTTAAACTAAATTAACATTTTCTTAGATAGAATAGAATACAATACAATGTTTCACAGATAATTTCTTTTCTTTATTTTTTCGACGTGAAACACAAAAGTTCTGAAAACCATAATATTACCACAAATATTGAAAATTTTTAGCAATTTCGTCAAAACAACCTTTAAATTAAAAAAAACTTTTTTTTTCTTTCGAAACTAAAAAAAAATCCCGTGAATTTAATTTTACTGAAATTCTCAATTTTTGTTTAATTTTTAATCATCCAACATCAATTATGTGTATTATTTATCGTTTCACAACGGAAATGTGTATTTACATTTTTATGTATTTATTTTTATGATTTGTTTAATTTTAAATTCAAAAACTTATTTTTTCATAAAAACTTACACACAAAATTAAATATTTCGTTAAATTTTTTTTTTTATCTTAGTTTAACAAATGTAAGTACACTCACACACACACATGATTCTATGACACAAAAATATCTTTTAACGTCATTTTTCTTTAATTAAAATGAGCAAAAATTGAAAGCAAAAAAAAAAACAAGACGAAGAAGAAGAATATTTTATAAAGATAATAATATTTTCTTGTAAGAAGAACAAAAAAAATTAAAATTAAATTCACAAAAACAAAACAAAAAATTAAAATAAAGAATTCGCGAAAAGAACTCGCGTTGTATGCTTTAACCGAAATATTGCATGTTACCGCATGAAGCGTTACAAGTACTCTGACTTTATTATAAAAGCATACCCTATATCATTCACGAAGTATTAAACGTAAACATAAATGAAAATTTTCTTTATAAAAGTTTTATTTTCAAATAATATATACAGCTTTTTTACTTTTCTTCTTCTTCAATTATAATAATAATATGTATTCATTGTATCTTTTACTTGTTTGTATAAAAATATTTTTACTTGTATAAAATAAAAAAATTTGTGTACTTTGAATCGATATAGTCGACTTGTCTTTTGCTTTAAAAAAAATACATATACTAGAAGCATACATACATACTACATAAGAAATCTTCGGTTGAGCATTAGTTTGGTACCCATACAAGCAACATTCTCAACATATTTTTCATTCCAAAATGCCATTTTTACAGAATCTGTTATCAGTTTTTTTTCTATTTCAGATGACTAATCGGTTAGCGTGATGTCCAAAGGTGATCTAAATAAGATTTAGACGCTATAAAAAATATCTCTTCACTGCATAGAACCTATTCAAAAGTGACAGATCGTGGACCTTAAAATTCCCAGGTTGTTGGCGCAAAAGTATACCATGTCGTCTTAACAAATGATTTCTGTTTTCGCAAATTGGTGTTACTGTTTATAAAACAAATAAGAATGGTAAAATGACATTTGTCAAGACACATTGTACGTACTTTTGATCTTTGAAATCTCTCTTAACGCCAAACGCCAACGTTTGCCTATCCCTTGTACTTTTTCAGTAAATTTATATTTCAAAACTTTATTTATTTATCTAATTTAAGTATGTTCCATAACAATACCCAGCCGATGAAATATTAAATCAACTTTATTATTTTCATTTTAAGAATAGAGAAATAAGAAGAAGAACATTTTATTGTAATAAAACGATAAGTATAAAACTTGTTAGATATTATACCGACCATGAGGCATGAATGAATTTATTTATTTATTTTTTTTTTTAATTTAAATTTAAATAGATACCAATATGCATGGTACATACAAATATAAATACATACATACATATATACTTACACAAATAACAATCAAAACCTAAAGAAAGCGCAAGGTTTAATTAAAATGTAAAGAAAAATAAAATGCATAAATAAATTTAAATATTCATTCTATTTTTTCTTTTTTTGTGAAGATAGTTTTGCTTATGTAGCAAATTTTAAAACAAAAAAAAAAAGATTGGAATTTAAAATTTTGTAAAATGAAGAAGAAGAAGAAGTGAATAATTCTTTCTTTTGCTAACTTTAAAATAATATCTAATAATGTAAAATTAGATTTTACGGAAGAATAGAATTAAGTAATTTCTTTAGAAATAATAAATGTGTTCGATTCCGAGGAATTTATCAGAAAATTGAACAATGGAAAAATGGGTGTTTCAAAATTCAAATAAAACAACAAGCATTTCAATTGGAGTCAAATTATTTTTAATGAATTTTGGTTCACAAAACATGTGACAAGTTAATTTATTTTCTTAAATTTCAAGATAACTTTTAAAGTCTAATGCGTCAATGTACTTTTAAAAAAAAATATATCTATTTTACATATTTAACAAGATTGTAATAAATGCAATCGATTTTAAACAAACAAAACTATTCGTTAAAAAAAAAATATTAAAAAAATAAAAAACAAAATCAGAAAAAAAAAGTATTAAACCTAATGAACGACCTCCACTCCAACTATGTAATAAACGTAATATTCTCATATGTATCATATAATTGTTTGAGTAAACATACTCATATGCACGCACATGAAGATAAACAAATATATTCTCTTGCATAAATACAAATAATTATAAATAGAACAAAAAATAATAATAATTATGCAACGTACAACATTTTTAAGTGAATTATGAGAAGCCAATTATTGCATGCCTGCGTCTTTTTATTTTATTTATTTTTTTTTTTTCTGGATTAGATAATTCAATAAATTCACATGTTCTGAATATACGAATATATGTATATTCATGCAAAATCAATAAAATAATTTTTACTTTAATAGAATTTCAAAAGGATTTTAAAACTAAGGAAGAAAAAATATGTCAAAAAATTATCAAATCAAGAACATAATATGTGTCTTATAATGGAGGTGTGGAAAAAGATAGAATTTGGAAGCGTTGAATTCTCAATTTAAAGTATCAATTTAGGTTCAAGAGGAATAAATTTAGGTAATTATTTTTACGAAAAACATAAAAATTTTAATTTCCACATGATCTTTACAAATATTAACTCCGATATTTCCGATATTCTTGAAATATATCTTTTATTTTATTCCAATAAATTTAAAGGTATCTAAAAGGTATAAAGGTTTTTCAAAGAGTGTAAATTTTTAGTTAATTTCTTCATTTTTATTTAACAGAAAATTGGGATCAAAGAAAAACACTTTATACTTTCACGTGGACTGCAAATCATAATTTTTCCATGTAAAATCAAAGCTTAATTTGTATGGCAAGGTTCAGAAAAAGTTCAAAAGGGTCCTAGCTACATGTAATTGAAATTCTTAATATGTATGATCATAAACTGTAAACTTAACATACTTAAATACACCATGTACATATGTATGTAGTCATATGTACTACTGTAAATTGAATTAACATTGTAAAAACATTAAAATGTTATGTTTCATTAACGAAAACAATAAAAACATCACACACCTATCATAACTGAACTTACTGAAATTTTCTAGTCCGTCTAAATCAAATATAAAAAAAAAATTATCGTGATTAAACCTACAATTTTTGTAATATTCTTTCCTACTTTTTCTTCTTCTTTTTTTTCGTCTATTTTTTCTTATATTTTCCATTTTATTTCATATTTCATATTCCTACATTAGATAATTTAACGAGTTTCTATAAAATTAATGTAACGTTCAATATAAATGAGTTATTCCAGTAAAAGTTTCATTTCAAACTGTATTTAATTTACCTTTATTTATTTTTTTACATATGTATGTACATACATATGTATATACATATAGGTATATATGGCAAGAGCTCATACATAACGTAAACTGTAGATACCCCTTTACATTATTATTATGATGATGTTGAAGCATTAACAAAAAAAAAAAACATTAACTACTTGTACAAATACTAACAACAATAACAAACTACTATTAGATACTTCTTTTTTTTTTTCAAGAAAACACAAAAAAACTAAAAGTACCAAGTACCGGTATTTTTTCTTCGCATTATGAATTTTCAATTTTCAATCTAATTATTGTTATGACCATTAAACATGCCAATACCACTTCATCACTCATATGAAATTTTGATTATTACTATTATTATTTTTTTTTTTTCTTAAAAGAAAAAGAATAAGAAAACAATTTAGATAAATTTTATTTAAAAAAATCATAATTTAATCAAAAAAAAAAAACTTGAAAAAGCGTTCAATTAATTATAAATTTGATGAAAAAACAAATCAAAAAATTAAAATTAGATACTTCTTGGTTTAAATTTAAAACAATAAAAATTATTATTTTTTTACTGTTTTTTTCGATTGTAATGCATTAACCAGATGCTTTGTGGTTTTTTTTCGAAACACTCTCAATAGAAAAAAAATGAAGATATAAACGTTCTGCAAGAAAGAAAATTGCATTTACATTTTGTCTTCTTGTTGTTATTTTTTTTTTTTTTGTTTGTGTAAGATAACGGAAATTTAAAGATATGAGAATACTTAAAAAAAAAGATCATAGAATTTTTTTTTATACCTACATATAAAAAAAATTAATACATATGAGGTCTTATTATTTTGATCTTTTTCTGGTTAGTAAAACTAATTCCATCGGTCAAATTGAAGTGTTCACCTGAAAAACTGGCTTTTCAACAATAAAGATTGTTCTAGAAGAAAGCTTTTTTTCACTTCTGTATATCATCGTTTTGTTTTTAATTTTTTATAATTCTGTTTTTCACTATATAGAAAAAGAAAATTGTCGAACACATGCAAGCTTTCAAATTACTCCATTTTGAAAGATCTTAGACATCAAAATGGAGCTCAGTTTAATCAGGAGAAGCATACTGAATTATCTTAATTATATGGAACAACTTATTGTGTAAGTCCTTTTACAATTTTAAGAACCTATAACTTCTTCAATAATGATTGTCATGAACTGAGTTCAATTTATATAATTTCATCTACTCCAGATTAGTTAGTCATATATCTTGTTTATGCTAAGCGTTACTTGGCATTAACTCACTCCGTCTTGACTTAATACGGATGTATAAACAAAATTTCAAAACGCATTAAAGCTCTACGTCGTTTTGAGTTAATACACTATTAAATCCGCATTTAAAATTTCATTTCGTTTTTAAAATGTGCATAAACACTTACTTCGTTTTAAGTGAATTGTCATATTTGACATTTCAAAATAGTGTTGGTAAGCCTCAAAACATCGATATGAGGTTTTAGAGTAGTGTTACTAACGTTACATAAATTTTCAAATAACATTTAATGTGCGGTTATTATTAATTGTAGAATCAAGTAAACAAGTGTTATTTAGAGGCATAAAAAGATAAAATTTAAAAAAAAACATTTTTTTCTGGGTTTGAAAAAAAAAGATATTTTCAAGAAGAGAGAAATTACTGGCATTCGAAATAAACCACAAAAATCTATGGTGATAACACTGTATGAACAACAACACCAGAACAACCAGGTGACATTACTCAAAACGTTTTGAGTAAGAACGAAATGTTGTACTATGCATAAACACCAATCAAAGTGTATTATCTCAAAACGATGTTTAAAACGTTTTAGCGTTAAAACGTTTTAACTGTTGTGCATAAACAAGATAATAGTTGATTCCTACTTCGGAATGGAGAGCAGTCTTTATGTAGAGTAATTTATGCATCTTTTGAGAATTTTAATTCAAAAGGATTAAAAACGGCGTATAACATGAAAAACTAATCCCGGAAGCTTTTAGAACTTAGTACAGCAGAAAGATGAAAGTGGAACCCTAACAATCAAAAATTCAAAAATAATTTTTATTGATGATTTAAAAAATATTAATACCTAAAAATTCTTTTATAACTGCAATTTTAATTTTCCAATAAAAGAAAAGTATGACATCATAAAATTACTTAAAAAAACAAGAAAAATTTGTTCAATTATATTTTTTTTTCCTTCTTTTTAATATCACATTATTTATTCTCAAAATTATGCAATCAAAATTTCAAATTGTTCAGATTGATTCGTAGGTAAACTAGTTTCTTTCCTCAATTGTTTTTTGGTTTTTTTTTCTTCTGTTTTCTGCAAATGTAACTTTTGCATTATATACCTACATGAAATCAACTGTTATTAAATTAAAATTTATATTTGAAAAAAAAAAGAGAATAAGAAAAATAATAAAAATTCAATGTAATTAATGTATATGTATACGCTTCGTTAAGAATCTTAAAACGACATGCTTATGATCATTTCCTTTAAAATTTCTTAATAGCAAAAAAAAAAAAATAATTTTGCTTTCGGTCTATGATTTAATCCGTGCACATCTGACTGCAGAAGAAAAAGAAATAATAAAATAAAATATAAAGTTTGTGTTTCACACAAAAAAAAAAACATACCTATGTAATATAACAACAACAAAATACAATTTGTGTAATGTTTTTACGCACCTTGTTACAAGTTATAAATGCATGTAAATAAAAACACTTTCAAGTTTTAACTGAATATTTAGGTACATACATACATATATAGAATAGTTAAAAGAGTAGAAAAACCAGTAGAAGAAAAGATTAGGAAGATTTAAAACTCCCACACTATTTATTAGATACATATACATTTTTTTTCTTTTTTTATTCGTTATGTTTTTAAAACAACTGCATCAGTTATTAGTTAGAAGGTGTTTTTATATAGAAGGTAAATTAAGGGTACTGACACATCATGCTGAATCTGAAACTGAATTTTCCAGTTTCAGATTCAGATTGTATTTTTGAGTCAATCTGAATCTGAAACTGAATAGTCAGCTGTTGCTTGACTTTTCATTATTTCATATGATTTCATTTGTTTATAAAATTGTGTTGATTGTTCAAGTGTTGATTTTTAGTTTAAAAATCAAATTAAAAAACAACAACACAGCCTTCAAAATTTCATATTCAGAATTCAGATTCAGTTTCATTTGACAGTAGTCATTTAAATTACATTGTTTAGAAGCATTTCTGAATCAGAGTGCTGAGAATTTTAAGAAATCAAAACGTAAGTACAAACCTGAAAATTTTCATATGCTGAAATTTTCAGTGTTATGTGACAGGTGTCATTTAAAACTGTGGGTTTAAGATATGAGTCTGAAAAATTCAGTTTCAGATTCAGCATGATGTGTCAGTACCCTAAGACTATTAACACTCCGATCTATGTTTAATTTCATATACGCCGATCAATGTTAAGGAAATTCCCGGAAACTTAAGGAAAGAAATCTATTCACTAGAGTAAAATGCAAAAAATCATAATTTTTCGAAAAATCAGCGGTTTTTCCTCTCTACTGCGGCCCCTCTTATTTTTGCAATTTGCGATTAAATTGAAGTGTTTTCTGATCTAGTGCATTTCATTTGACTCAAATCCGCATGACAGAATCTGAGATAAAAAAGCCCAAAGTTGACAGGTCCCAATTTTCCCATATAAAATGTGTTTTCGTTTATTCATTTAAATTTTGTTTCAAAGAGAACTCTTCAAGAAACATCCTGGTCAAAATTCAGCTTCCTAATCCTTCGAGAACATAACTTTTTTAAGAGACGAAAATGTCTACAAAAACATCCTTAACATTAATCCGCGTAACCTTTTGCTTCGGAGCCCTGTAACTTGCTCCCTGTTGCAGGCATCTTTTCCATTTTAAAAAGAATTTTGTAGAGAATGACGAGAAAAATACCGTGCAGAAATTCCAAGTTATTCGGATCATAAGATCCGGAGATATTCAAATTTGAAAACTGAATTTTGACGAAATTGTGCCAGAATTGACTCGAATGTTAAGTAAATCAAAAGACATATTTTAGATACACATACTCAGATACGAGTATCTATTTTATTATTGTTTGTCATTTTTGCTGTTGTTTTTGTTTTTTTTGAAATTTTTTTTATGTTATGCAACAAAAAAGAATTCCGTCACGAAATTCAAGTATTTCAAAGAAGACAAAATATTATACCAGAATTAGATATTATAACACATTCATTCATTCATTATATCTTTATAAGTATACATACTGGCATGATATAAAAAACAAGCAAGCAAGTGAACAAATAAAGGAAAAATGCATTACAGAAAATTTGAAAAAAAATAAAATGTAAAATAAAAAACGTTTGTTTTATGAACACGTTGGGTAAAATGGAATTTAGTTGTTTCGAATTTAAATCACTTTTTCTTTAATAAAAGATACAACATACAGTAACTTTCATTTGTTCGGTACTTAAATCTCACAAAAAAAAAGAGAAAAAATTCAAAAAACGAGAGTATCTTGTATTTTAAATACATACAAATTTTTTTATTAAACTTTAAATTCATTTTTTCTGGGTAATTCTCACAAAGAAAAACAAAATAAAAGGATTATTTTTGAAGATTGATTAAGATATTCCACAAACTAAAGAAAAGTATCTATCTATTTTCATTTTTTTTTTAAGATTGTGAATCACATTTAAAGTGAAAAACTAAATTTATAAAGATTTATTCAAAGAAAATCTTTTAATGACTAATTTTTGTACGAAGAAAATGAACCATAATTCTATTTTAGAATTTTGAAAAAATTTTCTGAGAAAATTATTTGAAAGAAAAATCTCACAAAGTGAGGGCAAGGAAAAAAAAGAAAACACATATGTACACAACACAATTGTTTTTTCATTAGAACGTTCATACAAGTGCATATTATTTACTTTTTTTTTCGAATGAATTAATTATTAATTCAAACCGGAAAGGTATTTTTTTATCAAATGCATTTATGTCTTCATCGCAGTTAATTCAAAAGAAATTAATTTTTATTCAACACGTCTTGTTAGGATTCTGTTTTAATACTAAAATAATATTCTCAGAGGGTGATTTAATGTTCATATCACATAAACAAACAAGAATTTAAAAGAATTAATAAATAATAATTAATTGACGAGTATTCCATGGAAAGTTAGATATGTAGTTTTAAATTAGAAATGGATAAATTATAATTCATTGGAACTATTTTTAAAAAAAAACTTACGATCTAAATTTCTAAATTGAAATTTTAATTAGTATCTTCTTGAAGTGACACCTGTAAAAACACATCGACATTAGAAAATCAAATCATGTGAATGGAAAAACACATAGCAAAGGAAGTCAGTTATCTATATACGTATGTACGTGACATGCCACACTAGAAAACCCTTTTAACGGATTTCCTTAACAATATTTTCTTGTATTAATGTTACATTTTGTATCAGTAGTATCTTTGAAGAGAATGTGATTAGAATAACTCAATGTATTTTTCTATTAACCAGGAAAGTTTATACATAAGTATATACATATATGTATATTAATTTCATCCTTTCCCCATCAAAATTGACAAAATAGGAAAAAACATGTCAAAATTTAAATCATTTTCAATAATTATAATTTTTGAAGTAGGTAGGTACATAAATAATTTTGACATAAAAAAACGACAATGTTAAAATTTTTATAACTCACACGTGTAGAGTATCACTGAGTCCAGAAAAATAATTATTTATTCAGTGGCTCAATGCAACTTAAAACGGATATATATATTGTCTTGCGAAATTTTAAAAAACATCCTGGTTCATAGAGCCTGGGAATTAAAAAACTGTTTTTAGAAAAGACTGTTAAATTTTCAAAAATTCAAAAGTGAAAAATTTCGTGACTTGAAATTGTTCTTATTATCAAATTTTTAATACAAAAAAATTTTTTTTTTTCGAATGATTATCTTCCTCTGAGCAAACCAGCTTCACAGTAATTTGACTCAAAAGGTCAAACTATATCAAATTCAAATTTTTCCTATGCAAATTTTTCTCAAGATCGTCGTCACCCATCACATTTTTTTCCCCGTCGACATTTTATTTCTAGGGTCTTAATTAATTAAATTCACAACAAATTAATTACTGCAAAAAGAAAAATAAATCCTCGCCAAACACAATACGAATATTTCACATGCAAAATAATAATAATCTTACAACAGATATTAAAAAATTGACCTGATTTTCATTTTACCATTTTAAGATTTTTCTCATTTTGAAATAATTTCTTAATCTTTTTCAAAAATTATTTAAATTATCATTTCAAGCCAGACATATGTGTACATACACCTTCTATGTGACATTTTCACTATATTTTTTTTCTATTTGCTTTTATTTTCTTGAAGGAAAAAAAAAACAATCTGAAAATATTGCATTGTTTTGATAAAAATTGCAAAAACCAACACACATACATGTATGTGTTTCATATCTACATACATGTATCTAGAAAAATATTACATAGAAAATCAGATCCCAAAATCTATGAAAAAACAAACATAATAATAATGTGCAATTGAAAAAAACACAAGAAGAAGAAAAAAAATTACCATAAATGTCACCACAATTGAACAAAACAAAATAAATTCACGTACTCCAACAAACAAAAAACATACTATTCCACATTCGGTCAGTAATTTATTTTCTTCTTTGCAAAAAAATTTTTTTTTTCTCTAAGTTTAAAATTTATGAAACGTTATTCGTATAAAAATAACATGTAAAAGGAAAGTATGTATCTCTCAGCATATAAGTTTTTTTTTTTCATTCTTCTTATTTTCCCATTTGAAAATAATTTTCCATTTTTTTTTTTCTTAATTTTCCTTCGTGGTTTTTCTCAATATTGCAAATAAAACCGCACATATTAGTGACAATATATTATGTGAAAAATTTGTGCACTGTGATATTTACAAACGATGATGATGATGATAATAATATCTTTCTCTCAAAGATTAAGTAAAAATTACTTCAAATAAATGTAGATGACGTTAATGATGTATTTTTCGACTTATAAATATTCAACAAGTAAGTTATAAATTGAAGATAGAATTTTTTTTTTTTTCAAACATAATTATATCGATACAATCAAATATGTGTAAGTACAAAATTACATTTGTGAAGCATATGTGATAGATATACAAATAATAATGCATATAATCATAAGAAAATATATCTGCAGAAGCTCAATATAAATTGTTATGAAATTTAAATGTATATACAAATATAGAAAAATATCTCCCATATATGTAAATATCTTTGTGTTCTTTTTTTGCACATAACTGCACCCATATTTTAATTTTTCTTTTTCTTTTTGATTAACTTACAACGACAATAATTACATTAAAGCCTACACAGTACACATTATTATTAAATTATGCATATTTATTATTTTCATTTTCTAAAAAAAAAACAAAAAACAAAAGTACGGACGTTTGAATAAGATCCGACCCACCTAAAGAGTATCTTTTGCTCGTATATACATATGTACCTAAGTATATACTTTAAAACCTCAAAGCATAACATATTCCATAAAAATATATTTGTATATATCTTATACATAAGAAACTATAGTTTCTACATAAGATAAAAAAGATGAAGGTAATTTTTATTTATATACATACTTGATAGCTAATATAGAAAAAAAAAGAAAATAAATATGAAACATAACCCAAGGTCGTTCATGAAACGTTGACTGATCACCAATAATCGTGTGAATTTGTTGGTATATATTTTGTGTTTGTATACTCAGCAGACTTCATCACAAAAATAATTATGAATTTTTCAATTACTTGAATAAAAGAATTAAATTAGAAAAAATTACAAATTTTACTTTAAAAAAAAAAAAAGAACAAATTAAATTTCAACACCACAAAAGGCTAAACAAGGTTTTATATACAAGAATTCTACAAGTTTTTTTTAGAATGAAAAATTCTTTTCAAGCACAATAATTGTATCTAATAAAAAGAAATATCTACAGCTGAAAAATTTTGTCATACATATTTTTGCCATTTTAAAAGACAAAAATTAATAAAAACTAAAGTTAACATTTTTTAGTTTTTTTTTCTTTTTCGAACAAATTTATTTATTTAACTTAAACACCTAATGAATGACATAGGATTACCTTTTAAGGTGATGTGTGTAGGATTTACAAAATAATGCAGAAAATTGGATTTTAAAAACTTCAAATTAGACCATGAAAGGCCAAGGTTACTGGCCTCAGGCATCAGGTTAAACATTTTAAAAAAATATTTTGTTGAAACAAAGTGATAAAATTGTGGTGGGCGTGAATGTGGTAATTTCAGTAATATAATATTGCTTATAAAAAATTATTGTATTTTTTTTTTTTTTTTCAAATAAGATAAGATACTATTTCTAAAACCACATGATTGATAGGAATGAGAAAAGTTAAGGTTTCGTTTCGATTATTTTGAACAGAGAGCATATTGAGTTTTATTTTGCGACAAAAAGCTTCTGTTGTGAGTTCCTTCAGAAAAATTTAATTTCGAATTCGAATAACTTGAGATGTTGTGGTCCGATTTATTTTGTTAATTTCTAAAATTGGACATTGTTTGTTCTGTTTTTTTCGGTATTCACAAAAACTTTTTCTAGAAAGAGTGCGGTACGTTCAAAAATGCAGTTGCATTTACAACACTTAAAGGAACTGACAAAAAATACATGAAAATGAAAAAAGACTAAATTACGGTAAATTTACTTCGTTATCGCATATTTGGAAATTTTCAACATACGAGTACAGAAGCATTTTATGATCGTATACTTTTTTTATCACACACAAGTTTAAGCAAAATATAAATCAATTTTTACTTAAGAAAAAAAAACTACAATTTCACTATAACAATCAACACATACCTGTAATTTATAAATTCAATCACATCTTTGACTTTCTCTTTCTCTTTTAACTAAATTCAATTTATTTTTATCGTACAATTTTCTTTTTTTTCATATTTTTTCTACAAAATATCAATGTCAATGGCAAGGTCTTTTTATTTGAACTAAACAAATAAACAACCAACTAACTATGAGTATTTTAAATTAAATATATTTGCTATACATTTTAATTAAGAAAATAATTTGTTAAAAATTTAAAATAAAATACAAAAAATTTAAAAAAAAAAAAATTAAATTTTAAATGCCAATAAAATCCAATAAAACAATCATGTGAAAAAATAAAAAAAATTTTAAAAAACTAAGAAAGAAAACGTAAAAGATGAAATTACATTTTACTTTTAAATACTACACCTATCTTTTTGCCCATATGTGACTTATGTATGCATACACATATGTGTTCACCTTTTTAAATACCTTTTTTTTGTATTTTATAATGGATTTTCTGCAATATATTGACAACTTTAATGAAAAAACGTGCAAAGAATGTAACCATTTTCAATATGTGTACGCGCAATTCTTGGAATATTTACAGTCAATTGTTTTTTCTTCTTTTTTATCTGGTTAATAATAAATGTTAAAATGTAACTAATATAACCACGAAAATCAAGTTATGTGAAAAAAGAAAGTAAAATGTGGTAAAATGTTAATAATATTGAAACAAAAGTGAAATATAAAAAAAAAAAAAACAAAACAAATAAAATAATGGAAAATGAGCAAAAATAATATAAATCGATGACAATCTATAATATGAAAATCTTAATGATAAGTTGCAAAAAACCGGGCAAAAAAAGTAACAAAACAAGTAAACGAATATATTGTTGAAATGTGAGTTATAATAATTAACTTCCTAAGGCAATATATGATTGTAGAAAGTAAATAACCATACAGTATCTTTTTTTTTTAAATTTAAGTAATGAATATTTCACTATCATCAGAGTTTATCTTTTGAATCATGATACATAATAATAAACGGTGTGTTATATTATTATGATTTACAAAAAAAAAAATTTTTTATGGTAAACCTTTGAGGAAAATTAATCTAGTTTATGGAATCTGTGTAATTCATTGATTGCAATCTTTTTAGATAATAAAGTATCTAAAGTTTTCTAATACATTATTAAATAATATTATCACTAGAGTTTACCGGTCAATGACCGAAGTAGGAAAGTGTTGAGGTTTCTGATATTGAAGAACTTAGATTCCATTATTTGTTCGAAATTATATTATATCAAACTATAGTGTCATCTCCAGACAATTTTTTATTTTTTTTACACAAACAAATAGGTTTTCTTTCTTCTGATGAACTTATGGCTCGAATTTCATATAAGACTTATAGCATTTTTCAGTTTGCGTTACTCAGAAAAATATTACATTCTCATACATACTATATTTCGATGTTTTGCTAAAATTATCTTTAATGACTAAATTATGTATCTTTTTTGTGTATGATGTTGTAAATTAATCAATAAGTACATACATACATACATATATGGTAACTTATAATTATGTACCTACTTTATGAAGGTTACGTTAAACATTCACCTGCACTTTCTTTCGAAAACAATAAAAAAAAATGAAATGTTTCTTTTCAAAAATATAATAAAATGAAAACTTTCAGTTACAAATTAATCATTTTATGAAAGAAATATCACTTTTTTAAACAAGAATTTATATGACACAATGAAATTATAAGAAAAACAATGTGTATACTTTTGTTTTTTATGGATTTATGGAATTTTCGTCCTTTCTGAAATGTGCCTCTAATAATTGTGACAAAAACTATTTGATAATTTTAATGTTAAAGCAAGGTTAAAGTCAATTCTCTTACATAATTTTAGATTTTACAATTGAAAACAAAATTCAACTAACCTTATGATTAATATCTTGAACATCCTCTAAACTAACATCACTGTACATGTCTTCAGTTGTATCACAGTTTGAACTTCTGCCAGACGAGTTAAAACTCGACGACCTATATAAATGGCTGAAATAAAAATTAATACATATTTTTATTAATTAATAATTAATCTTAAAATTCAAAAAGAACTTCTCAAAATTTCTAAATACATAATTCGATACATTTCTGCCAAATTTACTAACACCAATGAACTCTTATGTTCACCTCGATCTTGACAATAGCTATGTTATGACAATTTCATTTGTTAATAGATACTTCTTGAAAAGTTATTTTTTTATATTTTGTTTATTTTTAGTTCGCGACAAAATCGAAAGAAAATTTGTGATAATTTTTCAAAACAAAAACTGATATTTCGTTTTTCCGTTAAAATACAACGAAAGATAGAAGCTTTCGTATTTCAAAACGGAATTACAACATAATATAAGGTGAAAATTTATCAAGTACACAAACCGAGTATTTTTACTTTTCTCTTATAAAATCAACAATTTCACCAACTCTTATAACTGAAAAAAGAAACGTCTGTCTGTCTGAATGCATTTTATTTTACTTTTTTGTGAACAGCTGAATATGCACTTTTCTGTTAATACTCAACATCTTCTACATTTTCACCAACAAGTGAAAATTGGTGAGCATTATAAAAACTTTTCTATGTTAAAAATTCAAAAATTTTAAATTTTTTTCAAAGGCCGTTATTGTCATAAAACCGTCGTTTAATTCACTAGAAACTTTTGCTTATAAATATTTCATTTTTCAACTAAGGCAAATCAAAAACTAAAAATTCAGGCTTAGTTCTAAAAAATGTGCTGCATTTTTCTAGTTACAGCCTAACTATGAAATCAAACGTTTTTTGAATGAACCCTCCAGATATATGTATGTACAAATATATGTATGTATTTTTGTTGTTGTTTTTTACTTCCAAACCTTTTCCAGATTTATTACGTCAATACAAATGTATTAATTTTCAAATAAACTCATTATTAAAACGGAAGTAATTGACTCAAAATGAGTTTTTTTTTTTTCTTGTTTTCTTTTCTTTCTTTTTTTCATTATTTTATTTTTTTTTTCACGTTTCATAAGCATAACGGTGTGTAGAAACGAATAATTAAGTCGATATATTAAAGATACTCATCGTATTATTAGATTACAACAGGTAGAGTGGTAATATTTTATGTATTTTTTTGTTTTTACTGACAGGTAAATGTACTACGAAGCAATTTTTTATTATTAATAATTTAACGAATTTGAAATTAAACAAACAAAAAAAACTTACCTTGCTAATGCATTCGAACCGAGTTGTCGACGTCCAGAACTAAAATAATTCAGAATAAAAAATTAATTAGAAAAATTTTATTCAATGTTTCCTTTTTTTTAAATTTAAGTTTGAAAAAGAAACTGATTATTATTAATGAAAATTATTTAGAAAAAAACTTAATTAAATTTTTATGATTTTCTTGCAAAAAACTTGTTAAAATTGAGAGTTTCTTTTCTTTTTAACATTATAAATGAACTATTTACAGCGTAAGTAGCTCCAAGACCAGTTATGTATTTATTAAAAGCAAAAAAATTCATGCATTAAAGGGTTAAAGTATTTAAATCAGTTGTTTTTTTTTTAGAGAATAATTACATTCGAATTATCGTAAACAGAATTATAAATCATGGCAAAAAATGTAATTGATTTATTTCACTGGGAATCTCATCAATTCTTTTTTTTTTTTTTTAATCAAAACAAAAAATTTTGTTCAGTTTGAGTTTTTTTTTCATTCGGAAATTCCAGTATTCGAATTGAAAAGTTTTTGTTTTTGCTTTTTAACTGAATGTCATTCAAAAATCATTAAAAAAATTTTAATTAATTCTTTTATTATTTCATAAGAATTGAATTGCGATTTGAAATATTTTTTTTATTACTTTTTGCTTACATAATTCATATATATAAAAGAAAAATTGTAACAAAAAATATGGGAAAATTGTGTAACTTTTCTTTCTAATCAAAAACATTTTTTCATGCAAAATTAAGCAAAATAAAAAAGAAAATAAAATATATTTTTTAAATTTAAGTTTATTTATTTTAAACGATGAATTGAAAAAGCAATAAATAAAAAGTTATCGGTTAGAAATATGTAATATGCAAAAATAATATTTTATTTTATTTATACTTGCTAAAATAAATTAACTGATTTATTTTTTCAATAACTGTTTTTTCTTTTCAAGAAAATTGTTATAGAAAATAATTTTTCTCATTTTCCTGCAATTAAAAATCAGATTAACCTATTTTCCCCTGAATGTACGAAAAAACTGACAAATATTGAATTTCTTTAACCCGAATTTCATTTTAAAAAACACCATAAAATGCAATCACTTTTACAGGAAGGAAATTTTCGAGATAATAAAACTCTTTGAATATACAAAGTACATGAAATTATCGTTAAGGACAACTGAAAATACTTTATTGGATTGCTAGCCAAAATTTAAGTAGGTCATGAACCTCTGATATAGATTATTTAAATTTTGCATCATTTTGCAGATATCTAATAAAATTTTAAAGCTGCAATAAAAAAAAATATACACGAGTACAATTTTTCACAAAAATTCACATACATATACTCTAAGGATTAAAACGCATGTTAAAAAAGAAGAAATGTTTCAAAAATTTTCTTTGTAACATTTATGTTGATTTTTACGATTGGGAATTTTGAATTTTCCGATTTAAAAAATCTTTTTTTTAATTTCTAAATCAATTTCTTTCGATTTTTTTTTAGTAATATAAATCTTAAATAAAAAATTTGAACCCTACGGCATGATTCCAGTGATTCTTTAAAGAAATGGCATGTAAAATAATTTTACATTCACATGATTCAGCAAAATATTTTTTCATGAATTAACATTATTATAATGTTTCGAATTTATTGTGAAACGAAATGTTTTAGTAAACTAATAAATACTAAAAGTCAAATAATCATTAAAATAGACTAGGTAATAAAAATGAAAATAAATTGACACGATTACGCCCATATTTTCTTTTTTTTTCTTTTTCTTTTGCAACGTTAGATAAGTAAAATAATTTCATAAAAATAAAACAATCACTTTTTATACACCCATAAATAATTTTCAATTTCGATTGTTATACAAAACATAAAAAAAAAATTTGCTAGTCAATGAAATGATTGATGAAATATTTCAAAAGAGAGAAAAAAAAAACAAAACAAAGCACAAATTAATGGGCGAATAAAACCAAATTAAAACAAGTAGAAAAAGTTTTCACTACAGTTTTTTCCTCCTTTTTTTCTCAGTATAAAAGATGTCCTCGTAAGAGATTAAGCTTTTAAAATGTTGACAAGGATTAACACTTCGTTCTATATTTAATTCTACATACGCCGATCAATGTTAAGGAAATTTTTGTAGACATTTTCATCACTATAAAAAAGTATGTTTCCGTAGGAAGTTGAAGTTCAACCAGGATGTTCCTTTAAGGATTCTATTCCAAACAAACTTTAAACAAAACAAATCCGAACAAATGTTATAGGGTAAACTACAAAAAATCGTAATTTTTTGAAAAACCAACGAAATGCCATCTTCTACGACCCCCTTCTTATTTAACTTAAGCTTCATATAAAGTGTAAGCTTGAAGATTAGATGTAATTTGTTTTTTATGAGTGCAACCGTCCGACTCAAGTCAAAAATTCAATGTTCTATTTTATACCTTTCTCTGTTGGCACTACTCTTCATTAAAACCATATTACCAGAGGCCAAGGGTATCACCAGATAGAAGATTGAAAAAGAAAAAGTCATAAAAGCATTCAATTTTAATTTGGACATTTAAATACTCTAAAGCTCAAAAACACTCAATTAGATGATGTCATGTAACTTATAAGACGTCACATAAGACTTTTTTTCAAATGAAATTTAATTTTCTCATCACAAAGTCAATTATAGAATAAACAACAAAAACGTTTTTAATAGGAAAATTTGCAACTATTACAGTTTTTTCTTACGCCTACGACCTTTTTTTTGTTTTTGCCATACAAAGTGAAATAAATAAGATGAAAAGAAGAAAAAAAACATTATAAGTAGAATGATTCATGTTTTAGGAAGACAACCGATGCGATCGTTGATCTTTTTTCTGTTATTTCATTGCTTCAAAGCAAGTAGCTTCCAATTAAGTGATAATCTTATGATTCTTTTTATCAGTAAATTAATTCAATAAGACAATCTATAGTGAAATTTTGATTCAAAATTAAAAACAACATGACGTATAGGAGAATGTAGATTTCGTAAATTAATTTTAAAAAAATTTATTAATCGAAATCAACAAATTTAAGTTGCTTAATTTTTGATACTTTTTCTTCAGTTCTCGATCGTTAACAATAATCAAAAATAATCATGAACGTATGTCAATCAACACTCTTGGGCACACCTTAATGAAAAAATGCATCTTTTAATCAAACAAGTTTTCAAAGTACCTACATACTCATTGCATAGTAAAAATTATTAAATTTAATTTTCTTTTTATGTTTTTTTTTTTCTTTTTCAACTTCTCACTCACTCTTGTAAGTGTGACAAATTGAAAAAGTTGTTTAAGCAACTTAAAAGTCATTGGAATGTTTTTTTAGATGAAAGAAACTTGATAGATATTTACCTGCAGGCTCTTTTAATAACATGTACTCACATATTATGTATATACATGAAACATGAGTCCTAGTAGAACAATATTTTACTTAAGAAAAACCAGTTCATTGTAATGGAAATATTTTGAAGAAATAAAATTTACACAAAATGTGACAAGGCTATACTTTCACGAAAACATAAAAATACTGGATAATTAAATTCATTTTTTAAAAAAAGCCTAAATTAATGTTAAAAAAATTGATTTTAATCCTCGTGTACATCATTTCAACGTAAACCATATATGATTGAATTAGATTAGATCAGAACAAGCCATCATTAGAGGTAGAGGATAATTATTATTCTTTGCCTATTGATATTAAAAAACTGCCTTTTCGCTTGTCTAGCACCAGAAAAAAAAACCTTGAATAAGGATAAACTGATTTTTTTTCCAATATCTTTTTTGAAATCTTAATTCAATTTTAAAAACATACATTTATATCTAACATTTAAAATTAAAATAAAAAACATATGCTTAAACTCGTGTCAATTAAATAAAAATTAATGGTAATTACGTACATAGAACACCCGCACACACACACTTTGTAAAATGTACATACATACATATGTACCTATGTATATAAATATCATTTTTGACACAAATATGCTCGTTATGTCACATGTGTATTTTATTAAAAATATATTCAAGAACTTTTGAATTAACTTTTTGTGCTTTAAAATAAATTTATCGATTATAATAACAGAAAAAAAAAAGATACTAATGATAATGACCTAAAAAATATATCAAAACCGGTTGGTCGGTCATAGCTCATGTAATTATAGGAGAATTTTTCTTACAAATACAAAAATTAGCATGTTACATGTATGCAATTCAAGATTATAGTCATAAAATTTTAGAAAAATTAGATACATACACATTTCTGGCTTGTATAGTAGCTTTAACATTTTTTTTTTTTTTGACTCTTGAAAATTGATCAAAGTGTTAAACCGTGTCATAGCTACAATAGTTTCCCATTATTCTGAATTTTTACATGAAATTAGAATACATATTGAAAAATTATAAATTATGTCGGAGTACATAAAAAAATATATTAATTCACGTACCTACAATCAACTGAATTATGTGTACTCTACAATTGAAAAACAAACTACTTATACTCGCTGATGTTTACAAGGTACTTATTTAAAGTTCACAAAAAAAAAACAGCAGCTGTTTTCATTTATTTCATATTCAACCTATCCTATTTCTATGTGTAAATAGAACAAACTATGAGATTTATTAGATAATTATCTTTAAAAAAGTCTTTAAATAATAATTATGGTTGCTATTATACAAAAACTCATCGTACATATAAGTACAATTTTGTTTACATTTAAAAATAACAGAAAAAGATACTTAGTTTTTTTTTTTCCTAATTTCAAAAAATATGTATCTAAATTCGAGTATAATTTAAACATAATTTTACACAAATAATAAAAACAAACACTAGTGTATGTAAGTATATATAATAATTATTTTCTGCACAATTACAAGTTGTGCAGGGTGAACATGAGGTTTTTTTGATTCCCTGCAAAAATATCGAAGAAGAAAAACAAGGTGTACTAGTTGAAAACTAAATACCTAAAGTTTCGCCATTACAGGAAAACTTCATGTGGTACTCAAGAGAATTTGTAAACTGATCTCTGGGTCTTCGAAAAATTCAAAGAGACTCCATAAGGATTTTAACGATTACCATTTTGATTTTTCACAAAAGCTACAAAAACTTTTGTCTCAGAGAGACTTCAAGTTTAAAATTTTAGGTGCTATAATATAGTTCTGATCTATGACCTATTGAGTAACATTATACGTCAGACAGAAATGCCTGCAGGCTAGGCTGCAGCAAAATAATTTTAAGTAAAGCTATTGCGTGAGATGCTCTAAAAACAACAAGTTTTACTTATTCTCTTACCTCCTCTCCTCACCCATCTGCTTATGTAATTTTCTCATTATTAATTAATTTTTCTGTTCAATTTGTCGAAAATACCCTGCAGTATCTATAGACACACATATATACATACTACATATAAAAGTAGATAAATCTGACCTACATGAATGAATGTGGAAATCGTTCAGCTCTGATGATTTTTCATTTTAATGGCTAACTCACTTTCGCCTTCCGGAATTAATATAAAATGAGACACAAAACACACACTTAATATTTTTCCAATATAGAAATTTTTTAATTTTTTTTTTCTTTCCGTAAAATTTACAAAACAAAAATGTTCGAATGAAAAAATTAAAAAAGAAAAACACACAAACAATTCCTTAATTCAGCCTTGCCTTGTTAATAAAAATATTAGAGAAGAAAAAGAAAAAAGAAAAATTTGAACAAAAAAAAACCTTAAATTAACGTTAAATAATGGCGATAGAAAATTAGTGTATCTAAATATCGATCAAAATGTGAACAACAAAAAAGATATATTTTTTTATTGTCATCGATTAAATTACCAATTATATTCTCATGTAGGAGCAAATGTAATGATATAATAATATTGTAAAGTCTTAATTTAAAAAGTGGAAAAAATATACTAGAAAAAATAAATAACAAAAAAACAACACGTAGGACAAGATTAGGGAATTGTTTAGAAAACAAAATCAACAAAAAAAAAAGATACTTAAATCAAATCTATTACAAAACGGTACAAAAAGAAAACGTACGATACACGTATGTTTTTTTTTATTTATTGTTTTTCTTTTTAGAGCTTGAAATTAAAGTTAGATTCATATACTTTCTCGATTATATTTCATCAATGTTGCTCTCTCATGATGATTGTTTATTGATGCACAAATATTATATACTAAAATGAAAGTTTTTTTTTATATGCCATAAATGTATCTGCAACACAGCAGCATATATATGTATATTTTATATTGTATTGTTTAAAGTTTTATTGTATGTAATTTTTTGCAATTTCATTGTCTTTTTAATTTCCTTTTTTCTATTTAAAATTATTTTCCAGAAATTATTGCAATTTAACGTACATAAAGTGAATGAATTAAATTTATTAACCTATATAAATATACTGTTCAAAAAATCTCTAAAGGCCGATTTTATTAAATTTTAAGTTTTGAAAAAAAAAAGTCCAAATATAAAATAAAACTGGAACATAACTCGAAAATTTTCGAGTTTTTTTTTATTATGAGCCCCGAGTCAGAGATATCCTTTTACAGCACTTTTATTAAGCACAAAGGTGTCAGATGAAGATTCAAAATTGATGCACACTAAGAGGAACAATTTTCAAGCTGAACATGTTTCGATCTGAATAGGACTTATTATTAAACGATAAAAAAGAAGCTGAACTAATAAAGAAAAGGACATTAAAGTACATCGATTAGGCAGTATTGTATTGCTTATATTTTTCGCTAGAAATTTTAAGAGTAAAAAAATACAATTACTCGTTTAATGCTACGTATACATACACGGTCCAACTTGGTTGAACAACCTGGGCCGAGTTGGATAAAGGTTGTATAACGTGGAGGCTGTTCGGTAGACCAATTTTCAAGTTTGTCAAAGGGTTTAGATTAAAAAATTTTGATTTTCTGAGGACGAGGCAAAGGTTTGTACAACCAATTTGGACCGCGTGTGTATGGTGTGTGTAATCAATTGGAACATCAGTGGGACTCCTTACTTGTTTACTAATTTAATTTCTGAAATCTTAAGTTTTCGAATTTACATAACTTACTGACAAAAGAGCAACTCAAAACTGAAATAAATAAGTCACATCTTCGAAAACATTCATGCGTACAATTATTCTAGCAATTTGAAAATATCAATTTAAATACTAATTACAGAGGCAAAAACATATCATTCTATTTAATAATTAACATTTGTTTAAATGTCAATAAAAACGTTCATGAATATTTATTCCCACACATATATACATACATGTGTTTTTTTTTCTTCATAAAATATCATTATAATTTTTTTTTTGTTTTTGCAAAGCTCAACTTAATGTGTATAATTAAAATCACAACTACATTGATATTGAATTTTTTTTGCCCTTTCATAAATAAAATACAATATTGAAAAAATCGGAATTTTAAACATATCATTTTTTTGTTGTTGTTTTTGTTTCTTATTTTTAATTCGTTTTATATATATTTCTACATATCTTATTCATCTTTACATAAATTAGCTTCATTTCGAGAAGAAAAAAATATATAGAAAATGTTTATATACATATATTATAACTTTTTGACGTTTAATTTATAATGTGAATAACCTTGAATAAAATTATTATATTCTTCGAAAAAAAAAGAGTTATGAATTATGTTGTTTTTTTTTTGCTGACATGAATTACATACTTGAAAAAGAAAAAAATAAAGGTACGTTACATTAATTGATATTTCATTATGTTACTGTCAACATTTTCAATCATATTCATAAATTACAGGTTTCCTTCATATTCAATGACTAAAATTCTTTATATACTCAACAACAAAAAAAAAGAGAGAAAAAAAACGAGTAACATATAAAGTTTTTTTTTTTTTCAAATTTTCCTTTATTTTTGTGGCCCTTTCTGTTATGTTTTTTTTCTTTTTTGAAAAATTATTTTTTACACGAGCAAAACTAAATGAAAAAAAAAAAAATAATAACGAAATAATAAAACATGACCAAAAGGTAAAAATTTAGCATGTAATTCATGAAACCATACATAATATCATTATTATTTTTTTTATATATTTGCATAAGAAAAATTAAAATAAAGAAAATAATAACAACAAAAATTAAGCATATCAAATAACAATGAAAGAAAAACAAGAAAGAAAGTTAGATTGTGAGCAACAACAAAAATTGAACAAAAAACTAATTCTATAAGGGTTATAATAGTGTATAATTTTTATTTAATTTTCACTTGAAATTATTTTTTCTTGGAATAAGGACAGTAGTCACCAGCTAATAATGTCGAATAAACGAAAATTTTAGTATGTATATTTCTTCAAAAAGGATCTGCAGCGTTTTCAGTCTCGTTTTGGACAAAAATACAAACTTTGGCTCAACAAACATCAATTTTTCTCTCTATTGGCACCTCTACTTTGCCTTTGTTTACAGTGAAAAGAATAAATTGGTGCATGTTCTACTATTCTACATTCTAACACACTACGTTCGTATATACATAAATCTATCCTTCGAGTAGATTCTGACCAACTCTCAATCATAAATTGTGTTCATTGTCATTCAACAAAAGTGAGCAAAAATTATATAGGATCAGCATTAGAAATAAATTATTCCCAGGAATTTGCCACTGAAAAACCAAAAGTGAAAATAGAAAAATATAATGAGGATTTCAATGAAATAAAAAATACTAGATTCAAGGAAAAATAAAAAATTAGAAATCAAATCTAAGAGCTGTTTTACATAAGTGATATTGAGTATATGTATTTTTTTTCGATCGATTTTCAATCGGTAGCGACAGTTATTAAAATGAAACATCGTTTGCTCTACTGCTATACATTCGATCTCGTTCATACATAAGAAACTTTGAACTTTTTTTTGTTTAAATTCACGATATTCAAATTGAATTTAAAAATAGGTTGGATCTACATAAATATAATCAAATATTCATTCTTAATTTTAGTTAAAATAAAATAGAAGTGTAAACAGAAAATGTATCAGGTTTTTTTCATATTTTTTCTCGTTCCTTTAAGATTTTTTAACACCATACTGGTTATTCCAAATTATATAAGTATATTTTTAATTTTTCCAATCCCTTCTTTGACTCGTTTATCAAAAGTAATTTAAAATTATTACTGACAAAATTTGTCCTTGTATAAAATGGTAAAAGTTCAATCAGCTAACCTATTCAGTCACCCAATCACTAATCGCATATAAGTCGCTCATGTAAAACGGCTTTAAAAAAAACAATCATAAAATTTTTATTTGCCCTTTCTAAAGTTTAAAAAAAAAAACGATTTAAAAACAAAAATTAAAAATAATTGATTTTTCTTATGAAAAGTAAATAAATTTTTGAAAATAAATAAAGAAAAAACAAAAGGAAAAATTGAATAAAATTATAGCACAAAAAAAAATATTATATAAAAATAAATAGAAAATTTGTTACTAACTTTTTCAAATAATTGTAAGATATAATTTCGCAAAAATCATTATCATCATCACCCATATAAAACGGATTAATATAATTATTGTTTTCCTTTCGAAAAAAAAAATATATTATGGAATTTTATTACCGTGTGAAGGTGAATTCTCAAAATAAACAATTTAATTTTTTTTTTTTAAAACATTTTTTGTTTGTAATTCTTTTTTTTTTTTTCAAGTAAAAAATGTATTTGCACAATTTGTATCCACACAAACAAAACCAAGAAAAAAAATGGGAGATGAAAAATGTTGTTGTTTTTTTTTTTTGAAATTTCTTCGATCTTTCTTTCAATTAATTGCACAACCATAAATATTATTTAAATTATTTTCACTTTTTCAATTTTATACTTCAAATTTCGGATAAAAAATAAACAACCGAAATAAATTCACTTTTTTTTTTACCAATCATTAATTTTTGGAATGCGTTTACTATTGTTGTTGTTTTTGTTGTTACACATATTCCAGTTATTTTATCCCACAATTTTCTTTATTTTTTTTTTCTTTCTATTAACCTTCACTTTAACTTTAAATTACCGCCACCAAATTAAGGTCGATTCAGAAATATTAGATGCAATAATAAAAAAACAACATATTGTAAATAAGAGAAATGTACAACATTTTCATGGAGTATGATTTATAAATGGTATGGAATCTCAGCGCTTAAAATACAAAAAAACAAAAAAAAAATTTTATATATGTATTAGGTATATATTAATTCCTATTCATATACTTATTGTAAGCATTGTACAAAGCACTACACATAATATGGGGAGAAAAAAAAAATAATAATAATAAAAAATTATCTATTTTAAAATATACACACAACACTTAAGTACCCAGTAGTAAATTGTGTATGTACTTCACATGTAGTTTTTTTTTTTTTTTTTATATGCACTTAATATGTAACATACAAAATACAACCAGTAACAACAACAGAAAGTACAATTTCTAGGACAATCTCATAAATTTGTGATATATCAAATTTCACGCTTTATAATCAAAGCAATTTGTTTTTTTTTTTTTTTGTGTTTTAAGAGTTATTTAATGTTAATAATAAAATTTTCATTTTTCATTTAACTTATAAATTTTCAATATGTATTTGAAAACTTTTAATTGATGAAATTATCTTCTCCATCAAAACTACAATGAAAACCCTTTTAAAGTGAAAAAAAAATCACGTAAATTTTAGAAAATCGAGCAATTATTTAATTTTAATCTAAGAAATTCACAATGTAAACAAATTCCACCCATTCACATTTTTGCATAATTTTTTTTTCTTTGATTTTTTTTTTCAATCAAATTCCGTAACTTTTATAAAACAAAAGACACGAATTCTTTGTCAATCACACTATAAAACCTTCTTTTTTTTTTTTTTTTCCCTTTTGTTTCGTTTTTTTTTTTAATCAAATAAAATTTTTTGAACAAATTTTTAAAACGAAACGGAAATTATACATATTTACAAAACCTCACTTTTGCACCGTTTTTTTTTTCTTTCAAAAGAAAAAATTTAACAACAAGAAAAATCTTTTTTAAAAAACTGAACCGGTCGCATACCGATCACATACTAAAAATAAGTTGATTCAATTCGATTTTAAAGCTCAATATTATTTTTATTTATTTTTTATTTTTTTGTTCAAACTAAAAAGCATTGGAGAATACCTTGTTTGTTCATGTATGTTGGCTGTCGTAGAAAAGAAAAAAAAATGAACAGAGATTTTGGGGGAGCTGTGGAATGGAGCAGACAACAAGAAAAAGCAAAATAAGCTAGTAATTCAAGCAAACAACAAAACTTAACTAACAATCGGTATTTTTATTATTTTATATGAAAAATGTGTATCTACTATCTTACCAGTATATAGAGAGCTTGGAATCATTTGAACTTTTTTTTCAAAACAGAAATTGAAAAAAATAAAGTTTTTCGTTCAAGAGAACTATAGCAACAATAACAGTATGTTAAAATATCAACATTTTTAAAAAAAACAGCTAGAAGCAAGCTCATATAGTTTTCAGAAGAAAAAAAACATAACAGACTTCATCTTCCTATTGTAACATATTATTCTTTTCTTTCTAAAAATGCGCATAGTCATGTCACAATAATAACAAATTTAATAATAAAAAAAAAAATATTGAATTAAACACATATTTTGAGTGATCTAGGTTCAAATATTGAAAAAAGATAGTAGTACCATTTTGTATTGAAAACTGAAAATGTGTGTAATGAATTTTTTTGGGATTTTCGAATACCAATAGCTTACACGACTAATTGTAAATTTAATTTTTAAGAATTCAACTTATTTCGAAACAAAAAAGGGTCAACGAAATATTTTATCGTTCAACGTATGCAGTGTGGGATTTTTTAAACTTTGACTCTGAAAAGCTCTATAGCAGCATCAAACGAACCTAAACGACAATTCCTAGACCAAAAAGGAACAAGAGATCTATTGATTGTGAGCTGAGATTCTCGAAATAAGGCTTGAAGTCAATACAAATTACTTATTTCTTCCGAGTCCCAGCGCTGTGTTTCGAAAATTGCATTACAGAAAGGATTGTTCCCTAAAAGAGTAAAGAACAACTTTTGATTCTAGGCCACTCATATATGTATTTTGTATATGAAAAATTAGATACATTCGTTTGTAAGTACATTTTAACGAAACAATTTTATAATTTTAATATTCATTTAAATTTTCATTTTCACAAGCATGTACGAACATATATAGGTAGTACATAATTTTCTCTAATATAGTTAAAATATTTGATTTACACAACTCTCACACGTATCATGACAAAATTTAACGAATATGAAATATGTACATGTCTTATTTTATTATCATCATAATATATTAATATATGTGTAACATTCACACAAGAATAAAATGTTAGATAAAAAAAATGTATAGGTATAACAATTTAGAGAAAAATAAAAATTTTATATTTAACCTTTGAATTTATTGTTTATTGTTTTGGAATATTCCGCAAAATACAATACATATAAATTCAGCAACATAATAAAAAATCATTTAAAATTTATTATTTTTTTGTGGTTTAAGGTTACAAATTTATTACTTATTGTTTTTTGTTTGTTTGAATGCAAATATGTATTTTGCAAAAAAACAAAATAAGTAAACAAAATTAATTTAATAAAATAAAAATTATAATGAATTATTATATTAATTTCAATGGAAAATAAAAATTTCACAAAGAAAGTCATTTTAGTCAATTACATTGTGTGGTTCATACATGTTTAACTCAAAACAAATTTTATTCCATTTTCAGAGTACCTAAATGTTTTTTTTTTTTAAATTTAAAAGAAGCTATCTAAAACTACAGAAGTGTTAAATATATTTTGTGTCTTCTAATTTATTTTTCAATATTTACAAAACAACTCCTTTTTTGGAATGTATCTCTCACAATTGGCTTAGAACACCCAGAATAAAATAACACTTATGGTTTCGGATCGCAATCAAATCAGAGTTTTAAAAGAATTTAAAAAAAAAAATTATTCGATTATATTCTTTTTAGGATTACAGTAGGACCCCCTAAATCGCGAGAAATATCTTCCGGGTTATACGAAATCAACAAGGTCGAAAATGCTAGAACTGAATTTTATTAGTCTTATTAATTTTTTGTACAAAATAGCAGCGTAATTTTTATTTTCCGTTATAGGTGTACCACATATTAGACAAAGTCTTACTGTAACTGCACTGGAAGACTAGGGAAATTCAGGATGAAGCTTTTTTTACATTGAAATGTGCATTCTGATTGCATCATTGCATTTTTTAAAACACCTGCAAGACATGAACTATTATCTGGCTGTGCTTTGTTTTATCATATATACATATAAGTACGTACATATTATTTAAACCCTCAAGATTCTAAAGACAAAGATTTCTTATACGTTCTTAAAATATTCTTTCTTTAATCTTTTTTCTTCTTAAAATGACCATGCTGTGCTTCTATAGTAAAAGAATTCTGTTAGTCATGCATGCCACATTGGGTAACTAAGAAGTTTCTGTGAAATATTCTTAAGACGTTGTCATTGCAGTAAGAAAGGAGTAAAAACAAGGATTTTATTTCTAATGCATGTTATCGAACGAAAAAGTAATGACATTTGGTTTAATATTATTGTTAAGCTACTAATGAGTTTTAAGTCTTTTTTTTAAAAGTCTTTTGAATTTCATTCTTCATAAATTTACAGACGAAAGGAAATCAATTGTTTTTAAAAACCGTTTACTAAATTTCACGTGAACACAAAAAATAGCTTCAAAATATTAATTGGTTGTATTTTTTTTTTTGCTTTTTAAAATTTCTCATGTAAAAAAAAATATTAAACAAAAGACAAAAACGTCAACATAATTTTATGCATAATAGCTTTTTAATTAATTTTTAATTTTTTATTTCTTTCTTCAGGCAAAAAAGTTATCATAATTGGAAAAAAAAATGAAGAAGAAAACATATAAATTGAAATTGTCGTCTCATTGAAAACAAGTTTTATTTTTAACGTGTGAAAGCTGAAATATAATTTTTTTTTTATTATTATTATTATTGCGCTTTCAACACACCTAGTATATTGTCGATCATATTTTTTTACAAAGTAGCGAAAACTGACGTAATTTTTATTTTAAAACAAGTTTTTTCTTTTTTTTGTGTGTTGTCTTGGACGTACATATAAGTACATTCAGTTATTGAACCATAATTGCACAATTAATATTAAATTCTCTTGAACATAATTATTTTTCAGCTTTTTTTCTTTTCAATTTTTATTTTAAATTCTCTTATGAAAGATTTTATAATTCCTTTAGATTTTTTTTTGTTTTTATTTAATTACTTTTAATGACATGACAGCATCTGAGGTTGACAACAGGTTATAGTAAAGTATTTTCTTTATGATTTTAAAAAACATTCCAGAGAATTTTTCTCCTCTTTTATAATTTCAAACAAAAATTCATTTCAGTCTTCCGCCTTCTTGAAAAAAACCGTAAAAAAAAGCTAGCCCTTGTGATAATTCAAGTAACAATTTTAAAGACCTTTGTTTAAAAAACAATCATGTCAGAAATAAAAATTATTAAAAATTATTCTTTAGTTTAGAACAAGGCGAAAAAGCAAGTAATATTGCTAAGAATTCTTTGTTTTCAGCCCTGTAGAAGAATGAAGCATAGTTTTTTAATCAAACAAACAAAAAAAAGCAATAATGACACAAAAATAATTTTTTTTTCTCAAGTAAATTAAACAAACTTATTAAAGTTAATTGAAAAAAAATAAATCTCAAAAAAATGTTAACACTAATTTTGTGCGACAATTAACATGCTAATTTATAGAATGTGCAAATTAAGCTGAAATTATTCCTCAGAAGAAAACAACCAAATAAAAAAAAATTAAGAAAAATATACCATAAAATGAAAAAATTCCAATTAAAATTGTCAGAATTAATTAAAAGATTTGCAAAGTAATCAAGATTAGAAAATAAAAAAGATTCCATAGGCAAAAATAAAAAAGTAAAACCCTTCCCGCCAAAAAAGAAAATAATAAAAACAACAAAATAAAATATAGAAGGAAAACAAAATTGTTTTTCTTACTGTCTCATTGATCCCCAACGTCTGTTTGGTAAATTATCGGGATTGCTAAAATAACAATAACAATTTTACTTATAAATCAAAAACTTATCGCAAAAAAAAAAAAAAATATATATATACAATAAAAAAATAATTGAAAATCCATAGAACACTGCAAAATAAATGAGACGACGACTGATAATATCTTAATTGAGTCGAAATTAAATTCCATATATTTTCGCAAATCTATGTACTCTTTTTTTTTTTTTTTTTTGTTAATACAAAAGTATTGAATATCTTGAAAATTTAATCACAAAATAAAATTCAGTGTTCTACTTTTCCAATTAAGTCAAGCATATCATAAAAAATATTAAATGAAAAACAAAATAAAAAAAAAAATCATACCTTGTTGGAGTTCGTCGTAAACTTGTACGAGACCAGCTATGTCGAGATATAGTGCTTCGTTCTTCATCTCTGGAAAATAAAACAATATAAAATAAAATCAACAATTATATAGATAGATTCGATAGTAACAATAAATGGATATGGAAGTTAATATTTTATTATAATAAAAAAAAAAAAAAATTTATTGCAAATATCTTTACAGTAAATTTTTTAATAATAGTAATAAATTTTACATTCAATTGATCATTAATGACACTTTTTTCTACTATTATCTGTTATTTAGACTTTATTTGGAAATAGAAAAATAAAAAATTTCAATTATATATCTGATCAAAAAAAAAAAAAAAAATTCACTTACATTTCAGGTGTGGATGTAACTTGTGGATGTGGTGCTAATTCCAATTCAACTCCTCTATTATTTGTATTATTGTTGTTGCTGATGTTATTAATTTTTCCATTATTTACAGAATTTGATGGTCTATTTTGTGGACTTTCATTTTCTCCATAACCTTCAATTGATTCACCTTCTGATAATGATGAACAATTAGATTTTGGAGCATCTAAAATAATTTTAAAAAAAATTAAATTTTTACATTGGTGATGGTTTGAAAAATCTGAAAGAATTAATTTCAAATAAAAGATTCTTGGTAGTCGAAGTGTAAGCGTAATGTCTATGAAGATTGGATTATTAAAGCTTTAAATTTGGAAGTCTTACAGACTAGAATCAAGATGCCAGAAAACTATACATCAAATAACATTTGAAGTCCTGTCATAGAAATACGAACGTTTTCTACCATCGAACAAATGGCTTGGATACCACGTTCAACTTCTAAGACTAAAGACAGAAATGAAAATCCTACGACCATGACAGCAAAAAATAAATACTAAAGATTTTAGTTTGAAAAACATTTAGCTCCTGTCTTTAAGAAAACCAGCAATTTTCAATGAATTATGCTGTTTAAAAACATGATTTTCCTTCTATATTCTTTCACAGTGTGTCTCAAGTTAAAAGAACAAATAAAATTTTGGAAATGTTTGTTTGAGAAAAATGCAGAAAAAATTACAACCGAAGCTTTCGCTTAAATGGAAAAATTGTGTATTTAATTCAAAAACTACGACTTTTTTCCAAATTAATTTTATTGTCCACTTTTTTTTTACTGTGAGAAATTTGTAACCTAGCAAACATGACCAAAAAACTTATTTCTTCCAAGAGTTGGAGGGTTTATCAAATTTCACTGAAACAATTACAAAATCTTTATAAAAAATAAAATTCTTAAAATAAAGTGCACTTTTGAACCAAATTTCTCTCATATAGTGCATCTGCCCATCATTAAAAATATTCTCATGAAAAGAAAAATTATGAAAATCCCCTTTTTGATGAAGCAATTTAATTCTTAAGCATGTTTTTTCTGTTTTTAGAACTTAATTTATCATATTATAGTCTCCACCATCAATTTGAGAATTTATTCTATGAAAAAAAGTTATTTAAAATTAAGAAATTAACATAAATCTCATAAAAAACAAGAATAACTTTGTCCATTCGAATAATAATTCTGATTCTTATTCTAATTTATGTTTTTTTTTTTTACTTTTTTGTGTGTAGAATACAAAAATAAATTGATTATTTTAATGTGTTTCTCTATATTTGTGTGTACTAAATTCTCACATAATCTTATTAAATTACTTAATATGATTTATGTTTTATACTATAAAAGCCACAAAATTAAAAAAAAAAACCCTTCTAATCTAAATTTACGTATTTCCTTGTACATTTTAATTTAATGTCGACAAAGGAGGTGTTTTTTTTTCTTTTATTTTTTAATCTAATTGTATAATTACTAAGCACGTGATTAACTCATTTCCTAGATTTTACTTGACAGTTTTCATAAAACTAAAAAGGCTGTTTTTTTTTGTAATTAATTAATTAGCAAATAATTTGTTGCTTTTTTTCCTTTGGTCTTTATTTTCTTTTCAAAATAAAAGTAATATTGTTTTTCTTTTTTCATTTCTTTTATTCGTAGAAAGTGTAACATAAACAATAATAAGAGGCTTTTATTGTTAATAATATTCATTAAAAGTGTTTATTTATATTTTTCTGTTGTTTTTTTCCCCTTTTATTAAAACATAATGTGCGAAAAAAAATATATGCGATAGATGTTTATCATAAATTAAGAAAATACCTAAATATTCATTCATACAGCAAAGAATATAATAATAAAAACAAAACTTGAAAAAAAAAAGCAACAAGAAGAAAAATGATAAACATAAAAAAATTCATTTTAGAAAACAAATAGAAAGTAAAAAAAAAAATGCGTGACTAAAGTAGATCAATGAACATTTACGATAAAAAAGAAAATTTTTAAAGAAAATAAAAGAACAGACAACAAGAAAACACAAAACAAGTGAAGAAAATGTTTAAATACACAAGTGTATTACATGTTTAAGTTTATAATATTGTTCCAGTTTGTTGTAAGTGTATGTAATTTGAAAAAAAAAAAAACAATTAACACGTACGAACATATGAAGAAAGTTAAGAATATTTACTGTTTTTTTTTTTTATTATAAATTATTGAAAAATAATAATATGTTTTTGCAAAATATTTGCATAAAACTTGTATTTAAAATGGAATTTTTACACATTTTTTTTCTTTTGTAACATGCCATTGCTAGTGGCTATTTTCAGAAATCGAATATGTATAAAACTTTGATGTCATTGTTGCGCATATGAACATGAAAATTTCATATGGATTGCAAATCATGCACTACTTTGTTGGTGAATTATTTGTTAAGAATTTTAAAATGATCCTTTAAAAAAATGCAAATATGAATAAATTAAATTCGGAATCCATAATAAATTTCTTTTACCTGTACTTGGCGGACTTGGAGGTGTTGGACTTGAATCATCAGAATCTGCTACTGAGAATAAAAATGTTGGTGCCTTTGCATTACCCTTTGTGCTAGGCATTATCACAGTTGGATTATCTGAAATAGAAAATTGTTTTTGTGAAAAAGTAATCAAATTATCGTTAATTGAAAGATTAATTGAAAAAATTATTTGAAAATTTAAAAAAAAAAATAATTTGAAATTTTGTTAATTTTTTCATTTACAAAAATTTACCCTGTCCAGGGACAACTTAAGTTTACTTTCGGATACAAAAGAATGTCAAAATAAACCAAAATCACTTATAATTATTTTAAAAAAAAAAAGTATGAAAAGTTATTGTCACATTTTGAATGTTTTGAGATAACTGCTGCAACTTTATAGCAGGTATGTATACCTCGAACCAAAAAAGTTGAGGTAATCTCGCGCATGTCTTACATTTGTTAGTGATCTTCTCGTCTACACATATTTCTTAGAATTTACAACAGCAAAAATGCATGTGTGTAAGTATCTTTTCTTCTGCACATATTTTTCTAGTAAAAATGTAAACCATTTACAAAATAGCTTTACTTTGCGTGGCTGTTTAAGATATCCCTTTAACAGATTTCATTAACAAAGATAAAATTTTCATAAAAAACTTAATTTCATCTTCAAAATAAATCAAAAAATAGGTTTTAAAGTGGCAACAAAATTGCAATCTTCATTTATAAAAAGAAAAAAGAGAGTATTAATGTCACAGAAACTCAAAACATAAATTTTGAAAGTTTTTGCATATAAAAAACGCAAAAAAAAAAATTATAATTTTATAAAATTACAAAGGTATAAGATATAATTATTAAAAAAACATAATAACGTAGTTAATTCGAAAATGAAACAAAGAAATTTAAGAAAAAAAATTTAAAACAAAATTTTTAAACAAAGAAGTATGTAGTTAGCAAATCTTACGTTGGAAGACCGCAACATAAAGTCCAATTACAATAGCTATTACAAATAAACCATTAAATGTATAAAAAATTATGATAAAAAACTCATTAAAGGTTTTATCGTAAGAAAGTGACATAAAAATAAAATCAGTAGAAATAAAAAAATTAAATACAATCAATAAACGAATAAATCACAAAACACAATTTTAAAATAAATAAAACTGCAATAAAAAAATGTTTTTATTTGAAAGCAATTATTTTTTTTTTTTTCGTTTTAGTTTGTTTTTTAGAAATTTTTTAATTTTTCAATTTAGTGTTACTTATATTGCAAACAAAACAATAAAAACAAATTATTGCAAATTAATTGTTCTTATAAATAAAATTAAATTGAAAAATTTATTGCTGAAAATTCAGATTTTCCAAAAAAAAAAAAAGATACACAAATTTTATAAATTTTTCTTCTCTCTGAAAAGCTGTTTTTTTTATTTCTTTTCTTATTCTTAGCACACACATATTCAGAAAATAAAATTCTTTATTCTTTCTTTTGAAAAATTGCAATTATTACATAATATTGATTTTCACACTTTTATCAAAGAAACAAAAATAGCCAATTAATTAAAATATAAAATATGAAGAAATTTTCGAAAAACATGAAAAATGTTTCTATCGATACATCACTTGATACGATTTTTATTCAACTGATACCGGTTGAGTGAACTCTAAAGTGTTGTATTTCATGTTTGCAAAAAAAAATTAGAAAAAAAAAGTAGCATAACATAGTTTGAAGAGAAAAACAAAAAAAAAAATAAATAAATAAAAATGAAAATAAAATTTATAACGAAAAAAAAAACAACAACTTAGAAATAAAATGAAAACATTGCACTGTTAACATTCTTTTTTTTTTCAAATTAACTATTAAGGTAAATGCGCTTCAACAAACAGGTATACAAAGATATACTTTTATCTACATATATATACTGCAGTATATGTACCTTTTGTAAACCGGTAAATATAATTATATATATTACTTGTAAAATATATGTATATACAGGTATTTTAACGTACTATCTATTATTCTTTCTATAACTGATTAGGAATTTTATATACATATATGTATGTATATAAGTAAGTACATAATATATATTCAATAGTATTCTTATTGGTATTTTACTGTTGTTATTTTTCTATTTGTTCTTCATCTTCTCCTTTTACCCTTTTTCATTTGAATATAAAATAGTAATCAAGTGAATTTCTAATAACTATTGCATAATTTATTATTATACTTAGATACATACCTACAGTTATCATGCAATTTTCGCTTAAAAAAGAAAAAAAAAACCATAATAAATAAAAAAGTATCTATACGAGTACTAAAAGAAATATACATGTATTATTCAATGGTATTCTTTATTCAAATGATGTGTGCATTAATAGAGAAGAAAAAAAAAGTAGCAGCAAATCAAACGAAATAATATACATTTCGGTATTTCGGTATAAAATTACATTTACGTTCCGTTTGAGTGATGACAAAAAGATACCACAGTTATGCAAAGATCTTGTTTAGAATTAATTGAAAAGTAAAGGGCACTGCACTTAACACAACAACAAAAATATAGATACAAGGGGGGAAAAAACTTTTAATTCAAATTTTACTTTAATTCATTTAACACATTTAACACATTCTTTAAAAATTTTAAAAATTCTTCGATAAATCCTAAAAAAAATAGATATAATTTCGCATATTATTTTTCATGATAGAGATACTTTATTTTATTTGTGAAATGTATATATCAATTTTTAATTATTCGAAATCACAAAAAACGCCCTCAATTTAAATATTAGTGATGTCTTGAAATTGTACAATTTATTCAAAACAACAATATCATATTTCGACACCTACTTCCACAATATGATTTGGAAAAGAAAATAAATATGCGCACATGGCCTACTTTAAACGCAGATGCATTCTACTCAAAGATAAAAAATGTAATTTTTATTTAAAGATAAAAACACCAACAGTTCTTTTTTTTCATTGATATTTTACATATGGGATATTTTCAGAAGAAAAAAAACTATTTATGGCACTCAAAACAGCTTCACATATCAATCATGTGAGTTTTAAGAAAGACAACAAAAAAAAAAACAAATTACAGCTGTCTAATGAATTTTTCAGATATTTTTGATACACACCACACAACATACAAGATATAAAAAAAATTTTTTGTTCATCTGAAATAAATGATGATGCTTGATGGTGCAATATGATCCTAAGCGGAACCTTTTTAATTTACGAAAATTTTATTTACATTTTTTTTTATTTTGTTACAATGAGATTTATATTTTCCACATGTTGCAATATATTGCACCTTGCCTTTTTTTTATATAGAAACAAAACATTCAAATATGATTCAAGTTCGTTATTTTCGTGAATAATTTTTAAAAAAAGAAGATTGTTTCAGTATCAATTAGTGGGTGTATGATAAGCCATCATATGTACATAAGTAAATATATATGAATCAATGTGTAAACATAATGCGACAAACACAATGGAGTTTATTGTTTTATTTTGTAAACAAAGAAATTTAAAAACAGTCTATTTTTTTGTTTGTTTTTATCTTGTTTTAATTTTTTGACGTGTAATACGTGACAAATTTTCAAATTTTGTAAAAATTAGAATACTTAGCTATGTCGAAAAAATTTGCATTCTCAATTACATATTTAATTTTTTCCATTGAACGAAAAAAAAAAATACAATTGAAATTTTCATAGATAAACAAAGTGGGAGGAAATTTTCTTTTCGTACTCATAAAGCATAAAATAGAAATTTTCAAGCTAGACAAGCTACTTTTTTAACACTCCGATCTATGCTAGAAATTATTGTAGACCTTTTCATCCCTTTAGAAAAGTATGTTCTCAGAGGAGTGGAAAGTTAAAATAATAATAAAAAGGGGCGTAGTAGAGAGAGATTTTTCGAAAAATGACGCTTTTTTGCATTTTTGTATTTTACTCGGCCCTAGTTGACTAATTTTTATCGTTTAAATTATGTTCAGAAGAGAATGTTTTGTATAGAATGAAAAATGCCATGCAGAAATTTCAAGTTATTCGGATCACAAAATCCAAAGATCGCTTACATAGATCGGAGTGTTAAAAAAATGTTTCATTATAGAATACAAATTATGTATATTTTTATAACGGCACTTTAGAAAGGTCTTATTTCGAAAAACAATAGAAATATCTACAGAAATATTCGCAAATCGATATCAAGGGCACAAATCTTCTGAATAAATGCTTGATCATTTTTCATAGAATAAGTCATACGTTGCACAAGAATGCTTGTAAATTAGGTTAGTGTTCAATTGAATTTCAGAATAGGAAATTTTATGGTCGGGAAGTTCGAAAAAAATTTTCTGTATCGGTCTTAACTTTAAAAAAATAATGAAATTAGAACTGTTTTTGTCATTTTTTTACTCAATTTTTCTTAACATTAAAGTAAAATAAATGCTGAAAATATCGAGTGACCATGTTCTTCCATTTAAAACAATATTGAAAAAATTAAAAACTCCTCAAACATCAGCTTATGAGAAAAATGTCCGGTAGAAAAGCCTGTATTTGCTTTTTTTTACAATAAAATTTTTCTCTTGATTTTTAACAAACAAACAAAAGGTAAGAGGTAATATGATATTTTTTAAATTTTATTTTCCAAATTTTTTTAGCAAACAAAATTTTATAAATTTTTCCATTAAAGAAGAAAAAAAAAACATTTTATATTTTTATTTGGAAAAAAAAATTGTAAGATGAACAATATATATATATTCAAATATGTATAATGGAAATACTATTG
This sequence comes from Bombylius major, assembly GCA_932526495.1. NCBI lineage: Eukaryota > Metazoa > Arthropoda > Insecta > Diptera > Bombyliidae > Bombylius > Bombylius major. The sequence goes on along the minus strand of OW052044.1, from coordinate 16,942,551 downwards.
CATTTGTTTTAGTTCTCAAGCTTGTGTGTGAAAAAAAAACTTAAATACAAAATAATAAAAAAACAATTGATAATAAAAAAAATCATTTTACGGAAATCATCAGCGAAAAAAAATGCAAATTATTTCAATTATTATAATTCTTCGGCTTTATACAATTATTTTAGTTGAAAAGAATAAAAAGAAGAAGGGGAAGAAAAGAAGAAAAATTAATATTTAATTACATGGGAAACAAATATTAATAAAATATGTATGAAGAAAATTCAACAACAACAATTTAAATGCAATAATTGCACATTATATGAAAGTAAAGGTTGTAATTGCGAATTACTTAAAAAACAGTGAAAACAAAGAGTATGCGAATTATGTATAAAATTGTGAAATTATTCAGTAATAATATTTTTAATGTGATTCGATGCTAAAATATTTTATTTTTTAACGATTTGTGAATTATTCAAGAAGAAATACTTTTTTTTTTAAATTTCGCCTTCTCCAAAGAATCTGGGTGTTGATTAGAATAAAGAATTTCTCAGGAACATTTAAATTTTTTAAAGTTTCTCCAAGTTATCATTCCTCAAAGAGTTTTTTATTTTTTTGTGCCAGAAAGGTATACTTTTAAACAACATAAAAAAATTTATGTTTATTGAGAAAATATGTCTACGTGCAAAGAAAACAAAAAAATTTGTTCGGAGGGTACACATACTCCCCCACGAAACAAGGTTCGTATTTCATAAACTTCATTCATTGAAAAAAAATATGTATTGATTTTTTCTTTTTCCCCTGAATGAATTTATTTTTTGCGTAAGGACTTTTCTTCCATCAACCAATTTTTGGTTTTTTTATTTTGCAATACATACATGCTTTTACAAAAAGAATTCACTAAAATAAAAAAATATGAAAAATCAAAAATAAACAAAACTTTTATAACTAATTTGGCAAGGTTAACAAAAGTTCAACCTGGTTCAACGTTATCATGTCCGTAACAACCTTTAAATAGCGAAAAAACACAAATAAAGAAACAAACAAAAATTTGACAACGAAAAAAATTTTATCATGACATGCAATGAATAACAAAATTTCCTTAATCACCTGTTAAAAGAAACATTTTCTTTATGCACGAGCATTAAGTTAAAAAAAAAACAACCAACTCAGAAAATTTTTTGTTGTTATAAATTGGCAATTATTGATAAAGATATCTAAAAAAAAACTTGTTTTCTTTATAAAATGATTACAAGGGCATAAAATGAAATTTTAGTTTCTTGTTATTGCTTTGTTATCCTTGAACGAAATTTTTTTCAGACAACAATATTAAATGCAAAGGATCTAAAACGAACAAAAAATTATTGTGCTTCTTCAAAAATGCATCGCTGCTTTGGTGATACTAATGCTCTTCTGTTCGTGATGCGTAAACACTACTTTGTTGCTATGACAATGCATGCAATGTTTTAAGTTGGCGATGCAATTCTCATTCCATACTATCTAATAAATCTACATCAATTACTGAATTTAATTCTGTTATTTCTTCGAAACTGTATTCTGTTTCCACTTACTCAAAAGAAAGAGATCTTGCTGTAGAAGTTGAAGCTTCAAATTCAATATGTGGAGGTAAAAGCAAATTTGGAACTTTGCTGTAGCCGTAAATCTTCATGGTAGCCTTCGCCGTTGATCAATTCTTATTTATATTATATTATTTTTTTCTTGCATGGAATAGTCTGTCAAGTTTATAAAATTTATTTCTACTTTCTGAAGCATCTTTCTCTAAACAACCAGCCGGCAAAACTGTGTCCTTAACAGTTATTACTTTGACTCTACATTCTGATTTTTCTTTTAAAACATCTTCATATGAAGGACATATATCTAAATTTCGGCTTTTGCTACCACTACATATGTTTAAATATTGCTGTTTACTAAAATTATTCTCCAAGATAAATGCTACGACTTCTTGTGGAGTGTATGCGATAGGGATCTTTGTCGTAGATCTGATTTTTATTGTTTCCTTGACCACTGCAGCAAAGATAACTTTCTCTTCTTTTATGTGCTGACAACCTTGCAGCTTGGACCAATAATGATGTTGTGCCGCCAGCTTTATTTGACAGTTCGGATGCGTCCATCCTTTTTGAGCTGTGATTTTTGCTCATAAATAAGATGAGGACGCCCAGGTCCAACTGAATTTGTCGGAGACAAAGGCCGATGTTTTTCTACCACTAAATCCTGCTGTAACCAATCTACATATTTTTTTCTAAATTTTACAAAGACCTTCCAGTTTTACACCATTTTTGATATACAGTAACACAAAATATACGCGCTTTGTTTATAATATCTTTGATATGATTCTGGTAAATCATTCTTCTTTGTATTTACTAAAATATGTTTCCATACAAATGCATAAACAATTTTATAGCTCTATCTTTAAATTGACGTAGAAGAAATAATTGGCAAAAATAGCACGCATATTTCAAGTGATTTTTTTAATTATTAAGAATGTTGTATTTTTGATAACTAAATAATAAATATAAAGTACATACCTTTCATATTATACACAATAAACAAAAAAATATTACTTTAAATCACTTTGAAATAATTTTGTATTTTCACAATACAACTGTTCGGGTGGAACTATAAGGGTACAAACTCTCACTTTCAACAACTGTACCTCACAAAATAACCTGTAAACTAATGTAATAAATGTTGATTTTTTGGTTTTGGTATGTTAACTTTAAAATCAGGTACCCGAACTTCATGAACAGGAAAGTTGAAAAATCGAATTTGGGCCAGAAAAATGGGATTTTCAACCATAGTGCAATGTAATGTTTTAAGTTGGCGATGCAATGCTATTACATGGCAGCTGAGTATTGATGCGATGCTTTTTTGAATATGTGACAACGCATCATAGAAGTTGCGTTGCATTTTGAATTTGTGACAAGCATCAGCATTGTATCAACTGTGCAGCGATGCATTTTTGAAGATACACATTTTTATACAAATTTTTATAATTTTAATTTTAAGAATTTATAGCCACGAAACAGTATAATACCTTGGCAAAAAAGAGTCAACCACTTCATTTATGGAACCAAAACCATTCTGTGAAATTCTTTTTAACAAAGAAACAAAAGATAAAATCACTGGAAAAGAAGAACTCTCTTATGCACCATTTGAAAAAACTGAGAAAACCAGATTCCGAGTACAGTCACTATTTCACGTTAGAGGAGGGAACGGAAGAAAACATTTTGTATCACAGCGATTAATCTTTAGAATACAGTTTTTTTCCGCTGATCTTGTCTTTATTTCCTGGGGCACTCCCTAACTTCTCCACAAGCCCAACAATCAACTAAATTAGTTGGGCTTGCAAACTTACCATGGATTTCGTTTAGTCTTTAGTCTTTGTAAATAGTTTTGTTATTACCGTTTTCAAAGCAAATTACGCAAAATTTCAACACTACATTATCTCAAACTTGAATTTTATTCAATTTAAAAATAACACTCAAGAAAAAAAAACTATGTTGAATACTTGAAGAAAAAAATGAGATCACATTAAAGAGTTTCCTTTGATTGTTTATTGGTGGCCGTTTTAATAAAAATTTATGATATATGATAGAAAAACAAGTAATTTGAGCATGTATATCCGTTTCCTTATACAAAAACAAAAAAAATCTTAATAATAAGAAAAAACAAAAACTATTATCTTGTTTCTCATAAAATCATGATCTCTTTTTTATTTTTAATCATCATGGATAATGTCATAAAAATTTTTAATTATAATGTATATCAATATCCCTCAACCTTTTCTGTGTTTTTTTTATTTTCCCATGTATTATTTGCAACTTCATACGTACTTATCGGATTTATCAACTCAACCACGAATTATGCTTATTTTTTTCCATTCACTTAACAACAATGTATGTATGTATACCATTTCATTCACCTTTTCTTCATACAAGAAAAAAAACATATTAATTTCCAAATGAATATAAAAATACGGATGCATCATATATATGTATGTAAAAGATATACGATTACAAACTGCACAGATATAAATGTGCTCGTATGTTGCCCTTTTTCACATATGAGAGATATAATCATTATCAAGAAGAATATAAAAATGAAATTTAAAAAATTAAAAAATTAAAATTAAGAAGACTTATTTTAGCTTTCAATTTTTCCTTATAAATTCATTGTCCCAGAACAAAATAAATGCACCTTTTTTTTCAATTTAAATTCAAATAAATAATAGATTCATCGTCTAAAAACAAAAACATAGTATAATTCTTTTTTTCTTTTTTAACATGAAACCAAAAGAATTTTAAATTGCGTTTCAAAAGAACATTTTTTTTTTATATAAATAACATCACAGTTTTCATTTTTATTCTCACAACATATAAGAATTAATAAAATTATTAGTTGTGTGAAACCGTCATATGTTTTTACTAAATCGTCAAGGTTTTGTTGGGTTCATTTATATTTTTCTATTTTTATTTTCTTTTCATTTTTAATGAAAGCTTTTGAACACACAAAATGTAAATATGTTATTCTTTAAAATATTGTGGATCAAGGTTATTTAATAAAATTAAAAAATATTATATAGAGTTCTTTGAATGTGATGTCCTTATTTTATTATTTATTTGGAAAATCAAAACTTTCATTTTTTTTTCAAATAATTTTTCATAGGACACCATCAATGAAGAAAAATTTAAGTATGTCTTGAATCAAATGACACTTGTACCAACGCTCATAATTCCTCCAAAAAACCATAATTACGCTCCTGTTATACAGATTAAAAATTTAAAGCGTTCCAGAAAAATATCGAAAATTCTGAGGTTTGTTAGTTGGTTCACGTGGCGGTTCTCAAAATATGTACTTCCGAAGACCCAAATACCATTAAGAGTGCCGTTTTGATACCACACGCACAACACAGCTCGCAATTTAGTTGTGGAATCAGAGGGTTGTAAAGTAAAAGTATTTTTTTATAAGAATCTAAAGAATCCAAAATGTTTTTCTAAACGTGAACCCTCCATAACTAGATCCTTACAATTTAAGTATTAACTTAAATTTTAAAATATTTTCACAAAATTTGCTTATAATACATAAACACCCTGTATTAATTGAAAATCTTCAATTATCGATACTAAGAAAAAAAAATTTTAATTTATCGAAAACACTTCCTCCTGTTTTGAGAATAGCGTGTGAGGTGACATAATGTTTTGTCGGTATCCTTTCTAATTTTGTCTGATAAAAAAAATAACAATTTGAAATTAGGAAATGTTTTTTTTTTTTCTAAAAATACAGGAACGATATAAATAAGACATAAGTAAATAAATATGAAAGTAGAAGAGGTAAATTATAGAAGAAAAAAAAGTTACTGATTTTTTTTTTATATATACATACCTACATACATATGATACGTGTATGCGCATACTACTCGTATATTGGCTTTTTTGTTTTATTAAAAAAAAATGTAAAATGATTTTTCATGATACAAAACACAAGCATAATAAATTTCATAAATTTGTTAAAATAGGCTCTTAAAGTATATATACGAAATTTAATATTATTAAAGCATTTCCGATCTTTAAGCATAGTCATTTCATTTTTCACAACACAAACGCTTGAAATAACACGTTAAAGTATTTTCCCAAATGATTAAGAGGCAATTAACCTTTCTGTACTCTACCATAAATTTTTCAAAGATTTTATGTACTTTAATTTAATTTCATTTATCTTTCTATTAAGTTTGATTTTTTTTTCCCGGTTTTTTTTCTTTTCAAAGATGTTTGGAAAAAAAATCAAATTAAATTTTGTAATCGAATTACATCATCGAGAGGAAGGTAGTCAAATTTTTGGAAATTATTTTAATATTTTTTATTCGAATTTCTCAAATTAAACGGTAAATTGTAAAGGCTTGATTAACTAACTGTTCGAATATATATGGGAAATTTCTCCTGAAATTTGGTCATTAATACTTAAAAAATTTTATTTTGAGTCTTATATGAACTACGAACCACAAGTTTTCGAATCAGAAAAATACATACTTAGTTTAGATGCCAAGTAAAGTTCCAGTCTGATCTGGTTTATAGGTTAATGTTTTTTTACATCCATAGAGTGGATGAGAACCGTTTAAATAAAATAGTTAGGCTTAAAATCTTTGACAAAGAAAAGAAAACCATCATTTGAAAACTTCAAATAAAATTATCATAGAAATAAAATGTTTAAATCTTCGCAATAAAGAGGAATAAAAATTTGAAAATTCAATCATAAAAATTTTACATAAACTTAAAAAAAAAATTAATTTTAAAAATTTCCTATGATAGGTAGCTAAGATTAGTGAAAGTCAATTTCCTATACAAAAAAATTTTTCATTAAAAATTAAGTACAGACAAAAAAAAAGTTGTGTAAATAATTTTTTTGTTTTTTTTTCAATTTGAACATTTTATGATGTATACATGACATACCATACACATAAACTGTACATTTTTTACCTACAAATGAAAGTAAAATGTGCAAAAACATAAATACATAAGTGCGTATTTTAGTTTCCGCTTAACATAACGCAATAGAAAAAAATGTTTACAAAATCTGAAGATCTCGGAAAAAATGCTTGTTATGGACTTCCATTAATGATTAACTAATTTCAGATGAATTATCAAAACATACGTTGATCGTTTATTAAAAGACATAAAGGAGTCTAAAAGACTTCAGATCTTCAGATGGTCGCAGCATGATTTGATGAAACGCAATCTGATCGGGAAATAAAATAGATTTTTTTTTAAATATTAGAATCAGAATTTAATCCAAGAAACAATAAAAATGCTTGTACAATCTGGAACGTGAATTTAACTCCAGTACCTATTTGACTTTGTACAATATGAGGAATATAATTATGAATTATGGAATTTGAATAGCTTTGAGCAACTGTACTGAGTATAATAAAACCTGGAAAAAGATTTGCCATTAAAATTTAAAAAATATACATATATGTTTATTTGTCGTCTTTTATGCTAAATTTTATTTAATTGGTGTAGTCACCTAAATTTTTCCGAAATTGAATTGAAATGTAGTTCACGTATAATCATTATTCAACATAACAAAAAAAAAAAAATCATGTACCTATTATAATTTCATCTTGAAAAAATCGTTGTATATAATTACATCATCATATGAAAAATCGAACATACCACCACATAACTGTTCATTATAATTTCATATACCTATGATTATCTTTAAAAATCTGTCAAGTCATTACGAAAACTTCTTTCATTTAAAAAAAATGTAGGTATATTATTATTTCCAAATCTTAAAAGTTAATTCTTTCAATGAATTTAAAGAAAAAAAAATTAAATAAATGAAAAAAAAAAAAAACAGAGCCAATATAAAAATATTTCCCATAAGTTTGCTAGTCTGCAACAGGTAAACTTTCTTGATCTTTATTTTTATTTTTATTTTCAATTTGCGGTCAACAATATACGGTCATTTTTCTCTCATATACATATTTTATGTATTTTTTCTTTTCTTTTTTCAATATAATGATTATTTACTACTACTTAAGAAAATATTTTACATATAAATACTACCTCTATAAAAATCTTAAAAGTTTCATGATGAAAACATACATAATTATGTATAAACGTAAGGTACGTCTTGTAACAGTACAAAAAATTAAGGTAAACAACAGAAAAAAAATGATAAACTTTAAAGGTAAATTAAATACAAAAATTACAGAAAAACAAGGTAAAACATTCACACACAATACCCTACTCTTTCTATCTGTTGTAGTAATTTTAGTATGTATTACTTTTTTGAATTTGAAGGTAAATAAAAACAAAACTAAAACAACAAAAACCAAAAAAAAAAAAAAACAGATAAGATCCATCTATATAAATAATAGAAAAAGAAGAAAAATGAATAAGAAAATAAAACTACTTGGTGCCAAGTTGAGATATCTCCAAGATTTTTCTTCAGATTGAAAATAAAAATAAAGAAAAAGATAATGTTAAACAAAACTTATGGTAGATACTTAGGTAGAAACAACAACAACAAAAAAGTTAAAGCAGTTGAAATTGTTGGAAATATCTTTACTTTTATGAGAGCATTTTTGTTTTCAGTTTATTTTTTTTTTTTTTGTTAAACTTTGAAATCTACATTTTTTCTTCATCATCTGAATTTTTTCTTTCTTTTTTTTATGTTAAAAAGACATGATACTTCATTGAATCCGCAATGAAATGGGCTTGTCTTGAAAATAGAAGACGAGTTACAGTGAGTACCAGTCAGTAACGATGGAATTATGTAACTTTTTTTTTACCTTCTCTTCTTAAATATGTATATGACTTTCTTGAAAGAAGGTCATATCACCTTGAATCAAAAAAGAAATTCTTTTGATCAACAACAGTAATTATATGGACATTATTTATCGATACAAATTGTTTTTAACATTGTAGGTATTTTTTGAATTTTTTTTACATTGTTTTGGTTCTCACTTGGCTCAGTAGATACAATCGAATATTGTACAATGTATCTACATAAATATGTACAAAATTCTTTTCGAATATAAAAACAGCGGTTAGTGAACTTTTCAGAGTTAACATGCAAGTTTTTCAGCTGATTATTATAAGAAAATTTGTTTTTTATTGATTTTTTTGTTGTCGGGATAATAAAATAGAAACAAATACATATAAAAAAATATAGAAAATATATGCACACTTTATTCTTTTGAGAAAAAAAAAAGGAAACAAAAAAGTGGCAAATTACTATGATTATCGTTAAGTAATTTCATATTATTTTATAATTTATTTTTTTAAAATCTAATATGCTTTTTTTGTTATAAACTGACAAAAAAAATGGGGAAAACATAATCGATTTCTCATACTGCTTTCGAGACTAATGACTATTAAGAGAAAAAAAAATTAGAATTGAGTACAATTGAACTAACACACAACACAACCAGATTCCAATGAATGCAGTTATAATGGAAATTAAATGGATACTACGTCGTTATGAAAAACTTGAAGTCATTTTTGAAACCTATTCTTTTGAATTCAACGAGTAAAACTAGAAAACTTTCAATAAAAACTTCTTTTTGAACTGTAAATATTAAAATTAAGCAGACGCAAGATAACGACATGTAGTTTTCAATCCACGTAAAACTATATAATGTACATAGAAGCATTCATAACAGGAAGAAAAAATAGGAATCAAGAAAACGATTATTTTTTCTAATAAAACGTGAATCTGCTTTTTCAGTTTGAGCATATATTTTTTCAATAACGAAAGAAATCAAAAAGGGTTTAAAAGGAATTTAAATTCCTTAATAAATAAAATGTGAAACATAAATTTGATTTTAAAAGTGGCTCTCAAAAATAAAAGCCTTTCAGTTATCATTGAATTGACAAAAAACATTCCTGAGCTCATCATTATACTTTCAAAGAAGTATGAGTATGAAAAAGACATTTTTATCTTGAGAAACGTTAAATACATTCAGACAAGGATTCTTTAGATCATATTTGAGGACGATAGCCTCACAAACAAGTTGGGACAAGAATGGGAAATAAAAATATGCCGATTGAATACTAAACAGAGATAGTCTTGAAATTAACATTAAAATCTGATTATTCTTGTTTTAGAAAATTTGATAGCTTCTCAAGACATCACACAGTATACCTATTAATGTGTCTCACTTATAGAGGTAGCTAATTTATTTTTCCACACGATTATGCACCCACACTATTAACTTTATATTAAATCCTACCTATTGAATTTCATTTAAAAGAACAGCAAAATTTATTCTGGAGAAAATTAAAAATGTTCAAACCTCTTGAAGAACGAAAATAAAAAACAAAATATAATTGATGATCTCATCAGAGAGGTTCATTAAAAATTCAACAATAAAATTTGAGTTTAAAATGATTCAACTGCTGAATGCTTTACCTGTTATTTTTCTTTTTTATAGGTACCTTAGCTAATTATTTAACTTGTTATTATTGTTGTTCGTTTTTTTTCTATTTATTTATTATAAAAAAATACATAAATAAAATTATATACTCATATGTGTAGATACATATGCTACTTTTAATGTGTGAATGCAAAAATTTTATATAATTTCAAGATAACAAGTTTTTTTTGTTTTTTATTTCAATTTTAAGATAACTTTTTCTTATGAGTAAAATTTAAGAATAAAAATTTTCTGGTAAAAAAATAAAAAAATATAAAAACTTTTTTCTTTTAAATACCTTTTAAACAAAGAGATTACAATCTTTAATATGAATTCCACGTTCAATGTATTAACTTTCTTTTTTCTAATTTTTGAACATTAAGTTTTTTTTTCTATGTTAAAAAATCAACAAATTTCACATAAATAATATCTTTTTTTTTTCTTATTTTATTTTAAAACACAATTGATTCAAAATAGTTTTAAATAGTTGACATTAAACTTTCAAGTGCACAACAACAACAACAAAAACAACCTAAACAACTACAAAAATTTCAATACTGGCTATTTTTAATTAGAAATAATTTATTTTGAGATTCTTATATGTACTTTTTTTAATTAGATGAAAACAAAAAAAAAACAATCACACAAAATACGCCTAAAACACGTAGAAACTATTTCAAAGAAAATTATTTAGATAATTTAATTTTTTTGTAGTAAAATCGAACACGATACATGTAATTTTTAATTGGTCTTTTTTTTTTGTTGTTTTTAAATTAAAGGTGAAAATTCCAATACAATTTTTATTTATCAATTTTTTATAATAAATTGTTTAAGTTATAAAATTCAAAGGATTCACTTTACACACGCACAGGTTTTTTTTTTTTAAATTAAATTAAATACTTCACAACAAAAACACAATAATTTAATAAAAATATTTTGAAGACAAATAACCGAAAAAACAGTGAAGTAAAAAGTAATGATAAATTTTATTTATTTAAAAAAAAAAATGAAAAAAAAATAATAATTTTATATGTACGATTAAACTACTTGAACACGTCGTCATCAAATGAAATTCAGCTAACAGACAGGTAGACAGACTGAGAGTAAAATGTAAAATACCATCAAAAAATTAATGTATAGTTTTTCTTTTAACATAACCACACATACCTTCAATACACCGTTGCTGTGGTGTCGTTGTTGCTGCTGTTGCTGCCATGAAAATAAAAAAATATTCTTTTAAATCGGAAAACAGGTTTGATTTTGATGATATGCATATATTCAAGTATAGAATCAACTAGCAACTACACACTTACAATTGCTTTATAAAATAAAAAAAATGAATACAGCGACAACATAGCAGCTGAAAAGTCATATATATAAGTACATACATATGTATATATTTATTGTTACACCCACAAGCTCACAAGTTTCCAAGTACGTCACTGTCTCATACTACTTTCAAATCCAAAAAAAAAACATATGGCAAGCGATTTGTATGCGAATGCGATGTTATTTGATGGAGCAAAATTACATCCCAGCCACGACTTACAATTAATAACATGGGAAAAACTAATAAATTAAATATTTTTTATAATTTCTCATATTTTATTTTTAGTAAAATTTACAAAAAAGTAGTAAAATTGTACATTTTCTCGAACAATATTTTATATGTATTTGAAAAAAGGTTCAAAATGTTACTACTTTTTGTACATTTTTGTAAATGACCAAAAATGAAAAAATCACCAATGTTCTCATGCATTGTTGTCATTGATAAAAGCATTATTAGTGTTTTAATCAGCAATCTTTACGGTCCAATCTCATTGTCATGTTAAAAAACTCATTGATGTTCTCACTTCTCATCGAAAAAATAGCCGTTGTTCTTAAATTTATCGATGAAAACCATAGCTGTTTTTATGACTGAAATGGTTGCTGGGATATTTACCTTTTTCTTTTCAGTTTGAATTCAACCAACCGGAGGAGACATCCAACAACAAAACACACATCTATACGGTAAATGTATATTTATACAAATGCATTTTTAGATTACACAAAACATACACACATTCTTATTAGAAAAATTCGAGAGCGCCATTATATTTGGGGCAATATGTATATATGTGAGTGTTCGATATATATAAAGTTGGGAGAACTACAACAATACTACAAAAAACTATTAGAAAAATCATAATTCTAATATCGCAAGATACAAATTTAAAAAAACTACTTCACAAGTCGATACGTTGGATTCGATAGTCGATACCGACAAGAAAATTCAAATGATATCCTTCGATGCATTCAACGTATCGTTTTATGCAGAAGTTTTTTGGGAATCATTAAAAATTAAAAAGCGTATTGCTTGTGAAACACAATGACATCCGTTGAGCACATGTGTACTTAAAAAATCACACAATTCTTATGTTCACTATGCAAGAACTAAAAAAAATTACTTTCATAGAAACGATAAAATTGTTTCACTCACAAAGTGACAATCGAAATGGAATACGATTTTTCTGTTCAACTTAAGTGGATATCGAACGAACTTTCGATGCAGATAACAGGAGCTCATAATTCATAAGAAGACAACATAATCCAAATCAAACATTCAATGTGAAACTTTTATTTGTAACTTTTTATATATAGGCGGGAGTTTGGTTTAGCCTTTGAATATGTATTGAATTTTATTGAATATATATAATATAAACATGCATGTGCACGAATGTTACGTAAAATTATAGATGGGTTTTTTATATCAAACATATAGAACACATAATGTATATATAGATATTATATAGATTTAGTTTTTTACTTGTGTTGTTTTACAGCCATTTATATATGTATGTATATACATATATGATGTGAATGTATAGTATTAAATATATAATATATGTATAAAATTATACCATATCATATGTCGAGTACGGTGTGGGAGGCAAAGGTGGCCAAAAAATCATCATTTTGTAAACAAAATACATACATACATATGTACACTGGCTCAAAAAAGTATTGGGACAAACTATATTTTTAGAAATGCAAGCTAATAAAAATTTATGAGTACACGTGATTTATGATTTTTTTAATTCCTTTTAATAATCACCTTATTTACTTAATTTCTACAATTTTCAATATTCTATTATTTACCGTTTTCTAGGAAAACAAAAATTTATTAAAAAACCTCGAAAATGTAAAACTCAAAAAAGTATTGGGACAAGGTATAAATAATAATAATAAGTTTGTAGAAATTAACGGTACTTTCATTAATGCGTCGTCAACCTACGTCGACAACTCGAATGCACTGGAATTGTAATCAGAGTCGTCAACTGTGCATGCAAGCAGTTATTAGAATAAATGAACATAAGTCATAATTCGCCATCTTCAAATATGACGTCAAAATGTTTATAAAATTTAATAATTTTTAATTAATTTAAATCTTATTTTAAATTTAAAATCGAACTAAATAAATATCAGAAAAAAAATGTACAACACTATTCGTTTTAATTGAAAATAAACATCGCAGTCGCCTGAAAACGATTGAGTAATTTCAGCCGACTGCGCTGCATGCTTGAATTAATGAACATGATACCATTCCACGACTGCACTGGAAAGTCATTTATGAACATGATTTTTACGCCGTCAGCGTCGTCGACGCATTCATGAAAGTACTGTAAGTAAATAAGGTGATTATTAAAAGGAATTAAAAAAATCATAAATCACGTGTACTCATAAATTTTTATTAGCTTCCATTTCTAAAAATATAGTTTGTCCCAATACTTTTTGAGCCAGTGTATATAGATACACATGTTTGTCCATGAACAATATGCCAAATTTTTCAGTTACAAATTGTTTAAAAGTTTATAATCATACGCAACATTCTGCATGTACTTTTTTTTACAAAAAATATTGCGTGAAGACATTGTGAACATTCAATTCCAATGATACTTTTAATTTTGCTTTGAAGTTCAAAAGGGATTTCATGAGCTCTGCCGTACAAAGGCTAATCGCGGCAATTATATTTTCACTCATTTTGAGTTAGATATATTTATGATGTAATAATATATAGTTATATACAGTGACTCACAGTGAAAGTCGGACAAAGACTTTCAATACATTTCTGTTTGTGTTTTCAACTGAAAAAATGCTTCTAATTGATTTTTTTTTTGTATTTATTATTTGTTTATAATGTAATCTTATTAAAAACAAAAAAAATTCAATTCTTTAAAGTAAAAATAAGGAAAAACAACAATATTCTAAATTTGTGAAAAAATTGATTTCGCAATGAAAGTCAAACAATTAGAAAGATATTATTTAAACCAATACGAATATATTCAAAATGTGTTATTTGATATCTAATTGCCTTTCTGTTTTGGTTTTTAACAAAATTCTGTTCAAGAATGTCCAAGTACATATTCTTAATCATATTCCCTTCTATAAAATTACAACTCCAATCCCAGATGCTGACAGAAAAAATTCGAAAAAGTAGAATAAAATTTGCTAAAGAATATCTTAAGTAAGACATTTCATTTTGGAACCAGGTTAGTTCAATAAAAATTTGTCTATTGATTATTTTCTTGATAAAAAATCTTTTAAAATGTGTTTTTTACTGCTGAAAGTAAATTTAACATGTTTGGATCGGATGGCAGAAGTTATACGTTGTAAGAACCAAGCCAAGAATTCAATAATAAAAATATTCGTAAAACTATTAAACTTTCTGTGATAGTTTTGAGGGTGTATGTCAGCATCTGGGATTGGAGTTGTAATTTTATAGAAGGGAATATGATTAAGAATATGTACATACTTGGACATTCTTGAACAGAATTTTAAAGAAACTGTAAAAAAAATTGAACTTAATTGACAATTTTGCCTTTTATGAGTATAACGATCCAAAACATAAAAGCTAATATTGTGAGAAATTGGCTGTTATAAAACTACCCAAAAGTGATTGAAACACCAGATCACAATGTTATTGAGCATCTATGGTAGAAAATAAAAGTACAAGCTTGGCAGTTAACTTTTTTCTAATAAAACAGAGTTTCAAAACGCTAAAAGAGATGTGTGGTACAATATCGAGCCATCTTTTTGCCAAAAATTTGTGAACTTCTGACCAAAATGTTAAAAACCAAAACAGAAAGGCAATTAGATATCAAATAACACATTTTGAATATATTCGTATTGGTTTAAATAATATCTTTCTAATTGTTTGACTTTCATTGCGAAATCAATTTTTTCACAAATTTAGAATATTGTTGTTTTTCCTTATTTTTACTTTAAAGAATTGAATTTTTTTTGTTTTTAATAAGATTACATTATAAACAAATAATAAATACAAAAAAAAAATCAATTAGAAGCATTTTTTCAGTTGAAAACACAAACAGAAATGTATTGAAAGTCTTTGTCCGACTTTCACTGTGAGTCACTGTATATAACTATATATTATTACATCATAAATATATCTAACTCAAAATGAGTGAAAATATAATTGCCGCGATTAGCCTTTGTACGGCAGAGCTCATGAAATCCCTTTTGAACTTCAAAGCAAAATTAAAAGTATCATTGGAATTGAATGTTCACAATGTCTTCACGCAATATTTTTTGTAAAAAAAAGTACATGCAGAATGTTGCGTATGATTATAAACTTTTAAACAATTTGTAACTGAAAAATTTGGCATATTGTTCATGGACAAACATGTGTATCTATATACACTGGCTCAAAAAGTATTGGGACAAACTATATTTTTAGAAATGGAAGCTAATAAAAATTTATGAGTACACGTGATTTATGATTTTTTTAATTCCTTTTAATAATCACCTTATTTACTTACAGTACTTTCATGAATGCGTCGACGACGCTGACGGCGTAAAAATCATGTTCATAAATGACTTTCCAGTGCAGTCGTGGAATGGTATCATGTTCATTAATTCAAGCATGCAGCGCAGTCGGCTGAAATTACTCAATCGTTTTCAGGCGACTGCGATGTTTATTTTCAATTAAAACGAATAGTGTTGTACATTTTTTTTCTGATATTTATTTAGTTCGATTTTAAATTTAAAATAAGATTTAAATTAATTAAAAATTATTAAATTTTATAAACATTTTGACGTCATATTTGAAGATGGCGAATTATGACTTATGTTCATTTATTCTAATAACTGCTTGCATGCACAGTTGACGACTCTGATTACAATTCCAGTGCATTCGAGTTGTCGACGTAGGTTGACGACGCATTAATGAAAGTACCGTTAATTTCTACAAACTTATTATTATTATTTATACCTTGTCCCAATACTTTTTTGACGTTTAAATTTATTTTGTGCTTAATTTTGACGTTTAAATTTATTTTGAATGAAAGTTGTTCAGCTGTTAAAAAAAATGGCAGCTATCATAACCAAAAGTATATCTGTCTTTTTATTTCTACATATATAGAAAAGAGATAGATATACTTCTGGTTATTATGGCAGCTACCATGGTTATTTTTTATTTTTAAATTTTGCATCTTCTTCTTCAAATACATTACTTCAGACATTTTTTTTTACTAGTGCAAGGCTTAACACAAATTTTACTTCTACTATTGACAACAAGTGACGCTGAAGATCGTACTTTATCATCTAAAGTATGTATGTACATAAATTTTTGTGCTTAGCTAAAGTACACAAATGTATGGGAAAAGTCGATGATTCATACTTCGTGCTTTATTTTTGTACTCAAGTACGTACTTTAGCTTGGTCTGCCTAGGCTATCATTTTATTCATATACAGTCGGAATTTTTATTCTTCTTCATCTAGGATTTCCTATTTTTTCATCATAAATTTCTCAGATCCTCCGTCACTTTTTCTTCATCTAAATTTGGACATCTTTTTTTCCTGTTCCAAAATTCGATAAATTCTCTAAGAATAAATGAAAGTGTTTAATTCAAGTAAAAAATCTTAATTTTCATTTTGATTCTTCTTGTGAAAGAAATTTTCAATTAATGAAAAATGGATCATAATAATAATAAATGATCCTATGATTAAGCCCATAAATACCTAATTGACCATGAAATGTGCTTTTATCACGTACCTACATACATACTTCAAAGTTTTTTTTTCGAAAAAAATACAAGTAATAATTAAAAGTTCAAATTAGCTAATAAATTTCTCTGTTCACTTTAAATTATTAATAATTATTAAAATGTTATCTACTTAAATTTTTGATAGTAGATACTGTGTTGAAACTTCAAACATGAATTAGGTATTTATTAAGTACATATTTGTGGATTTATTTCCATCATCTACATATTATATGCGCATGGCTTTTTTTTTTTTTTTTTTCGTATGAATACAATTTATACAATATGCTTTTTGTGGTATAGAAAATTATTCAAACATGATTTTTCATAATTTTTTTTCCTCCTAAATTATAAATCTTGACCTACAAAATACATAAGTAAAATTTTATTTAAAAAAAAAAGAGAGAAAAAGAAAAAAAATTAGTGAGCTAAAGAAAAAATTTCATTTTATGTTTTTTTATGCATTATTCTCAATTTAATTGCAACTGAAGTTTTTTATTTTTATTTTTTAAAAGTATGTACCTATCTTATTTGAATTTTTTTCTTTTCACAATATTTTTTTAACTGAAGAATATGTAGGTATGTATAACAAATCGTTTTATTGTATTCAAAAAATTCATTTTTTGATTTTGATATACATATTATGCATGTATGTATGAATTTTGAATTTGTTTTATAAAAGATGATGAATGATCATCATAGTCAAAAGAGACACCTATCTAAATGCCTTAAAGTATATAAGAAAAAAAGTGTAGGAGAAAAAAAAGGAATAGAAGGTGATTCGTACATTTGAAGAAAAAAAAATACAATGAAGAAGAACTTGTAAAACTAGTTTCTTAAAATAGACGTAAGTAAAACCTACATTCCAAAGGTATGTAGATCCTGAAAACTTTAGATATACAAGATGCAAATTTTTAAACTTTTTTTTTGCTTTGAGAAGAGAAGGGAATCCTTTTTTCACATTGTTATAGGTACTTACAGTTTTTTTTTAAATTGAAATAACCCGCGTTTCATTTTTTTTTTCGGTTTGGTCGATTTTAATCAAACAGAAATCTCTTACTTTTTTTAAATCTTAAAATACGAAAACTAAAAAAAAAATTCATCAATTTTTAAAACAAGTTTTTAAAATAGATTTTGCTAAAAATTTAAATCTTATCTGAAGGTTCCTGATTTTTAAATGATTTTTTAAATACATATTTCTTTTAATTGATCTTTTCTTCAAAAATATAGACAAAACATATATGTTCTACTTTGGGGGAGAATTTCAAATTTCTGATCAGTGGTAAATCCAAATACCTAACTGAATATTGAGATACTACATACTACAGCATCTGCCGTACAAAGGACAATCGCGTCAATTACATTTTCACTCATTTTGACTTAGATATATTTATGATATAATATATAGTAGTATGTATGTAGGTACGTGATAAAAGCACATTTCATGGTCAATTAGGTATTTATGGGCTTACAGTGACGTGCAGTGGTTCTGATATCTAGGTGTGCAGACATATGATCCTTTTGAACTACCCTGTACCTATACCTTTTAATATTGCTTTTTATGTTTTCAATTTTACTTCGAAAAATATAAATATAAGGTTTTTTTAGAAAAGAAGGTATTATTTAAAAATCATTGAAAGTTAAAATAAAGTTCTCTTGAAATATATCAATTAATTTTTACGTGTATTTACACATACAAAAAAATTATAACAAAAAAAACAACAAAAAAGAAATGTACCAGAAGATTTTAAAATGTTTTGTTGCTTGCAAGCGCAAAAATATTTCTGCGCCTAGCTAATGTATTAAAAAAAGCAATAAACCAATAACCGTCAAGTTTTATTCTATAATACATTTCCTATACATTTGATGGTGCTGAAAATTTTCTGCGCTTTTTCTCTAGCAACAAATTTTATATGGGTGACTTGTAAGTTGTAACATCCACATGTACTATGCATCATACATCATACTGTACACACTACATAATATACTACAAAGTGTTTGTATAGAGCAACACAAAAATATAGATATACTATGCTGTATAAAGTATATCAATCAGCGCAGAGAAAAATCAGCGCTCATGACTTGGTGTAAAAGAGAAATGAGAAATGTACCACAGTCCACATTCCACAACATTTTAAAATGCTTTTTTGTTGCTTGCAAGCGCAGAAAATTTTCAGCACCATCAAATGTATAGGAAATGTATTATAGAATAAAACTTGACGGTTATTGGTTTATTGCTTTTTTTAATACATTAGCTAGGCGCAGAAATATTTTTGCGCTTGCAAGCAACAAAACATTTTAAAATGTTCTGGTACATTTCTTATAACGATTTTTTTTATTGATAGATTTTGATTTATTATTTACAAAAATATATTAAATTTAAAAACTTAATTTATAAAGTTTGGAGATTATTTCTGGCAAATTTTCAGGGTGTGCTCTGCGCGTTCTGCGCGTTAGACCGCACGTCGCTGGGCTTAATCATAGGATCATTTATTATTATTATGATCCATTTTTCATTAATTGAAAATTTCTTTCACAAGAAGAATCAAAATGGAAATTAAGATTTTTTACTTGAATTAAACACTTTCATTTATTCTTAGAGAATTTATTGAATTTTGGAACAGGAAAAAAAGATGTCCAAATTTAGATGAAGAAAAAGTGACAGAGGATCTGAGAAATTTATGATGAAAAAATAGGAAATCCTAGATGAAGAAGAATAAAAATTCCGACTGTATATGAATAAAATGATAGCCTAGGCAGACCAAGCTAAAGTACGTACTTGAGTACAAAAATAAAGCACGAAGTATGAATCATCGACTTTTCCCATACATTTGTGTACTTTAGCTAAGCACAAAAATTTATGTACATACATACTTTAGATGATAAAGTACGATCTTCAGCGTCACTTGTTGTCAATAGTAGAAGTAAAATTTGTGTTAAGCCTTGCACTAGTAAAAAAAAATGTCTGAAGTAATGTATTTGAAGAAGAAGATGCAAAATTTAAAAATAAAAAATAACCATGGTAGCTGCCATAATAACCAGAAGTATATCTATCTCTTTTCTATATATGTAGAAATAAAAAGACAGATATACTTTTGGTTATGATAGCTGCCATTTTTTTTAACAGCTGAACAACTTTCATTCAAAATAAATTTAAACGTCAAAATTAAGCACAAAATAAATTTAAACGTCAAAATAAAGTACAAAAACGGTGTGTCACCAAAATAAAGTACAGAGCCAAAGTACGTACTTTATTTGTACTTTATAATGCGGTGTGTCTCCCTACTAACCATCGATCATCAGTTTTTCAATTTTTCGAGGGGTCGGGTACAGACGAAGCAAACGGTAAAGTTGTATTTGTTAAATTATGGATGTATTAGTGTTATGTACAAAAATGAATATATATAATATTTTTTTATTCATGATCTTCTCGATTACTTTCTTGATTTGTTCATCAGAACAATCATCAGTAATAAAAACTTCAATGTTTTCAATGATGTTTTCAATTACTTTCTTGGTTTTTTCATCAGAACAGTCATCAGTAATAAAAATTTAAATGTTTTTAATACTTTGTTAAGAGTTTCATAGTATAGGTACTTAGTTTTTTAAGTCGACATTTGTTATAGTACGATTTAAAAAAGATGGCATTTCGTATTATACTAGAGAAACATGCGCAGAAGAAAAGATACTTACACATATGCATTTTTGTTTTCGTAAATTCAAGAAAGAGGTTTCTCCTTCGTATATGTATACACAATTAAGAAGATCACTAACACATGTAAGACATGCGCGAACCTGTGCCATCTTTTTTGAATCGTACTATAAAATTCTATTAATAAGGCCAAAATTGAAAATAAAATAAAATCATTCGAAGTAAATAATGATTACAGGATTTACCCATGATCAAGCTGATTAAGTGTACAAAAAAGTAAAGTATTTATATTTTCACTTTACGAAAACATAAATGCAGATTTGATTTTAATAAGTATACCTATAATTTTTCTTTATTGCAGAAGAAATATCCGGCCAAATGAGGAAGAAAAAAAATAATAATTGCAATCGTAATATGTAATATTAGTAATAGGAATCGATGAAGTCATCATGATGTGGTTACTAGGGCTAGGCTTTAAGTCTTTTTTGTAGTAGATCTGCTTCACATATCACCAATGACTTTATATATAATATGAACTGTACAACTTCTTGTTTCATGTGGGCTCAAGACAAATTTCGTTAATTCCCTAAGAATGAGATATATATATATATGCATATAATTGTATATGCATTATTTTCTTTCATTCAATTACCCATCTCACTTTCACTCATTGATTGTCAAAGCTGTCAAATTTGAATATATTCAAATTTAAAAACGTTGAAAAATCTCCCATTGAAATAACGTAATTACAAGTAAGCTACTGATTTATTTAAGGACAATTTGATTTTTATCGAGTTAAAATTTAATTTTAATTCAAATCCAGTTAATTTCATTTAAATTTAAATGAAAATTGTGCCTCCATCTATCTTTTAATAATATCAAATTTTTAAATCATTCTTCGTTCATTGAAACATGACGAATTCCCATGTCCCATTTTTACAGTTTGGTATTTCCTACAGTTGTTCCATCCAGTTTATTGCATTTGCATATCACAAAAAGTTTCAATCTGGCAGGCCTGAGTAAAAATTAAGGTTATGTTTGTGTTATTTGAGGAGACAATTAAAAAAAGCAAAATAAAAAACCGAACCGAACAACTGGAGGAAATTGAAACGAGAAATGCATTCATAAATTTATTCAAAAAAAACTTCATATTTTAAATCACAATATGCACTTATTTCGACGTGCCGCTTCAACAACATTTCATGGATTAAAAATTGTGAAAAATCCTCGAAAATTTTATTCAGATGAAGTTTTAGATGTATGTAAGATATAGATTTCGCTAGTAATTTGATTCTTATTTAGAAAATTTCATTTAATTCTATTTCAGACTATTAAATGGCCTAGAAAAATATTTTCTGGTATTCAACCAACAGGTTCATTACATATTGGAAATTATTTGGGTGCTGTTAGAAAATGGGTTGAACTTCAAGATGCTAATGAAGATGTATCATTTTGTATTGTGGATTTACATTCGATAACATTACCTCAAGTAATATGAATAAAATTACAGTTAGTGTTATTTTTGTTTGCTAATGTTTTTTTTTTTCTTATTTAAAGGATCCGTCAGTTTTAAGGAATAATATTTTTAAATTAACTGCCACAATGTTAGCATGTGGTATTGATCCAAATAAATCAACATTATTTGTTCAATCTACAGTTAAACAACATTCAGAACTTAATTGGATTTTAAGTTGTTTAAGTACAATGGCTAGATTAGCACATTTACCACAATATAAAGAGAAAACTAAAAAATTAAAAGATATCCCATTGGGATTATTTGTATATCCAGTTTTACAAGCAGCTGATATTTTATTATACAAGTAAAAATTATCCAATTTATCTTGATTTTGTATTGAATGAATTTTTCTTTTCTATTTTAGAGCTACACATGTACCAGTTGGTGAAGATCAAATACAACATATTCAATTAACACAACATTTAGCTAAAATTTTTAATTATAAATTTGGTATAACATTTCCACATTGTCATGCAATTATTGATGATAAACATGCATCAAGAATAAAATCATTACGTGATCCAACAAAAAAAATGTCAAAATCTGATATTGATACAAAAAGTTATATAAATTTAACTGATGAACCAGATATTATTTTAGAAAAATGTAAAAAAGCAATTACAGATTTTAAATCAGAGATAACATTTGAACCAAATGAAAGACCAGGTGTTAGTAATTTAATAACAATACATTCATTATTAAGTGGTAAAAGTATTGAAGAAATATGTAATGAAATGATATTATTAGATACAGGAAAATATAAATTACATGTTGCTGATGTTATTATAACGTATTTTAAACCAATTAAAGAAAAAATTAATGATTTATTAAAAAATCCAGATTATTTATGTGATGTATTAGAATGTGGACGTGAAAAATCAACAGAAATTGCTGAAAAAACAATGAATGAAGTCAAAGAAAGAGTTGGTCTTGGTACTAATTTTAAATTTCCAATACCAGCAAAATTAGTTAATGAATTATAGATAATTTTTTTTATGTTATTTAGTTTTTAAATTGTAAAAAGAAAATATTAGGAAAAAAATGAATAAATTAATGAAAGTATTAAAAGTGGAATTATTTTGTAATAATAGATTTTATTTACTGTACTGTCTAAAAAAACTTGCCTTAAAGATGAGCACTTCTACAATTAACTAATCCCTGTAACAATAGAAAAAAAAATTATTAGATATTTCATATCATTAAACATTGGGCTTTTGCTAATTGAAAAATAAAAAATATTCTTCAATGAAATATGAAAAATAATATTACCAATGAATGTTGTGTATAGTTTTCTCGTACTGATGGGTAAGCTGCTTTCAAGCACAGTTTTTCACACACACATTTTACACCATCATACCACAATTTATATTTTCTTTTAGCATAACGACTTTGAAATACAATTTTTAGGCGATTATTATAAGAAAAACTAAAAAATATAAAGCTACCACTTTTCCCGCCTATTTTCTTCATAATTTATGTATGTACAGATTTTACAAGTAACGTCCATTCTACTAAGATTCGATTCACACGAAACGACGAAACTGAAAAAATGCATTAGCAATTACCTGCATACTGGAAAAAAGAAATTTTGAACTTTTTGCGCAGTCGCATTTAGAATTTTGGATCCTCAATTTTTCGAAAAATCCCAGGATCATGAAAATTATGTCGGTGATGTGAACTATCCCATTTATTTCTCCTGGGGAATTTTAAGAACTATTTGGAAAATTATATGGAAGGAAAATCTCACAATTTTAGATTTTTTTGATTTTTTATGATTATTTTTCGAAAATTACCACAAATTCAACATAGAAAATTAATTAAAAACAGTTTTAAACATTTTTCAACAAAATTTTCATACTTTTATTTACCAATTTTCACGAAAATCAAGTTTTCGGATTTTTACATCAAAAATCACTTCAAAACGCAATAAGAAAATATGAAATACACCCCATTTTGAAACTGAAATTTCGTGAATCGAAAAAATAAATTTAAATATTGCAAAATTTGTGGTCAATTCTCTTGAAACACATAATTTTGAGAATAAAAAGCAAAAATATTTTCTCAGGGGTCATAAGCAAAACTTGAGGGTTTATAATCTTTTAGGGGCATAAACTACAAAGTTCACACTATATTAATTATAAAGCTTAAAGGGTCGTCTCAATTTCATTTGAAGTCATAGAAAAGCTAAAACGTACAATTCACGAGTTATAACGTGATATTTGAAAGAAGTAAAGAAATTACAACAACAATTTTTCTTATAAATTTTTACATTCTTGAATTTTTTTTTTTTTAAAGTAAACAATCAAGAAGAAAAAAATACACAATAGACATTCGCCAAACATCTCAGTATGTGAAGAAAACATGTCGTACAATGCAGAACATAAGTGTAAGTTCTAAAAATCTAAAAAGATAGTGAGTGGATGAGATTCCACTATCTCTTACTCCCCAACAATCTTGTTCGAGGGTGGATTGTCCTTCCACTTTCTGGGCGCCTGATAGGCGCTCAGCAGAAGAGCACCAACAAGAGCAACAAACAGAATGGTACCAGTTCCCGAGGCGGATTCAGACCATTAGTGCTAGTGTACGCTAGTTAATGTTCTTCCCATCTCTTTTGAACACAATAAATAAAATTGACCATTTGGCATACCAACTAAATGGTATCCTTAAAAGAAAAATTTTACAAATCCAAAAAATTTAAAACAAAATTGTCTATTTAAAGGCTTAAAAATTTATTTTTTCTAAATCAATTTTCACAAATAATAAATTACATAATATCTGTATAGTATATGTATATGCTTTTTTCTTTTCTTTTTTTATTATATTACATTTTTTTTAAATAAATTATTCCAATATTTGAAAACAAAAAAGTAATAAAAATTATTAGACGCCTACCTAAAATTACTATTGCTGTATAATTGGTACGTTATTTAACTTTAAAAACACAAAGGACATAGTGGTGCACTTATGAATGTGATTTTTATTTTATTTTTTTGTTTTTATAAAATTTCGTGTTATTTTTATTGTTTAATTTTTCTCATAAATTTTGTTTCTCTCTTAATTATTGCGTTTGATATTAGAATTGGAATTCATCGTAGACTGAAATAATTTTAATGTAAAACTCAACATTGAAGATTAGATGATATTTGTTTTTTTTAGAAATTAATTGGTTTTCCGATATATGCAGCAGTGTTGGCTTCTCTGAGAGCTTCAGCACAGGTCTGGAAAAAAAGTAAAACAAAAAATGAAACCATAGAAGTAAAATAATTTTTTTTTAAAAAGAAAAATCGTCATATTGATTTTTTCTTCACATTTTTTTTTTTTAATGAAAACTTTTACTCACCGGATGAGCATGACAAACACGTGAAACGTCTTCAGCTGAAGCTCCATATTCCATTGCAAGTACAGCTTCGTTGATAAGTTCACCAGCAGCCTAAAATACAAAATGTAAAATATTACATTGTCAATGCGAAAAATAATCAATTAACGATTTACTTACAGGGCCAATGATATGTGTACCTAATACTCGATCAGTTTGTTTATCAGCTAAAACTTTAACGAAACCATCAGTTTCATTATTTGTTTTTGCTCTTGAATTTGCCATAAATGGAAATTTTCCAATTTTATAATCTACACCTTCTTGTTTTAATGTTTCTTCAGATTTTCCAACCCATGCAACTTCTGGATGAGTATAAACTACACTAGGCACACAATTATAGTCAATATGAACATGACCACCATTAATTCCTTCAACGCATATGATTCCTTCATCTTCAGCTTTGTGAGCTAACATTGGTCCATGAATTACATCACCAATGGCATAGATGCTAATTTATTCGAACAAACAAAAAAACAAAAATTAAAATTTTAAATTTATAAAAAATTCTAATAAAAATATTGAAATACCTTGGAACTATTGTTTGAAATACAGCATTAACTGGTATTCTTCCTTTATCATCTTTAACGATTCCAACATTTTCCAAACCTAAATTATCTGTATATGGTCTACGACCAACACAAACCAATAACACATCACAGTCTAATTCTTCTTTTTCACCGCTTTTAACATTTTCAACACTAACTTTAACACTATTACCAGTTTTTTGTGCTCCAGTTACTTTTGTACCCAATTTAAATTTTAATCCTTGTTTTGTTAGAACCTTCTGAAATGTTTTTGATACTTCACCATCAATACCAGCTCCACCAATTGTATCCATAAATTCAATAGCAGTTACTTCTGAACCTAATCTTGACCATACTGAACCTAATTCCAATCCAATAACACCAGCACCAATTACACATAATTTATTTGGTACTTGTTTTAAAGATAATGCACCAGTGCTTGAAACAATTACTTCTTCATCGATCTTAAAAGTGTAGAAAAATTAAAAAATGACATTAACTTTGTAATAAATTCAAGAGATCACACATGAATCTTACCTCAATTCCTGGGAATGGTGTTACTTCAGAACCAGAAGCAATCATAATGTGTTTCGTTTTAACAGTTTCTATTGATCCATCAGATTTAGTAACTTGTACTTCATTTGGCGAAGTAATTGTTCCATGTCCTTGAATATGTGTTACTTTGTTCTTTTTGAATAATTGAGCTATACCACCAGTGAGCGATTTAACAGCTTGAAGTTTTTGTCCCATCAATTTATCTAAATCAAGTTTAACATCACCACATACAATTCCACGACTAGCTAAATCTCCAGAATGTGCCATGTGATAATAATGAGAATTATTTAAGAGAGCCTTAGATGGAATACATCCAACATTTAAGCAAGTTCCTCCTAATGTGTCATTTTTTTCGACGCTAACAGTCTTTTAGAAAATAAATAAAAAATTCATGTTATACCGATTTGGATAATTAAATTAAGTTAAATTTATAATACATTCATTCCCATTTGGGCAGCTTTTATTGCTGCTACATATCCACCAGGTCCTGATCCAATAACAACTAGATCAGCTTCGACACCATTTGAATAGAATCGACTGTTCAAAGCTCCAAGAATTGCTCCGTTCGTTTTTAGCTGAGTCTAAAATAATAAAAGTAAAATTTTATTAAACACATTTGTAAATCGTATGTCATTCCTTATCACAGGGGCATGACCTTTAAAATTGTTTCAATCACTCAAAAATATATATTATATATATATAAGTGGAAATCTCAATCAGAAGATTCAATTTGAGGTTAGTGTTGCATAACTTTTTTTATGAATTTACTTATTTGAAACTTACCTTTGCAGCTAAATTTAATACTGCTCTAAGACTGCACTGCATTTTTTCAAATTAATATTTTTCTAATGTTTAACAATAATCTCGAAAAATTATCATAAAACTTTTATACCGGAATGAAAATTAATATTTTTTAACAAAATCGAAATTTGCACCACCGTGGTCGCGAATATGTAAAGTGACGAAGGCCCTACTTTTCTCATCAAACAATCGTTCCTTCTTTTTTATCAATTTTCGCTATTGACATAATTATAGAAAATAAAATTAAAAAGAAAATTGATAAAAAAAAATTTGACATTCAAATTTCGAAATCGAAACGATATGGTAATATTGGTATTGGTAATATAAATATGAATGAATCCGGATTCCGGAATCGTGGTGAAGGCGATGTGATGTGATGTGTTATAAATTAGCTGCGTTTTATTTGAACTGAGGAATTGATAATTCTTAGATTTTTCAATTTCAGCTTGATTAGCAGCGCGTTTTTTTGGCACTCATTTTCTCTGTTCGAGAATAGAAGTTCTTACGAGAAATCTCACTTCTTCAGTGAGGAAGTCATCTAAAATTTTATTTGTTTAATTCCTCAGTTTCAATTACCAGCTGTTTTAGTGCTAAAGTAATGAAGTAAAAGTTTGAGGTTGAAGTATCTAATCTAATATTTGAACATTATATTAACAATTGGACACTTAAAGTGAACCAATTTTTAAGAAGATAAGTGAGCTGAGCTAAACCGATGTGAAGACATATCATTTCCTCAGTTCTAATAAAGCAAAACTATTGTAAAAGGCATAATAAGGCAAGAACTCGATTGCAGGTGAGATTCGCCTGAATTAACCAATTTCATTGAACACTTCTTTTGAACTTTCACAATGGCAGTACTATTGGAAAATATTATTTTTTTGTCCTTTTTAGTTTGACATTTTTTTTTTTGACGTTTATTTCAATGTTAGCTAGAATTTTCAATATGGTGTCGTCGTTTGTATTTCATTTAAAGGAAAAATTTAAAGATTTTTAATTAATAAAAGTTTTTTCGCATGTATATTTAGTGAATTTAGAATAAGGTACTTATGTAATAATATGTAGTATTGTAATATAAAAAAACAAAGTAACGGAAATACATAAAAAATTCAGGGATAGAAAAATACATATAAAGTCTTGTATTAAATAGAAAAATATAAAAAAAATGATGAATTATGGTAATATGATGATTGGGGATCAATTTCGTAAAGTTGAATCATATTCCCCGAAATCATCTCCAAGAGGTGGACGTTCTCCAGTTGTTTCAAGACAAGATTCATCTGGAACATTAAAAACGACCATATCATTAGGAAGGAATCCATCAATTGTAAACAGTGGTCCATTTTATTTAATGAAAGAGCCACCAGGTAAATAATTGTTTTTTTTTTTTTTAGTTTTTAAAATCTTTTGAATTTATTAATAAATAATTAATATAATTTGTAGGGGAAGGGGAATTAACTGGAGCAACAAATTTAATGTCATATTATGGTCTTGAACATTCTTATAGTAAATTTAGTGGTAAAAAAGTCAAAGAACAACTATCATCATTTTTACCAAATCTTCCAGGAGTAGTTGATGGTGCTGGAAATATGGTAATTTTTTTAGATTATTAATTTTTGTTATTTGTTTTAATTGAAATTTTCTTTTTGTGTATTAAAACAGGAAAATAGTTCACTTCGTAGTGTTATTGAAAAACCACCAATACTTGGTAAAGAATTATTACCGTTAACAAGTGTACAATTAGCAGGTTTTCGTCTTCATCCTGGTCCTGTAAGAAAATTAATTAAAACTATGCTATCATGATCAATCTGACTCCTTTTTGGTATTTTTTTTTTCTAGCTTCCTGAACAGTATAGAACACTAAATAACACTCCAGCAAGAAAACATAAAAATAAACATAAAAAGCATAAACACAAAGATGGTACAATTCCACAAGAAACTTCTCTAATGGGTAAGATTCAATTTTTAAAATTTCAATGAAATTATCCTTTCTAAATTTTTACTTTTGAAAATGTTTTCTTTTAGATGCATCTGGTTTAGATACTCATGAAAAGAAACATAAAAAACAAAAAAGACACGAAGATGATAAAGAAAGGAAAAAGCGTAAAAAAGAGAAGAAACGTAAAAAACAACGTCATAGTCCAGAACATCCAGGAAGTGTTGCAATTTCATTACCACAGCAAACTCAATTATTTTGAAACAAAAAACAAAAGATAAAAATGTATTTTGGAAAATTTAAGGCTCATTAATTCATTAGCATTTTATATATTTGTTTTTCGAACAACACAAAATAAAAAAAAAAACATAAATACTTAATATTAAGAATGTACAGTTTGAAATTTTAAAAATTCAACATAATTTAAATTGTGCATTAAAAAAATATGTAACTTGATGTTTTTAGAGTTCAAATTAATTTAGAAAATACATCAACAATTCTTATTATTTAAAAGTTTAATTTCTTTTTTTTAGATAATTATGGTTTTTATTTTTCACAAATTCTTTTAGAATTATGTTATTTATATTATAAAAAAAAGGAATAAAAATTAAAGATTATAAAAAACAAAACAAAACTTATGTACTTACTTCAATATCACCTTATATTATATGTATATTACCTTTGAAGATATGTACAGATTTTACAAGTAACGTCCATTCTACTACGATTCGACTCACACGAAACGACGAAACTGAAAAAGTGCATTAGCAATTACCTGCATACTGGAAAAAGGAAATTTTGAACTTTTTGCGCAGTCGAATTTAGAATTTTGGGATCATCAATTTTTTGAAAATCCCAGGATCATGAAAATTATGTCA
The DNA here is from genome assembly GCA_932526495.1 of Bombylius major. Lineage (NCBI taxonomy): Eukaryota > Metazoa > Arthropoda > Insecta > Diptera > Bombyliidae > Bombylius > Bombylius major. The sequence continues at coordinate 16,912,360 of OW052044.1, read as the reverse complement.
TTTATTTCTCCTGGGGAATTTTAAGAACTATTCGGAAAATTATATGGAAGGAAAATCTCACAATTTTAGATTTTTTTGATTTTTTATGATTATTTTTCGAAAATTACCACAAATTCAACATAGAAAATTAATTAAAAACAGTTTTAAACATTTTTCAACAAAATTTTCATACTTTTATTTACCAATTTTCACGAAAATCAAGTTTTCGGATTTTTACATCAAAAATCACTTCAAAACGCAATAAGAAAATATGAAATACACCCCATTTTGAAACTGAAATTTCGTGAATCGAAAAAATAAATTTAAATATTGCAAAATTTGTGGTCAATTCTCTTAAAACACATAATTTTGAGAATAAAAAGCAAAAATATTTTCTCAGGGGTCATAAGCAAAACTTGAGGGTTTATAATCTTTTAGGGGCATAAACTACAAAGTTCACACTATATTAATTATAAAGCTTAAAGGGTCGTCTCAATTTCATTTGAAGTCATAGAAAAGCTAAAACGTACCAGTCACAATCTATAACGTGATATTTGAATAAAGTAAAGAAATTACAACAATTTTTCTTATAAATTTTTACATTTTTTTTTTTTTTAAAGTAAACAACCAAGAAGAAAAAATACACAATAGACATTCGCCAAACATCTCAGTATGTGAAGAAAACATGTCGTACAATGCAGAACATAAGTGTAAGTTCTAAAAATTTAAAAAGATTACATGTTAATTACTGGAAATAAAACAGGTGAAACAGAACAGTTGGCACCTTTTTAATAACAATTGTATAGCACTTTTGTATCAAAAGTTGAATTAAACTACGTGGCTGATAAAAACACATTAAAAGTAAGTTAAAGGTCACAACAGAAATTTCAGAATAATAAGTAACTTTTTGGAACAATGCTTTATAAAATACAAATAGTTTAATAACGTATTGTTTTCAGTTCCAATTTAATTGTTTTCAAGTAAGTAAGTGTTAATTATCCTAACTATATATTTTTTTATTTTTATTTAATACTCTCCGACTTAAATTAATTTGATTGTTTAAACATTAGCTATGTACATTTTTTAAAAAAATTTAATATGACTGCGTTACACTGGTACACGAATTTCTTTTGTAAATTTCAATTACTTAATTAACTATTTAATCTTAAATCAGATTTGTCTTTGAATATTTTTTAGATTGTCTTAATTAATTATTAACTATTTTCATTATAACTAATTATATTTTTAAGATATTCATGCATATTCCATATTTCTGGTTCAACATCATGAATATGTTTTCCATATTTACATTTTAATGGTGTTGGTAAATTATGAATATCATCTGAATTTGTATTTTCACCAATTATTTCACAAGTAGCAAAATTTTCTGGATGTAATTTTTTCAAATATTCAAAAGCAGTACTGGAATCACAATGCACACAATTACATATGTTTTCTGTTTAAAAATAAAAGGAAAAAGAAAAGTAAGAAAAATAAAAGTTTGAAAAGAATTTTAATTGATTCACCTTTGGAAAAAGTTTGGGTGGATTGTTTATTTTCCGTTTTACCACTGTATTCAACATCACCTGAAGATGTTATGGTTGTTGAAGAAGACGACGATGATGATGTTGATGATGGTGATAGTCTATATCGTTTTCGTTGATGAGAAAATTTTTTAAATATTTTTTTGTTTCTCTTAGGTATTGAAATTCTAGCATTTTCCATTTAGATAAATTTAAATTTAAAGTTCTGCTAAAGTGTCGCTGAAAGAGTGAAATAATTTAATTGAATAGATAAAAAAACTGTGCAGAAATAGGTTTCAGACTTTTGTTTATAATTTTTTAATATTAAAATTAAAATCTAAATAAAAAAAATAAATGTAAATAATAATCCACGTCTCGGACTTCGACTTCGGAGGCTCGGCTCGGACAAACTGAACTGAACTGTCAAGTGTCAGTGTCAAAAAAGACATCTTGAAGTTGAACTCAAATATCAAATCGGATTCAAAAATATTTAAATTTAAAATTTCTTTTGAAAAACCAATGACTTTAAATATAATATGGACTGTACATTGTACAACTTCTTGTTTCATGTGGGCTCAAGACAAATTTCGTTAATTCCCTAAGAATGAGACATGTATAATGTATATGCATTATTTTCTTTCATTCAATTACCCATCTCACTTTCACTCATTGATTGTCAAAGCTGTCAAATTTGAATATATTCAAATTTAAAAACGTTGAAAAATCTCCCATTGAAATAACGTAATTACAAGTAAGCTACTGATTTATTTAAGGACAATTTGATTTTTATCGAGTTATAATTTTAATTCAAATCCAGTTAATTTCATTTAAATTTAAATGAAAATTGTGCCTCCATCTATCTTTTAATAATATCAAATTTTTAAATCATTCTTCGTTCATTGAAACATGACGAATTCCCTAAGAGTGAGACAACAATATAAATGTTGTCCCATTTTTACAGTATGGTATTACCTACAGTTGTTCCACCCAGTTTATTTATATCATTGTAAAAAACGCACTTTTGGTTAAATGCCGGATGAATTATGAATGCAATAATAAGTGTGTTCCAGCTGTCTGAAGCAGAGTATAATGAATACTTACATAGTAGGATCACTGAGAGCCGTTTTTTTTTTTATTTATAAATTTTTCTCTGAAAACAAAAACAAAATCCCATATGTCTGAAGGAGGTAAAAATAATACGTATTTTTTTAATGGAAAGTTTTCGTATATATGAGCGAAAGCACAATATGATTATTCATATTAATCCCTCTCTAACATAGTTTTTTATAAACGCATTTTTCAAATTACTTACCTAAATATGCATTAGGTTTCGTCTTTTTTTTTTTTAAGTAAGCTAAAATCATATAAGATATAAGAAACGCATACAAGCATAGCATATACATATAAACAGGTTTGTGTACATTTTTTTATTATGGGAATTTTTCTTACTTACCTAAAATTGTGAATGTTTTCGTGTTTTATTTTTTATTTGGAAATATTTGCGTTGCATTTCTTTTCAATCAATGAAAAAATATTCCTATCACCTTTTAGCATTTTCTCAAAAAATGTGAGAGAAATAAATAAAAAAAAAATCTTCGGCTCTCAGTGATCCTACTATGTAAGTATTCATTATACTCTGGTCTGAACTCTGAAGTATCTGCTAATTCTCAGTTTATCAATGAGATATTACATTCCAACTGCAAGGTTCAATTCTATTAGTCGACAGATGTCAGGTTTGTTAAACTGAGAATGATTTGAGCCAACTGAAAAAATAAATTTTTTTTCAGTTGTCTCAGTTAAGATTATGTAGAAAAAGAAAACAAAAATTATGAAGCTGCCATTATTTTAAATGTCGAAGAGAGTTTAAAAACAATAGATAAAGCAAAAGAATTTATTTTGAAGATTTTGTTGAAGGTATACATAAATACTTTCTTTGCATGTTTTATTGAAATACACTCGTAACTAAGCTATAGTTGCTTTCGATTTGCCACTTTCAAGTACTTGCGAGTAGATAAGGTGGAAGTCTGTGCTAAATCATCTACACGTAGCTACTCATGTAAAATTTTTCAAGTAGATACAAGTAGTTACGCACAATTTTTACAACAGAGGGCTTTATAGTTTAAAACTAAGAGCACTAGATGTGTTTTTCTTTTTTGTATGTATATTGTATATTATGACAAAATAAAAATTATTTTTAGGTTTTGACACCTATCCAAATTTTTGTGTCGTTCGATTTACCCATTTATCCAAGACACATTTTAGTACTCGCAAGTACTTGGAAATGGCAAATCGAAAGCAGCTTATATTGCAAATAATGTTCCAGCTGTAATAAAATATCAGTTAGTTTCAGAAAGAAGAAGAACTGAGATTGAAGTGAGATAACTGATATTTTTCAACTGAGAATCTCGAGATTCTCAGTGCTGGAACACACTTTAATTACAAATTCAATATCGTCGGCCTAATTCGCAAACCTCGTAAGTGAGTTTTTGTAAATTTTACAGTAGACAGAAAAAACTGTTTATTTGACAATATACGTTCATACAAACAAGCATTTCTTTTTTTTAAATTACTCAAAAAATAGAAAGTAATAGGCAGGGCTGATATTTCAAAAAGCTGCGTAAACTTATAATTCAACGAATAAAACCAAAAACGTTATTTTTGAAAAAATCAGACTTACGAGATTCGCGAATTAGGCCGACGATATGCAATTTGAATTTTGTGTAAGTTTGTAGTACCATTGAGTAAGTAAATATACAAAGAGACTTTACCACGTACTGAGGATTTGTAATATTTTATTTTCAATAAAGCTTTTCAATTTCCTCCCAGGAAGCATGGAAGAAAATTATTTCAACACATATCTAAGATTCAACGTTCTTTTGGTGAAAAATTTAAAAATGTTGTGGTGAAGAAATAACTCGAATATCAGAAGCAACAACAACAATACATTTACGATCTATACAATATACAAATACAATATACCTACAGAATATGATTCATTGATTTCAGGCTGTGTATTATTTTTTTTCTTTTCTCTTCTTTTTTCTTTTTTTTTTGTGTTAGCATGTGCAATAGACTTTGTAGTTTTTTTTATTGCTCATGCTTTTTGAATTGAATTGAATTTGAATTTACACATACATATGTATGTATGTATGAATTACATATGATAATTTTTATGCCCCGATGTTCTTTTTTTCTCCAGTTTTTTGAATTCATAATGATAAACATGAATTCAATGAAAAAATTAACTCAGATAATGAGTTTTGTCAAATCACAAAAACCAATATCAATAATTTCATGGAATATCAAAACATATTATACAAATTATGCCGAAAATTAATGTAATTTTGTTAATTGACAATTTAGAAAATTTAAAAATTTTAGAATCCACATAAAAAAATTGACTCTACAATTTAAAAAAAAAAGTAAAATTCTGATATTCACGATCAATACAAATTCAAGAGTAAAAATATACTATTCTTTAATTATTCCAATTTTTCTTCGTGATGTTCTGTTAATACTTTGAATTTGATCTGATTTCCATAAACAAAACTTTTTCAGAAGAACTATAATAAAATAATCTAAAACTTTTATGTTATGTTTGCTGCATGGATTACTTTCAGAAAACCAGAAGCCCAAATCATGATTACTATTGACATAATGAATACATTTTTCTACAATAGTTTGTTTAATGTGCCTTGATTGTGGAGATTCATCTAAAAACTTTTTGAAAATTTTAGTAAATATTTTTGTCATTTCATAAAATGAATCCGTCGGGTTATTCAATGCGCCAAAATTAGACTTGTGTGAATAATTTTTATAGTAAATAAATGTTTCTGAATTACTACTATATCTAACAATTTCATCAGTGATTAGCATTTGTTCTTCACAGTTTTTACAGTATTGCACTTTTTTCAAAAATCTATTAGCAACAAAGCCAGCAAAATATCTGAGAGATGGTTCTTCTATAGAAATATCTGTTAAAGCAACTCGTTCTGCGAAATCATCTTCATTTTCTGTATCATCTGTAAAGTTTTCATTCATTGTCAAAAATTAAACGAATTTGATTTTCAAAATTTTGTTTTTCACTAGCTTCTGTTGTTACAAAGTTATCACCATCATCTTCACAATTTTTGGTGTTTGATGAAGATAAAATTTTTTGTGACATAATTCTTGATATTATATTGCCAAAACTATACAATGATGGATTGTTATTATAGCCACCTCTATTCCTTACTATAGAAAAAAGATTTTCTAAAGGGTCCTGGTTAAATTTATATGTGAGAATAAAGTGAACATTCGAATAATCCGAGAAAATGTCATCGCTGAGTTGAAGTATAGCTCTTATTGTCTGCATCAAGCCATTTCGCCAATATGTGTTTTGACTTTTATTAAAAGAAATATTTTCAATATAAGTTATCATATTTTCAAGATATTTTTCAACTGGTCTACATTTTGCTAATCCACATCTATAAGGATTTTTATCAAAAGGTGTTTTACTATTAAGACAGTCAAAGAGATTATTAAACTTTTCGAAAAATAAGGCTGTTGGTTTCGCAAATGGGGCTGTCTCTTTACTAAAAAAATTTAAATCAGAAGCAGTTTTTATTGCAGCACTTGTAGTTTTACTTATGACTTGGGTGGCTAAAGATACTTTCATTTTTTGCCACGTATTGGGCTTCACATGTCTTTCTTTCAATTTTCGACCCATTCTGGTAACGCCATTTTTCTCAAGATTATATAACTCTTCGACACATTTCCAAGATACTTTGCCATCACTACAAGTTATTTCTTTTACCAATGCTGTATTTCTAAGGGATTTTATAAGGTGTCGAACATCATACATAGCATATATTTTCTTAGAATTATGTCGAAAAAATGGTATACTAATTGTTACACCAAGAATAGAAAAAAATTTACGGTGTGTAGAATCTTGGTCGCATGTAATTCCTCTAACATTAAGACCCATATTTGTACAATAGTCTATTACTTTTTTTACTATACAAACCAAATCCTCACCTTTCATTCCTGTATTGATTGCATAGTAAGAAATGATAACTTTAAAATTAGATATAATACTTCTTGCTAAGAAAACACAAACTCGTTTGGTTATATCTTGAGTTTTATAATCGCCCATGTCCAGAAAAATTCACAGGTATGTGTTCTGTGTCTATTGGAACAGAATCACCATTCAAAAACAAAGAAGGTACAGCGGTTCTTTTTAAGTTTTTTTTTGAAAAACTATCAACGGAAAAATGACGAGAACAAACATAATTATTTTTAAAAGACATTAAAGGATCCAAAGAACACAGGCGAACCCATTTTTCAAAGATTGGTCTCTTTTTGTCTGGAAACTTGAAAAATCGTAAATCTGGAAATCCTCTTTTGTCTGCTCTACATGACTGTATAGCACATTTTACGCCCCACAATCGTTTATCCATTATTAAAAAATTCAAATGCAAAACAATCAAATAATAATAGAATAAAAGAAAATTCAAATGAATCAATCAAACCAGACTAAATAAATCAATAATTTTGTTTTTCCTCTCAGAAAAATACACCTTCAATAATTAATCAATTAAATAGCTACTTCTTCAAAATACGCACTTGCTACTGAAATTCTAGAAACAGAATGATGAAAATTTAGCACATGAAATTCAAAAAGCATGAGCAATAAAAAAAAACTACAAAGTCTATTGCACATGCTAACACAAAAAAAAAAAGAAAAAAGAAGAGAAAAGAAAAAAAATAATACACAGCCTGAAATCAATGAATCATATTCTGTAGGTATATTGTATTTGTATATTGTATAGATCGTAAATGTATTGTTGTTGTTGCTTCTGATATTCGAGTTATTTCTTCACCACAACATTTTTAAATTTTTCACCAAAAGAACGTTAGAACAGTTTTGAATCTTAGATATGTGTTGAAATAATTTTCTTCCATGCTTCCTGGGAGGAAATTGAAAAGCTTTATTGAAAATAAAATATTACAATTATCTTGTTTATGTTAAGCGTTACTTCGCATTAACTCACTCCGTCTTGACTTAATACGGATGCATAAACAAAATTTCAAAACGCATTAAAGCTCTACGTCGTTTTGAGTTAATACACTATTAAATCCGCATTTAAAATTTCATTTCGTTTTTAAAATGTGCATAAACACTTACTTCGTTTTAAGTAGTTGTTATTACACACGCAGGTGTTCAACGTTTTGAGTGAGAACGAAATGTTGTATTACGCATAAACACCAATCAAAATGTATTATCTCAAAACGATGTTTAAAACGTTTTATCGTTAATACGTTTTAACCTTTGTGCATAAACAAGATAAATTTCTCAGTACGTGGTAAAGTCTCTTTGTATATTTACTTACTCAATGGTAGTACATACTTTCAGTTTTTCCCGGCATTTATGACAAGTTTTCATTAGTGCCAGCGTACAGGGCTTTCTTTTTTTCTTATTGATTTTAATTGAATATTTTAATGTTTGTAGGTACTTTGACTTTTTTTACTTTTTTTTAATGATTTTCAAGTTTGTGTTTCATTAAATATGAATTTCATGTGGTATGTAAAAATTTCACAAAATTAAGTTCTTTCTTATTTATTTTTATCTTCTACATTATTTATTTACGAGAAAAACTTGAGGATCTTCTAGAATTAAAATTTAGCACTTGGTGGAGTAAGTTCTGGTTGTCCGTGAAGACTGCAGCTATACATACAAAGTACAAATTACATTACATCTATTTTTTCTTGAATAAATAGAAAATCACAGTAAGTTAAATATGTATTTTAATTTAAACAGATAATGAATTTCGCATTAAATACCAGAAATTGTTAAAAAATGAATTATCAAATTTTGTTGAAGCAATAGGCTGACAGTAGTTTTTACTTGACTAGACACCACAGTCCACAGGATCACAGACCGAGTTCCAAGAAAAAATCGGAACTAATCCTTAAAATTCACATATTATAATTGATTTTAAACGGTCTATTCAAAAGGATTATTTGAAGTCTATGAAATTTTAAAATTTTCCACTTAATAATTTCCATTATTTGAAGAAAAAACATTTTTCTGTGTAATTAAACATTTTATTGTTTTTTTCTGTCTGATAATAAAATTTTAACAAAAAATGAAGCATGCACATTGAGATTGAGTTTATCGAACTTTAAATAGTGATTTGAAAATGATACACAAAAACACACACATGCGAACTATCTCTATTGTCTTTTTATTAAGTATAATATTTATGTACTTCATAATGTATCTTCCACATGCATTTTTTCCAGCATGTGATTTAACAAATACAGATTCAATAACAAAATATAATTTTATATTTTTTTTTCTTCTAATCAGTCTCTTTTTCATTTTCTAAAAATACCGGATATATTTTTGGTTTTCTTGTTGCTGATGTTATTGATTCACCATCAAGTGATTCTTGTGTAGTTGTTGTAACATTATTTACACTATTTACAGTTTGATTTTTACTGTTATCATGTGTACGAATATCAATTTTGTAAACAGTTGTATCCGATGTGTTATTTGAAGGAATTGGTAATCCAGGTGGACCTGTTGATCCTTTTTGTCCATCAGGTCCTCGTGGTCCTGGTGGTCCAGGGGATCCAGTGGGACCAGTACTACCTGAAGGTCCTGGTGGTCCACGAGTACCAGGTAACCCTGGTAAACCTTGTGGTCCTGGTGGCCCAGGAGGTCCTGTTATTGACCCACAGTTACATGTTACTGGTTGACATACAGGAAATCCAAAAGGCGGAGACGGATGATATTGAAAAGGACCTGTTAGCATAGGTTGCGGTTGAATAAATTGACGATTAATTTCATAACTTTTTCCAAACACTAAAGATACAACTGTAAATAGAATAGAACTTGGTAAATTTCGAAAAATTAAAAATTTAAAAGAAATGTGAATGTACTCACAAAAAAATATCCAAACGATTACCGTCATTTTTCTGAATTAACTAACAGGTATGCGATCATAGAACGTTCTTTATATACGTTACCTTCTCTCAAAAAAATGTTCCTGTCAACTTTACCTTTATACAATTAAGGAAGTAAAAAAAAAATAAACTGAAGAATTTGTTCTTAGACCTGATTAATATCGAAAGTGTATTCATAAACTGTTTTATTACTTACAAACCAGAAATTTAACTTCAGAAATCAGAAGGGAAAGAATTAAAATTGAAAATATATCACCTTCTAGAATGAAAAAAGAAAAAAAAACGAAAATTATTGAAGATGACATATGATACTTTTTGTTGTTATAGCGTGTGGGTCTGAATCGAATCTGAAATCGACAAAAAAAAATATTCCTTCAACATTCGATAATCATCACCAACACCATATCATCCTTATCACCATGCATTACAACATAAAATATTTGAATTTGAATAAAAAAAAATGTAATAATTTCTTTTTGATGGTTTTAAAAGCCAAAGAAAAGATCAACTTTCTTTTCTTATTGTTTCCTTTTGGACGTATGAGGTATCAAAGATAATCAAAAGACAATTTCAATAAGTTGAATTTTTTTTTCTTAGTGAGAAACAAAATAAAAAATTTATTTTATTGGAGACATTAAACCGGCAATAAATTAGCCTTTTTTGATTATTTTTTTGTGTGTATCAAAAATTCATTTTAAATTATCTAATTAGAAAATTTGGTTGTTTTAGTAAACATCCATTTTTTAAATTTTGTTTTACTAATTCATGGGACGGACGGACATTGAAACAAAATTTATTGATTTATTTATTAATGTCCGACGATTCATTGAGAATAAACGTAAAATTCGTCAAAAATAAAAAAAAAAATGTTCAAATCCCTTAAATCTTAATAAAATTCTTGGTTGGTGGGTGAATATTTAAAGAAAATATTTTTTCATAGAGAGAGTGGGCAGTTTGTTGTTGCAATTAATTTCCCTTTAAAAAAATTTGTTTTTGCATATTCTCAATTTACTTGCAATGTACATATTTTTTTCTGCTGTTGTTGTAGGTACTTATTAATTGTTTGTAATGTGTGGTTTGTTTTTTTAAGATGTTATTTTTCATGTTTTAAACTTGGAAACACGGAAGTAATTAATTTTTCCTGACATCATGATACAAATCATGTGTGCAATGTGCATTGTTGTATGTGTATATCGTATGTGTTATAATAAAGTTTTAGCGTTCACATAGGTAAAAGAAAAAAACTCAATAAATTTAAACGTAAATAGTTTGTCATAGTAATTTATTATTTAATCGTAATTAATTTGTGTTTCTTTTTAGCTTGATTGTTAAGAAGTTAAGTGTGTTTGCATCGTATGCGTCGTTTTGTTAAAAAATACAAGTGTGGATTGTATAATTTTTTTGTTTTTAAAATCAAGTATAAATAAATAAGTTATTATTGGTGAGTTTCGAATAAAGTAAGTATTACATTTTTATTTTTTATAATTTTTTTTTATAAGAATCAGTAAACGGGACGTAGGTGTCCCAACCGGTTTTTTTGATGGGACAAATACGTCCAGTTAGGCTTTTGTTTGACATTTTTTATTTGTATCGAACTTTTTATACATACAAATTTCTCTTCTAAAAACAGTGAAAATAGAGTATAATGCCACGATTCCAGGGACTACGAGAAGATAATATTAAGTCTATGTTTATAGTTATAATTGTGAAATGAAATGTTTTTGTTATTGTTTCGAATAAAAGTGAAGTATTTTGTTAATTTTTTTTAATTATGAAATTTTATTTTTTACCATCGTATACATCTAACGGGACATATATGTCCCACTTAAAAAACCGGATGGGACTAATATGTCCCAGTCACTACCCCCACCCCCAAAGAAAAATTTTCATCAGATTTCATTTTTCTTATCTTCTTATTTGTTTTCCGGATCGAAAGGGTTAACTGCACAGCTCATTTCGAACCCATGACCTGCCTTCTCAGAAATTTCGATTATTCGCTGACTGTTTTTAGTTGCAGTTTGTTTCCATCTTCTCCTACAGTACCAGTACCAGTACAGCTAAATAAGATTGGCAAAAAGTCGCGCAGGTGGGGGAAATTTTAAAAATATTAAAAATATCCTTTCATTTCCCCTTTTTTGAAGAAAACAGCAAAAGAAAATAAAGATTAAATCTTCCACTCAGTAAGTATAATGACTAGCGATCATCTATCGCACACACAAGGCATATCCTTTTTTTAGCTGAAAAAAATAACAACATCCTTCCATCCGATGTTGTTTGTATGACGAACGCCACGCCATACTATACTACTGAAAAAAAATTTAAAGGAAAGTGAAGAAAATACAGAATAACAAAAACAATATGAGTGATCAGTGATGATAAGTATCCTTTTAAAATAGGAAATTCTTATGAATAAGAAAATGAAAATATATGCATATAATAAATTCCTACTAAAGTAACAAAATGAGAATTTCTCTTTTCAAGAAGGATTTTTGTAAAATGTGATGCTTACATCACAGTGAAATTTCAGTGGAAGGGAAACTCAGATCCTACTGCGCATACTTCCCATTTGCCAATCTTATTTAGCTGTACTGTATCTTTTCTTTTACCTTGTCCATCCATTTTGCCTTTTTTTTTGTGTGTTGTGTGTATTGAATTGTTTTGTAGCTTTCTTTAGCCAATATTTACAGATTGTAGGCGAGATACTAGATCAATTTAAATAATCAGAAAAACATTTGTACAACACACTACTAAAAATACGGAATCCATAGAGCACATTCTGAGATTATAGGATGTCCGCCAATATTAAATAGCATTGCTTAAACGGGGAATTGTGTCGATGGTCTAAATTTTCTAAGGCGATTCTAATTTATCTACATACATATATACAGAACTGTGTATACATAACACTCACCTCATAAATTACAAATTTTTATGGGGTCATTTATCTTTCTGTTGAAAATCATATCGATTTTTTTGTCAAGTAGAATTTACAAGTTTCAACACATTCATAACAAATTGTAATTGAAAAAAAAAATTGATGCGAATCAAAATATATGCAAAAATTTATACAATCCAATCCAGTAATATTGGTATTGCTTTTTTCAACAATAAATCATTATAATAAATACATAAATTATAAAACCACATTCATTATACCATAAATATCCTTGAATTGCATTCACATAATGCATATTCAATCATGCTTTTTTTTCTTTATGATATGTTTTTTTCTCGTTATGTTTTTTATGATTGAAAAGTTACACAAGTGAATGAAACCATTTATATTAGAATTTTGGATAATATGACGAATATTATAAAATATTTTGAAATTTTTCTTACATTCAAATGTCATTTAATAAACATAAAAATTTTTCTTCTTTCTTATTTTGATAACATGGTGTTCTAATTTGTAACACTATAGCGTTCATTCTCGTACAAAATTCAGATAAAATCAAATTTATCTTCGGATGTTGTGACCCAATTTATTTAATCCTGCAATCTCATCGTTATTCACTACAATTTTTCTTTTAACATGAAATAGATTCCTTCAGTAGGACACGAGTTATGAATATTTTTTTTTTTTTATATTAGCTCTGCTATATGAGAATTGATTTCGAAAGCAAAGATAAATCTTTTCAAATCCTTTACACTGTTATTCTTTAAATAATTTGTTTTGGCTATATATATATTTTAAGTCACCCTATAAATCTAACATAAAATATTCAATAATTTATTATCTTTCGCATGAATAAAAAGTTTTTTTTTTTTTTTTTTTGCATATAATATAGTACCTACATGCAAACACACATAACTTTTCCATATGTTTTCACTACTTGAAGAAAATATTTATGTATTTTTCATATGTTGAGAAGAATAAAGTTTTTGTTAAAGAAAAGAAAAAATTCGAATTTTATTGATTTTACTTTACAAGCAAGGGAAACAAATGGAATTTATTATACATATTTTTATTTTTTATAAAGTGTTTTTAAGTTTCTTCTCTATGACGTATTTTCTAAATAATTTGAAAAAAAGGAAAAAAAAATTATTTAGAATGAAAAATTTGTGTTTTTGTGTGTCTGTCTGTATTCATACCATGTTTATGACAGTGCTTTTTATTGATTTTTAAAATTTTTTTTTCCTAAGAAATTATTTCATAGTCTGTTGAATATAGTATTTCTTGTGTTATTTTCATTCGAAATCCTTTGGTTTTTTTTCAGTTACCAAAATAATTCTTAAAGCAAACTTTCAAAGAAAGGCGAATTCTTAAGCCTTCGCCCTTGGCGGTCTCCTTTTTTTTAACAGAAAATTAATTATTCACCATAGAAACTTTTATCATAGCTAAGCTTCTTCTATAAATAAGGCCTCAAAATTTTTCGTGGTTCATAAAGTTTGGAAAAATCACATTTCCGATATTCAAATTTTTCATCCAACTGAATTTTAACAGTGTAGATTTTACACTTAAGAGAGTCCTTAAGCCTCACTATATTAAAATATTTCGAAATCATGAACTGTAAAAAAAATGTACTCATAAAATTGGATAATTAATTTTTGAATTATTAAATAAATAGTGAATAATTTAAATTATATAATTAAAATCAACACGTTTTTGTGACAAAAACATTAAGTTAATTTGCATTCTCATTTTTTTATGATTTCATTTTATTTTTATTTATTTAAATATTTTTTTTTTTACAAATTAATATCCCATCCATTTCAAAACGAATAAAATAGATAAAAATAGAAAAATAATGCGTTCAATATCTTTCTTTTATGATACTAAAGCTTTCAAATTTTCAATTAGTCACGTTTTTTTTTCTATTAAATTTGATTTGACAAAAAAAAGGTCACGATGCAATTACGTATGCCAATTTATTTGTATAATAAGCTTTTCAAAAATAATAACATTAGATAATTCGTTGACAAAAAAGGACTTTTTTTCCTATTTCATTGAACTTTTTTTTTCTTGAATATATTAAACCCGTTCCTTTTAAAATGTTTATAGGAAACAAAATGTACTAAAAAAAGGTAGATACATATTGCTAATGAATACTTTAAAAATAAATTTTCAAATATTTTTCGTAGATACACACGTGTAACAACATACGTATACATAATATGTTCTTGACAAGCTCACACGCACTTCCTTCATACATACTTACATATAGTTCTCATCTTAAGTTAAGTTAGGATTTTTTTTTTAATTGAAAATTGTGTTCACTTTTATGTGGTCGACCATTTTCAAAGAAATAACATACGTATAACTACATAATATGTATGTTCTTGACAAATTCACAATTCAAAAAAAAAAATAAATATATTTTTTTAATTGGAAATTGTGTTCACTTTTATGTGGTCGACCATTTTCGAAGAAATATACATACATTTTATTCTCCACCAAGCTCCAAAGGTCTCCATTTAACGAACTAAATAATAAAAATAAAAGAAATCAATCAAGCTCATAGTTAATTTTTTAATTTGTTGAGAAACTCTCACGCATTAAGGACATTCTTGGAAAAAAAATCTACGATATCAGCAAGGGTGTGATTGTCATGAAGGTTTTGAATTACTGGTTAAAAAGTGTTTTTGCGCGGGTCGAATACTACGACCTATTTACATTCTGTTGATCTTAATTTGTTTCATATTTGTTTAAATCCTGACTGAATACAGAGTATTATGATCACAATTAGTTTTATTATGATTTGAAATAAATGCAATATATATATTTTATGTAAAGGTTTTGGTATATCCTTATTTATTGATTTTTAAATAAAATTTATCTATGAAATCTAACGTAATTCAATCTGAAATCATTAATGATTTCATATCGTCTCTTCAAATTAATATTAATTCACATAAACGCATATGCAATTTCATTATGAAATATTTTGTACCGTAAAAAATTTATTATCTTGGATAATTTTGATTGAATTCATAATAAGATATTTTGAATATAGGTACATGGTGCATACATAAAACCTACTTTTATATTAATTCGATGGGTGCTTTCAAATTTCTGGTAATTGCGGTCTGTCTTAATAAGACAGTCATAATGGCTAATACTTTTGACTATACAGACCAATTTTGATTTTCTGCTTGACGTATAACATGAGATTTTAGGACTTTTAAGTGATATGAAACGATCTACATATAAACAAGCGGATAACGGTCCCCAGAATAATATTATTTAAATAATATGAAAATTTTTATAATAACACAATTCCCAGAACCTTGGAAAAAGTCCTTGTACTTATTTAAAAATAGATGGAAAAAATATTTTCTAAAAAAAATCAAATAAGCAATTTTTTCTTGATTTATATTTTTTAAAGTTTTTCAACATCGTTTAGTGGCAATATAGCTTTTTCAACCCTCTTTTAAAGTTCATGAACTGAATAAAATAATACGCGATATATGTGTACTTTACATATATGTATGTACGCATATAGTAGAATGGTAAAAGATACTTATCCTAAATATTTGCTTAGATGATTTTATATTTTCTTTCTTTACTTTTTAACTTTTCTGAATTCTACGATCTTTTTTTGTTTTTGTTTTTATTCAATTCAATTAAATTTGATTGTACTTGATAGAATTTTATTTATTTATTTTTTTCATATTATATTTCATTTATCGATTTTTGATGTAATTTCTCTCAGTAAAAAGGAAAAAAAAAAAAACAAATATCTTCAAGTAATAGTGCCTTATTGAAGTACACATACATATTTATGTATATGATTGTTAAAATGAAATGTGATAAAAATATAACAAGGCATGTGTGTATGAAAAAAAAATTATAAAAACAAATATTATATCATTTATTTGACTTTTAAATTAAATTGTATTTTATTTTATTTATATAATAGAAAAGATAGTAAACACTCCCGAAACATTCTGGAAAAAAAAAAAAGAAAACTTTAGGCAAAAATTTGATATTTTGTTTTATTGTTTAGTATCTTTATAGGAAAAGCACGTTTGCGTTGAAAAGTAAGAAATTGAATTTTTTTGGAAAGATATTCCTTGAATAGTCTTTTACAAAATAAACTAAAATTGATGTATGTAAATACAGAAAATGAAGTTACATGATAAACAGGACGAAATCGAAATTAATTTCAAAAATGAATTTTTACATTGATTTTGGTCGAATGAAAAGATCATTACATTGTAGTTCTGTCCAAAAATTTGACACTCGTATTGGGGTAGTTGTGGAGTAAAGAAAGTTACGAAAACAAAATTCTAATAACGGTTTTTAAACATAAAGAATATCCTGCGTTAATTTTGAATAAATCAGATTACAAAAATCCAACGGCGCTTCAGTCTGAAATTTTAAATTCCTTACAAAATGTAATTACATTGCTGTGACTACTAACAGGCTGAAGGAAATTAATTTTTTTTATCCTACAATAAATTTTAAGACGAAAAATAATTTCCTTAGAAGGAAAACAATACAAAATTTTAGTCTGCAAGTTAATGGTTCACTAAGGCTAAAAACTGCTTTTGTTTTTTTATATTTATTACACTCCATTATATTATATATACTCGTACATCACAATAGGAATAGAATATACCAAAGGATATTTCTCAAAAAAAAAAAAAAAAAACAAACTCTGTATAAGAGAATTAATATCCTTTTTCAAATATCTTTTTTATTCATTGAAGGAGAAGTTTCCGAATAAAGGAGGATAAATTCAAATGTCCTTTATACTGCTTCAATATAGAGGGGAAAATTCCTGTAATAAGAAAATGGTAAATTTCAATGTCCTTCACGTTCTTTTCTTTAAAGTGGAAAATTCCCACTAAAAAAAGGGAGATGAATTAAATTTTCTTTATAAAGGTGAAAATTCCCAGTAAAAAGAGGATAAAATAATTCAATATGTTCTTTATACTGCTTTACTGAAGGAGAAAATTCCCAATAAAAAGAGGGTAAATTCAAATATAAGGAAATTTTTCTTTGAACATTTTTTCTTCATGAAGTCAAATCCTTTATATTTGATATGAAATTGTATACATTATTACATTCATATTACATATATAATAAGTAACTATGATGTGAATGAAAACTCATTTTTCCTCTTTGAAAAGCTAATTTTTCTTCATTGTGGAAAAAATGTGAGTGAATACAGTTTTTAATGAACAAAAAAAAAAACACAATTCAATAAATTGTGTGACTAGTAAAATAGAAAGAAAATATATATACACATACATATGCATTAAAAAAATAATTACATTATATGTAGTAGACAATAGTTTAGTTACAAATTACAAAAATATTACGATCTCAACGGTAATAAATGACTTCTTTAGAAAATTGGTAATTAAAATACTACAATGCTTCACCCTTTGCATTTTCAATGAAATCTTCATTTTAACTTCCTTTTTTTTTTGTTTCATATTTTTCATTACTGACAAAAAATATTACAATGATGTTTTACTATGCATTTTTACGGTTTTTCTTCAAATATTCTTCTTATAAAAAAAAACATTATCCATATAAATGTTTTGGGAGTTTTTATTTCAATAAAATTATTTTATAAAGTTATAAAAACAGTTTTTTATTGTTAACCCTTTTTTTCTGTTATATTTTGGGGAAACTTTTATTTGCGACATATTTTTTACAGAATTGCTTGTACCTACTTTAAATATGTATTATTCATTTTAAAAGAAACACTTTTTTATGGGATCAATACATGTCTAGAAAGTCTGAACAGAGTACAAGCACATAATTGGAAATATAAAATCAAGATGAAGGATCTTTTGAAGACTGTGGTGCTGCAGAAGAAAAATAATACATATAAGATAAAAGTATTCGCTTGAATCTAAGGGTAGGTATATTTTTTTTGAGTTCTCAGAAATGGTTAATGGTGACCTTAGTATTACAAGATAATTATAGTGTGACCAGGCTGTCTTATAAGATCGGATCAGGCGATGCAATTAAAAATTTTTTTGTAAGACCAAAAGACCACACCTTAACAGAATTATTTCCTGTATATGTTATGTACTAGTTAACGTGTATGTAATTTCGAAAGAAATCACATGCATCTTAAATTTCAAATAATTTTATTAACTCATTTATTTTTACTACAAGTACCTATCCTCTTCTTGACAGGTGAATTACAAAAAAAAAACTATAAACGAAAAAGCATAAAAACAATCAAAAATAGGTCATAAAAACATACAACACAATAGTAATAAAAAATTATACCAAATACTATAAAAATTACTACTACTATTGATTTGTACGTGGAAAAATATTTAAAAAAAGGATACCGCTTTTTCAATGTTAACAAAACACTGTAGCACGATGGAGCACCTATCACCCTATCACATTTTATTTCGAAATAATAAAATTTTAATATCTTTATATGTACAAATATTGTTGTTTTTGTAAACAGACACATACCTGTATTTTTTTTTAGTTATACCAAGTCGAAGACATAAAACTAGCCAAAATAATTGATTTTTGAAAAAATAAAATAAAAAGTAGGTACTTTGTAGTTCTAGGAGTATTTTGAATTTTGACTCTTGTTGAAAACCAAAAGAGGAGAAAAAATTATGGTATTTTATCGCTGGAAGTTGAAATTTTAAGGATCCAGCATAATGCTTAGGCAGTTTTTGTCAATCATTTTCTTTAACTTTACTTTGAAATAAGCCAGAATTAATGGATATAATTTATTCGAACTTTAAATACTTTTCGAAAAACTTGAAATAATTTGGACAATTATAATGTATAATAGCTGTAATTCTTTGGTCGCTGTGATCTGATAATTCTCAGTTCTCAGTTGAGATGAGCATTTCTTTGCTCCGTACTTTTTCTATTGCACTGTAGCTTTTTCTCAGATGATGTAAGGAACTGAGAAATAAGAAGAAGAAACGTATTTGATATTTGACAATTGATAAATAACTTTTTTAAAAAACAGACAACATGGAATACGAAGTGGTAATTCAAAGTAAGTTGATGTGTTAAGTTAAATTTCTAATATGTAGTTGATGTTAATGTGATTACCAAATGAGATATGAGAACCAAATAAGCAAAGTACGTTTCTTTGGATCGATTGCTAAGTTAAGTAAGAAGAATAAGACAACTGATTTAAGTGAGATGTTGAACTGAGAAAGATCTGATCACAAAGAATACCAGCTAATGGACATAATCGTCAAAATATTTGAAGATAATTGAGTTAGAGCCATCTGGTGGGAAATAGTTTAGTAGGAATTATGAAAATTTTTGGTATAATTGAGAATGAAATTGAAACATCAGATTTCTGTCATGTAGACAGTTTTTAAGGGAAAAAATAAATTGGTAGTAGTGTAAAAACGGTAAAATTGGGATTAAAAAAGTACATGCAAAGTTGATGCTTGATACACTTATAGCATACATATTCTTCTTCTTTCACACAAAAAAAAGAAGAAGAACGTGATAGCTTCACTCATAAAAATTAGAATCCGCCATATGGCATTTTACATCACACATACATACACAAAAATTGGGATTAAACCTAAATAAATTGGGCTTAAGCCAAAATCCAAATTAGCGAGTTTATAGCAGATAAAATTTGGAGTAAACCAAAATCCGTATTAAAAGCGAATTACGTATAAACCTGTACATGGTTGAATTACAAATTTACAAAAGAATAGAAGAAAGAATAATTTTTTCTTTTTTATTCATAATTTTTCTATACTTCACGTAATTTTACTTTGATTACTACAATTTTTTTCGATTTCAGTTTCAATTACCAATTAGTATTAGACTTTATTGTCCGTCACACAATTTATAATTGGGAATTAAGTAAATTGAGAATTGACATAATTAACATTAACTTTTGTCGTCTGTCTTGCACTTTAACTTTTGTCGTGTCTTGGACTTAACAGATTTTAAATCCTAACGTTCTATTATAGATTTAGAAATTGGACAGAGCCATCTAGCGTTCTATAGAGCAGATACTATGAATGAAATTTAAAGTGAAGTTGAAGTGGCAGCACTACTATTGTTGGTTGACAGTTTATGACAACAGCTGATTAACCATGTGTTTATTAATATTTCATATTTGGTTGGACTATTGGGTACTTGTTTTTAACTTTTCTTAGGATTTTTAGTATATTACGAGTTTAATTTAATTAATTAAATATGGTTCAAGGTAAATTCAAAAAATCTAAATTGCCTGATAACATTAAAAATAAAAAACAAAAAACAAAAGGAACAACTTTTACAAGACGATCAAGTAAGTCAATTGAAAATTTTCATATCATTTTTCACAAAAAAACTAGCATTGTCAATATAATTACGGTTTTTGCAAGATGGTAATCATATATTATTCTTTTAGAAGTTTTTCCTTATTAAAAAGCTTATAAACACCTTATTTCAGATGCACCAATTCAAATAAAAAAATCAAAATTCACAGAACATCAAAAAATCAAACAAACAATATCAAAGAATTTAAATCGTGCCGTTGAAGATGAAATACGTGGAAGAGCTGCAAGTAGTCAAATAAAATTAAGTAAAGCTCAAGAAACAGTTTCAAAAGCAAACAAAAGAGTAGAAACTTCAAGTCAAGTATCATCATAAAATTTTAAGGAGCAGCTTTCGAAAATGTGACGATGTGAAATTCATGCAACATGTTGAGAATTTCTGCATTTTTGAAAACAACCTTTTGTTTTTTTGTAAATGAATTTATTAAAGTAAAATAATATTGATTTTGTATGAAATTTATTTGCCTTGTTATTCATGATGGAAGGATGGGTCCGTAATTTCTTGTCTTTGATCTCTCTCGAAATTAATTATTAAATTAAAGACGAAATTATTTTATATAAGTAGTAATAACACATTTTATTGATTACATTCTTATTTCATAAAATATTTCTTAAATTTTGTTGATTATATTACTTTTTTTTGTATATATTTTTTCGTTTTTTTTTTACATAAAAACTAAGAAAAATTAACTTCTAATTTAATTGAAAATTTTAATTATAATATGTAATATAATTTTTTGTTGTTGTATTTTTTTAGTGATAATTTAGGACCAACATATTTTACATTTTAGCAAAAAAAAAAAAAAAATTTGAAGAAAAACCGAAAAAAAATTCAATTGAAATACCTGTTTGTGTGTCTTCCTTCTTTTGTTTTTCCACTCATTTTAATTTTGCTTTATTTTCTGATTTTCTTTTTTTAGCTTTTTATTTGTGATACAACAATTCCAGTTACAATTAATCCTACTATCACAGCAATTAACCATAATATTAAAATTTTACGACGATAACTTGTACGTGATTGTTCAGCTTTTAATAATTCTTCTCTACCAGCTTCAACTTGAGAGTATGTATGATCAATACTGCTTTCAATTGTATCTAAAAACAAAAAATATTAAAGTAGTTAGGTAGTTTAAAATAAGGATTATTTTTGAAAGAAAAACAAAAAAAGATTTAATACCAAATTGTTCGCCTTGTTCATGTATTAAACTAGATAATTCTTTCATAATTTCATTAACATCAAGTACATCAGCTTCAATTTCTTTTATTCGATTTTCACGATCTTGTATTAAATCTTGTTCAATTTCTAAATTTTTTTGTAATTGTTTTTGTTGTTGTATTAATTGTTGTCTTTCAAATGCAGTCATTGTATTACCACCATCATCACCATTCATCATTTGTATTGTTGTTTCTTCATCTTGTTGTTGTCCATTTTGTAATATAATTTGTTTCTTTTTAATTGCAATCTGTTGCTGACATTGTGAATATTTTTGAACAATTATTTTAAAATCTGATGTTAATTTTTCAACTTGTAATTTTTGTTGTTTATCACCATTTCTAACAACAGATGTTAATCGTTGTAAATCTTTACTTGTTATATGAATTTTATCATTTGTTTGTGATTGTATATGATGAATTTTATCACGTGTTGCTTGTGTATCACGATTTGTACCAATTAATTTCAGTGCTTTTTCTAATTGTTGCCAACTAGATTTCACTGATTGTATATTATGAGCAATATTTTCACTTAAAGACATGAATTCAGTTGGACTAAAACTAGAAAAATTAACATCTGGAATGGATTGTATTGCACTACTGTTTGATGTTGATGATGTTGCTCCATAATCACGATGTGTTGGATGAGTAAAATTACGAGACATTTTCTTTTTCTTTGTAAATTTTCTTATCTATTTAAAAAAAAAAAAAAAAGAACGTAGAGGAAAAAAAAACATTTTTTATTAAGATTTCTTTCTTTGTATATAATTGATGATAAGAATTCCAATTTATTATATGTTAAAATTAAAAACAATATTGATAATAAAATGATCATCAGTGAGTAATTAGTTTAAATTTTAATATCCCAACCCTCAATAGAACATTTAATAAGTAATGTTGATTCTGATTATCTTTTTGAAATTTTTACCAAAAGGTAATTGGAAGTGTTTGTGAATAATTTCAAAAAAAAATTCAAAAATCAAATGGCCAGAAAAATTACAAATGAAACCACAAAAATGGAGAACATCAATAAAACTATAATGAAGAGAAAGAATGGATTGTTAGATCATACATTAATGTATACTAGAACCCACAAGGTGCCCGAGCCCGATGAATAGGTAGATCAAGAAAATCCTGGAAAAGTATCATTTTGAAAGAAACCAAAAGATCAATGGACAACTTGAGAAGCATCACACGCACACACAGTATTTTTCTTTTTGGAAGTCAGTATTGTGCTTATGGAGGCAGTAGCCGATGAGTTTTTTGCCTTGGTAATATTTAATTTAAAAGATTTCCCTCGATTGAAATTGAGATCTAATCACCCCACACACGAGACAGATTTATTCAAACAATTTGTGAAAGAATATAGAAAAGTACGCCTATCTTGCCTGTACTGACATCCAAAAAGAAAAATAGTATAGGTATTTTGAAACCTTGTGTTCCTAAATGGAATTCTGACATTATTATTATATAGTTGTTTTTCTAGAATTCTATTACAGCTGTTAACATCTAAAGGAAGTTAATTTTCAAGCTCTATATCGTTAAGAAAAAGAGAGTGATAAAATGAAAAGAAAATATGTATTTCTCAATTCGTCAAAGCTTCACTAACCAACCACTGTTGCAAGGTTCAAATTACTATGACTAATTTTGCTGATTATTTGAAATATGTTTTTCTTTTCTTTCCTTTAATTTCGATAACTTAAAAAGTTACTGTAGTGTAAAGGTATTTAATAAATTCCCAACAAAACCTTGGAACTCGAAAATCAGAAGGGAAAATTGTACATATTGTTCAAATTCTTCAAATATTTTTTCGCAAAATAAAGAAGAAGAAAAACTTTCCTTACAATTACAGTAGTAATTCGAGACATGTATTTTAATAATTCACTTTTTACAGTACCTAAATCATTCATCTGTGGATTTACACTTATAGGGATTCTCAATATTTCTTATTACATACTATTTATTTAATCGTTCAAAAAAAATGATGACCTTTGTAAATTTTTTTTTTTTTTGAATAACATGCAATTTTATTTTATATAGACGTCTAATGTACATGTGTATAATGAATAATTATACTTAATTATTATCATTTTAAATCAGAGACCCCAATTGGACGTTTTAGAAAAAATACTACCGATAGCAGTCCAGCGCGAATAGAATAACACAAAGTAAGTAAAATGACTCACCACCCCACTAAGGTGATCTAATTACATACATATGTACATTGAAATAAAAAAATATAATTGATATGTACGTTTTGTTTACAAATAATTTAAAATTTTTATTAAATACTCACTTAATTATCTCGAAAAAAAATTAACAAAGAAAAAATCACTATTTTTTCTTCTTCCTTAGATTTATTCAGGAAAATATACTTCCACTAGAAAAAATTTTTCGCTATGGTGTCGTTTGATTTTTTTTTTAAATATCAAATTAAATTATCTTTAAATTTTAAAAAATCAGAAATTAAAAATTAATACAACAAATCAAAGCTATTCTTCTTTATTATTTGTGAAGAAAAAAGTAAAAAAAGGTACCAAGTACACTAATGGTAATGAATTAAAAGAGAAATTTTCTTTCGCCACTTTTCAGATATAAAACACAAAATTATTTAAATTACATTCACGAATAAATAAACGTTAATTAATTTATTTTAAAATACTAATGGACAAAACTTTTTCGTGGAAAATTAAATTTTACTCCAATTCAAAAAAAAAAGAAATTTTTTCTATATGATAGGACAAAATATTAAAAAAAAAAAAGATACACACACTCATCTGGTAGACATTAGCAAGTATACATGAATTTTGATATCTAATGTGAAATCGATTTCGATCTTAATCCGAACTACTATTAACTTTTGTAGTGCAGAAAATTCATATGTTAAAAAATTTTTTTGAGCCAATTCGAATAACGTAACGGCGACGGGCGAATCTCATCCCTGAAATCCATGACATGCACAAAAACAGCTGTTCATCAAAACATGGACAAAAAAAAATAAATTTGTTGATAATTAATAAAAAAATAATTGAAATATTTAATTATTTATTTTATTCAGAATCAGGAATTAAAAACAAAAAATGGAATACGTAAGACCAATAATAGATTGTTTATCAAATTTTTGTAGCTGTTTAAATTGTAATGAAGAACTAAATACTCAGGTAAATATTCCATTGTTTGGAAATAATTTTTACATAAATAAAATTGTGTAGGCGGATATTTATTTAAGTAAGTTGAATTCATCGATAAAAAATAAAATATATGTACATCTAAGGAACATGTTAGTTCGAACATAACCAATGGTTGCTTCTAGATTATTTTATTCAATTCTTCCTATTGCAAAAAAAACTGCAAAATAAATAATATTCAACAGTTTCCCAAATACCACATGTTATTTTTAGTGTTTATGTTTTGTGAAATATTTTGAAACGATCAAGAAAACTCTCAGATAGTCTATTCTAACGATTGTGAGTGATCAAAAGAATTCTCGGATTATATTGTACTCGTTGAATATTTAGTAAGCGTTAATTTTACCTTTGGAACAATAAATTTCACGCTCCGAAAGTGTTGAGCTGACTTGAAAAGACTTAATTACATCTTTCTATTAAGTAATTTCATTTCAATCCTAGAGGAACAATCCTATATAGAATTCACTTTGTCCTTTAGATTATTTTAATTAAATTTTATTTTCAGGGATTAGAACCAAATGAAAGAACACATTTATTGGTAGATCCAGTTAATAGTAGTCCAGCATTACGAAGAACAAATTCTGATAATTTGAGTAGTGAATATTCTCAATCTTTTCCGAAACGAGATGAACAAGCAGCACTTGGTAGAATTGTTCAAACTACAGCTGTGTATGATTTTGTTGTTGTTATTGTTTAATTTTTTTTCTTTTTTGAATTTAAGACTAAAATCTTTAAATCGATTTTTTGAATTCCTCTTATTCACAGGAATGTCATTGACGTGGGTGCAATGGATTCACATAATCTAGAGCCACAGGAATATAATGAGAGAGTTCGTTTATATGCACAGAGATTGCAACAACAATGGAGTAACGTTAAACATCCAAGTCATTCTCCCACAGGTTTTTGTCTATTTCTTTTTTAATTGTTGAGATTATTTATTTTTCTTGATTTTTTGATCATTTTTTTTTTTCAAATTCCAGGCCTTTTAAAGGATATTCCAAATCCAGAATATTTTTTAACAGCAACACCAATATCAGCACCAGACCTATCAATGGTAATTCCATTTTTTTCATTGTACTTTCCTTATTTTCTTATTCATTTAAATTTTCTGCTTTTTTTTTCTATTTAGATCAAAAGTAGCTTAAATAAAGTTAATTCAGCTCTTGAAGATATAAAAATTGAACATAAAGAAGATCTTGTGGTGCCTTTTCAAATACCAAATGTGAAGTAATTTTTTTGTTGTTTCTAAACAAACAAACAAACAAACAATTTTTATCCCACTTAAGAAAAAATCAAAAACAAGAAAAAAAAAATTCATTTAAAATTTATCTTTATGTTGCTGTTACATTATCGAAATATGCATAAAAAAAACAATTCATTGTAAATATATAAAAAAAATTATGTCATTAATATGTAGGTACTAATATTTCTATAAATAATATCCTCCTAAAATTTCTAAAAATATTTAGGATTTGATTTCGCTATAACTTTCGGTGAATATACAATGAAATTGAAAAACTATTGCAGTCGTAATATGAACAATTAAAAAAAAAAATTTCTGTAGCTGGGAAACTAAGTAAATTTAGCACAATCCTTAATAATCAAACTACACTGAAGGCCTCCAATTTATCAACTTAAGCATCACAGATTTTAGGACTTTAATTTGACTATTTAAAGAGCCAAGAAAAAACGAATATAAAAATGAAGAAAGAAGATTAAGAGGTTGAGTTTCAATATTCAACATGTTGCACAACTTTTCCACCAAAACTCACGCAAACAAGGTAGATTCACCATAATTATTAATTATGGTGTGACGCTCAGCACTGTTGATTTTTTGAAACGTAGCCAAATTCAAATTACATTCTCGAAACATTTTTATTTTTATTTACAAAAATTTCGAATTAAAAATTGCATCGATATGATATTTTATACAAAATCACAGTCAGTTTACCTTACGGAAAAACAAAAAAAAATATATTACGAAAAAAAATAATTGCAAATAAATTCCATTTAAAATTTTTAAATTAAACAAAAAAATTAGTAATTTTGTAGACAATTCATAATATCTTCAGTTTCTTGTTGTAAATCCTCCAATTTTTTAATCAATATTATCTAAAAGAAATTTGAATAATTTTATTGAAAAATTAGCAGAAAAATTTTGGTTAAACTTTCGTTTACCTTTGCTGCTGATATAATTTGTTTAGCCGTCCGATGTGGCATATGTTCAATTAGGTTAACTAAATTTTTCGATGATGCTTTTGCAATGTCTTCAATTGTCCTGAATCCAGCATTGTAAAGTTGTCTAGCACGATTCTATACGAAAGAGGAAAAAGGTGTTGTTAAAATGGTTACAATTTTGGTCATTATAAAAAAAAGAACCAATCCTCAAACCGCAGATTATTGGAATACGATAATAAATGTGATTTCCACGTTATTCGCGGTTGGAAGATTAAAGGTCAATTCAGACAGACTTATCCGATCCGGTTCGCTACTGTCCATGTTTGTATGTGATGTGTGATTTATGACTGGAACTGGGCCAAATGTGAGTGAACCTTATCGTATGGAGGGGAACCATATCGGATATGTCTGAATCGATTTTAATTCAACTTACAATTTTAACTGATGGTAAATCTAATAACGGTGCTAATTCTGGTATACAACAATGATCTAATTTATATGTGATCTTTTCGAATAATGCTTTAAAACACCAAAATTCTTCAATTTCTTCACATAATCTTGTTATACAATTAGCTGATGATATTGATTGCGTTATTAAACTTTGTATTATACCACGATCAACTTCATATTTAATTGCAATCTCATGTATTGGTAATAAATTAATAACATCATTTAATATCATAACACGAAATAAACGATTTAATTGTATTTCAGCTGTACCTTTAATTGATAATGTTTTTGTCATTTTAATTAAATGAATTTCATTAATACCAATTATATTAGCAACTAAACGTGTATCATCATCTGTTTGATTATAACAACGTAATAATATTGATGAATTTGGTATTATAAGATCATTATTTATATTAAAACCAACAACTAAATATAATAAATGTGAATAATTTGATAATACAAGAGTTTTTTGTGATAATTTTAATTCATCATAAATATTTTGTGCTTTTATATAATCAATACCAGCTTTAAATGCAGCTTTACCAATTTTTGTTAGTTCAAATTTTGTACTTTTACCTAAAATTAAATATTTCGATGATGCTGTTGTTGTTGATGATGATGATGATAATTCTTCATTGTTACGTGAATCTGTAATTTCTTGTGTTGTTAAAATTTCATCATGATGATTTTTTATTTTATCATTGATATTTGAAATTTTAAGTATTTTATGCTTAAACATATTTTTTATAATTGATATGACTAATGTATTTATTGATATATCTAATTTATTTGATTGTACTGATAATAATGTTTTTGAAATTAATTTTAATATATCACGTAAACAATTTGTTAAATTTAAACCAATAACACTTAATATAAGTGATTGTAAACCAATTGAATTTTGATAATCTAATGAACTAATAATATTATCCATTGGTGAAAATAACATTTGTCCAATATGATAATTATCTTTTGATGAACATATTAATATTGATTCACCAGTATTTAATTTCATACCAGCACGTCCAGCACGACCAATCATTTGTTTATATTGACATAATGTTATAAATTTTGAACCAATATAAGGTGAACGTATTATAACACGTTTAGCTGGTAAATTAACACCAGCTGCTAATGTTGATGTACAACAAATAACAGTTATTATATTTAAATGATATGCATTTTCTAATAATTTACGTTCATCTGTTGTTAAACCAGAATGATGATATGCAATACCTAATGGTATTGTTTGTCGTAATACTGAACTTAATGTACCACATAATTTTTCAAATGCATCCATTAATTGAAATTTTTCTTGTTTTTTATGTTCAAGATATTTTTTTCTAATAAACAAAAAAATATAATGAATATTTTATTAAAAAATGAAGACTGAGAAAGACATACCTTGGTAAAGTTTTACTCAATAAAATGGCAACATTTTCACAATTTTTCCTTGTTGGACAAAATATTAAACATGATTCATCGGGAATTATCTCAGATACTAATCCAGCAATGTGATCGGGATCAATTTTTGAGCCACTATCACTGTACTGTTTTTAAGTGAGAAAAAAAAGTAAAGATAAGGTATTTTCTTATTAAAAAGTTACGGTCTCTTCTCAATTAAAAAATTTCAAAGAAATCATACGACAGATTGAATACACATGCATTGAATTCAAAAGAAAAAGAAAATATGTATACAATAAAACCTTAAAATCAACAGTCCTGTGATATTTGAAAATATCATCAATTGATTTCTCCTGGGCATTCACTTCAAGAATGTCCTTTCCACATTTAATAAATTCTCTTAATTCGACTGGCCGAAAACTTCGAGTATAAATATCAGCATCCAAGAAGTCTGATAATTCTGGCAGATTTCCAA
This sequence comes from Bombylius major, assembly GCA_932526495.1. Taxonomy (NCBI): domain Eukaryota; kingdom Metazoa; phylum Arthropoda; class Insecta; order Diptera; family Bombyliidae; genus Bombylius; species Bombylius major. The sequence goes on along the minus strand of OW052044.1, from coordinate 16,882,760 downwards.
TAGTTGCACTCATTCCAATAATTTGTATTCCAGCTGCAAAATAAAAATTATAGGGGTTTACTAAATTTTTTAAATACTAAATTTCACCTTGTAAAAACATTGCTTTTGTTAATAAAGACTCTAAAGTAGCACCACGTCCTTTCTCTCCAATTAAATGTAACTCATCAACAACTATAAGACCAATTTCATCGATTCTTTGATTTTCAATTAAACTATCTAATAACAAGGATCCTTTTTCAATAGATGCTATATACAATGAACGTCGTTTTCTAGATTTTACTGGTGGACAGCGTCCTTTACCTCCTGCATATTCTTCTACAATAAAATTGAAATTAAGTGCAAATGGTGCCATAGATGCAACCTTTTGAAGAAAAAAAGAAGATAGAAAATGAGAATGAACATAAATTTCAAGTAAAGTAAAAATTTAATGTACCTTCTCTTGAACGATTGATACATAAGGTAAAATAAATAAAACATTTTTTTCTCTGAAAATAATTTCACGTAACATTAAAATTTCTGCAACTAAAGTCTTCCCGCCACTTGTTGGAAGTGCATACAAGAGATTTTTACGATTTGCAATTGCTGGCAAAGTTAAACATTCTTTTTGCCACTCTATGAAATGAGGAAAAAGTAATATAGATTTTTTTTTAAATTACAAACTTTTACTTTATACTTACCATATAAATCCGTTATTCCTTTATATTTGAAAATTAATTTTTGTAAATTCTCTGGTAATCCATGAAAAGGATCATTAAAAAGTATTTCTTCATTTTTGAAATTTAATAAAATGCTATTACTTAAAGATTCACTATGTGATTTACTTAACAGTGTTCTATTTTGTACATCAGCACGTGTTGTATATTGTGAACCAAAAATTTTACAATCATTTTCATAATTAGCAATGTGATTTAACAGACTATCCTCATTAAGATCATTCATAAATTTTTGTGTACATTGAATTTCATCGTAATTATTATTTTCAATATCATTTTTTGAAGATTCACATTGATTTTTTGATTCATTTTCACCATCAATAACTATTTCACAAAATATACTATCACCTTCTGTGTATTCATTTGACCATTGAGTGTCAAAATTTAATTCATCGGTTAAAAAGACTTTTTTTTTAATTTCTTGATAATCTGATGAATCATTTTCTCGTTTTTTATTGAGATTTGTTGAACCTGACATTATAAACACTAGATTTCCATCAAATTTCAATGTTTTTAGAAAATAAATCTGTTAAATAAAAAAAAATAACTGAAACAACTTCAGGATTCTGAAGTTTCATCAGTTGTTCTTGTTTATGTTTTGTTTTCAAAATTTCAATTTTTTTCCTAAACAGCAAAAGAGCCATCTGGAGCTGGATAAAGAAATATGTGGTTAGTGGCGTACTAGTAGTACTAGAACATAGAATTGAGATTGAACTATGATTCAAGTAAATTTCAACAATATATATTTACGCGAAAGGGACAAAGGCGGGAAATAAATTTTCATGACATACATGCACTTCCGTTACGTTATAAAGCAGTGTTATTTTAAAATCGGTAATACAAAATCAAATTATAAATATTGCTATAACTTAAGTTACAAAAGATCTGCAAAGGTCGAAGTGCAACAATATCCCTATTTCAACTTAAGTTACATTTGAATGATTCAAAAAAAGTTTTTTTTAAGAATTTTAAAGACAGATTTATTTATTGATTTCAAAAATATATTTTACAGTTCCAAAACTACTAGGAAAACGATATCGTTTCCATATAATATATCTTGAAAATCAGAGATCATGTTAAATTTTTTTGTTTTATATTACACATAATCATGACGTTTTTTTTTTTTGTTTATTCCAATAATGTATTTCCAGTGGATGGCAAGAAAATACACAAAATTCCACTCACTATAAAATTTATTTGAAAAAACAAAAAATTAAATTTAAATATAGAAATTTTTGTTAAAAGTTTAAATTTACCAAAAAGAAAGCCACTAAACAATATTATTGGAATCACACAATGCAAATCAATTAAAAGTCCGAAAATTAAATTTCCCATTAAGGCACCAATTCGTCCAAATGTCATTGACAATGCTGCTGCCATTACCCTTTTCAATTAGACAAAAAAAAAGGTTAATTTTGAATATATATAAAATTTTTTTGAAGAGGTTTACCTTAAATTTGTTGGAAATAAATCAACCATCACACAATAAACTGTACTTATTGCCAGAGATGTAAAAGCTTCAAATATACATGATAGTATTAAATTTTGCATTTTAGTTTTTACAAAATAAAGTGCAATTGTAACACTTCCCCCTGCAATTAAACTGAAAACTTGAGAGAGAAAAAAATCGATATTTATATAGGTACATATATATTTAAAAAAAAAATCATTTTTATACCAAGGAAGAATTTCGCTCCTAATCTACGTATGCATAATAATAACCAAATACTTGTTGGGACACATGCAAGTCCAACATAAATTGTATGAATGAATACATCGTTTTCTATTTCACAAGATTCTCCATTGGATTGGCTTTTATATAGAAAAAAGATTTTAAATTACTTAAAGCAACAAAGCAACAAAATCATTGTTTAATCTTTACTTGTTTGATGTTGAAACAATTGATGAAACTTCACATAAAGAGCTTTGTTTATCGGCACCATATATTTCTTCATATAAATCGAAACGATGAAATAATTCTGGAAACCATACCATAAGCGTGTAGTAGCTGAAAAAAATTTGAAATTATAAAAAAAAAGTGATAGACATCATACTGTAGTAGCAAAAAACATTGAAATAGAAATCTATTTCAATGTTTTTTGGTAGTAGCTAAGAATAGAAAAAACGACATTCGACTCGACGGAATCGAACCACAGTCCTCTGTCTTGCCGGGCGCCACCGAATGTCATGCCGTTTACTATTCTTAGTTACCACTTAAACATTGATATTCAAATATCCTACAATACACAGTCCAATAAGTCGTAGTACAAATTGTTTGGTCGATTTGGCTTGTCCTTGTAAAACAAAACTAGACTTCGAAAAAAGTGAGAATAAGAAGCTTGGAAACAATTTGAAGAACATAAATCAGTGAGGGCAGACTCTTTTAGATACAAAAAACCTTTTACGGATTATAGAGCTGTATATCATAAGCCAAGTCGTACAATTTTTGGACAAGATCCTTGACTTACCTTGACGTTGAACCAAATTGTATAGCACATGTTAGAAGTGTATTTTTTAAATGTGGGTGTTTACATAATGTTTTTGTTTGTAGCCAAATTTCATTTAACAGAAATTTTAATTCTTTTGGTTTTATCATACTTAATTGACGTAATGTTTTTGATTCATAAATTCTAGATGTTTTACTTTCTCTTAATGATGTTACCTGAAAATTTGAAAAAAAAATTATAGAATTCAGTTAAAAAAAAATTTAATTTATGCGATTTTTTGTTCTTTTTTTTTTTTATCTTACTGAGTACATAGAACGATCATTTCCTGTATTCCATTCATATATAAGTTTTAATATTTCCAATGCACCTTGAGGGTCACCAATTTCTGCTAAAAATTTTGGACTTTCAGGGAACATAAGTAAACAAAGTGAAAGTATAAAACTGAAAGTTAGATAAATAACGTAAGAAGTTATACATTGAACTTGAAGTGATTTGAAATTAAAAAATTTAACCTTGGTAGAGAACAGACGGCAACAAATAAATTCCAACTGTGAAATATAAATCCATTGGGGCCAGTTACTCCAATATCTCTTGGTATTATTGCCCAAGCGATCACTGAAATAAAAGAAGAAGCATAATGGTACTTTTCTCGAGAACAAATAGTTTTCTTTTTTTTTTAGTTTCGTAATTTTACTTACTTGGCAATAAAATAATTCCGATTGTCCAAAATAATTCCATCCAACAAAGAACTTTTTCTCGATATTTTGTTGGTTGAAATTCACCCAAATATGGAAAACAAATACTCATTGCACCGGCAATACTATTAATTTTTTTAAAGAAATGATATTATAGGGACTTTATTTCAATTTTTGCTTTTTTTCATACTTACGCAAATCCATTAAAAAAACGAAGTACTAAGAAAAATATATATTGCGATGATATAGATGATATTAAACCGGATGTTCCATCAAGTACTAATGATGCAATTAAAACAATTTTACGACCTTTTGTATCCGCTAGACAACCCCAAAAATATGAACCTATTAACATTCCTAACATTGGTGATGCTGTTAGCCAACCTTTATGTTCTGATGTCATATGAAAATCGCATGTTGCAGCTGGTAAAACAAATGACAATATTGTAACACCCATTGCCGTATTTAAATAAATAAAACCATTTACAAATAATAACATAAAATTAAATTTTCCAAAACCACATTCTGTTAATGCTAAATCATATTGTTGAGCATTAGATTCCAAAAAATCAAGAACTTGAAAAAAGAATGAGGAACAACAAACAAAATTAAATAACATTTTTTTAAAAATTCGAATCGATATTTTCTTACCCATTTTATTTGAATTTTTGTTTTTCTATTTCACCAATTAAAAAATAATTCAAACTTTCAAGATGTTTTGTTTTAGCGGACAATTTTATTTTTTGGTTTCATTTTTACGATAATTCATATCTTAAGGTTCAAACATTCAGAAAAAGTGACTATTTGACACAATAATAATTGACAGTAAAAAACCAGGTAAATAAAATTATCAAAATACTCGTATATTACGCAAGTTTCATTTGTCCTCTTATTTGAAGCTTTATTAAAAAATCTTCAATATCAAAAAATCTTTGGCTCTAACACCCATATTCACCAACAGGTAATAAGTTCATAATAAACTTATGACGGTCATAACTTATCACTTGAAATCGGTATTCACCGAAAAGCTTTTTTCGGCATGATTTTAATAATCTTCGAAGAACTATCAAATAAATCCAAATAAAACTCACTTTTTCCATGTTCATATTTTGTCCCAATTCTATATTTCAATTATATATTTTTATTATATTATATTTCTATTTAATAATATATATATGGGTGGTCATAACCTGGTCATAACTTGATTATGGCGGTCATAAACTAGGATGGTGAATAGAGTTATAACTGTCATAAGTTATGACGGTGAATATGGCCGTAAAAATAAGAGGATTAGGCCTTTCAGGTCCCTTTTGCCAAGAAGACCAGATACCAGTGTATCGTGTTAACCTCAAAAGTATTCTTGGAAATTTGTATGAACGGACCATTTTTTTTTTAGTTTTTGATCAAAAACAATTCATAACAAAATAATCAAAAGTTATTGGGAAGAGCTTTGTTCGTTGAAGATTCCAGAAAATTGCAATATGGTTTTGAATTTACTACTGAAGAGCTTACTCTTCATTCTGTGGAAAGCGGCGAAGACATTTAAGGTCATAAAAGATATGAGAGATATTATATATACCGCTATAGTATATGGCGGGCAGTGGACAAAGCGGTAGAGTTTTGGCTTCTGATGCTAAAGGTCTCGAGTTCGAATCTACCTAAGTTCACTCAGCTTTTAATTGAGGACCAATTTACTTTGAGTTGGGTATAAGTGCTCGGTACTAAAATAGTTCAAACGGCACGGTTTGTGCTATTTGGTTCTTAGGAAGTAATCCAAACAACCGCCACGTTAACCAACCTTGGGGATTTCGGGCACTGGTTAATTTCAATAAATTCAATTCTCGCTGGTTTTGAACCTTCGAGATCTTCTATTTCGAAAAAAAGAATCATGTTAATCTAATGTTAGTTTTAAAAAATTTAACACACAAATTTAATACACTAACAACGCCACCTAGTACGATAAATTTCTGCGACTTGATAGAGAAAATTATAAATCACAGCACCGGCGCCAATATGTTAAAATAAAAGCAAAAACAATGAGAAACCATAAATGGATAAAAGGTAACTCATGAACTTACTTAACTGTACTATGTGTTCACCTGATCTTCATCTTTTCATGACCTTCCTTTAGGATGATTTGATCGTAAGATTCTGAAAATAAGGAAAACAATTCAGTTTCCATTTTTATTTGGAATTAGCAATCGACTAAAATATTCTTCTGTTAAAATACAATAAAATTTCTTGGGTACCTTATGACGGTAAAATTAATCAAAATATATAAATATATCGTCGGTTTGCAAGAAAAGTGGCACAATTCAAAAACGTGAATTTTCGAGGATGCAAAAGAAAAAGAGGCATTGTATCTGGTTAAACAGTCTAATATTTTTTAGGTTAACATTATACTCTTTTAATAACATAAGTTGTTAAATTGAACACAATATATTATAAATTATTATACAATATTGAACTGAAACATTATTTCAAAATTCCTTTGTGAAAAATTTCGATTTTGAGTTGTGCCACTTTTCTTGCAAACCGACGATATGTATTAAATAATTTATAATCCCTGTCAAAAGTAATTAAGTGATTTAAAAGTATAATCAACAATGCATAAGTGCACTAATATATGAAATTGCCCCAAAAAAGCATCTAGAATATCTAAACGTATTTGCATGTAGAAATTCTTGTTAATCGATTTTTGTTTTTTTAAGATATGGCTAACAAGGTCGAATCAATGGGATGCAATAGAAAAAAAAACAATTAACTTACTAGAAGACTTTGCACAAAATATGGTTCATAAATTAAATATGCAAAAAAACAGCAATACATAATTTGCAAAACACCTAAAATAGTTGATATCGATTGTACTACATTTTCAAAAGATATACATTTCTACAATCTACATGCTTTGGTAGATAAATTTATTGTCACGAACAGTAATAATTTAAAGGTGTTTTGTTTATCTCTTCTACTCAGAATGTAATCAACTATTTTTGTTAATTGAATGAAATTAAAATAAGAACAATTTTCTATTGATTTCAACTTTTACAAAATATACAGCAAGCATTTAAAATTTTTTCAATAACCTTGAATTAAAGATACATGTACTTTTGTACACTTTCTCAAAATTAAATTAAAATTCTTTGAAAGTAAAATTTATTTATAACTTAAAAGTTACTGACTGGCTGAAGTGAAAACATATATTTTCTTTATTGTTTTTCTTCTTCCTGTTTTCTATTAATTGTTTCAGATATTTTTAATTGTTGTACAAAAGTATTTGGCTCTTGTCGGACATCATGTGCAAATGTAAGTACAAAAGTAAATTTGTAATTTTTCCTTTGATATTTTCTTTTTCTTGTTTTTTTATGAAGTAAGTTTTTTTTTATTTTTATTTATGTATCTTTTTAGTTATCTTTAGTTCAATTGGCATCTGTTGATTTAAATTCACGTGCCAACATACTTGAAAATGTAAAAGAATTTTGCCCATCAATCAGTGCAAATTGAATTTTGGAATTGCATGAATCAAACTTTGCAAGGTATTGTTTTTTGTTATTATTTTTTTTTTGCAAAATAGTTTTTATAAATTTTTTTCTTCTTTTCTTAGCTATCTTACAAGGATCACAATGCAATGCAATGGTCTGGAAGAAAATGTTGTTTTATTGCTGTGTCACGAAAATGTCAAAATGTATGTGCAACTTCATCATCTCAAGATGAATCAACATTTGGATGTCGAAAAAATGATGACCAACTTTTTTTTATTCACTTGTTTTCATAAACAAGAAATCGCTGATGAATGTTGCGGAAATGCCAGAACTTCTGAATGTTTTCAGGTATTTTTATTATTACATATATACTTTTTATTCACTTACTAACCCTTGACTAAATTCCTTTGTGGGTAAGGTAAGAGTGATGTTCGTGACGTAATTGTAAATTTGGGGAGAGTTTTAGGGTAGTAAACGTGAACGGATTTACATGGGGTTTTCGGATTTGGAATGAGTGAATAGAAGGCTTTCTGTCTAGAATTGATATTTTTCTTGAAAATAATTAAATATGATGGAATATTCGAAAAATATGAATTTAAAGAACGGAGAAAGTTACTGAGAAACTACCGAAACGTCCTTGAACAACTCTTTACTCGTATATCATCGTAGTTACAGAGGCTTTATGATCAATTTTTAATTTTGTATTTTACAGTGCATTTTATTTATAAAAAGTATTCGTTTTAAAAGTTTTTTTTAAATATTCAAGCTTATTTAAGTTTATAAAAAAATTTACAATTTTTATGTACAGCATTTTTTTTTTCTTTTTTTTTTTTGAAATTTTAATTGAAGGCTTGTATAGATATTTTCGAACAAGGAACAAATCCTTTTAAAGAGTACAAAAAACACTTTGATGATGTATGTGATGTAAGAAATACAAGAGTTTTACAATGTGTTTATGATTTTTTTGATTTCACTCCAATGGAAAGTTCTAAACAATGTAATTTCTGATGATTTAGATTTTTTATTCGTTTTTGTTCTTTAAATGAAAATTTTAATTTAAAAAAAAAAACATTTAATTTGAAATAGATTTACCTTGCTGTGATAATTCATTTAATGAACAATGCCGATCAAAATGTAAACAAGTTCTATCAGCTAGAGAGACTATTCAAGAAGTAGCGTTGTTACTTTTAACATGTTTAGTTCGTGATCTTTGTTATGATATAGTGAAATAGCAAAAACCAAGTATTCACACTGAAATTGTCATTCCCCTGTTTTTTTCTTTTTTTATTTCTGATAACGTTTTTCATTATGATCACGGCATACACATTACAAGGCAATGTAAAGAAATTTTTTCATTTGTTTTGTGACGTCACTCAGGTCGTCTTTGCATATAAATTTTTTTTTTTTTTTTTAATTTTATTCATTTGTTTCATATAAAACGACCAGAATGACGTCACAATGCTAACGGTCACTACGATACTTACATTGCCTTGTTATGTGTATGCCGTGATTATGATTGGATGTCATTTTTTATTTACCGTTATGCAGAAGTAATTTTACTAGTCTTCTTTATACTATGCTCCGGGTATAACAAAAACCTATACAATAATGAAATATCATGTAGGTATACTGGGGAAATCGAATAAAATTGTGTGCAGTTTTAAATAATATCTCTTTTGGACATATGGAAATTTGTGACGTCATTTTTGGGGAAATGATTTAATTGCTTTTTAAGCAATTCTATTGGTAATTTTTGTTGCGGTACCGTTATGCGAGAGTGCATTCGCTTTATTAGATCTTAAAACATCATGTTCAAGGATGAATATGATAAAAAATTTTCGTGAAAATGGTTGCGATTATGCATCAATATTAAGTATTAAAGTATTCTATGAACTTACCGAAAAAAATTTAACAGCTATTTTAAGTGTTTGTATTCCTAATTTAAAATTACATACATATTAAGTATTTTATATCATATATTTTAAAAAAACACACACACACACAAAATTTCAATAGATATCAAATCCATCATCAATAATAGTTCATCATCAAACAGAAAATAAACTCTATGAAAAAATGATTATTGATTTAATCAAGAGAATGTTCAATGTGGAAATAGATATTGAATCGGAAGAATTTCAAGAATCAATTGACTTTGAAAAAAAACATATCAAATGTAAAAAAAAAGAATTATACTCTTCTTCCTTTTTATCTTTTTCTTACTCGTACATAATTATTTATTTATTTTTTATTTTTTAAAAAAGGCAATAACTCCGATTGTAGAAATAAGATCCAATGTGGGAATATTTCTTTTTAATAATTTAATAACAAATCAAAAATGAATAAATCCCAATTAATTTGGATAGAAAATTTTAATTCAATAAAATCGATTGAAGAACTTTTGAAAAAAACACCAAAAAGAACAATTACAAATTATATGTTCAATAAAATGATTATTAATACAATTACAATACATATTTGGTCTAACACATCAAAATAAGTATGCATATTTTTTATTTCTTCAGTAAGAATTTATATTTTTGTTATTCTCATAATTAATAATTTTTTTTTTTTCAAATATTTTATTCTATTCATTTCAGTGTCAAGTTGTCTTTATAATTGCTTATATGAAATTTAAAAAAGGCTCATCAAAAAGAAAAATTGCATTAAATTTACTTGAAAATGTCATTAGAGAACATGAAAATTCAATTTTAAATGCAACTTGGATATATTCACATAAAGAATTAATTGTTGAAGATGATTTTAATAATTATTATCCGAATTTTCATATTTATAAAAATAAACTATTTCAATCGACTCTCAGTATATTCAAAACAAAAGCTGATTTTAATTTTATTGAATTAAAACAAGTTACAGATAATACTTTATTTAATAATGTTAAATTAAGTGTTGGAGTTTGTATGCATCCCATTAATTATATACAGCTGTGTGCAACTAATTATAGCAACGACCACTTGAAAAAATTTAAAATAGTCGAAATCAGTCGAAACTTATTGTTTGGATTCAATTTTTTTTCTGAGGACGCCATATATATATGTATATATGTATATACAGTCGGGATCAAAATTGAGAGGACATTTGGATTTTATCAATTCAAAACAATTATTGTTTTAAATTACTAACGGTTAATGAATTTAATTATAGTTGATCATAAATATTGGTCAATCTTTGTATTTTTATTTTCCATATTTAATATTTATAATAAAAACTTTTTTTTTTAAAATCAGAATTTCTTTTCTAAAACCTTATTTTAAACAAGTGTCCTCTCAATATTGATCCCGACTGTATATATGTAAGTTTTGAGATACAGAAAAACTACTAATGATTTTGAAAAACAAACTTTATTGATGTTCAAAATATTCCCTTCCAACATCAAAGCACTTCTGCATTCTAATTTTCCACAAGTGGGGTGCCTCTAGTCAGTCGCTCTTTAGAACGTCTAAACGTTCTGACTTTTGAAAATCAGTAAGATTAAGATAATGTGGTACCCATCTCATTACAACCTTCTTTTAAATGAAGGTGTTTTTGTAAGATAGTATGTACCGTTGCGGATCCTACGCCGAGTGTTTCCTCTATCATTTGGTCTGTGCATCGCGGATCTTCTTCAATTAGTCTCTGAACTTTTGCAATGTTTTCAGGGGTGACGCTTGAACACGGTCTTCCCGGACGTGCTTCATCACTCAATGAACTACGGCCTCTTTTGAATTCGGCATACCATCTAAACACACTCGCCCTGGATGGAGCTTCTTCGCCAAATGCTTGTCGCAGTCGTGCGATGCACTCATGCTCACTTAAACCGACTTTAAAATCATAATAAATCATAGCACGGTAATGCTAACGTGACAATTCCATTGTTCACTTTGAATAATTATTTATAACTGTACTTGTAACAAGTTAAAACAAGAACTGAATACAAAACACATGTTACCAAAGATTAACATTCCTATTTATGCATGATAGCCAATTGTAAGTATTGCTGATATTCTGTATCTCAAAACTTATAGAGTGACCTACGTATTCCTTTTCCCATCTGATCCCATAATATTTATTTTGGTTTCATCACTCCAAAGCATAAATTTCCACAGATTTTCCGTTTAGTTCCGCTGGGTTTACTGGAACCGTTTTATTTTTTTTTCGACTTTTCATGGAAACCAATGGTATTTTTCTTGCTATTGTACAATTAAGATGGTTTTAAGCCAAATGACATCTAGTTGTACTTGCTTAGATAGATTCTGATAGATTTAATCCACTGAAAAGCTCGTTTTGAATATAAGCAGGGCTTTGGTCTTTCAATGATTTCCTTACTATTAATTTACCCATTTGTGGTAATTGTTTTCCGTGGCTTGTTTTTTCTTTCGACTTTTTCGCAAGTTTTATTCTCATTAAAGTACCTTACAGCAATTAATGTATTTTTTTTTAAATTTCATGGGTCCTAGCTATTTTGTCTTGCTTATACCATTATTCCTCATATGAATTATGAATTTTCTCATTCTTGGTTCACAGCTTTAATTTTTACCCACTTTTTTCAACTTTTTGTTAATTCTAGATCAAAATCAATTAACTAACTATGTTCTACTCAACGTTAAAATCTGTTATATATGGCCGAAAAGTGTCATACTTGATTAAACAAAATCGTTGCTAATTAGCTGCACAAAGCAAAATAAGAACCCTGAGGGATTTTCTAAGTACCTACACCCCTTAAAATTAGGCAACTGGGATTTTATTATAGGAGTTTTCCTTGATAACAAACTAACAATTCTTCGTACCAAATCTCAAAAGGTCCTTGCTAATTAGTTTGACACAGCTGTATATGTAAGTAAATACATACATATATGTATGTATGTATTTGAAGATAATTTTAGAAATTTAAAAGGTCAAAAGGCCGCCAACGAGTGTTGTGTCATGTTTGTTCAATTTGTTACCATGTACATATACATACTATATACATGTATTTGGTAACTTTTTATCAAAATGAAGACTCAAATATAATATTTTCGATGTTCTAAGTCTACAGTAAAATTTTAAGATTCAAGATTAAATTTTAATCCATTCAGAATTCAATTTGAATCCATAACAGAATAAATTAATAACATTCCAGGATTGAAATTTAATACAATTTTTTTTTTCTAAATATATTTTTTATCAGTTCTAGGAGAATTTGTTTTAATTTTTATCCTATTTTATTTTGTTTTTCCTTACAATTACAGTTAAATTTTTTTTTCCAATAAAGATTGATGGAAAATATACTAATAATAATCTCGTCGATGTATTTTATAATAAATTAAAATCAATTCTTTAAAGATTTTATGTATGTTTATTTATGTCACATTCATTTACTTTTATATTCTTTTTAAATTTTATTTTTTAAATCCATATATCCAAACTTTTACGCACCTGTATTTTACTGCGCATTTTTTTTTTACTTTGGTTATCCTTCTGCATACGTTTTTTTCTCTTTAAATGCTAATCTTAAAGCTAAGAGTACAAGTACATTTACCTATGTATGTATCATTAAATAAAAATTAATAAATTTTATAATGTATCGCAAATTAAAAATGATTTCTATTTTATAAATCACTTACATGCTACTTTTCAATCGTATTTCATTTTTTTTTTTCAGAAGTTAAACTACATCTAAGTACATACATACATATAATTATTATAATTTTTACTTTTTTTTGTTGATTTTTTTTCTTTTTTTTTTTTTTAAACTTTATTCATGATATAGATACACTAATATTATCATTATCTACTTGTATGAGAATTTTCTTTTTCTTTTTTTGTATATTTTTTACAATAATGATTTGTTGTGCATGATTAATGATTGGAAATTAATTTGATGATGCTACAGAGTAGATAGAAATGATAGGGGAGGTAAGTGAAAAAATTGTTCAGTCAGTTAATTGAAATAAATGTTTTTTCAATTTGAAATCTTTTTTTGATCATCCTGTTAAACAAAACAAATTGTTTATTCATAGTAAGTAACGCTTGACAGATACAAATAAAAATGTTTAGATTCAATTTTAAGTTTCAACAAGTGAAAATAAGTTGAAATACAAGTAGGTATTTAGCTCTGTATTAGGGGAGAAGCGTATATTTTTTGTTTTCTTATTTTCATTCAGAATTCAAAAGAAATGTAGAATTTTGTATGTACTGATATGATCAGAGAGGTATTTACATACATTTTTGCATGGATATTAAAAGCTTTTGCAAATTACACTTTTTTTTAAAAATACATATTTAAAATTCTAGATTTTTGTTTTTAGTTTCTATGTTTTTAATTTTAAGCTTATTTATTCTGTGCGATTTTATATTAAATTTCCATCTAAGTTATTAAATATGATACATTGAGATTTGTATTTCTACTTGGAATTTTCGGATTTGTGGAAAAGCGTCGAAAATCACTTCATGTAAGAAAAAATTAAAATCATGAGAATGTTTTTTTTATTTTTAAAAATAAAATGAATGCTGTATACAAAAATCTAAATAAAAATCACCTTAAAGATTCTGCTTAATTTTTTCTTGTCTGCAAAATACTTATTTAAAGTGATTTTGGATATTCAATCTATTATTTCAATTGGTTTTTTTTTTGTCATTCATTTTGTGCATTTTTTTCTATTTTTAATATTATTTACTTCTTTTTAATTTATTTAAAATAATAATTTAATTTTATCACTCGTTCAATTAAAAATGCTATATGAATCCACTCAACTATATTATTTTTTAAAATAATTTAATAATGATATATGTATGTTTTTTATATCGATACGTAATTTCTTATATTCTAAATGGCCGGTACTGTACACAAATGCACTTTCCTATTACTACTCATAATGAATGAAGTTATACTTAATTAATCAAAAAATATACAAATTATCGTAAAGCAGAAAAAAAATGTTTAGTCCGTGTGCCAAATTCAACCTTTCATTTTTAAATTTGATTATTTTTCAATACTTTGCATCTAATACTTTACAATATTATCTTAATCACATGAAAAGCTTTCGAAAAGACTAGTTTTTTTATTTTATTTATCATACTAATTTTTTCCTAATACGTTTTTATCATAATAGCTTTTTTGAAAAGACTAATTTGGCACACAAGCTTTATTTACAAAATTAGAATTGAATTATGTATGTTGAAATTCAACAACTATTTTCATTTAAGTTTGAAGAATTAATTATAAACACAGTTTCGAATGATTATTTAAGCCAGTATTTTCATTAAAATCGAAAACGATCAACTATTTTTTCATATAGAAAATCTTTAAATACATTTCGACATTTCTAAATACAATTTCACAAATAATTTTGTCAATTTCACCACTTTTCAAAACAATTTCACCAATGTGAAATTCTACTTTACGATAATTTGAAAATTTCATGATTTCCTTTTTTTGATATTAAAAATTATAATTACATATTTGTTTTTCACACACTAAATTTTTTTATTAATCAGTTTTTTTATAAAAAAAAAAAAGACATAAAAGTTTTCCACATTAATAGTACTTTTTCCAAAATCATTCAGTTACGTCATTACCCCAAAAAATATTTTTAAAAAAATATTACCTACTTAAGAACCTACTACAAGTTTTTATCTTCCAACACAATTCAGAAAAAATTATATCAATGATTTTTTTTTTTATGGAAAAATTTTATGCATAATTTTATTTTTTTTTTCCTCCATTTTTTGTCAAATTTATTTCATTAATTTTTTTTTATTTATTTACATCAGAATCATCTAAAATACTAAAACAAAGAACCTTGTTCTATAGAAATATTTAAATTTTTCCTAAGACAAAAATACTTTAAGGCACTTTTTATAAGTATCATTTGAAAAATAAATGATACACAAAATGAATTACATTTACAAATTAAATTTATGATTTTTTTTTTTTCATTTCATTATTTTTTGTTTTTTGTTTTGTTTTTGTAATTGAATAAAACTAATTCTACTATATTTTATCGGTTCAATGTAAATAAATAAATGAAATTAGCGAAATAAAAAATAATAATATAAATTTAATATTTTTAAATGTTGATAAATGTTGACCATTCGATGTTGTTCCACTTTTGTGTTCCATATCAGTATCAAAATGTACATCATGATCCTTTGTATAAAATTGATGTATATCACTTATCTATAGAATTGAGAAAGAATGTGATTAATAAATTTAAAAACTGTGAGAAATTTTCAACTTTCAAAAATTTCTAATTATTTTTTTTCGAATTTAAGAATTGATATCGCTTACCTCATTCCAACCATATCGATTTTTTGCTTGAATTATTGCTTCATAAACAGCATTACTTTCTAATTTTCGAATTACGTATGACATTATATAATGACTGGCATCAAAGCGTATCGGTGTTGGTGCAATCGTGAAATCATGCCATTTACCAGGATGTTGGTAAGATTCATTCATCTGCAAAAAAAAAAAATTGATAATTTAGCTAGATTTTTAAATTTAGTAAATTCTACAGAAAAACTATCCAATATTTTTTGTTTAGAGGCTAATTTCGAAAAATTGCGGTTTGTGTCAATAATATAAAAGGTTCAAATTTTTACTAAATTCCGATAATTCATTGTACCTAAAAGTTTCGCTTTTCTTTGTTATCTTACCATTAATCTTCTGTATAATAATTTAATTTCCTCTAACGGTGGTATAGATTCAATTATCCATGTTAAATTGTAATGATCTAATGCTCCACTCATGGCTGGTGATATAAATTCAGCTGGTCCTGGCCTACCAGATACTTCAATATATTTTTTTGTTCTTCCTAATGCATTATCTGCAACACAGCTATAATTTCCAAAATCTGAATGTTGAAAATTTCTTATTATTAAACTATAACGATCATCTCTTGAATGCATTGATCTACGATCTGTTGGATCTAATAAAAATGAATTTTGATACCACAGCATCTAAAAGTAAAGGGAAAAATGTTTTATTTTTAAATCTTCTATACCTTTTCGGAATTGGTCTAATGGTTGATCTTTTTTTTTATGGAGATAAATTTTGATATTTACCTCAGAATTAACATCTCCATGTACAATGCATACGAGTTCTATGTCATATCCTTCACTGGCATGAACCCAAGATTTTTCAACAGTTATCTCTGGTGGAGCTACAAAATATTAAATTTTTTTTAAATTTTGCACCATTTTGTAAAGTTTATAGTTTTTACTTACATAAAATAGTCAATTGAATATCCATTGATACTCTCTCTTTAACGCCGTTATCAGCTGAACATTGATATATTCCAGCATGATGCCGATCGACATTGTCTAAGATTAAAGTTGAACTATCGGATAGATGTGTTGGTCCAGAAAATACATCTTTTTTATACCAGTAAATTGTTGGAACAGGATTACCAGAAGCTTTACATTCTAATGTTACTGTACTACCTTTTCTTGCTGTAACTTGTCCATTGTGTGGAAGTGCTCTTAATGTTGGTGGAACTAAAATAAATGTAAATATGTTTTTGATATTTCATTTCTCAAAAAGGTATGTAATAATACCCAATATTTCAACAGTATGAACTTGATCTCTTGTTTCCTGATCACCAATCTGGCATATATAATCACCGGCATCTTGAGTTTTTACATTACTTATTTGTAAATTATAATCTCCTACAATTTTAAAACGTGAATCTCTTGTGATTTTTAAATGTCCTGCTGTTAATACTGATGTCCCTTTTCTCCATAACAATACAAATGATCCCAAATTTTGAACTTTACATGGTAATTCTATTGTTTCACCAATTATTGCTTTATATAAATGTCCTCTTGATACAAATTTTGGTGTTGCTATTTGTTCTGTGTTATCTGTTGAATCAAATTGTTCACATTTTCCTAGAAATTAAAATGAAAAAAAAAAAAGGAAATTCATTAAAAAACGAAAAGGATACTGTGAATTTAATTATATCATGAATAAAAATTCTTTTTGTTTTTGGTAACTCAAAAACAGTTAAATTTGAATAATTGGTTTTCGGGGGAAAAAAATATAAAAAATTTCTTAATGCTAAATTTTAAAAATAATTTAAAAAGGATAAAAGGAAATTTGTTACTTTCACACAAAAATCAATCACATTTAAAAAAAAAAAATTTCAGTTAAAATTATTTCAAAAAGTAGTGAAATTGAACAAAAAATTAAATTAAATTAAAAATCAATAGATTTTCTTTTTAAAAAGTATCCAATAATTTCCAAAAAAGTAAAAGGATATTCTTATGGGATTTAAGCATTTTTCGAAGTTTTTTCATTTTAAATTTTTTAGTTACAATTAAAAAACAATAAATTGATCTTATTGTTTTTTTTTTTTGATTAAGGATACACTTACCATGATACATGCTGGCTATAGTTAGCAGTGCTGTAAAAAGTTCAATACACATACGCTTTTGTTGCATCGTGTATGTTATTTTTTTATCACACCTTAGTGATTTACGTTGAATGTTGGTTTTTTACACAATACTGTAAAACAAAGGATAATGAAAAAGTTTATTTTTAGTTTTGATTAATTATTTGTAAATTTATTTATGAGTATGAAACCTCACGCGAATATCTACACAATTACAATTTTTTCTTCTGTTGAGTGTTGTTCTTCTGTACTTAGAGGTTTACATTCAATGTAAGCTTACCAGTAACATAAGTGGAGGATAAATAATATGGAATAAAAGTTATGGTTCAGGTTTCTAAGATAAGACGTAGAGGATGTCAAGAGTAACCTCTCATTCTTAAGCCTTTTATTGAGCAAACTTTTTTAAATGAAATCTCGATTTTTTCAAACTTAATAAACCTAAAATAAATCAAGTTGGAGACAGTCTCTTGAATCATTAAAAACAATCAAATTTAGAACTTGAAAAAAAAAAAAAAAAAAAAAAAAAGAAATCTTTCCCCGGCACTAACATGAGGTCATTTTTTAATGTCACCGATTATCAAAGTGTTAATTATAAAATACACTTCATACTTAAATAAAACGTATTATATCCTTTAAATAACTGTTATAGTATTATTTGATAAATTTCTCATATAATTTTCAATGTAAATTGAAAAAAGTCACGAACATTATCCCTCTTTTTCATATCCAGTATGTAATAACCATGCCAGTTTTGTGGGGGAATCTTTTGAACAGAAGAAAAAAAAACTGTTAATGCGAACTCTTCCACGAGAAAAAAAAACTTTAAAAGAAAGAAAACTAAAAACAAAAATAACAAAAAATCTATTAAACTCACGTTAAATTAATTGAAATTTCTTTTGTTCTTTGTTGTAAAATTCTATTTGTTGTTTGGTTTTTTAAGAGCTTATTGTTTTCAAT
Organism: Bombylius major; assembly: GCA_932526495.1. Classification (NCBI taxonomy): domain Eukaryota; kingdom Metazoa; phylum Arthropoda; class Insecta; order Diptera; family Bombyliidae; genus Bombylius; species Bombylius major. The sequence continues at coordinate 16,864,093 of OW052044.1, read as the reverse complement.
CATTTAGTAGTTTTTTTTTTCTATAGTTTTTAATTTTTGTTCTTGTGTGTGATATAAGATGTTGCTTCAAGTTTTTTTCTCTAAATTTTAAATTAAATTTCTCTTGTTGCGGTTTGAAAGCAAGAAAAAAAAAATTATGAAATACATAGCTAACAAGTTTGAAAAGTTTAGAACTAGACCGAAATTCATTAAAGCTTTTTTTTTTCTCTTTTTTTTCGAAAAATAAAATAATTAATTGCAATTCATGTAATCTGATGGCGATAATAAATTACCCTCTTCCTCTATACTTGCATTTATTTGAAGAGAAAATAAAAATCCCCACTTAAAAATCGAGTGGTTGTTCAAGTCCATTATATTGGAATGAAAAAAAAAAAAACTAAATGGTATTTTTTTTTATGTGACATTTAATTTTGATCAATTTTATAAGTTTCTTGAACCCACCATGTCTATACATACGTAGGTACATGAATATGTTAGCTTAACAGACACTACAAAAAAAAAAAAAATAATAATAATTTACTTTGTCATAAATTACTCCTACAATTTACTCTTTTTTTTTTTTAAATTAAAAATTCTAATTTATTGAAAGCTTTTGTTATGCAAAAAAAAAAGAAAAAGTATAGAAAAAAAAAAATGAAAATCCTTTATTATCTTAATTTTTTTTTCAGTTTTAATTTATTTGAAAATAGAAGAAGAAAGAAATACTTTTTTTTTTAAATTTAAAATCAAATGCAATATATGTACATACATATATCTCACATCACATCAAATGTCGGTTTGTATCCGTCAATCTTTATATTATATTTCAGACGTACTCTATGCGCAGATTCATTATTATTTTTTTTTTTATATTATTGTTGTTTTTTAAATGGCGAAATATAAGCTATATTACATGATAATTAGCCTAGCTAGAAAGCAATATATTCTATTGTTAAATTATTCTGTTTTTTTTTTCAATAATGTTATGCATGCATAACATTACATGATTTTAAATAAATAATAATACATAATTTATAAACCTATAAAAGTTCGTTATAAAAAAAAAATAATAAAAAACAAATTTTTCAAAGTAGAGGAAAAAATAACTTTTTAAAGCTTTGTGTATATGTGTGTATATAATGACCATAGGACTCCCTGATGTATGAAAAATAATTAGGATAATAAACAATCTAACGATATTGCATTAAATTAAATATGAATTTTATTTGCTAAAAAAAAAAATGAAATAAAACAAACAAAAAAAAAAACGAAAAGCTATTTTTAAATAGAAAAATTTATTCAATTTGAAATTATAATTTTTTATTACCGAAATGCATAACATTTGCTTTTTTTTTTTTTTTTTTAAATATTTAAATGACCTATTTTATTTTATTTTTTTCTTCTATGAATTCTTTTCTTTTTTGCCGACTTTTTTTTTTTTTTCATTTTCTCAATTTAATTTTAAAAATAACTTAAGGTGACAGTGATAAATAATTGCAACCTTTTCCACATTATAAAAATTATGGAAAGAAGGATATTAATAAATTTGAAGGTATTAGGTGGTATTAGAGGTAAAATGCTTTTATATCACCTGCCAACCCATTAAAAAAAATATAATAAGTAATAAGGACTTTTCTCTCTTGTTATATAGTGTATATTTTGAATAAATGTATAAAAGTATGTAATTATTTTGGTTGATGTATTTATGTAATTTTTAAAATTTTGAAATTATAAAAGTTTGCATTTTTTTCTTACTTTTGGTTTTTACCGTTATTAAAGTAATAAATTAAACAATAAATTAAAATTATTATTTATTTTGTGAGAGAAAAATAAAAAATAGGGAAAACAATCTGAATGTGTATCTATTGTATGTGTGTATGTATATCATAATTAAATATATTATTTGCTTATGAAAATAATACATTATTTGCAAAAAGTATTATTACCTTAATAAGATATTTTATTATAGTTGAAAAACTCACATATCTGTATTCACTTTGGTATTAGTGTTCTTAGTTTTTTGTTTTATAAATTTGTTGCTTGATATATAACACACACCTTTGGAGAAAAATTTTACTTTACTTTTTTTTTTTTTGTATGTATAATCGTATATCTTTTCTTTTAACAAAAAAAAGTGTTAAAAAAAGAAAGTCCTTTTCACTGGTAGTATGAGTGTTATAATTCTTTCTTTTCCTTTTTTTTTTTAAAATGAATTTTATTGTATTTTTTTTTAAAAGACTCCGAAATTTGAACTGAAATTTTCTTTTTTATTTTATCTTTGTTTTTTTTTTTTTATATGTTTTAGTTTAAGTAAAAAATATCTTTTCTATCACAAATTAAAAAGCCACAGACAAAAAAAAGGATTTTTTTTTTTTGATATTAGATTTGCAATTTATTTAAAAAAATACAAATGACAGAAATACTCTCTCTATATAACATTAACACGGTGGTTGAATCACGACGACTGCTCTATTCCTATTTTTGACCCAGATCGCGGAAGAAGAATTTTTCTTAATTTTATTCCAGTGAATATAATATACTGTTTTTTTTGTTGGTAAATGTTTTTTAATGCGCAAAATCCTTTTCTTATCATTACACATTTATTATCATAAATGTATGTATGTATATGTGTGTTTTTGTATGAGAACTTATAAAAACAGATAAGTATGGGTTCATATGTATACATATATATGAAAAAAAATTCCAGTTAGTTTGCAAGATATTTTAATGCTCTAAAGCAATAAAATAGCAGAAAAAAATGGTATAGAGAGAAGCTTTCGTTTAGATATTTCTGGAGTTTATAGCATGTAAATGGTGTTTCTTCCAGACATTATTAAATCCTTAAATGGTGTAGATAATAATCAAAGATAAAAACTTTACCTAGGAATGAACATGTTTTTTTTCGTCCCCCTTTTTTTTAAATATATTTTTTCATCAATTTTACTTATTGTGAATTTTAAAATAAATAAAAAAAGAGATTGAATTTTCAACTTCAAAAGTCTCAGAAAAAATTTGCTTTTTTTTCAAAAATGCCAATATCACCTGAATATCTGGAACAGGTGAAAATGAATTCTACCAACAATTTAATGATTTACTAATATTTATACAATTTTATTAGTCCTCAAAGCTTTCTTTCCGTTTTTTTTAAAGACTAATTGATTTTTTATATCCTTGTTGTTGTGAATTAATACTGAAAAATTCTTTATCTAACTTTTTTTTTCCTAATTGAGCATATAAGCAAAAAAATTCTCTTCATCCATAATTCCAAGCAATTTTTTTCCAGTTGTTATAAGTATATTGCTGAAGAACATAAAAAAGTCGGATGTATTTTTCACTTTTTTTTCTTGATTTTATTGGGAAGAAGGTGAAGCAATTTCGAAGCAGCACCTTGGTAATTTCAGAATTTTTTTTGAAAAAAAAAAAAAATAATCCTGTAATTTCCCAAATTCGTTTATCACATATTTTATAAAATTTTCTAGTATGAGAAAGCTAAAAAAATTCACCCAAGAATTTTCAAAATTATGAACACCCTATATTTATATTTAAACATTTTTCTTCTTCTATGATTTCCAGGTTATTTAAAGATTACATATAAAGTTGAAATCCGTTAAGTATTGGAAATATGCAAGCTTTAAGTTTAAGTTTTTAAAATCCATTTTGATAATCTGAGTAGATTTATTGTAAAGCTCTTTAAATGCAATGTAATTTTTAATTAATTTTTATATTGATCACATTTACAATTTATTTTTATGAATTATATTTTAATAAAATTTAAAGGGTAGTTTTTCGTTTTTTTATGCTGTAGATGTAGTGATAAAATTGAAATGTATTTCCTGAATTTCATTTTTTTTTTTGAGTTCACCGGCATGTAAATTATAAAGAGGGATTTTTCATTGTTAGCTTTTAGTTCTTCAATTAATTTAAAAGTCAAAAAAAGTATTACAGGGTGTTTCATTGAATAAAACCATTTGTAGCAAGATAGAGCAATACGCTTGATATCTTTTTAAATTGCTTTCAATTTAATTGTGAAAGTTTTTGTACTGTTTTGTTCTAATATCAAAAAAACTATTGAATTGTTGAGGGAATATTCGGGAAAATTTTTTTAAAAAAAACAAAAACAAGCCAATTTATAAGGGTTTTGGGCAATGCAAGTCTATATTGTCAATGAAATACGAGTACAAAAAATAAATACAAAGTTTGTTATTATCCAAAGTAATAATAAATATGGAGGTCTTAGGGTCAATTTTCGCCACAAATCACATTCATTTTATTTGGAAAAAAGACTTATTTCGTAGTATGAGCAAGTTCCATGCAGCCGAACACAATTGAATATCAAGATAAATAGTGTGATTTCTACTACACAATAAGATTTTCTACAACGAACTTGTGGTCAAGCTTGCTTAAACTGATCTTTGTTAATATGAAGCTGTAATTAATTAGAAAAACAAATAATTTTTTTTTATAAACAAATATTTAATTTTATAAGCTCGATATTTCACATCAATAAGCAAACTTTATTAAAAATACATACACCAAATTTTCTTCCTTTTTTTGTCTTTAATTTAAAAATTTCAAGTTTTATTTTTTTTTAACACACATAAAATTATTTTACGATACAAAAATATATACATAATTTCAAATACTTTTTTAATCACAAAATATCCTTAAAAAGCTTACTTACTTAATTATTTTTTACAACAACAAACTAATGTAATAAGATCACATTTTTTCTCATTATTTAAATTATTGTCGTTGTTGATGTTGCTGTTACAATTTTTAATACAATCATGATTTTGTATTGAAAAATTACCATTATTAGCATTTTCATAATGATTACCTTTCTTTTGTTTAACACGACGATTTTGAAACCATATTTTAACTTGTTTTTCAGATAATTTTAAACGATTTGCAATTTCAATTCTACGTAATCTTGATAAATACATGTTCTTTGAGAATTCTTTTTCTAATTCTAATAATTGTGTACTTGTGAATGCAGTACGTATACGTTTACTTGAATCTGAATAATCATGATTTATAGATGTTGGTGAATGTACAGAAATATCATCATTCGATGATGGTGATGATGATAATTTTAATTTTTTTGTTGGTGAAGAAAAATCATCAAAAACTGTTGTAAAATCATGATTTGATAAAATCGGTGTCATACAATTTTTATAATCATTGGATATTGATGAAATACTGTTTTTCCTTTTTGTATTTGTAATTTTTTCGTTTTCAATTGAATAAGATTCATTCCTTGGTGCTGCTGATAATGGTGGTGTGATTGATGATATTGTGTTGTATGAATGTGGTGAAGATTGTAAAAAATGCTGTTGCTGTTGTTGTTGTTGATGATATTTTTGTTGTTCTAAAAATTGTTCTTTTTGTATTCCAAGTGAAAATAAATAACTACCAACATAACATGCTGAATATGGTAAAATTGGATAATGTCCAATTTTGGCTCGTGATTCATGTAAATTATATTTTTTTTGAGAAAAATCACAATCACTAAGTATAGAATCAACTAAAAATGAACGTGACATATTTTTTACACTTTTTTTTTAATTAAAAAAATAATAAAATCAATTTAAAATAATTTTCAAAAAATAAAATAAACTAAGTATGAGGAATTAACTCGACACAAAGTTCTAAAATAACTAAAAAATTAGTAAAAGTGATCATGATTTTATACGATAGCACCCCACCTTTCTGGTTAGAATTAAATGAATCAACCCTCGAAACCTGCCAAAAAGAAAAACAGAACAAAACAAAGTTCATTTCATCCCCTAATTGCCGGCTATTTAGAATATAACTCCGCCTTTTAATATGCTCCTGTTTACTTTGAGTCCTTGTTATTTATTTATTTATTTATTTTTTCAAATTTTTTGAAATTGAACCTAAATTCTCTTTTGAAAGAGCGGCATACGACAATCGAACCCATGTAAAATCTATTGTATTCTATAAAAACTAGCATACGTGCATTACTTTTATTTTTCAATGAAAATCATCTACCTGAACAATCATTCAAGGATTGAAAAAAATGAAACAGTTTCTGTTAAAGAATGGAACGAATTATATATTATTTTCATCCCTGGTATCATAGCACATTTTGATTAACCAGAAGTACTTTTTGATTTGAAAAAAAATGGGGTATGTTCTCTAAATTTTATATTTATTTATTTATAATAAAAATATTTATGATTAAACACAAACACAAAATATATTTAAATTTTTTAATAGCTTAAATTTGAGTTGAATTAAATGAAAAAAAATCTCATGTTGTGTTTTTTGTTCTTTTTTCATGACATGAAAATGTATAAAATGTTGAATTGTGTTGAATCAAAATTATCCCACAAACTATTTTTCTTTTTATTTTGTGTTGTCATTAAATCGTAATTTTGCTTCATTTTTTTTTTAGGGTTGACAAGGAAAAGTTACTGTTTTTGAAATCATTTTTTTTTTAATTTGAAAATATTAGATGTCCTTATTCTAAAATGACATTCGTTGTTTAACATTTTTTTTTAAGTTAAGCATTTTCATCATGTTTATTTACATATTTATTTTTTCTTTCTGATATGTAAAATATTCAAATAACGATTTTAAGCAAATAACGAAAAAGGCAAATACTTTTCAATAAAATGTATGATGATTAAAAATTCCAGGATATTGAAAATAGCCTTAAAACACAAATATGTAATTTTACTGTACGATTAAATTTTTTTAATATAATTTTTTTTAGGAAGTAAGGAAAATCTACCAATTTTGAGACGAACCAATGTTTTCTGGGTTAAATTTCCTCCATCGGACAAATATCGGTTTTCAGACGAAAAATTAAAAACCGAAAAAACAAAATTTATTGTAGGTACTTGCGGGGGTGAACGAATAAAGTTAAGAAAAATTCTTGAAAAGCGCCTCGCCATTGGTAACTTTCCCCTATTTAATGAAAAATAAAATCTATTTTAAAATTCATAAATGCAAATATTATACTTTTTTTTTATTGTTTAATTTATTTTTTTGGCATTGGCATTGGCAAAGTCCATTCATAATTTAATTTCTTCGGTTTTATAATATGTGAAAAGGTTAAAGGGAACTTTTTAAAATGACTTAGCCACAGGTAGAAGCAATTAAATTTTACCATTTTCAATAGTACCATTTATTTTTATTATTATTATGTTTTTGTTGTTTCTTGTTTCAATGTTTGTATTTTATATTGAAAAAACAAAACACTTACTTTTTTTTTTTAATAAAAAGGACATATATATTAATTGATAAACTAGAATACAAGCATAAAAATAAATATTTAAATGGCAACAACAAATTTTCTTTTTTCTCTCGACATTTTCTTTACACTTATGTAGATAATCGATAGAAATATAGGTTCAATTGAATTACATTGCGGTTATATCGAATATACAGGTAATGTGTGTTTTTACTTTGTAGGTATGTACCTATGTACATATGTATATAATCAATTTATGGTTAAAATTGTTGACACAAGACTAATTGATGTTTTTTAAAAATATGTTTTTAGAAATTTCATTTACGTTGGGTAATTGGTTTTTACGTGAAAATTGAACTACAATACATTATGATTATATCATAAATAATATTATTTTATTTTATTTAATGACGTGTGTCCTACTAACAAGATACAAGGTGTATAGGAGAAAAATAATCCTATTGCATCTAATATGAATACAATAGCTCCTCACATTCATTCATGATTTCAAACGTTATTGGAATCAATTGAGAAATGAAAAAGAAATTTTGATATGAAAAGTTTTACCAAGTATTAAAGGATACTTTTAGCCTCTTTACTCTTTGGCTTTAGCTGATTAAAATCGATTTAATCGGACAGTAATTGTTTTTTCTCTAACCTATTTACGTTTATTTTTGAATATTGTAAAAGAAAATTACTTTCAAGGATATTTCGAATTTTAAATTTTGTAATATACTAGAAGCCAAAATAAATTTCTGCAAATCATTGGATAAATTTAAAGTTCAAACATTTTCACTTTTAAAAAATTCCTGTCAATAATATTTATTATGAATTTTCCATTTCTTTATATTTCATATTTATATCCTGTAATTTTAAGTTAAAAAAAAATACTAACGATATAAAAAATAATCCTATTCTATTTTAATTTAAAAATAATTTTTACTTTGACAACTTCTTTTTTTTTTTTTCAAGGAAAAATAAAGTCACTTGTCAGAAAAAGGGTTTTATTAAAATTATAAAAAAAAATAGAGACATTTTCCTGAAAGAAAAAATGACACTTTTATTTAAAAAAAAAAGGATTCATCAAAACTGATTACTTTCTTTTATATTATTTAAATTTTCTTTATTCAGTTGATTTTATAACGTATTTTCACTTTTTTCTCTTCCTTTCAATGTGTTTAGTTTTTCTTCTTCTTTTTATTTGTAGGATTCTATATCATTATGCCTTTAGTAAAATAGGTACGTTTATAATATTTGTATCTGTATATGTATATTCTTAAAAAAAAATAATAAAATAAAAAGTAGAAAGTTATGCAAAAGCTTTAAGTTTATTCGATTGAATTTTGCATTAATTGTCTGGGTTTATAAAACTACGCATACGCTGAACAAACATGTATGTATGTATACATATAAATTTGTTTTGTTTGTGTAAAAACAATATAAGAAATAAGAAAAAAAGACCTCTATATTCTTGATCAAAATGAAAAAAAGCAAACTTATTTCATTAGTATCAAAAGAACATATTTACAAGAACCTGTTGCAGAAATAAAGAACCACGAAAATCAAGGAAAAAAAAGAAGTGTGTTTTTTAAAATTATAGTGAAGAAAATGTGAACAAAAAATTAAAGTAATTATTAATTTTTTGTATTATTTTTGAAGTAAAAAATAATAGAATAATAATTTAAAGGATATTTCTTGTGCTACAATATTTTAATTATTTTAGTAATTTAAAATTTCTAAGAAGTAATCACAATGTGAGTATGTTCAAAACTTAATTGATTATCATAAATCATTTTTTTTTTCTTTCTTTCAATTTTCAATTAATCTTTTTTTTGTCATGTCTTTTTTCTTGTAAATACTATGAATGAAAATGTTTTTTTTTTATTTCCTTGAAATTATCCTTGTGATATATTAAGTGAAACTTTATGTAGAAGAAAAAGTAAAAAAAAATTAATGTAACGCAATAAATAATGGAATTTCTTTGTTAGTTTTTCAATAAAATTGAAATTATTGAGATAACTATAATATAATTTTCTTATAAAACAAAACTGAAAGAAATTGCGAAACATCAACACATATTCTGAGTATGTAAATTTAACTTCTTTTTTTTTGCCAAATTTTTAAACGCTCAGTAACAGAGATGTAGAATAAATTTAAAAAAATTCATACTTCCAAAATGTTTTTTCTTTTTTAAAATAAAACAGTAGCGTTTTTTTTTTCTTTTAGTAATACGAGTATTTTTAAAATGCTTTTGTGAGTCCTTAAAAATTTGAAAAAAAATCTCAATAAGCAGAACAAAATATTAAATATTTGATTCAAAATACAGTTTGTATGACACAAATTTAAAGCCTTTGTTTTTTTGTTGTTATTGGTTTTTACAACTTTTGCGCAATTTGACAATTATGTACATGTGTTACCTACGCCACTGACCTTCACGCGTCTTAAAAATATATCGTTTTTTTTTTTTGTGAGAACTTTAAGAATGTTAAAAAAAACAATTATGTATTCAAAAATTTAAAATATTCTTAATTATTCATGGTTCTAAAAAAACTGTCCAGGTGATAAGCCTGATAATTTTTATAAGTGAGGCAATTATTTCAGAAGGTGTTCAATATAGAAATTAATAATTTTTCCATGATAAAATGAAATTAAAACAAAAAATTTTATTTCAATCAAAAAAAAAAAAAAGAAATATATCTGTCACGAATGTGCCAAGAAAATATAATTTTAAAATGATTTATTCTTTTTTGATTGTTTTATTTTTTTGTTATATATATATATATGCTTGTTTATTGTGAAATTTCTTGGTAATCCTTTTTTAAATCTGTTACGATTTTTCCAATTATTTTAATTGATTTATTTTAATGTACATACATATGTATATACCATACAGTCGACAGTATTGTGTATTATAAATAGTTCCCTTGTGGATATAAATTTTTTAATTTATTTCAATTTATTTAAAATGTTATGCCATTTTTTTTGTATGTTAACGTCACCATGGTGAAATTGTGTGTGCAATATTGCATTTCACAATAAAAAATAAAATTGTTTTCGATAAATAATTAATCTTTCGAAAAAAAAGATAAAATTTAATCAATAATTTGTGATAAACTTTTTTTTACTTTTTAAATATAAAATTGCTGTCTTAAATTGGATTCCGTTGTATTTTCAGTTTTTCACATACAAGAAAAAAAAAGTAATAAAATTTCACTTCAAAATAAAATTAATTGTTGCTAAATAATTTTTTTGCAATTAATGAAGAATGATATTTTCTAATGATTTTCAAATATAATTCTTAATTGAAGAAAAATCTAAATGAAGTAGGTACATAAAATACACTTTTAATTAGGTTTCCTCGATATTAATGTCAGATGATAATTAAATCATGATATTATGCTATTTAGCGCACTTACGTAATTTTATCTCAATGCATTTAAGTATTAGTTTTATAATGATACCAGAGCTGCAACAATTTCACATATACACAGTCAAAATAGATTGACGTCAAGCAAGATTAAATAGAAGAAAAAATAAAAAAAAAAGTAAATAAATTAATTAATTAACTAATTATACGTATTTCTCGTTGTACACATAATTCATTCTTCATTTCTTTTAATTAGTTATCAGCTCATCATCAACAGTGAATTCTTTTATAGTTTTTTTTATTTTTTTTTTCGTTTTTCGACATGCTTTAAGGATCCTCACATCATTAGTAAGATTTTAAGGATTAGTAATTTCAAATTGGATAAATTGGATTATTGACTACTTTTTCTTTCTAATACGTCTTTATCTTCTTCTGAAATATAATCCGTAATGGTTTAAAATTTAATCTTTTGGAGTAATAAATTTCAAATTTTCTGGTCATAAACTACAAATTTCAATGTATCAAAATTTTACACGTGATTGAAAGGTTGATGCCATGCTATTAATTATTTTGAACGGATAAAAAGTTTAACGAAAAATAAAATTTTCAAAAGAAAATATTTTTAATATTTATCGAGATTAAATTTCAACACGTATTAAACACAAATACAAAAATAACGTGTGTCATGTCAGAATTCTTATTTACGGAAATTTTAAATCCTTACGTTTAATTTAGATATTTCTTGATAATTAAATATTTTCACTTAATTTTAATTGGGTGTTATTTTTATCATTTCAATTAGTATTTGTTTTTTTTCTACTTTTAAATTTTAACATGAAAAAAGTAATTTTCTTTTAGAATTATCATAATAAAAAATAATATTAATAACCATACTATAAGTTGGAGCTGTGTCATTTAAAAAATACTCGTAATATGTATACGAGTGTGTATAATTAAAAGTAAAAAAAATGAAGTGTATTGAAACATATAATTCAACTAATTACATACCTGCTACTTTGCATGTTAAAATTTTTATAGATTTTATATCATATTTTTTTATTGAATTAAAAAAAACTGTGGGTTGGGTATTTAGAATTGTCTTTGAATTTCATGATTAAAAATTTATCAAGGATGAAAAAATAAATAGAAAATTAGACTTCAAAATTCGACATTATTATTTCTATTTCGATTTCGATGAACTATTCAAAAAATTTTGGTTTTTGTTCTTTTCAAAGTGATAGTTTCGAATATCGATCAATTTCGAGTTACAGCAATTTATTGTCTTGCTCCAAATTGAACATCCTTATGAAGTTTGATTTTGAAGAAAGGCTCGTTTCAGACATTAAAGGTATTTGAGAACTTTTTTCAGATAAGTATAGAACCAGTAAATAGCTCGACGAATTTTTTTTTTTCAATCGAACACAAATAGAATAGACTTCTATTTGAAATAAACTCTTAAGAATCAGTGTAGACCCCTCTTTTGTTCTGCTGGAATTAATCTCTGCTGTAAGCTATGTGTGTGTAGTTCACAAAAAAAAAACGCATTACATGGTGAATAAATGTCCTCTCTATAGCACAAACAGTAAAATTATGTAAACTTTTAAATTCAAATGATTTCAAAATAGTTTTCTACTTCGAACAGACGAACTTCCCAAACGAAAAGTTTAAGTTGGCACACAATGTAAATATTGCACTCTATAAAATCGATTGAATGTGGGTGTTATTTAAATATTTTACGTCAGAAAGAAATTATAAATTCATTTTTTTTTACATTAAAATTTACTTTAATAAAACAGTTTACATTAAAGAATCTTTTGCACGTGTTAAGCAAATATTTATAATTTAAATTTACACAGAATGCAAAATATTTATTAAATTGAATTCCTTTAATTTTTTTTTTTTAAATTCACAGATATTTTTTTATGTACATTTTTTCTTCAAGTTCTTTAAAGGTGAATTCTTTTACGAAGTATTTTTGCGAAATGTACTTTTATTTTCTTTTATCCTTTTTCTTTTTTCAAATTTTTCATACATTTAAATTTTTCAATGAATACTTAAGAATATTTTTCAAGTGATTGTGTACAACATAAATTAACAAAACACAAATAAATTCTGAAAAAAGAAAAAAAAAGTGAACAAGGTGAACAATATAACAAATTTTCTTAAAGAAAAAAAAAAAAAAATAACAAATGATATTTATTGGACTAATATAAGGATTTTATTTTTTAAATGAATATCCTTATTTCAATAGTACCTAATAGTTATATTTATTGCATAATGAAAAAAGAAAAAAGAAAAAAGGAATAATTCTTTTTCTGCAACGTCATTACATTTTATATTGGACTATTGAAAAAACAGATACCGCATTTAATTCGATTCATTTCATTTGATTCATTCATAAAACTTAAGTGTGTTACCTGTAGGAGGTAAATTCTCTTTTTTTTTCTTCTTTGATTTTTACAAAAAGTCTAAAATTTGAAATACTTGAAATGTAAAAAAAAAAATGTGTAAATGGGAAGGACAATGCATAATTTTTTCCTCTCTCTTGAAAAAAGAACAATTTATAATGAATTCCTGCTGACTTTTTTGTTGATCCTTTTTTTTTCTTTCTTCATTTTTGATCAATGTCCTATTTTTTTGTATAAAATTTTCTCAATGAAAAAATTGAAGTTCTTTTAGTTACAAGGAGAAGAAAATAAAAAAAAAAGAATTTTAGTTTGATAATTATGTTCTTGTAAAGGTCAAGCATTTGAAATAAATTCTTTTTTTATTCGATGTTTACAAGAATGAATTATAAAGAAGGCAAAAAAAATGTGATATACATTTTTTTTTATTTTTGTGTTATACATCGTGTAACACTTGTTAAAGAATCATTTAAAACTGGTTAACGGCGGGAGTCCATCATTCATAAGTACGGTTATGGGAAAAGAAAATAACATCGGAGGAAAAAAAAAGGAACATTTGTTGATTGTTTTTTTTTTTTAAGGAATAACAATTGGCATACATATACATACATTCAAATTCATACAATTTTCAAGCTAGACAGATTGTCGTCAGAATAGTGAATTTTAATTAAAAAGTATAGAAGGAATTTGCGATGTTTCGTAGAAATTGGCATGTTTTACGACGTATACTTACGGAACGTGAAATTCAAAAATATTCTGAATAGTTTGAGTACTGCCTTATGAAAAATAAAACGCAATAAAAAAGTGCCTTTGGAATTTTATTGGGTGAAATGAAAAAAAAGGGGGCTTTAACACATGAACATGATCAGATGTCATATTTAATTTCATTTCCAAGTGTATTCAGCTTCAAAAGTTGCATGTAAGGCGTTCGGTACTGTACTAACAGAAGTTTTAAATTAATATCAACATTATGAGAGCTACGTCATACGAATAAGATCACTCAGGGCATACCTCTATCTATTTTGAAAAATTTGTCATAAAAAATCAGAAGTTGTTAATTTCCAGCCTTAAGTTCCTATAAGAAGTCTGAATCCTGTCATATATGAAAATTTGATCTATGCTAATAACTTGTGTGGTTCGCAATTTATGTAAAAGTTTTAGGTTTGGAAAAGCTTAACGGTTACTTAGCGTCGGATAAAACTTTATTTAGTCTTCAGAGCGATGAAGAAAAAGCAGAAAACACTCATAGTTTTAACGATCTCTTGGTCTTTATGGTAACCAAAGTATGATCGACATATCGAGTCTATTAAATTTTCACATTTTCCAAGAAAATTTTGATTTTCTTTTTAACAACATCTATTCTTACCAATTCACAAAACTTTTCTGAATTTGTTTGAAAGATTAAAAACAAAAAACAAATTTGAAAATAACGAATACCGATGAATACATATTTTTTAGGTATAAAAATAAACTTTTATCTGTACTTAAAGTTTAAATATTTTCTGATATAAAATCATTTTTCCTTTTCATAACAAAAATTATAACTGGGTGTGGTAATTACATTTTTCTTTTATTTTCTTACATAAAATTTTTTAAGTTGAACGAGAAAAAAAAGTCCTCTAATTTTAAATTAATAAAGTATTGAATTATTAAAAATAAATCGATAATAATAATCGTTAACTGTATCAAATGGAAAATTTGAAAAAAAAAGGACGATTATTTCAGGGAAAAAAAACCTTAGAAAATTATTATGTATAAATTATGTATTGTATATATCTATATATCTTCTGTATATTATGTTTATTTTTACATAGATATTATGTGTGTGTAAGAAATTTAAAAAAAAATACTAATTTTTAATATTTCCACTGTATCATCCTTAAATACTTATAAAATCCCAACAAATTATTGATCAGTATCAATTTTTATGTATATAATATGTATGTATAATAACAAAAATGCCCTTCAAAATGTTAGGTTTTTCTTAATAAGAGCTTTCAAAAATTTTTTTATAAAATATATTGCATAAAAAAAAACAAGAGAATATCTTATGTGAACACGCAGATGAAAAATTTTCACAATTACATGCTAACATTATTTCAACGTACATATATATATATATACATATGTAAACATATAATAGGATTCGTACGATTTTTGTTTTATACATATACATATATATTATTGTGAGCTTTTTTTTACGAAAGAAGTTTCTCTAAAGTTTTTCCATATTACAGGATAATATATTTTATAAGTTACACGCGTATTATTTAGATATGTATTATGTACATATAGTTATATAGTCCTGTGTAGTATATAAATATACATTTTATGAATTATATACTCGTACATATTTAATTTTTTTTTTTGCTGTTGAATAAAAGCAACAAGCTATTGATTCTTGTATTAGTGTTAAACTTTCTTTTTTTATACTTTCTACTTTTTCATTTTGTAGATTTACTTTTAAATTATACTGAAGATACATACATTTTTTTTTATTTAAAGCAGAACAATTGAATCATCAGAAATTTGAAATTTATTTAGTAGATTTTTGTTTTTTTCGTGCACCGGATTCAAACAAGTAGATTGTAAATTTTATCAAATTTTATTTATATTTTATTTTATTTTTTGAGAAAAAGGAATAAAGTTATTTTTCTGCTCAGGGTAATTATTGTTTTTTTTTTTCATAAAAATGTGATTTTTTTTTTTTTTAGTTAAAACTTTTTTGAATTGTTTGAAGAAAAAAAAAGAACATAATTTGAATGAAAATTAATTTCTAATTTTTTCATCATTTATTTTTTCAGAAGTGAAAATTGTGAAAAATAAAAATTTTAAGTAAATGTGAAATTTAGTAATCGAAAGTGATACTACTATATAGTGAAAGCAATGCGTAAAATATACACCTATGTATATATAATGTAAGTGTGATTTATAAAAGCAAAATAAAATAAAAAAACAGTATGTACCTAGTATGTATGAAAAGTCAAATAATATGTATATCAAGATTTTTTTTGAAAAAAAAAAAAAAAAAGTAGGTACTATTATGACGTAAACAGTTGGAAAATATTTCGCACGAAAATATTTCCTTTTTTTATAAAAATAAATTTTTTTCTAATAATTTTGTAAAAATAAAAAAAAAAATACTTTAATATTCTTTATTTTTAGAAGGAATCCGTTTTTTTAGTTTCAAAATTTTCCTAATTGAAAAAAAAAAAATATATTTTTAATACTTCTCATCATGTCCTTTTTAATTTATTTCAATTTTTTTTTTATTATAATTCTATAAAAATTCCTTTCAAAGCTTTTTTTTCATCACAAAAAAAAAAAAACGTTCAAATATTAAATTTTTATTTTCATTATCCCATACCATTTACGGATCCTTATTATTATTACAAATTTTTTTTTTCTCATATAAAATGTTAAGCTAACAGCAACTAGTGTTATTTTAATAATACACTACATGCATACATACATATATTACATATTTTTTTATATATTAAATAATAAAGTACCTAAGGACTTAAAGCAAACATAAAAAAAAAACGTATCAACTGGTGAAAAAAATTTGAAAGAGATAGATATGTTCACTTTTTTGTTGTTGTTGAAAATTATATAAAAAAGTTCAGATATACATAATATATTCTTTATCTTTGTCACACTATTCGCTTGTATGTGTTTATGTACATATTACAAAATGTATTACTTACATAAATATATATTTAAGAATAACATCATCAAACACACATACGAGTATATATATCTTTAAGTTTAATATATATATATATATTGGTGGTGTATAGTATATGTATGTACATACCAATTTATTTAAGTTTTCATTAAGATAAAGCAGAAAAAAAAAACAAATAAATCAACATTAATTAATTATCTCAAATGGAGCAAGAAATTTTGAAATTTATTTCATCCATTATTGCAAAAACAAAAATGGGAAGAAAAAATAAAAACAGGATCAAACAGAAAGAAGAAAACGTTTTTATTAAATAAATTATTCCTTACATAGTGATATCTGCGAATGCTTTAAAATTTCTGAAGTTTTTTTTCTCCAATACTTTTCTATTAAAGTTGTTAAAATTTCTGCAATTAAAAGCAAAATGAGAAATAATTGAAATTCTTTTTGTTTTTTTTTTGTTGAAGATACATACATAATTAAAATTTTAAAGTTTTTCAAGTTAAATATTTTCAGATATATCATTCTTTTAACTTTTATTATCGTTCAATTTCTTTCTTTTTTTTTCTTATTACTTTTTCCTTGTGTGAATAAATAAACAATTTAATGGGTTGAATGAATTTTTAAATATTGAAATTATATTCAAATAATAATTTTTAATTGATATTTTTGAATATTTTTGCTCATGCTATTTTCTTCAAAAATATTCGTTCAAAAAATTCGTTTTTTCTTTCTTATTTTAGAGATAAAACTTTCCATCTGCATTTTTAAGGTTTCTTAATGGAGCCAAACTAAAATTATATTATATTATTTTTTCAGTTACAAAAAAAAAAAAATATTTTCAAATAAAAATTTGGTCAGAATAAGTTACGACATGCTACGCATATTAGAAAAAAAACTTCATTTCAAGGATAATTTTCATGTTGATACTAATTTAAAGTTAGTTTTAAATTATCTTTCATATTTAACCATTTGACTTCGAAGTTTTTGATTCCGTACAAGAACCAGTAACACCGTAATATTTTTAAGGAGTCATTAATTAAACATCCAAAAAAACTGAGGTTAGGTTTGTTCTCTTTTTTTTTTATTTCTAAATTATTTTTGCATTCAAATAATTCAGGAAAGATAACAAACAACAAAATTAAGTTTCTATTTTTTGTTTTACTTTTTTCTCTAATCTATTTTTTTTTTTTCAAAATGAAAGGATCATGAGTTTCCAAAGAGAAAGGAATAATTTTTTTCTACTATAATTCCTGAACAAATCCTTTTTTTTTTTAAAGTTAATTTTCCATACATACTTGCTAGTTAAAAAATTTTGAAATTAAATTAAAAGAAATCCCAAACAAAAATCATAAAATTAACATTTTTTAAAATAAATAAATGAAAAAAAGTATGTCCTGGAAAATTTCTTTCCTTTTAATTATGTAGTGTATTTAATGAAAAAACAAAATAACAAAAACTTGTTTGTGTTTTGTTTTGAAAAGCGGCCACAAAAATACAAAATAGATTTATGTACTTATTATTATTATTATTATTTTTTTTTAACTTTTGCTTCTATTAGATTAAGGGTTTTTTCGCTTTGTTTTTGTAATTAAGATAAAAAATTTCAGATAAGAAATAAAATAAAATAAAATTTACGTGCTTTTTATCATAATATCATACTCCTATAAAATAAAGCACCTTAAAAATAATCATAAAATGACGTAAACACAAATTTTATATGGAATGAAAGGATATTTTATTACACAAGTCTTTAGGAAATAAAAAACTTTAACAATATATCTCGTTTTTCACGTGAAAAAAAAAATATTATTTTACGAGATTGAATACGAACAACAACAAAAAATATGTATATGTACTTGAATTTTATACCGTGTCTTTAGAGCTATCAAATTTGTTGAATTTTATTGAAAAATCGTATCATTTTTCAAAGTAAATTACTTTTGATACAAAATACCAATTTCATTTTTATTCGGATATTCGAAATCATAGTTTTTTCTTCTTCTGTAATTTTAAAGGATTTCGGGTCACTTTTAATATAAATATTTAACTGAATGATTCGCTATAGTGTTTCAGGTCGTATCATACATGTCGAGTGATTTTACAAATTTGTTTGTCAGTAATCAATTTTCTCTTTTTATAGAAATAAACACTTTCGTTATTGCAAACTACATACATGGAAATTAAAAAAAAAAAAGTCTTGTTCGGAAAGGGTTAATCCTTTGTGGCCGAAGGCTACGATATTTCCGGCATAACAGTTTTCTTTGGTGTAGGACAAAATATAGGTTAAATTTCTCACGATTTGTGAACGTTGGATTTGGATGTTAGATTCATGTTCAAGTGCACATTTTCTTGATAAATATTTCTAATAAAACATCATTCACTATTCATACATTTCTCTCACGGAAAACACTTTTAATTTCCAATGAAATGATATTTTTCAGCATTAAAAATTAATTTATAATCCTTTTAGAAAGTATTTGCAAAATTCTTCGTGTATTTAAACTCAATAAAATGGTATGTTTTTCTTGTTCAAGTTTTAAAAATGTCCTAAAATAAAAATAATTGACTAAAATCATACACTAACACAAGTTTCAACCCTCTTGAAATATAGGAAAATAAAAAGAAGAAAAAGCAATAATTGTCATTAATCATCATTCACAAATTATCCCTCTCATCTATTCCCTAAAAAAGATAAGAAAAAAAAAACATATAAAATGAATACAAAACGTATGATTTTTAAAATCTTCCACTTCATTGCTGTTACATTATGGTTACATCATTGAATTTGAAGTACAAAAAAAAAAAACAAGCACTAAAAATAAAAGACACGCCTCATCATCGCAAAATCAAAAAAGAAAAACCTTTTAAAGAGAAATTTAACACCAGATTATTACATAAAATAGATAAATATTAGCGTATAAAATTTATATTATTTATATACATATGTATGTGCAGCACATATGTGTTCAATATACATATAGCAAAAAAAAAACCCAATAAATATAATAAAAACGGCATCATATTAGGTAGCTTTAATAATATTATATATATTATCTAATATTAATACTAAATAGTTATCCGTTATACCCTCCTAATAAAAATAACCTAAGTCAACAAGGATATGATGAATATACGAATATGTACAAGAAAAAAAAAAAGGGAAGGAATCGTCGAAGTGTTGAAAATTGAACATATAGCTACATACTATAAAAGAATCTACTTGAATATTTTATTACCAAAACTAATTGGGAACAAATTTTTTATTTCATCCTGATGAGTTGTTAAAGCTATTTTATTCACTTTTACAAAAGATACATTGGAAAAAAAAAAAAAGGTTAGGAATATTCATATGAAACAAAACCCCCTCCATATTGGTTTTATTAAATGCATAAAAATAAATAAAAATAGAATTTTATACATTTTTAGTTACAATTATCATTATCTGGATTTTACATTTCAAATGAAAACTTATTTTTTGGTTGATTATTATTTTCTAAGCAGATGCTTTCGTAAACGGTTTTAGATACATATACGGATTTTTTTTTCTCGCTACTATGCTCTCCCTTGTTTATGATTTTTTTTTTATTCATTCTTGAATTTTTATATAATTTTTTAAATGGTGAATCAGTGATTTGTTGATATTCAAATCATATTTTGCCAATTAAAAATGTCTATTTGTTATGTTTTAAAAAAAAAAAGTATGATATTATATCTATTTACATGTTAGGTTAAGCCTTGCATGCTTTTCAAACAAATATTCTTTTCAAATCAAACTAAATTAACTCTTTGATGTATCTTTATTTTTTGGGGTTGAAATTCATATTCATTCTATTTTAAAATTTCATTATGAGGTTTCATTTTATTTTTGTTCAATAGAAATTGAACCCCATATACGCTTCATTAGAATGCGGGTATATACGTGTGTGCGTGTGTGTGTGTGTAATTTAATAATTTTCTAAAAAGCATTTTCAATGGACGTGTACATATACACTTTTATATCAGAAATCAAAAAACATATTTACGGTCGAAATTTTTAATGAAAAATTAATTAAATATTGATTTAAAAATTTTAAATTATTTTCTCGTGGAGTTATATTTAAGTATATTACTGAGCTTTTGTTGTGTGTTGTGCGTATTTATCATCTATAGAAAATATGAATCTGAAAATATCAAAAAAATAAATTTCCTTTAAGCATAGTTATTTCACAATATTAATTAAATGTGATTAAATTCTAAACCGAATTTTATTCGAAATTTAGACATTGATTATTTAAATTAGGCTTAATTTTAATTGATTAATCATTTATTTCAAAATTTGAATTTGAATATGAAAAACTGTACCATGAAACTATTTATATGGAAACAAGTATGTAATACGGTTTTGCTTCCACATAATATGACATAGACTTTATTGCGTCTGGATTGGTTTTGGAGTGTCTAAAAACTGTTAAATCATTAGCTAGGACAAATAAAGTATATCTAATGTGGATTCCGGGACATAAAGGCTTCAAGGGCAACGAGCTGACATATTCCCTATAGCAAAAAAAGGTGCCAACTTCAATTTCCTTGGACCAGAACCTTCCTAGGGCTTGTGCAGAAGTCACACAAAAAGTAACATAAAAAAATGGGAAATGGAAGAAAACTCCTGGAAATCTACAAACAAAGTAATTCATCTTACCTTTAGCTGGCATTTTCAGAAAACTGCTCAACCTCAGTAGAAAAGAGATAAGACTCATCACAGGTCTCATAACCGGACACTGTCTGGAATTACCATATCTAAGTAAGATAGGCCTACAGGAGGATGACAAGTGCAGATTCTGCAAGAAGGCCAAAGAAACCTCAAAACACATTTTGTGCGAATGCGAGGTGTTGGCCTCTAAAGGAATGTGTTACATGCATCAGCCTTTTCTCAAGCCAGAGGATATCTGAACATCTTCTAAAGTACGGTTTACACTATGATCAAAATGATAAAGTGTATTGATAAAGTACAGATAAAATGAGAAATTTTTTGTTTACACTATTATCAAATTGATAAAGTTTAGTGATAAAGTGTCAAACATAGCCGATAAAGAGAATAGAACAGTTTCTATTTTGCTATGTGAGCACTTTATCAATTGTGTTCAGTTCACTAGTGGATTTGTATAAATATGAGTGGAATAAGCAAAATAAGTATGGATTTTCAATTACAAATAAATTATTTGCAGTTTATTGAACACCATGTGGCCCAAATCATTCCTTAAACTTGGCCGAATAAGCCACTGTAGTGCCCATAATCTTTTTTTTATTTTTTGTTTATTTTTTTTTTCTTAAATTTATGCATTGCTTTATTATTCCGGCTACAAGAACACCAATTTCTGACGCTGTTAGACCAAAGATTTCAGAAGAATTTATTATACAACTTCCTTTTTAATCTGAATTTTTTTTTATATTCTCCTTTCAACACTTTATCACTATAGCTAAAAGTGTAAACACAAAGATTCCAAACGCTTTATCATATATACAAATTTTATCATTGATAATTCAAACTGATAATGTCCATACTTTATCATTTTGATCATATAGTTTGAACCGTACTTAATAGAATTTTAGGATTTATCAATAGTCTAAATCTATAAGAAGCACGGGCTGATACACAAAAGATCTCTACTGGTCAAAGTACAATGATAGCCCAATAAATAATCTATCTACCTATCTAAGTCAGATTAAAGAGAAATTTATATTGAAATTGTTATCTTGAGAAAAATATATTACCTTAATCCAGTATATACATATTTTTGTTTATAAAAATATACTTCACTTAGTTTTTTCAACTTTTAAAATTTTTTTGTTCCGTTAAAAAAAAATCTATGTCGGTGAAAAAGCATATAATTATCTTTAATCACCGTTTTTCGAGGTGATACAGTACATACATATTTAAAGATTAAACATAGAAAAAAAAACAATCATTTTAATAAAAACAAAAATTTTCTTCCTATATGTAATTACTTTTTAACTAAAACATTCTCCAATATTAATGAATTCTAATAAAATTTTCTTAAATTTACATTAAAATTATTATTGTTTTCTGTAATAAAATTTTGCCCAAAAGCTATAAACTCATTTAATTTCACCGTAAGCTCAATTTAATCAATTTAATTGGATATTGTCGATATATTGTTATTAATTTTCCATAGGATATTCTGAATTGAATTACCTTTAATAAGAATAAAAGATAATATACATATTTGCAAAAAGTATATACCGAAAAGAATGAATATTTTAAACAAATAATCAACATTTTAGAAAATTCAATGTTAAATAAAATTACAAGCAAGAATAACTCACAATAAAAGAGAATATTAAATATTACTTCAGGTAACAAAACACACACAAAACAAAATAAAATTCATAATAAATACAAGCATTCATATAGATTTTTGTAGTTATATGTCCTTGTGGTTGAAAAAGAATATAGCATAAAATTTGCAAACAATTCAAATAATGTTTATTTATCTTTTTGAAATTTTTAAACAATATCAAAAATATAAAACCCTTCTTGTTTGTGTTGTTTTTTTTTTCGCTGTTATAATAGAAAAAAACAAGTAATGAATGATAATAATGATAAAAAAGGATAATAATAATAATAAAATAGAAAAAAAAAACATTCAGATTGATATACCAAATATCAAAAGTATCATACATTTGTATCTCTATTGAAAATCATTTTCATTTTGAAAAACCCTTTACCCTTTCGGCAAGAATCAAAGATTTCCGAAAAAGAAAAAAAAAACAAATAATTTGTAATCATTTGATTGATTGCAATCAGTATATTCATAATAATAATAATATATAAATCATTTGAAGATCACTGATCACTAAAAGGATTAACGATATTGTTTATTATTTATATTATTTAAACAAAAAATGAATAAAAGGAAAATAGATATAATAGCGAAAATTTCTCATCAATATACACATAACAAAATTTTTGCCTTAAAGCTATCAAATAAAATAAAAGAAAAAAACTACA
The DNA here is from genome assembly GCA_932526495.1 of Bombylius major. Classification (NCBI taxonomy): domain Eukaryota; kingdom Metazoa; phylum Arthropoda; class Insecta; order Diptera; family Bombyliidae; genus Bombylius; species Bombylius major. The sequence continues at coordinate 16,840,426 of OW052044.1, read as the reverse complement.
TTTGTATTTGTCATTGGAAAGTACAAATGAAGAAAAAAGTATCTAATTCTATTTAAACGTAAACATAGCACATAATTAAAGGATTATCTTGTTCATGAAATTTTAACTAAATTATTAACAGTTTTGCACCACAACCAATTAATTTTACTTTTTCTTCTTCTTCTCCTTTTTTGTTTGTTTTTTTTTCAAATCTTTTAGAAACATGGGAAAACTATAGAATAAAACATAAATAATTTTTGAATATTATGAAAATTTACATAAAAGAAAATTATATAAAAATTATAAACGAAAATGAGCGGTCTAGGTCCAGCAGCATGTTGGTTAGCGCATAAAAGATTAGAATCATGGTCTCGTATGGCAAGAGAACGTGTTGGTGCTGTTCGTAAAGCTGCAATTGAACGAAATTCTGATGATAATAATCCATCAACACCACCACCATTAACACCATCATCAGCCTCATCAACAAATAGCGGTGGTAGAAGTGATAGTGGAAGTAGCAGTTGCGATTTATCAACTGATCCTGCCTCTTCATTAGATGTAAATTTTTATTCATTAGTTTTTTTATTAAATTAATTTTTCAATTTATTTCATTGAAGGAATACAATATAATTCGTGACGCATCATTAAATCCATCACCACACACCCCAATCCCATTTCATTCAAATACCACTGATAAATTACGTGGAACATTAGAAACTCCATCTAGTCCATTGCATGTTACACATTTACAACATCAAAGTAAATCTTTTCCACCACGTCTTAGTCGTACACCATCCATATCCAGTCAAAGTAGTTTAGATAACACGCCTTCTAGACAATCGGTAAGTATATTTAGTTTAAGTATTCCTTTTGTGCTTATAAGTATTGTAGGGCCATCGTGGCTCATCTCCACAGATCCGAACTTTTGGGCCAGATGGACGTACACCACTTGTCGCAGAACATGGTATCATGCATGTAAGAAGCGTTTTATGATGATTTGTCATCAACCAACGAATATACAAATTTAAATTGTTTTCATAATATTCTTAGGCCTCAAGATCACCGAGTCCAATGCGAGCTATTAGTTTAGATGCTCGATGTTCAGCTTCAACAGCAACAGATATCAATGATATTCGTGCAGCAAGTCCATTACAAAGTAGTTTAACATCATTGTCTGGTGCAAGTGTTAGTCCTGTATGTCTTCATAGTCCAAAATTAGGTAGATGTCTATCACCACTTTTAATACCACCACGAACTCCAGCCGGAGTCGAAAATGTTTGCGGACCTGCTTCACCCTTGGGTGCTTTACAACCAGATTTATATACACGTCAAGAAGGACCGATTTTTTTAACTGCCCAAAATTCAGGTTCAATACTTGGAAAAATTCATGTACGAATTAAGTATGATTATCATTTATTTGATTTAACTGTTCATTTGATTGAAGGTAAAAAAAAAATCAAGTTATTTGAAAAAAAAAAAAAAAAAAAAAGTACAATTTTAATTACATTTGTTTTTCATGAAGCTCACAATTTATGCCCAATTGAAGATGGTGGATTCAGAGATCCATATGTTCAATTGATGTTAGTTCCTGAAGTTGATAGAAAAAAAAGACAAACATCTGTACATCATGGTGAATCAAATCCATATTTTGACCAGCATTTTAAATTTCCTGTTTCAAGAGATCAATTGCAAGGCAAAGAATTAATATTACAAGTTTTAGATTATGATCGTTATTCACAAAATGATATTGTTGGTGAAGTTCGAATTACAATTGATGATTTAGATCTTTCGAAATCAATTGAGGTAATTTGAGGTCCAAAAAATAATTTCAATTTTTTTTTGGTTTCGTTAAAAAATTTACTAATTTATTAAATTTTTTAAAATGTATAGATTTGGGGTGATTTAGTTCGAGGTAAAAAACCTCCAGAAGATCGTCCTGAATTATTAATTTCATTGAATTTCTTACCACAAGCTGAACGACTTACTATTGTCGTTATGAAAGCTAAAAATTTAGATACAGTTCAGGAGCCTTATGTTAAGGTAATTCTTTTTTTTTTCTTATTTATGTAATTGTTTTTTGATTCACACTTTGAATAAAATTTATTTTAATTTAATTTAATTAAAACGTAGCTCTATTTGATTCAAAACGGCAAACGGGTTAAGAAGAAGAAAACAACCAATGGAAAATCAAATGATCCATCGAATCCAATATGGAATGAAGCATTTACTTTCAATTTACCAACATCAAGTATTTCGGCAACGTCACTTGAGGTAATTAAGGAAAATTTTTTTTGTTCAATTAAATATAAAATTTTTCTCTAAAGATATCGGAAAACAATTTGAAAATTTTCATTCTTTTTCTTTTTTGTTTTGATGTTTTTTGCCATAAAGATTTATGTTGTAACGACCGGAGGTGAAGCAAATGCAATAGGAAGTTGTGGTATTGGTCCTGAAGAGATAGGTCCTGGACGTCAACATTGGCAAGATATGATACATAATGCACGGCAACCAACTGCAATGTGGCACTATTTAAGATAAGAAATATATATATATATATATAAATAAATGACATATATTAAAACTATTATGAAAGTTATATATTTAGAAACATAAAAAACCAGAGAAAAAACTGTTTATTGTTCGAATAAGGAATGAAGAATTTAAAAATGAAATTTATAATATGATATACAGAATGTTTTCAAAATGTTTGCGTATGGAGAAATTTCAAAAATTGTAAAAAAAACGAGGCGTTTTTAAAAAAAAGTTTGTATTTATGTCAATATTTCCGTCCCCATGATGAAAGATATATTTAAAAAAAATAATTGTCCACAGTTAAAGCAAAAAACAAAAAATATACTTAAAACAAAAAAAATGTTTGCCAAGTTGCATTTTTAACTAATAAAAAAAGAGAGAAAATGAACATAGACATAATATTTCTGGTTGTTCAGCCATTTTAAGAAAAACTTTTTTTTTTTAATTCAACACAAAAATCATTTTGAAAACATTCTGTATATAAATTGTTTAAATATTTGACAGGGAATTCGTAATTTAAGCGTAGATAGGTTAAAGAATGCATATAAACATCGCATTAAAAAAATATCACCTAAAAACAAATAAAAAACTTAAAATAGAGCAAATAATTTTTTATATAAGGCCTACATAATAAGAAATAAGTATAACAAAAAAAAATTTTAACAAAAAGAAAAACTGAATAAAAAATAATTAATTAAAAATAACGTCATTCGGAAAACAAACATAGAACAATCACAAAAATAGATCCAAAATTGATACGAATAATTTGATTCCTTGGATCAATATTTTCATTATGAATTTTAAAAAAGCAGAAGCAACAGAACCTGTGTAACAGGTTAATTTACAGAACGAACAGAACCAAACGAAGGAAAATTCAAGAGCCTATCAATTACAATTTTAAAGAAAAAAAGTAATAAGGATTCAAAATTAAAGTTTTTTTGCATGCATTGTGATAATAAAATTTCTTCAAAAATTAAGAGTTTATTAAAAAAATTTATGCCAAATTCGTAATTTCCAATTTTAAAATTTAACGAAATATTAATTTGATATTGAAAGTTTAAGGTTTCTCCGACAAGTAGGAGTTTTTTTTCATATTTTAACACGTTACCGTCGGCGTATATAATTGCTTGTGACTAGTAATTGAGTAAATTTATGTTCCTTCGCCAGGACTTCTTTCATGACAAAGTAGCGAGTATGTATATATTTGTGAAAAATGACGAAAATACCTTGCGGAAATTTTGAATTAGCTCAAATTTGAAAAAGAGTTTTCGGAGAACTGCACTGTTCGGCGGTATTAAAGTGTTAATTAATTGCTAAAATTCTTCATATGAAATTTAAATTTAATTGAAGGTAGAAAATGTAATCTAGAAAAAAATTGGAAACAAAAGAAGTTAAAAAAATATATAATCTTTTTTTTTGTCCTTTCTGAATCCTGAAATTTTTTTAGAAAATGCTTCGAAATGGCTTCAAAAATTTCCAAAAATCGATTAATTTGATAAAAATAATTTATTAAAAACTAGAAATTCAAAAAATGTTTCAACGTTTACTCACGATAAATAATTGAAAATATGTATATGAAATATTCATTACATATTATCCAAATAATTATTATTTATTATATTTCAATAAAGGATGTCCACTTATATTTGTCCATCAAACATAAAAACACACAAATTTTATTTCAACAGAAAATAAAAATAAATCAAAAACAAACATACGTTTTGACATATTTACATTCACGTGTGTATGTGTGTGTGTGTGTGTGTGTGTTTGTATTGTATAACAGGATTGATTTCAAGGATTCTTAAATACAAATTTTTTTTTCTATTTTTTTTTCGAAGAAATTTATTGTATCTTTTGTGATATTTTGTCGTTTCATGTGTACAATTACCTACTGTTCTTTCATCAATAAAATAAAACAAACTAGAAATAAATTCTAATAACAACAATAATAACAATTATGAATTATTTATTAGACGGATCGTAATTAATTTCAATTAATAAATTCTTATGACATTTCTATTATGAAAAATACAAACAAAATATGTGAATAATATGTTATGTACTTGTATGTAATGTACATATATATATATGTATGACGATGTACTTGTAAATATTTATTATTTACCCTTTATTTTTTAATGAGAATTTTAATGAACTTTCAATAATTATAATGACGTATACCCTTCCTGTTTATTTTGTTGTAATGTCATTTTGTGTATTTACAACAAAGTATGTAGGTACTTAAATTGGTTGTAATAATGACTTTTTTGAAATTGATATCGTCACTTGACTTTAAAAAAACTTTTTTTCTAAAATTTTTTAATTGTTATAATTGTGTTATTTCCTCTGAAGGTAAACCAAATACATACACGTTGAAAATTTGAATAAATTTAAAGTTGAAAAAAAAAAGAATGTCAACCACAGAATTGATTTTCAAAACAGTTTATTGTTTTGAGGACTTTAAAGTTTTAATAACGAATTTACATATATTGTACTAAGTATGCAACTTTCTGCCTTTTTTTTTTTTTAGAGTCTATATAGGGTGCTACAGGGGTTCTTAATGTTTGTACTTTTATACTATTATAGATTTTGTAATTGAACATTTCCAGGGGTCTCTTTGTCTTTCTTTATTAGAGAATTCTTTTATACATTTTGATGAAACAAAATATTTAATTGAACAGTGTGTTGTCTAACAGTGTGGCATATGTAGTTCAAATCTTGGTGTATGTTCTCGTATCTCTAGATAATAAATCAACCGATAGGTGCCATTGGAACTAGTCCAACATAGAATACAATTCACCCGTCTTCATATAAATAACTTTGGTTTTTATCAACAAATTGTGTTTCACAATTCATGTAAAACTATAGCTAGAAAATTTTTAATTTTGAATCCTTATTAAATTTGATAACAATCGATAATAAAAAAAATTTTTTTTTAGATATTTTCTACAACTTTGTAGAAGACTGTAAATTTTTTTAAAAATATTTAAGTATCCTTTTCAAAATATTGAAAAATTTTATATAAACTTTTCTTATGTCAAAAAAAAAAAAGAAGATATTTTAAGCATATTGGTGCATTTTAATAATTAAACATTAATTTTTTTCGAGTATCTTTTTTTTAAAAGAAAAAACTGAAACTAATTTAAAATTTTTTTTTTAGAATCTTTAAATATGAATAAAATGTTTGTAGTTATGTGGTTTTAATTTGAGGCTCTTTTAATAAGAAAAGAAACGAAAAAAAAAGCATCCTCTTTTGTAGAAACTTTTTAAAGGCAAGAAAAAAGTAAAAAAAAAATCAAATTTAAATTTTATACGAAAAAAAAAGTAAAAATCACAATAAGATTTTATTTAATCACAGTAATTGTTAACACTTAAGATTATTTAGAAAAAAAAGTGAAGCCTAAATGTTGTCCTTATAAAATACTGTTACTATAAATGTTAAAATAAAACAAACATAAATTTTTTCTTCAAATACTATTTACAATATATGACTCTATAAAAAATATATATAATGTTGTCTTTAAAAAAATAATTATAAAATAAATTTAACAGAAACAAATCTAAAAAAATTATATATGTAAATCATAAAAACAACAGGTATGAGGTTTCTAAGGGTCATATGTTTCATTATAATTTTTTTTTGTATTATCATATTTCTATAGCTGTTGTTTGTTTCTTTTTTTTTTTAACAACATAAAAAACTTAAAGCTTAAGCATAACTAGTGCTGTTATGATACTTACTTTTTTCATCTTAATTTCCAAATCGTCCAAAAATCACTAGATAATTTTACATAGCAGTGAAAGAGTAGAACATATGTAAGTTCCATTTTAAATTGAAAAGTGCACGAAATTAAGATGATACTAGATTAAGTCGATAAAAAAGAATATAAAACACATTTATTTTCTTGGACTTAATCTTGTATCGACTTAATTTTTGACAAGTACCTAAAGTCATATGTTTTTATTTGAATACTATTACTGAACGTTTAAATTTGTAGTAATAGACTAAATACATATAAGGATAATAATGAAAAACAAATACATAAACAAAATGAGAAAAAATTAAAAATATTAATTTTGTTGTCAGCAAATCAATGTTTATTAACTCTTATCTCCTCATTCTAAAGCAACTGTCTCATTCACCCATTGCTAAAATTCGTGAACTTAAGATTTGAAAATTAACATGGAAAAAAAATAAGTATCATAACATAACAGCATTAAAAGTAATTTCGGACTCCATGATTTTGAATATGATTTCTCCCATAATTTTATGATATATGATATGTATGACCGAAATTAGGAAATTTCACATACAAAATTTCAATGAAAACTAAAAAAAAAATCTTATTAGAAAAATCACAGTCTGCTACTTCAGTTTTAACTTTTTGAAAATGTGAAATCTTTTAAAGCATTTTTTTTTTTAAATTTGGGAATATTTCTGGTTATTTTCAATTAAAATCGAATTTAAGTATAGAATTGAGACAAAAGTTAGGATAATCTATGACAAACAAACTCAGATTTATTAAGGCTGTGTTTGACAAAAGACTATATTATGTATGTATGTAATTCATTTTTTCACTTGAAAGTGTATATTTGTAAAATATGACATTTCTATAAAAAAAAATATTAATTGAAACAGTTCAACGTTTTATGGCCTCAAAATTAAATTTACAATGTACTTAATTTTTATTCAGTTTTTTAATTAAATTTTAATAGAAAAATTGTAATCGATTCATATGACTCTTTGTATCTATGTATAACATATTGCATTAAGCTGTTATATGCTTTTTAACTTTTGAACATATTTAGGGAATTTTTTAAATGTACGCTATATTATATTAATTAAATTAATGTTTGAACAATAATAATAAAAAAAAAACAAAGAAGAAGAAAAAAGCATAAAAAAAATAAATTAATAATTAAAAAATAATAATTGGAATACTAGTTTTTAAAATAAATTATAAATTATTATATTCTAACGTCTTCTAATGTATATGTATTCTTTATAATAATTTTCAACTAAAAACAATAACAACAAACAACAACAAAAAGGAAGAAAAGAAATGTAATTAACATAATTTGAAAATTTAATTTTTTTCCAAATAAATAAATCAGATGATAATAAAAACAAGAATACGATTAATTAAATTGTAAATTTTTTTCAGGGTGAAGTTGCTATGTAAGTATATTTTAAGATAGTTTGACATTTTCAAATTTTCGAAATTGAATTTCACAGTTAACCCATACTATAAAATCATTAAAACTCTTCAGAAAATGTTTTCATACATTTAATTTTTCGAACAAACTTACTTCTTCGAATCAGTTTACTGGAAATATCATTAAGGAAGATTTTAATAAGATAAATATGGTCTGTAAAACCTGATAGGATTGGAACAATCCATTCTAGTTCCAATCAAGAATGAGAATACAAGTTGTGGTTTTTGTTATTTTTTTAGATCCATTTGAGAAAAAAAATCAAGTTACATGGAATATATGTATGTAGGCTGGGTTCAAAAACTAAACATGACTGTGCAATGTTGCTGAGACATTTGATTGTTAGTGCTGCGATGCCAATGCTGCTGATTAATTAATTTAACAGCGCTTTTGATGATTGTTTGTCTTTTAAAAGTTGGCTGATATGGTATCCATGGTAAAATAAAGTGAACCGCAATGTTTTCAGTGTTAAGAAATATTCTAATTAATTATTTAATTGATGAAAATTTAGAAAAAAACGTCGAAAATTTAGGGATTCATTGCAACATCAAAAACGTTCATTTTTATTTAGTCTTATGGTAGTGTTACTTACGCAAAACAAAAAAGAACACATGTTTTTTTAACTCAAGACTTAAATTTCTGTTGCAACACTAATGCAGTGTTGAATTTTTGAATCCTGCCAAAGTAATTTTTTCAAAACAGCCAAAAATTAGATTTTTGTTTTTAAACGCAAGAGAGGAGGAGTCGCATTCCACTGTTGAATAGCTTTTTCTTTATTCAACTTATCCAACACCTAACTTCTGTATAATATTTTTAATTTTTTTTATTTTTATTTTTTGTTAATTTTCAAAACGGCATTAAAAGCGAAATCTTTTTAAATTTGAAAATCAATTGTATTTGTGCAAAACTATAGCACACTTCAATACAATTTAAACGTAATATAAAAAACCAATAATGATAGTTATCTTACATAAAAAAAGGACTCTTTCTTAAAGAAAACACACATTTTTTAAAGAATTTCTATTCAAACAACAACAAAAACAACAAAAAATAGCTACTTAATCGGACACTTATCCCTAACTTTTATAATTTATCAATAATACACAATATTGTCCTGTGTTGTAAATACAATAATTACGAAAAATTAATCAATGAAATTTATACACTTTTTAAATGGCATTAATTCTTTGAGTCAATACAGCATTTTTTTTTTTTGAAAAAGAATTTTATTTAAAGAAAAATACACAAAAAAAAATAATTTTTTAAATATATGCCATTTGTCAGTCAAGATTTTATAACAATGAAAAAAACATATATCTTTTTTGGATTTTTTTTTTTGTATCTTGTATAAATTTTCAAGCAATAATATGACTAAAGGTGAGCACAAATCATATCGAACAGACAAATAGACGACAATTTCTCGCCTAAATGAATCAATGAATTTCGAAGGATCGTATGTCAATTGGTATTTTTTTTCTTTCTTTGAATCTTTCTTATACATTATTTTTATTTATTTGAAGAGAAAAAAAAAGTACTATACATTTATTTAATTCATTCTAAAGCAGAATATTATTTCTAATAGTTTTTAAGAGAATAAAAATTTGTTCTAAAGTACGTAAAATTATCTTTTATATTATATTAAAAAGTGGACATTGTACAAGCATTTATTGTATATATGAGTATGTATGTATAAAGATACTTAAAGAATTATGAATGAATTTTTTTTATATTATACAACAATTGAATGAGAAGAGGTTTAACAATTGATTTTGAAATTTTTTTTTTTGTATTTAATTTAAGGTAGCAAATTAGAATTTTAACGTTTAAAAAGGTGTTTATTATTGAGAAAAAAAATGCAATTTAAATTTATTGTATGTTTGAAATGTTACAAAAAGACAAGATATAAGATGCCGACTTGGACAGAATAATAACGTGATAGAAGTTAAGTATTTTCTTTTGTGTTTGGGTGTATAAGGAAAAGACTGATATGAATTATGATTGATAGAAAAAAAAATAATAATAAAATTTCGTTTTTTGATTAGAAAGAGAAATTTTTATTGATGTTTTGAGTTTTAATTGATGAAATTGCGACGTCAAAATTTTCACTGGGTGAAATCATCTGTCTTCATATTAAAAAGTGTTGAAACAGAACACTTTTGCCGTTTCATTTAACTTGTATAAACCTCTCAAATTTTCTATATTATCGTTTATTTTCTTAGGATAGAAATTATGACTTTTATTCAATAGAACAGTACTAGTCGACAAGCGTTTTCTTTCAAAGCTGAGGATGATTGACTGTTAAAGTGCTAAGGATATTCTAAGGATATTTGCTTGCTGATTTTTGAATTTCTTTATAACGAAAACTTTTCCCTGGTATGTGGTTTTTTAGGTTTCTCTGAACTTTAATTGACCCCCAGGTCGTTACGTAGTTTTCTACGAAGGTAGGAATATTTTTTTTCTTCTTCGAAATTCGCTTACGTGCCCAACTAACCAACCTTGAAAATATGTATACCACTTGAAATTGTACACTAATTTTTGGGAAAGCATTGTGAACTTTTTTCTGCTTCTTGTCCATTTTATATAGGAGCCCTATTTTTTATACAAAAACGTTGTTTACTTGATGACAAAAGTCTCATATTTCACGATTTTTTTGTAAGATTCAGTTTTTCTCTCTTTTCTTTGCATACTTGTTGGCGTAATCCTAGAGTTAAAGATTTTTCTTATTAGAAATCCAAAAAAAAAAAAAAATATGTACACATATATAAAATTCAAAATATACATCTGGTACGTGTAACGTTAAAAAGACATAGGAGTATTTTGTTGTTATCAATTACAATAATTTTTAATAGAAATTAAATTTCTCATATTAAAAAGCATTTTTTAATTGGTAACCAGTTTCAGGTTTTTAATTATATAAAAACTCAGATAGCAGGTGAGATTATTGATATTTCTGTATCAGAAATTTTTTTTAAAACTTTTTAATTACTTTTAAATATGCATTTTACTCTAAGCTAGTACTACCGTTGTCCAAGATATTGTTACATACATATACCTACATATAAAATAAATTGCGAATGAAAACCTACCAGGTTACTTTTGAATTCTTTTGAAGTTGAGAAGTCCTTCCTATAACACTGGAATGATCGATCAAAAAGCATTCAGGCTAATCCATTAATTTAATCATTATAATTTACATATTATATTAGAAAATTGCTATTACCGTTGTCATTATCGATATAAGTAATTATGCCTCAAGTCCTAACACTATTATGAATACTATAAGATTACATACTTACATATATGTATATGTATATATAAGTATGTATGTATGTATATAAAAAAAACAATCTGTCGCATCGATAAAAATCTCAAATACCTCCAGCAATAACCTATTGCACAAAGAATTTTATAAGTATTTTCGTTGTTTTTCACTAATCTTTATCAGTTCATGACGGAATGACGGAACTTTATTTATAATTAGAAACGTGCCAGAAGAAGTTTATGATTGAATACATATTCCATTTGAAATTAATCAAATCGGAAAGATTAAAATTATTTATGAGTGTAAGAAGCCATATTCCAAACAATGTTATTCATTAAAAAGAACTTTTGAAGAATGTTGCGAAAAGTGGAAAAAAAACTCAATTCTGCCATGAGTCATTGTTGAGTGGGGTAGAAGATATCATAACTTGCACAGCGTTGCAAAAGGCCTGTTGAATGGACTCTGGCATCGTTAATAGAGAGAAAAAGAGAAATCCTATACTGAGGTGATGTTTGTCGAACAATTTTGAATTATTTATTGAGTCGGTTCAGAGGATGGAATTGTCACTTTAGAGGGCCCTAAGTTGAGATGATGCATGTGTTCATGAAACAGGTCATTGTTCTCGAAATGAATAAAAAGAATTGTTGTAATAATAGCACAGGTCAAAACTCGTATGATAATTCTACTTTTATCATAATATTTGGCCGTTCTTACATTTCTTATCTCTATAAATGAACTTTCTTTTATAATTCAAATTAACAGATCTAAAATGGAATAACCTCAAGATTGAGCAGTTCAGTTCAACGTCTTAACCAGTACTGTAGAGTTTTATGATATCATTGAATTTCCTTTTTACTTTTTTGAATCCATTGCGTTAAGATTGCAATATAAAAACGTTGTTTCTTAAAGTACAGAAATAAAACAGAAAGTGTTAAATAAGGTTTTTTCTTTTCTCTTGTGACTCACATGAATATAATGTCACATATTAAAATATACTCTAAATATTTTTCTTTATATCAAATAAGATCAGTTGCTGTTTTAATGAATATGCATGTGTAGATACATATGTATATAACGATAGAAGTATCTGTTTCAGTCTATTTGCTCAACTTGAATTTTTAATATGTTATCAATACAAAGTGTGCAGATAGTAAAGTATAGTACCTAAAATATAATGTAGATTTTAAAATTCAAAGAACATAACACCGTATATTGTATGTATGTATATATGTGTATACATACAAGTATACGTATGAATATAATTAATGTTGTTCTTGCTATACGATCTTATTAAATGAAGCTTTTACTGTGTAATGATTATAAACAAATTTTATTGTTTAGTATCATTTTGTTATTTTATTACATAAGATGTGTGGTCATCTGATATATTTTATTTAGAATAAAAGAATAAAATTCTATAAAAGATCGTTAATTTATATAAATTTTTTGCTTATTTAATAAAATATTAGACAGTATGAAAAATTATGCAGTTTCGTTTTTTTTTTTCTAAATTAAAGTTATTACAAGTGTAAAATTTTATTGAAAAAAAAACAACAACACAAAAATAATTAATATTTATTAATTAAAAAAAAAAATAGAAATTTTCTTTTATTCATTGTCTTATTTAATTATTTTTAGAAAAATTCTTAATTAATCATATGTGTACATACATACACATCATAATACTATATACTTGCATATTTTACAAATGGTGAAAGACCCTTTAATAACTTTTCTTTTTTTTCGTGTTTTCAAAAATGTAATGGGATGAAGGAAATAAGAATTATTTTTAATACAGAACCGTGTGTTTTTTAAAAGATGAATAAAGATGATTTTTTGTTGTTGTTGTTGTTGTTTTGTTTTTTATCTTTTTGATGTGTGTTTACGATGAGAAAAAAAAAACATATAGGTATATGAAATAAGTGTATGTGGGGAATATAGAGAACATGCGATGAGATGAGATATGTACATATATTATTTTATTTTTGTGCGGGTTGATTTTACACAACAATTCGGAGACATTAAACATAAAAATTTATAAATTTTTCATATAATTTATTTTCAGTATATTTAAATTTAAAATTACTTTTAAATATTTATTGATCTTTTTCAAGCAACAAGTGAAGTGATTTTTTTTTTCTTAAGTGTATCGATTATGTGAGTTAATTATGTGTGCAATTAAAAGAAAAAAATAATTCTTAATTGAGTGAAAATTCATTATTATTTCGGTTTATCGGAATATCTTTGATACGAGTACATATATGTATGTATATATGCAAAATATTCGAAAAAGAAGAAAAAAAGATAGAACCTCAAAATGATTATTTTTGATGGTAATTTTTTATTAATTACAATAACAATTATTAAAATGACTGAATGTTCATATACATATCGAAATTCTGGAATTATTAAAAATAATGGATCATATGGTGAGTTAATGAAAAATATATTTCAATTTATTTTCTGTAGTGAAATGAGTTCAATTTAAAGATAAAAAAGAAATTATAGTTAACCTTAAGGTTATATCAATAAAAAAAAAATTATTAAAAGGAAAAGATAGTTTAACAGAATATCGAGAAATTCACTTTTATTTTGCAAAAATTAGCAATAACATGTACATTAAAAAAATTTTTTTTAATAGTTTATTATTTTTTTTTCTGCCTTCATCATAAATTGTTTTTTTTTTTTTTTTTTTAAAAAAAGATGCAATCTCTTCCTCCGAAGAAAAAAATATGTATCTTTAGTTTTAAATTAAAAATCAACCTACTAGAAATATGAAATGTGAAAAACTCGTTATAAATATTTAAATTATTATACAATAAATATAATTTCTTACAAATAAAACCAAGATTAATGTATGCAAATGTAATAATTTCAGATATTAATTTTTCATGCAATAATTTATTAAGTAAATTTATATTTAATAAATTTTATGTTATCATTATGCTCTCATGTCATTTAATGCAAAACAAAATCTTTTTTTTTTTTCAAATAAAATTAATTTTTAAAGTTGTTAGACTCGTTACATGATATGTATGTATGTAAAGTATGTAATAAAATACATAATATGTCATTAAAAAACTGTTATCATTAATTTATCAAAACGGATTGAAAAAAAAAAAAACAGAAGAAAAAAAAAGACATTCGTATTTTCGTACATTTGGTAAATGGTACATAATAAAAAAAAAGTACTATTTTCTGTTCACTGCCCTCTCAAAATAAAAATAAAAATTATGTTCTAGAGCTGACATAAATTAGAATATAGATAGAACAGCTTTTTTTTTTTGTTTACATTTTAACAGAACAGAAAAAAAAATGTTCTTTTTCTATTTTTAGTTTGTTTTTCTAATTTTATTCGTTAATGTGAAATTATGTAAAGAAAAAGACATAAATTTTATAATTTTGATAATTTTAGTTAATAATTCAAACAATTGTCAAAACGAAAAAAAAAGTAGAATGTCATATTACTTAATTAATTAATTGTTTGGACTGAATTTTAAAAAGATATTTAATGAATAAAATTCTATAAAAGATCGTTAATTTATATAAATTTTTTGCTTATTTAATAAAATATTAGACAGTATGAAAAATTATGCAGTTTCGTTTTTTTTTTTCTAAATTAAAGTTATTACGAGTGTAAAATTTTATTGAAAAAAAAACAACAACACAAAAATAATTAATATTTATTAATTAAAAAAAAAATAGAAATTTTCTTTTATTCATTGTCTTATTAAATTATTTTTAGAAAAATTCTTAATTAATCATATGTGTACATACACATCATAATACTATATACTTGCATATTTTACAAATGGTGAAAGACCCTTTAATAACTTTTCTTTTTTTTCGTGTTGTCAAAACGAAAAAAAAAGTAGAATGTCATATTACTTAATTAATTAATTGTTTGGACTGAATTTTAAAAAGATATTTAATGAAGTAACAATGACGTATCCAATCGCAGTTCTTTATGATTTATTCTAAACCCGGTATAAATGATGAAAAATATCATTTTATAATGAATACACATGTCCATTACCAATACCAATATTTTGTAGTAGGTGTGGTGGAGTTTTATAAAATTTATATATTTAGCCTTTTTTTTAAATGAAATTTAAGTCAATGAGGTTTACAAACTCAATGTATAAGTAGATATTTTTAGGTCTAAAAAGTTCATTACGGTCAATAGTTTATTTTCTTTCCACCACACATCCTCAAATATCAACAAAAAAGACTTTAAATTTTACAATATATGGTTTTTATGCTGAAAAAAAATATTGTTAAAAATTACATTCTCGAAATATCCTCTGTAAATTTAAAAGGAAATCTTAATTTCAAATTTTTCCCCTTCGAAATTTACAAAAACGTTTTCAAATTAAATTACTCACTTATAGAGAATTTAAAATTTCATCGCTTTAAATCATCATTAAAATTAATTATAATAATTTAAATTTAATTTATCAGCAAGGGCATTGAACGAAACGAATACACATCTTTTTTATATTGAATAGTTTTTTCTTTTAAAATAAAAAAAACAAATTAAAAGGATTCTTTTCCCCAACGATGCTGATTTTTTTAAATTAAAACAAAAAAAACAAAAAAATAACAATTCTTATTTGTGGGCTCTACCGCATTTTCAATAACGCCTCATAAAATATTTTTATAATTTATATTTCGTATTAAAACTCATTTTACGTGATTATTCACTTGACAAAAAAAAACTTTTAAAAGCAACAAAACAAGAAATATGAAAAACAAAAACACAACACACACACATATAAAGTATTAAAGTTGAATTTAAATTTTATAATTCATTCTTTTTTATAATTTATTCTTGTCATGTTCAAGTTCATTTAATTTTGACATTACATATATATAAACTCTTTGACAAAACCACACACATATATTACATACTTATATATGCAATATATACATTTATACGTACTCGTACGTATATGAATTTTATAAATTATAAACATACAAACAAAAAAATTATTATTTTTAATACAGAAATGCGTTTCAGAAATTTCTTTCGTAAAAAGACGTATTTCCGCTAAACTCATACGAGTTGTATACAAGTACATAATATGTACATACATACATATGTATATGTATATTATATGAATTTTGTAGATAAAAATATTCATGCATATTTTTCATTTTTATTTTTTCATTTTTTTTTATTTAATTCATTTTATTAGAACATTAATAATAATATGCATTTTTGTTTTGATAAGAACAGATTTATTCATAATACTTAATATTTTTTTTATTATTGAAAAAAAAAAGAAGAAGAGAAAAATGCATAATTTATTATAGCTTCCAGTAAAAATTGAACACACACATAATATGTATGTATTGTTTCCGCTGTATGTCATTTTTAAGTAAAAAAATAGTGGAGGAAATAAATTACATTCAAAATTTTTATTCTTCTGTTGTAACTAAATTTGAACATTCGATAGAAATCTTCAAAAAATCAGTGATTGATTTTATGACAACAAACAAAAAAAAAATCAAATAACGTGTGCAAAATTATAAGTAAATTTTTCGACAAATGAATTCTAAAGTTTAAAGTTTCTACATTCTTTCAATTAAAAACTCAAGATTTTCAATGGAAATTAGGATTTTTTAGAGAATTTTCATTTAATTTTTAACTAAAATTTGAAAAAATATATATTACATATCTAAGAATAATTCTATGTAAGAACATTTTTTCATATATGTATGTATGTATACCTTACGGGTAGGCCGGGCAGTGGATGAAGCGGTAGAGTGTTGGCTTCTGATGCCTAAGTTCACTCAGCTTTGAATGAAGACAAGTTCACTTTGAGTTGGGTATAAGCTCTCGGTACTAAAGTATTTTGTTGGCTCTGCTTAGAGACAATAAGCTTAGTTAAAAAAAAAACTACAAGAAATATTAGTACCAAGCCAGTCATACGAATAAAATTCGTTCTCTACCAACGAATTTAGTGGTTCGCATTCCACTTTAAACTGTAGGTGCATGTGTGACAGAAAGCCTTACAACCCTTTGACTGAACAACTGCGAGGTGTGTCGGTACGTGGTATCCAAACGGCACGGTTAGTGCAAGAAAGTAATCCAAAGAACCGCCACGTCAACCAACCAACCTTAGGGATTTCGAGCACTGGGTAATTTCAATAAATTCAATTTTCGCTGGTTTTGAACCTTCGAGATCTTCTATTTCGAAAAAATAAAGGATAATGTCAAGCTAAAAAGTTAAAGTTAAAGTTATAGTTTTAAAAAATTCCACAGTATTTTAAAATAAGTTTTCTGTCTATTTTTTCATTCTTTTTGTATCCTTTTCCAAGACATCAATACATATAACGATTCAATAATCCCTGATGTAAATTGAAAGACAAATGTAACACACGAACGCCACCTAGTACGATAAATTTCTGTTTCTTGATAGAGAAAATTATAAATTACAGCGCCGGCTCCAATATGTTAAAATAAAAGCAAAAATAATAAGAAACCATAAAAGGTAACTTAATTATAAACTTCCTTAACTGTACTATGTCTTCACCTGATCTTCATTTTTTGATGACCTTCCTAAGAATGATTTGATCGTAAGATTCTGAAAATAAGGAAAACAATTCACAGTTTCCAATTTTATTTGGAAATATTTATTAATAATCGACTAAAATATTCTTCTGTTAAAATAAAATAAAATTTCTAGGGTACCTTATGACACTAAAATTATTCCAAAACATATACATATATGTATATATATATAAGTATAAATAATTTATAATCCCTGTCAAAAGTAATTAAGTTATCAAAAGTTTAATCAACAATCAAATAAAATATCAAATTGCATCAAAAAAGCATCTAGAGGGTCTATAACGTATTCACTTGTAGAAATTCTTGTTATTCGATTTTTGTTTCTTTAAGATATGGCTAACAAGGTCGAATCAATGGAATGCAATAGAAAAAAAACAATCAATTTACTGGAAGACTTTGTTCAAAATATGGTTCATAAATTAAATACTTATGCAAAAAAACAGTAATACATAATTTGCAAAACGAACACCTAAATTAGTTGATATCGATTTTACTACATTTTCAATAGATACATTTCTACAATCTACATGCTTTGGTAGATAAATTTATTGTCACGAACAGTAATAATTTAAAGGTGTTTTGTTTATCTCTTCTACTCAGAATGTAATCAACTATTTTTGTTAATTGAATGAAATTAAAATAAGAACAATTTTCTATTGATTTCAACTTATACAAAATATACAGCAAGCATTTAAAATTTTTTCAATAACCTTGAATTAAAGATACATGTACTTTTGTACACTTTCTCAAAATTAAAATTCTTTAGAAAGTAAAATTTATTTATAACTTAAAAGTTACTGACTGGCTAAAGCATAAACTAAAATACTATTTTATTTTAGTTTATGGCTAAAGTGGAAACATATATTTTCTTCATTGTTTTTTTTCTTCTTGTTTTCTATTTGTTTCAGATATTTTTAATTGTTGTACAAAAGTATTTGGCTCTTGTCGGACATCATGTGCAAATGTAAGTACAAAAGTAAATTTGTAATTTTTCCTTTGATATTTTCTTTTTCTTGTTTTGTTTTGTGAAATAAGTATTTTTTGTTTTTTTATTTATGTATCTTTTTAGTTATCTTTAGTTCAATTGGCATCTGTTGATTTAAATTCACGTGCCAACATACTTGAAGATGTAAAAGAATTTTGCCCATCAGTGCAAATTGAATTTTGGAATTGTATGAATCAAACCTTGCAAGGTATTGTTTTTTTTTATTATTATTATGAATTATTATTTTTTTTTGCAAAATAGTTTTTATACATTTTTTTTTCTTTTCTTAGCTATCTCGCAAGGATCACAATGGTCTGGAAGGAAATGTTGTTTTATTGCTGTGTCACCAAAATGTCAAAATGTATGTGCAACTTCATCATCTCAAGATGAATTAACAGGTGGATGTCGAAAAATTGATGAACAACTTTTATTCACTTGTTTTCATAAACAAGAAATCGCTGATGAATGTTGCGGAAATGCCAGAACTTCTGAATGTTTTCAGGTATTTTTTAAGATTATAAAAAAATTTACAATTTTTATGTACAGCATTTTTTTTTTCTTTTTTTTTTTTTGAAATTTTAATTGAAGGCTTGTATAGATATTTTCGAACAAGGAACAAATCCTTTTAAAGAGTACAAAAAACACTTTGATGATGTATGTGACGTAAGAAATACAAGAGTTTTACAATGTGTTTATGATTTTTTTGATTTCACTCCAATGGAAAGTTCTAAACAATGTAATTTCTGATGATTTAAATTTTTTATTCGTTTTTGTTCTTTAAATGAAAATTTTAATTTAAAAAAAAAAAACATTTAATTTGAAATAGATTTACCTTGCTGTGATAATTCATTTAATGAACAATGCCGATCAAAATGTAAACAAGTTCTATCAGCTAGAGAGACTATTCAAGAAGTTATTGATGGACTTGAAATTGGCGGTTGTGGTCCACCACTTCCACATGATCCTTTGTGGCAATGTTTTTTATCTACCGAAAAAAAGATCTCCATTCCAAGCAGTTCTACTGAAATTTCACAAATAAATCAAGTAAAAAACTGACTATTTTCTTGGATTTGACAAAATAATTTAATTTTTTTTTTGAAAGGTCGGAATGGATTCAGCAAAACTTCATTGTTGTTATAAGGCAGTTGCACCAAAATGTCGTCGATTATGTGTACAAACATTTTCAAATGATTGGACGACAGGAAGTGATTTTGATATTGATTGCCTTTTCGAAATAAATGAAATTGAATTACGTCGTTGTATTGATGAAGTCGATGAACCTTGTGAACTTGGTTGTGATGGTCTTTCATTTTGTACAAATTTTAATAATCGACCAACAGAACTTTTTCGTAGTTGTCAAATACAAGCAGATATTGCTGCTCGATCAGATGTTGAGGTATGGAAAAAAATGGGTTTTTTAAGTTTACCCGGTTTAAAACTTCCAATTAAGAGCATTTCTAATTGTTCACCAGAAATGTGGAGAGCAATTGCATGTACATTACAAATAAAACCATGCACAAAAGGTACACATTTTAATCAAATTTGTCGTGAAGATTGTTATGAAATTTTAAGTAAATGTATGGATTGGACAAGATTGAAAAGTGGTTGGTAAAATAATTGAATTTATCATTTGAATTGAGTTAAAAATTGCTTTTATTTTTATTTAAAAAAAAAATAAATAATAACAGCAGGTTTAACAGCAAGTTTTTTATGTTCAAAATTTTCTCCTGATGGTGATAATGTTCCATGCATTTCGATTAAACCATATTTAGAACCAAGTGATGCACCAATTAATACTGGTGGTCATCATAATTTAACATCGCCATGTAAAGGACATCCATGTAATGCAACTGAAGTATGCATATCGAATAGAAACGAAAGTATTGGATATCAATGTATACCAGGATGTCCATTAGGTGAAGCTTCATCATTTTGGGTACCTCTTGGTGCATATGTTCGAGTACCAGTATCATCAGCACAAAATGGTTGTCTAAAAGTTTGTAGATGCAATATATCTGGTCGACTTGAACATTGTCAACCATTACCATGTTTCACATATGATCATTGTAATTTGGGTGGTCGAAGAATTGAACATGCATCATGGTTTTATATTGAATGTAACATTTGTAGCTGTTTTGCTGGAGAGATAACATGTACAAAAAAACAATGTAGAATTCCAGGTTTGTATTTGAACATATTTAAATATATTAATTTTACTACAAGTATAACTGTTTTTTTTTTATAAAGGAATCTCAGATAATTCATACACAAGTCTTCCTTGTAACTGTCCTGCTCATTATGCACCAGTTTGCGCAAAAAATGGTAATACTTATCATTCATCGTGTATAGCGAAATGTACAGGCTTACAAGATTCAGATATTGAATTTGGTGCATGTCGATCGAGAGATCCATGTAAAAAAAGACCAAATATTTGTCCAATTAGAACAATGTGTGTTGAAGATAGAAAAATTTGTTTATCTGTTATGCATAAGCCATGTTTACAATATCGGTGTGGTAAGGAGAAATTCTTTGTTTTTTTTTTGTTGTTGCTTGTTTTCTTAAAATTCTAATTGAATTTTCATTTTATTTTTTTTTGCAGTAAATATTTCAAAAAATTGCACAGAACAAAATCAAGAGCCAGCATGTGATATAAGTGGTACAACATTTAAAACAGCTTGTCATCTTTTTAATTCGAAAACGAAATTTTCATATTTTGGACATTGTTTTCGTACATGTTCACATAATGGTCCAGTATGTGGAATAAATGGTGTAACATATCGTAATGAATGTGAAGCATGGAGTGACTATTCTTTAATTGATTATAATGGTAATTGCCGTGAAATTGGTTTATTAGCATCTGATATGGGTATACGTTGTCATAATATAAAATGTGAAAAATTTTCATCATCATCATCATATTGTCAAAAAATTATACCACCTGGTGCATGTTGTCCAATATGTTCATCAGCATTTCGTGTTATGTTCTCACGTAAACAAATTGATCGTGCATTGTATGCATTAAATCGTAAAAATATGGATATTCTTACATTAAAAAGTATATTACGTGCACTTGATAGTCTTATTCAAATATCTGAATGTCAATTATCTGGTTTTTTAACAATGGAAACAGATTTATTTGTATCTGTTCAAAATCGTGAAAAATTTCCAAATTCAATACAAATTGAAGCATGTACAAGAGAAGCTGAAAAATTAGCAAGTTTAATTACAACACAAAGTCATAGAATAACTAGTAATTTAGCATTAAGTACATTAACTGTTGCTAATATGGTTAAACCAAATATTGAAAATTGTGCAATACATAATATACAACTAAATAATAATTTAAATTTTTTCATTTTATTATTTTTTGTATGTTTTTTATTATATATATGTACATATATTATATATTTCTTATATTACATGTGTATGTTAATATATGCGTTACTAAATTCGATCACGCGTGATCTAATATACATTTAGTTCGCGAAATACAAGTTCATATGAGTGAACAGCTTCATGATTAGCTAGCATAAATGTATCTAAAAGGTTGATGAATTGATATTAATTAAAACAAACATGTTTAATATTTACAAGACTTAAATTTTCATACAAGATTATTCTTAAGAAAAGATATTTCTAAAAGAAAAAACTTATCAAATTTCATTCACATTGTGATAATAGACAAATAATATTTAATAAAAGTTACATTTTTTTTATTGTGAAAAAGTAAAAAAAAAAAAGCTTGTATGTAGTTAATTTTAAATACCAAAGTTATGTAAATTAGTTTGTAATTATACCATTTAATTTAAAAGTAATTTTTTTGTACATTTTATATTTCATCATGAAAAAAGAAAATTGACTAGAATCAAAAAGATTATAAATAAATAATTATTTATAATCTTTTTGCTATAATAGAATATTTGTGTTTCAAGTAAATAGCGTGTAAATTTGTTTTATAATAAATCATTAGATCGTACAGGTATTTTTAATATTTTGTATCTTATATAATATTATGGTTCTTATATTTGTTTCTAAAACTTTTTTAAATTTTAAATAAATAAATAATTTTTGTTATTGTTCCGTTTTCTTTTATATACTTATTATCCACTTACTAACCCTTGACTAAATTCCTTTGTAGGTAAGACTGATGTTCCTGACGTAATTGTGAATTTGGGGAGAGATTTAGGGTAGTAAACGTAGGCTTTATGATCAATTTTTTACTTTTGCATTTTATACATAAAAAGTATTTGTTTTAAAAGTTTTTTTAATATTCAAGCTTTACCATTTGATGGGTGCTTGCATAAATATGTACGTCGTCGACACTGATGGCAAAAAAATCATGTTGATAAATTACTTTCCAGTCAGTGCCGGATTAAGCCAGCGCGGGGTCAATGGCAAATGTTATGCGCGGGGCCCCCAGAATTGTCAAAAAAAAAACCTTCTCATCTCATATATGTATAAAAATCTCCACTTAACAAGCAACAAAAAAAAGAAAGGTCAATGTTTTCTAATCGTGGGGCCCCCCAAGAGCGCGGGGCCGGTGGGCCCGGTGGCATTTGCCACTTCTGCCATATGGCTAATCCGGCCCTGTTTCCAGTGCAATCATAGAATGGTATTGGACTCATTAAAAATTAATTAAATTTCATAAAATTGTGATCGTTATATTTGAAGATGACGATACTTTATTCTAACAAAATGCTCACGCCTAACATGCACAGTCGACGACTCTGATTCCAATTCTAGCTCATTAGAGTCGTCAACGTACATTAATGTTGACGACGCATTCATGAAAGCACCCTTGTAAAAGAAGTTTTTCCGTGTTTTGGCTTTGTCCAGAGGACTTATGTATGTTCCATATTTCTATGTCACCATATCAATTGGATCAATTGTTTACAACAGAAATAGTTCACTTTATGAGTAGGGTTGCGCAGTTAAACAATTGATTGAAATTTGAAAAAGAAAAATATTAAAATTAATTGGCACCAACAGGTACCTCTCGTTCGAACGAATGAATACAACATTTTGTGTCTTATCAAATAAATGCTAAATGGTCAATTCTCTGGTAACGCACACTACAGTGTGCGAACTTTTTCTTTAAAAAAAAAATTTATTTCAAGAGTATATCGTACCTTTTATTATACATTTAATACAAAACTATTAGTAGGTTACTACCACAAAGTATTATTTGTTTCTGTAGAGTATCATTAATATAATTTGAAAATAACACTACGTAACGCACTTACTCGTACAAAATTCAATTTTTGCATCTTCAACGTTGATAACAAAAATTCTGCGAATTATATTGAACATTTTTAATTAAAAATATTTTAAACTATAGTATGGGACAAGTACTTAAAAATTCCCCGTAACTATTTAGGTAATCCTCACATCTGTTCGATCTAGATAATAAATTGTAATGGTATTCCTAGTAACGCACACTACAAATAGCAGGTAACGCACACTACTCGTAGTTATAAATATGAAGAAATTGTAAAAAAATTTTCTTAAAAAGTAATTAAAAACTTAAAACACATGTTTTTTTTTTAAAATTATCTATGTGGTAAATTCAAAGGATCAATTTATTCCAATATTTGAAAGGATTTGAAGTAAGAGCATGCATATAAATAGCAAAACTTCTCTTTTACTTTTTATTTGAAAAAAGTGTTTGTTAAACGATAGTGCAATTTAATTTAAATAGTGATAAATTTGTATAAAAATATCATATTTTTGAAAAAAAGTTGTTTTTTAACGAATTATAAAATTATAATTTGGTGGCTCCATATACGAATATATTGTTTTCTCTAACATTAATCAGTTATTTGGTAAGTTTAAAAAGAAATTAGGAAAAATTCCTAAATTTTTATTTTATACAATGCTATTTATGTATGTCTACAGTTCAGTTATAAATGGAGAAAGTCAGCACCGCAGAAAAAATGAGGAATTATAGACAAAAACAGGTGGAAAGCTATAGGCAAAAAAACAGGGAAAGAATGGCTAAAAAAGACAAATGTCGATAAGAAAGTCCTCCCAAATATTGGTGTTATTTACATACCAGAAGATGAAATTCCAAGATCTGGAGAGGTTTGAAGTGCTGAAGCACAGATACGTGGTATTAAATCTATTCATATGTTTGAGGCAGTTTCTGGCGAAGACTTGAAGTTTCACAATAATGGTGATGAAGAAAAAAGTGGTAACGCAGTAACGCACACTACAATGTTTAATTTTGAAAAATAAAAATTTTAATTAGTTAGATGAAAAAGATATTTTACAATTTTGTTCCTTTAATAGAGTTGAAATAAAATTTATAATAGTATTGAAATTCGTCTTTTAGTTTTCAAACTATCAAACTTTTTCCATTTTTGTGGTAACGCACACTACGTATTGAACTGCATACGTAATATATTCAAATACACGTATTGAAATAAAGAATAATATTTTAATAGGTTTTTAAAAGAGATGCCTAGATGTTGTATTTTCACACATATTTGACTCATTGGATAATATTATAAGGGGATTCACTCTTTGGTGCAAATAGGTATTGCATCGTTGCATTCGGTGTATCGTAGCACGAATTTACAACGATACAACAACAATTTGCAACGATACAACAAAAATTCGTGCTACGATACACCGAATGCAACGATGCAATACCTATTTGCACCAAAGAGTGAATCCCCTTTATGTTTTTTTTTCTATATAATTGAATTGCTTTTTTACAAATATTCAGAAGGAAAATTGGTGTTCTTAACTCTCAGTTTTAGAAACCTCACAAATAACAAGTAAATGTGACTGATTTTTCTTATTTGTCTTCTAAAATAAAATTTGATTAATGAAGTGAACAATTACGTACCATACTGTTTTTTTAATAAACTTTAGTTTTTTCGATTTGGTTTCATTTTGTAGAGAACTGATTTAGTAATTTCATTTAAAATATCTAGTAATCTATAAATTTATATGTTTTATTCAATTGCTATCGAAAATTATTTCCGTATCTTTTTTCCAATCGAATGAAATTGTTAAATAAAAGTTTAAAATTATTTAGCACAATAGCATTTATGAGTAAAACGTTTAAAATATCGCCAGGATTATTATTAAATTGACACATTTCTGAGCAATCGATATAGTGAATGATATCAACAACAGTCAACAGAACTAGTATTAAATGTAAGATCAGCAGAAGCCTGAATTAAAACTACGTTGAATAAATAATTCAAAATTTATTTCCATTTGTCGTTACAAAGAAAGATTATATACATACATATATGTCTGTATAAAAATGTACATACATATACATATACGCATATAGCTATACATACATATATAATTATGTATCTTTCAATAAAACATTACAATCTAAAATATATTTCAGTGAAAATATCATTACAATTAATTTTTTTTCAATTCTAATTCTAATATTAAGCTTTTAAGTTTTAAAGTTTTTTTTTTTAAATTTTTATTTTGGAAAATTTATAAAAATAAAAAATAAAATCATTAATAAACTTTACATTTTTTACCAGGATTCATTGTTGAATTTTTAGGACAATTCCAGTCTTTCGCAAAATATGGTGACATTTTTAAATTCATTAAAATTCTCACTGGACCAATTGTATGTGGATCTTCTGCATTCCATACTTCACAATCCTCTATATTATTATAATACAGATTATTATAATGTGAAAATGTAGAAATTTTTTTTTTTTTAATTACAATAATAAAAATATACCTTTTTTTCTTCTTTCACATAATACCAATGAAGATGAAATCCAAAATAATTGTTCTGGTGTATATTTTGAATAATCTTTTAACTTCAAGTCAGTATTTTTATTTCCTTTTAACCATTTTCCATATATTCGTCGTGCAATGGTTAAACCAAAAAGATCAGCAAAATTTTCATTTAAAGTCGCTTCACCACTTATCTTTAAAATTATTAAAACAAATTATCGAATAATTTATTTTAAATAGATATAAATTTTTTTTTTCACCTTTGTTCCAGTACATGGTTCATCTGCTTTGTCATATTCTTCAATTAGGCATTCCACTCTTTTTTTAAATTCTATTTCTGATCTTTTTTCCCAAAAATCTTCAACAACATTATCTGAACTATAAACATAAAACTCTGAATCTAAGGAATGTCCATATTCATGTGAACAAATGTAACCAACAGCTCCATAATTATGATATAATGGACCTTTATGTTTGTAAGTTAATGGAACGATCAGTGAATATGTCAGTACTAATAATACATATAATAGAAAAAATATAATTTTAATTAAATTCAATCAACTGAATTTATTTTAGAAAACTGTAAATTAATAATTACATACATATATTATTTGGAATGTACCATGCATTTGCATTTATTGAATCTCCCATATTGGGAGCTAACATAAACATTCCTTTAAAATCTATACGGGTTACTTTAGCTAAGGCTTTTTTCATTACTACCTGTGCTTCAATGTAATTATAAAGAGGATCTTCATTTGATGTATCCATTTTTTCGAATACAACTTCATATTCAGATATTTGTTCAAGTATTGTTTGATTACTTTTTAAAAATCCAAAATGAAAGATGACTGTATCGAGTTTTTTTACTAATTCTTTTTTTGTTTTTTCTGCTAGCCAATTTGCCTCATTTCCAACCATTATTTTACCTTCATATCTAGCTTCCTCATTTATTATTCGAAGAATTTCCTTTTTACTTGCTGTTCCTAAATCTGTATCTCTTTTCAAAATGAACATATAACCTGTTCCAATAGGAAATCTAGAATTTGATATTTGTTGTTGTATATCGATATTAGAAAAAAAAATAATAATAATAATAATACATATTTTCAAATTTTCAAAATATGAGAAAAATTTATCATTTGAATAAAACAAATAAATATACATATACATAATTCACTTACGCATTATTAGTTATTTTTGTGCATTCTTTAGAACGTTCATCAGATGATCGCAATTTATTTGCTTGTAAAAAATTAGAAATAAGGTCCACTAAAACTTCAGCAAAATGTATGAATATATGATTTGCAATAGCTTTTTCTTTACCTTTAAATAAATCATGTAAACCGCATAAAAATTTTTCATTTACAACGGCAATTTTATCATTGCCAGTTAATTTTTTATGTGGTTCATAAAGTACATTGAATAATTTAAGCCAATCTACATTTGGACATTTTTTTTTAAAATCATTTATAGTTTGTAATCCAAAATCATCTTCAGCACTAGCAGCTAATTCTACCAATTCATTATGTATGTTCATTTGTTCTTGTAAATCTTCTTCCATTTGTTTAGATGTTGCAATACTATTGTCAGAAAAAAATTGAAATATCATATCTATTCTAGATTTACGTTCTTCGTCTGGTATATTTGTTAACAATCCTTTTTTTATCTAATTCGAAGAAAATAATAATTTATAATTAAAAAAAAAAAAATACACGAATCAAAAGATAAACAAATAAAAATAAATGTTTACAGTAGGATAGAATTCTTTATAGTCTCCTCTAATTACATCGATATTAATACCCATTATTGAATAAACATTCGTTCTAGTTTCAAGCGCTTTTTTATATAAGTCAACCCAATTAGGAACTGGTTTTTTACGATCAAGTAGTGGTACTGGTCGAAGTTTTTTTAATTGTTTATAAATATATTGGTTCATTTTTGCTGGTAAATCTAAATTAACAATTATTTTTGTTTTTTTAAATTTTTATAATAGTGCAAATCTTTTATCATATTATGAAAATAATATAACAGTACCTGGATTCATGCAAGATTTGTAAAACGCTTTTGTTATACGTGCCAAAATTCTATCATTTTTTGATACGGGCGTAGAAAGAAGACTTAAAAGATCATTATATGCTGTTTCTGTTGATGCTTCTAAACCATTAGTATATTTGTCATTTTTTTCTAATGTTTTGACATACTTTGAACAAGCGAATTTCTCAAAATCTTTGCAAGGATCAAAACTTTTATCCACATAATCATTGTACAGATTATTTAGATATGAACACTCTGGAGTGAGACAAATCTCAGATTTTGGTAAAATTGGATCTCCGAATCCTTGAAAAAGATACAAAAGAAAAATATTGTAGATAAACATTTTTCATGAATATAAAATAAATTATTAACATACTTATATTTACATATATAAGCATCACAAAAATAAATATTCCAATTATTAATCCAAGATAAAATAAAGTTGTGATTGCAGAATTCATTTTGCTTAAAAATATTGTATTTAGCCCCCAATTTAAAATAATTGATTTTTTTTCTTCTTCTTCTGGACGAATTTAAGACAGTAAAATAAATTCTTTTACATAAGTTTAAAATTAAAAAACAAACAAAAAATAACAAGAAATTTAATCGTCCAATTATTAATAAAAAATACACATATTTAGAAATGCAATTTTTTTTTTTTCTTTTCTTTTTTGTTTATTATTTTACGTCAAATAAAAATTTCAAAATCAGAGCAATCTATTTTAAAAATGAACTTTGTTTCCGAAAAGGGAATAAATGATTTTGATTTTGATATCTCATAAATAAACTACACATTATAGTGCGGTCTCAAGATCATTTTTATTTTTATATATACATATGTTATACATATGTATAATAGATACTAAGAGTAAAATGTGTATTCGATATTTAAAAATGTATTTCAGAACTGCTTAGAAAGTTGATTTTTTTTTTCTATTATTAATTTTTCTGTGTCTTTTCTCTAACGTTTTCCATAATCGTGGGCGTCCACCCATTCTTGTTCTTAATCCTAAGTAAAGTTGGACTTTGCGTCAATTTAACGTTTATGTTTACATCATATAAATAATTTTGTATGCTTTTAAATCAGGTTGTTTAAAAGGACTTTTAAAAATTTCGACATACATACATACTTATAAATGCACATACATAATGTGATATCAACTTGTTTTTTATTTCAATAAAAATAAATTAAAAATGTAGAAAAGAAAGGAAAGGTTAAGGTAATATGTATGTGGTTTTTTTCATGATATCAATTTAATTAAGATACTTATCCAAAAATAACTTAGTTATTTTTTGAAAACAAAGTTCATTTTTAAAATAGATTGCTCTGATTTAAAAAAAAAAAAACTATTTGATGGAAAATAATAATCATAAAAATAAAAATTGCATTATATTTGTGAATGAATATGTGTGTCTTTTTTTTTAAATTGAACAGTTAAACTTCATGCTAATTTTATATTTGTTTTTATTTTTATTTTTTAATTTTATACTTATGTGAATGAATAGGTATTATTATATGTTTTTAAATACGTCCAATAAAAATTAAACGTTTTTAATTGGTGGCCGATAAGGATATTTCCAAATTTAAAAAAAAAAAAAATGTCTCCCATAACAATTTTATTTTATGTTGGATTAATAGGTTTCACAATAATTATATTGTCAATTGTGTATATGGATATAAGTAAGTATGTTAATTAAATTTTTTTTTCTTTATACATGAATATTTAAATATTATCTTATTCAAGCACAAAGAAATGTACTTCCAAAATCTGATGTTTGTCTCACAGAAGATTGTATGGTTGTAAATAGACTTTATAATAAATATGTGAATAAAAGTTTTGATCCTTGCCAAGATTTTTATCAATTTGCTTGTTCAACATACGTTAACAATTTAAAAAAAGATAATAAATATGGTAGTGGTTTAGAAGATTCAACATTTCGCGCATTTAATCATCTAAGTCAATTACTTCATAAGCCCATGTTAAAAACTGATCGAGATCTAACTCGTAAGGCAAAAATATTTTATAAATCTTGTATGAATCAAGGTAAGTTTAGAAAAATAATTATTTTTTAAAAATAAACATTTGAAACTTTTTATGGAATTTTAGATGTAGATAAAAATAAGCACAATTATATACTTGAACAAATCAATAAAATCCTACCAGTACCAATAATTGATCCTAAAGCCAAAGTCCCTAATTGGATTGACTTTTATAAAAAAGTGATTCTTGCTGGACTGGAGGTTAAATCATTATTAACTATATCACTTAAAACACCAGCAGGAAATTACAAAGATATACAACCAACTGTAAAAAAAAATCTTTTTGATTTTATTAATTATTTATTACAATTATAAATAATATTTTTTCTTATAATATTAATGCAGATAACGAAGGGGTGGTTGCCAAAAATAAATGACAATGATCGTGAAGGTAAAAAAAATCTTATAATAGATCTTTTTACTAAAATGGGTTTTAAGAAATCTGACAAAATGAAGAAAGATTTAGATGAACAAATGGATCTACAAAATGAATTAGCAGAGTTAGCAAAAGGACCAGCCAAATTATCTGGAATAAAAACGATAGGTGATTTAAAAGATAAATGTAAAAATGTAGATTGGCTTAAATTATTGAATGTACTTTATGAACCATATCAAAAATTGAAAGATGATACTAAAATAATAGTTTACGATGAAAATTATCTATGTGGATTTTATGATAAAATCAAGGGTAAAGAGACAGCTCTTGTAAATCATTTTTTTATAAAACACATTGAAAATATGTTAGAAACACTCTATAAATTTATTCCTAAACCTAAAACAAGAATGAAAGCAGGGTCACCACGTTCTATAGAATGCTCAAAAATAGTCAATACTGCGTAAGTGAATTATAATTATTCAAGTGATAATTCTTTATTTATTTCAAAACATTTTAAAATATATATTTTTTTCTTATTTCATTTATTTGTAATTCGATATTTAATAATAACCAAATTCTAGATTTCCTTTTGGAACATCTTATACATACATGATAGACCAAGATGCAGAACTAGGAACTGGAGGTAGGAAAGAAATATCTAGAATAATTGATACAGAAGCTAGATCGGAAGCTATATTGGCAGTTGGAAATGATTCGTCAACTTGGTTAAGTGAAAAAACAAGAAATGAATTAGTGAAAAAAATACGTGGAGTCGTATTTCATTTTGGTTTTCTAAGATATAATCAAACAATACTTCAACAAATTCCTGAGTATGAAAAAATATTCAAATCTAGTACACTTTCAGAAAAAGATCCTCTTAAAAACACAGTAGAAATAAACGTGGCGATTAGAAATCGCCTCGCCCAAGTAGATCGTCCTGCTTTTATAAATAATCTATTGTTAGCTCCAAGAAGGGCAGATTCAATAAATGCAAATGCATGGTATATTCCGAATAATATATGTATGTAATTATTAGTTTACAGTTATCTAAAATAAATTCAGTTGATTGAATTTAATTAAAATTATATTTTTTCCATGGTATGTAAATAGTACTGACATATGCTCTGATGGCCCCATTAACTTACAAACATAATGGTCCATTATTTCATAATTATGGAGGAATTGGTTACGTTGGTTCACATGAATATGGACATACCCTTGATCAAGACAATCATAAATACAATGCAGATAGCGTTAAAGAAGATTTTTTTGATAAAAAATCTCAGGAAGAGTATCAAAAAAGAGTGAAATGCTTAGTTGATGTATATAACAACGCAGATGAACCATGTACTGGAACAAAGGTTAACAAAAATCTATCAAAATAAATTATTAATTTATAAATTTTATTTTTATTTCGAGGTTAAATAATTCTACACAAATAATTTTTTTATAAATTTTTTGTTTTTTGTTGTTGTTACTTTTTTTTGCATTCTCAAGATAAATGGAGAAAAAACAAAAATTGAAAATTTCGCTGATCTTTTCGGTATAAAAATTTCACGACGAATGTATGATAGATGGTTGCGAGACCATCATAATAAAGATTTGGTATTAAAAGATTACGCACATTATTCACCACAACAAATGTTCTGGATTGCAGCATCTATAATATTTTGTGAAAGAAGAAAGAAAGGTAATTTTTATAAATTAAAATTCCATAATGTTTAATATACTCATGGACATATATGTCCATACATAATACATACATATGTATGTATACAAACGGAGGGTCTGTGGCTTGTCCTGTTCTGTAGTATGTTTATAATTTCGGAATCAGAATCAAAGATTTGTTACAAATGCTCTTTTTTTTTTTAAACATTACTGGTGCATTATTCGATCATATTTAGTGTATATTTTATTACTTAAATACAACGAATATTTCATACATTGCTTTGTAATGTCTTCTATATTTACATATATCTTTGGGAATTATGTTTCAAGAAAATCCCCATTACACACTTACACCCATATTCACCAACAGGTAATAAGTTGGTAATAACATTATGACGCTAATAAAATAGTATGGTGACAATAGACTTATGACGGTCATAAAGTTATGACTTGATGGTGAATATGGCCGTTAAGGTTGAGTTTCAATACACGCATTTAAACTTTAAAGCATTTAAAATTTTGTGCGTAGTGACAATTAAAGCTCATAACGCACAAAAAACTAAAAAAGTAGAAAATTGTTGAACTTTTTGAGAGTTATGCGCGTTGTGTGCGATGAAAGTTTGGTCAGCTCTCATAAAAAAAGCTTATTTCTACAAGATGTCATTTAACGCACGAAGCAAAACGCTCTAAACGAGTGTATTAAAATTCTCTACCCTCTAAAATTATAACAAACAGCGAACTGAAATCCCTATCAATAGAAGCCAGGGTCACGGCATGTATCACAGGGCACTGGCTAATAGAGTATCATGCACAGAAAATAGGTATCTTCTTCAATACCAACTGTCGTATTTGCAGAGAATCCAATGAGAGAGAAACTTTCATTCACTATCTCTGAAACTGTCCGGTACTTGACAAAAAAAGGTTCCAGACAATGAGGAGCTTTTTTTTCAAGGACCTTGAGGAAATAGCAAAAGCATCCTGAATGGAACAGGATGACTATAGTGATCTACCGGTATCTAACGGCACTTTCAGTACTAATTGGGTCTTCGAAAGATTTCGAGGGCCGCCACGTCAACCAACCAACCAACCATTTGCATTGTAGAACATTGATATGTACTTACCAATTTTCTGCTATGTGTGTGATTTTATATTTTTTCCATGTACATTAATAAAAATTAATTAATTCATTTATTTATTTATTTATTTTTTTTTTATTTATTTATTTTTTTTTCAAAAGACGATTGTGCAGGCTGGAATAGACAAGATCCACATACAATTGGTCCAGTGAGACTTCTAATGAATCTTAAAATGTCAAAAGTTTTTGCAAAAGATTTTAGATGTGATCCGAAAAAACCAATGCATCCTCCCAAAAAATGTGAAGTTTTTTAAATAAAATTATCGTACCAAAATAATTTATCATTTTAAAAAAAGAAATTGTAATTTTATATTTTTGAAATTTTTTAAAGTTTTATTTAACAAAATCGATTAAAATTGAATTTTAATATTAAAACTATATACAGTAACAAAAAAATTCATTTGTAATGGTATTTGTTAAATATAATTTTTATGTTGAATATTTTTAAGAAGTGTATTTTATTTTAGCCCAAATATGTTTTACAGTTAGAATTGTCAAATATAAATCGGAAAAATTATTGTCTTTTGGACACAAAGTTCATTTTTAAAAGAAATAGATTGCTCTGATATTAAAAGTAAAGATAAAAAGCATTAAATTGAACGAATTGGATTGGATGACGAAATTCCTTGCTAATTTTATTTTTTGTTGTTGACGTTGTTGTATACCAAAAATAATAGACCATTAAGATATCCGAACAATACAAAAATTACAAAACAAAGCTTTTAGATGAAGGACTATTCCACAGCGAAAAAAAGCTCTATTGCAAAGCTTTGATAAAATTTCTCTAAACTTTTTCGTCATTATTTTGAGAATATTTTAGACGTCATACATTACGATTGCTTTGATCATGTTTTGCATTTTTTTGTTAAAAATTTTTATGTTTTAAGCCTAAGTATTGTGTTCGAAACGAAATTTCGTTTCCCATATAAATTACATGTAAAACAAAGGTGGCGGAATTCCGTCAAGAAAATATTCCGTTCACTTTTTGTTTTGCAGTACTGAGTTCGTGACGGAAAATAAGTTAAAATTGTCTTTGCTAACATTTTTAAATATTGTCCAAGAGATGGCGTTGACGATCAGTCTCCACCAATTTTCCGTCGCCATGAAACAAAAGAAATGTAAATACATTGGCCCTTATCGGCGAAGTCGCGTCACTTGTAGACAATTGTCACCTCTCTTGTCACATAGTCTAAAATTTCGTATCGCAGTAGTCGTCTGTAGAGACGTAGAGAGTAAAAGTACCAGTGACAGGGATATTTAGTAATGACAGGGAAATTTGTATTATGACAGCTGTTTTTGATTTTTTATAAATTTTTTGTTCGGTAATCAGTGTATATTATTAAAAAAATAATAATATAATTTATTTCTACAGGACAAACAAAAACAATTCAAACAAAGAATATCTTCAGTAAATTATCTACCAAAATTTTATATTGTCGATGAATTATTAGGTAAAAATTTAAGAAATATTTTAATAAATTCTTTTAATAATTCTGTCGAAGAGAGAATCAAAAAAATTACCGTACCAAAAATTAATAATAATAGGACAATATTCAATGAAAATGAAATTATTAAAAAAATTATAATTAAACAAATTATTATTAAACAAATTAAACAGAATGATCCAAGAAGTATATATCAAAATCTGCAATAAATTTTCTATTTTATTTGAAAAATTTATGTTTTGTGAATGTTTAATTTTTCTTTTTTGTTTTTAATAAAAATTGTCCAAATACAAAAACATAATTAGTGAAGAGTTTTTATGTTAATTCAATATACAATTTTTAATGATCAATCCAAAAAAAAAAACAAAAAAAAATTATGTTTATGAATGAATTTTTAAAAAAATTAAAAATTGATAAATTCAATGAAAATTAACCGATAAGGCAATAAGTGTGTTCATTTGAACAATTTGAAGACTTTTATTGCCTTTCCATTCTTACTTTTCAGAACGCTTTACTTTTTAATTTGTTTGTGTCACCTTCAGTATTGATGTGACTGTCTGTTGCTTGTATAAGTGACGGCTGTCACATCTTCTTCGTTATTTAATACCGATTTCTGTCACACGTGTGACGTATGTCGCTACATTCGAGTTCAAAAATACAAATTCACTAATGTGACATCTCACTTTCAGTGACGTGACTTCGCCGATAAGGGCCATTTATTCCGTGTGGTAAATTTGACAGTTTTAAAAAAAAAAAATAAATACAAAGAAAAAATCCAAAGGTATCTACGTGAAAATAGAAAAAAACAAAAGACAAACTAACTTCAAATTTAAATTTAATTTACGTTTCTCCAAATATTATACGTCATTCTGCACAAAATTTTTTCGTGTAGAAATAAATAGCAAAACATGAAAAATTTTTTCGCTTCGAACACAATACGGAGCTTTACAAATGAATAACAAAAATTAATTATAATTGCGTTGTTGCCGTATTTATGCTTTTAAAATTCTTTTTGCTTTGAACAAAAAATTTCTTTTTAAATATAAAATATTTTTTTTTCGAATTTTAAAAATAATTTTAAAAATATATTTTTATATATTTTTTGTTCAAAGCAAAAAGAAATTTAAAAGCATAAATACGGCAACAACGCAATTATAATTAATTTTCGTTAGTCATTTGTAAAGCTCCGTATTGTGTTCGAAGTTCGAAGCGAACAAATTTTTCATGTTTTGCTATTTATTTCTACACGAAAAAATTTTGTGTAGAGTGACGTATAATATTTGGAGAAACGTAAATTAAATTTAAATTTGAAGTTGTTGTTGTGTGGGTGGGGGGGATGCGGATAAGGCATCCACGAGCACTCAGACAGGAGAGTCCATTGTACTCAGCAAATTTGAAGTTAGTTTGTCTTTTGTTTTTTTTTCTATTTTCACGTAGATACCTTTGGATTTTTTTTTGTATTTATTTATTTTTTTTACAACTGTCAAATTTACCACACGGAATAATGTATTTACATTTCCATTGATTAATTATTATACATAGATGAATTATACAAAAGAAAAAACTGGAACGCTAATACAAAAAAAAAAAAAAAAAAAAAAAATTTTGAACAAAAATCTGGCAAAACATGATCAAAGCAATCATAATGTATGACGTCAATCTTATAAAATATATATATGTATATTATGTATGTTTTTAAGCACGTCGTTCTAAAGTTAAATATTTTCAATTGGTGGCTGAAGAGGACAATTAGAAAAAATTGAGAAATACATAGATCAACTGTGAGTTGGACCAGTCGCTGGATCTTAACAAAGTCTAAACAAAGTGCTTCTTCAAAAATGCATCGCTGCTTCGATGATGCTAATACTTTTCTGTTCGTGATGCGTAAACACCATGTACTTTATTGCTATGACAATGAAATGTTTTAAGTTGGCGACGCAATGCTATTAAATGACAGCTGAATATCACAAGGAATTTTGAATACTTGATTTAATGCGATGCTTTTTTAAATATGTGAGAACGCATCATAAACGTTACGTTGCATTTTTGAATTTGTAACAAACATCAACATTGCATCAACTGTGCAGAGCGATGCATTTTTAAAGATACACAAAGCCAAAACGCGGAAAAGCTTTTTTTAAAAAGGTGCTTTCATGAATGCGTCGTCAACATTAATGTACATTAACAACTCGAATGCGCTGGAATTGGAATCAGAGTCGTCGACTGTACATGTTAGGCGTAAGTATTTGTTAGAATAAAGTATCGCCATCTTCAAATATAACTTTTTCAAATATATTTTATATTTAAAATCGAAATAAAAAAAATATTGAAATATCAGATAAAATATTGAAAACACTTTCCGTTATTTTAATTGAGAATAAACATCGCAGTCACCTAAAACAATTGAGCAATTTTATCCAACTGCGATGCAAGCTTGAATTAATGAGTCTATAATACCATTCCGATATTGCACTGGAAAGTAATTTATCAACATGATTTTTTGGCCATCAGTGTCGACGACAACGCATTTATGGAAACACCCTAATTTCATTATTTCTAAATTTTAAATATAATATTAATTTAAATAGACCCTCATTGCTACATACATACTACATACATATTTTATATTAACAAAACCTAATGTCTAATGTATGTAATTTTTCACAATTGTAAAATCGCACATTCACACAACCATTGTATATAGGTTTTTTCTATAAGAGATGTAACTACTGCACCCAAATCTAAAGGTGACCCTACCTTCCAGCATGGTGGTGCTTTCATCACCTATTTTAAACAGCATCCCAGCCAATGACTTTATATATAATATGGACTGTACAACTTCTTGTTAACCATCTATCTTTTAAAAATAACAAATGTTTAAATCATTCTTCGTTCATTGAAACATGACGAATTCCCTAAGAGTGAGACAACAATAAAAATGTTGTCCCATTTTTACAGTATGGACGTATGGTGTAAGGTGTTTCCTACAGTTGTTCCATCCAGTCTATTTATATCAGTGATTCCAGCAAAAAGCTTAGCAGAGTTTTGGCCTTGGAATTTGATACTTTTTTCAATTCTGCGAAAACATACACTCACATACTTCCATTTATATACATATACATATATATATGTATATAAATATAGATAGATTTATTTACATCAAGCGAAAATCAAACGCAGTTTTGTAGTACTGCTACCTGGTTTTAATACGTAATGATGTGGTAGAAAATAATGTGTAGATTCAATTTTCTCCCTTTCAATCTCTTCCATGTGATCCAATTTAAGATATTCATCCAAAAAGTCAATATATTGTTGTTTTAACAATGTACGTTTTGATAATTTTT
The DNA here is from genome assembly GCA_932526495.1 of Bombylius major. Classification (NCBI taxonomy): domain Eukaryota; kingdom Metazoa; phylum Arthropoda; class Insecta; order Diptera; family Bombyliidae; genus Bombylius; species Bombylius major. The sequence goes on along the minus strand of OW052044.1, from coordinate 16,802,106 downwards.
TCTCGATTAATAATTCAGTGTTATACAGAATTGGTAAGCTGACAATAAATCGACCACTGTCATCATCTTGTAGTTGTAGCATCAAAGTATGTCTTCTTCACATTTTAGATCTGCTATACTGATAATTTTGGCTTTTAATTATACTCTTCTAAGTTCCAAAATTTTCGGAGGGTCCTTTCCAACTCTAAGTTATATTTGAGATATTTGTTGGTGATTTTTTCAATCTCTTTGCCAATGTAGGTTTGTTTTGATGCGAATTCCTCCATTTCCACTATTGCCATCACGTCGGGGTCACCAAAAAATATTTATAGTGCATTGAATAACACTGAAAGTCTTTGTATAAAATCAAAAATCATATAACTACAAAGATAAACAATTGCCATATATCCTCATGTCACCATTAATTTTTACTTCTACACCTGATATCAGGTGGCTACATGTTTACTGAATGTTATCAACATTTTATGCTTATGCAACAATTTTAAAATCCAGAGCAAACCAAAAATACGTTGATGTTGCTAAACATTATATGTACCCAATAATGTGTCTGTTTACCAAATATAAAAAATGGTTGTTGCTACGGCAACATAAATTACGATTTATACTTTTGAATTTATTTTCATTTTGAATAAATAATTTAAATAAAAAAGAATTTTTAATACTAAAATAGTTTTGACTTGAAAATCAGAGTTTGCTTAGATTAAATTTTAATGAATAAACATTATACATAGTATTTCTAAAACTAGCATTAGATATTCTATAATGTAAAAGAATATGAAATAACGTGCCTATTGATTCTGATCTCCTGATTCATTACGAATAAAATTTTCATATTTTTCAATGAAGATGAAAAATATTAAAATATATTTTTAAAATTTGAAAAATAAAATGTTTTTTGTATATAGTATATGTATATACGAGTATGTATCATACATATATAGTATTTAGAGGTATAAGAAAAATAATATTTCATATTAAAAAAAAATTTTTTTTTAAAGCAAATATGTATTTTTATTCAAAATGAAAATAAATTCAAAAGTATAAATCGTAATTTATGTTGCCGTAGCAACAACCATTTTTTATATTTGGTAAACAGACACATTATTGGGTACATATCATGTTTAGCAACATCAACGTATTTTTGGTTTGCTCTGGATTTTAAAATTGTTGCATAAGCATAAAATGTTGATAACATTCAGTAAACATGTAGCCACCTGATATCAGGTGTAGAAGTAAAAATTAATGGTGACATAAGGATATATGGCAATTTTGATAAAATATTGTCTTGAATTAGAAAACACTAATTCCAGTTTTTAATTTAATTATGTTAGTTGAATTGAAACGAGGTATCTCAGACTTCAACTTGTTAAATGGTTTCCTTGAATGAGAAATCTTTAATTCAAGCAAGTTGATAAAATTGGGTTTGTAAATGAAAACACAGTTTTATAGTCAAAAAGAACAGAATGAATTTTATTCGTTGACGTTCGATTTATATACAAAATTTTGATTCCGTAAATTAAATAGAATTTGAGCATTCTAAAATAGTTAATCAAACAGAATTTCAAAGTAAAAATCAAAAGGACATAAAAATAGTCTTATTCAATTGTTTGTATCGATTTTTACTCAAACATTGTCTTTCAGAAATCCGGTTTAGTTTGTCGATTTCACGAAGAAAACAATTTCAATCTATAACATGAAAGGATCGGCACAGGTATCGTGCATTTTTAGGAAAAAAATATTTAAAAATAATATTGAAGGATTGATAATATTCTGAGAAAAAAAACTTTAAAATTTCAAATAATTTATATATTTTTTTAATATTTTTATTACTTTAAAAATTTTATTATATAAGTTAATAAATAAAATTAAGACATGTAAGTATAAAGGTTTTTTTTTGTTGTTCTAAATTGGAAAATCATGAATTATTTTCTTAATTATTTATTTTTTAAATATTGTTTTTTTTAAGGATACGAAGATTATGGTGTCAAAATCCTGTTCTCGAAAGATTATAGTATCTTTAATTGCCTTTTTTTTAATTACAATTACAATGGTACTTCTTATTATATACTATTTCTATAATGAAAGTAAGTTTTAAGATATAACATACATATATACCTACATAGATCTATTTAAAGTTTGTTTGAGAATATCTTAAAATAATGTGAAATTTTTTTTTAAGATGTTTGTCATACTCAAGCATGTAAAGATTTATCTGGAGATATTTTAGATGGTCTGGATTATTCTGTAGATCCATGTGAAAATTTTTATGATTTCGTTTGTGGTAATTATGAAAGAAAATATAAAAAATTGAATATTGATAAATCTAAAATGACAACAACATTTGAAAGAATTGTTAAGGATTTTGATGAAATAATTGAAATTAATAAAAATAAAGTATTTAAAAATGATAAATTAATAAATTCTGTTAGAACATTTTATAGTTCTTGCAAGAAACAAGGTATGAGTATATATATATATTTTTTTATATAGATATAAATTTTAATTATGAAAATTTAAGGTGATAATATAGAAAACTATTATCTACATATTGCAAAATATGTTAAAAAATTTGGAGGTTATCCAATAGTAGAAGGCCATAAATGGGATGAAACATCATGGTCATGGATGAATATGATAAAAAATCTTCGTGAAAATGGTTTCGATTATGCATCAATATTAAGTATTGAAGTATTCTATGAACTTACCGAAAAAAATTTAACAGCTATTTTAAGTGTTTGTATTCCTAATTCAAAATTACATACATATTAAGTATTTTATATCATATATATATTTTAAAAAAAACACACACACACAAAATTTCAATAGATATCAAATCCATCATCAATAATAGTTCATCATCAAACAGAAAATAAACTCTATGAAAAAATGATTATTGATTTAATCAAGAGAATGTTCAATGTGGAAATAGATATTCAATCGGAAGAATTTCAAGAATCAATTGAATTTGAAAAAAACATATCAAATGTAAAAAAAAAAATTATACTCTTCTTCCTTTTTATCTTTTTCTTACTCGTACATAATTATTTATTTATTTTTGTTTTTAAAAAAAAGGTAATAACTCCGATTGTAGAAATGGGATCCAATGTGGGATCAATTAAAAAATATTTTCCGAATATTGAATGGAATATTCTTTTTAATAATTTAATGCCAAATAATACAAAAATGAATAAATCCCAATTAATTTGGATAGAAAATTTTAATTCAGTAAAATCAATTGAAGAACTATTGAAAAAAACATCAAAAAGAACAATTGCAAATTATATGTTCAATAAAATGATTATAAATACAATTACAATATTTGGTTTAACACATCCAAATAATTGTGCATATTTTTTATTTCTTCAGTAAGAATTTATATTTTTGTTATTCTCATAATTCATAATTTTTTTTTTCAAATATTTTCAGTTTTCAAGTTGGCTTTACAATTGCTTATATGAAATTTAAAAATGGCTCATCAAAAAGAAAAATTGCATTAAATTTACTTGAAAATGTCATTACAGAACATGAAAATACAATTTTAAATGCAACTTGGATTGATGAAAATTTAAAAAAACCATTAACAAAAAAATTAAGAGCTATTAAAATGGCAATTGGTTTAGTATATTCACATAAAGAATTTGTTGAAGATGATTTTAATAATTATTATCCGAATTTTCATATTTATAAAAATAAACTATTTCAATCGACTCTCAGTATATTCAAAACAAAAGCTGATTTTAATTTTATTGCATTGAAACAAGTTACAGACAATACTTTATTTAATAATGTTAAATTAAGTGTTGGAGTTTATATGCATCTCATTAATTATATATGTAAGTACATACATACATATATGTATGTATTTGAAAATAATTTTAGAATTTTTAACTGAATTCTATGTGGTCAAGGGGTCAACGAGTGTTGTGTCATGTTTGTCCAATTTGTTACTATACTAACAAACACTTTAAATATTTTATTCAACATATAGATATAACATGTATTTGGTAACTTTTTATTAAAATTGATCAAAATATTTTCGATGTTCTAAGTCCACAGTAAAATTTTAATATTCAAGATTAAGTTTTAATCCATTCAGAATAAATTAACAATTGTTTTTTTTCTAAATGTATTTTTTATCAGTTCTAGGAGAATTTGTTTTACATCAAAACATTTTCAATCCAGAATATCCAACTGCAATTAATTATGGACGTCTTGGGTGCATTTATTCACATGAAATGACACATGCATTTGGTACTTTTACATATAATATTGATGAATTTGGTAATGAATTACAATGGGATCATAAAAGCTATTCACAATTTAAAAAACGTTTGAAATGTTTTGAAGAACAATATAATACTTATAAAGAACCAGTTATTGATATTTCGGTAAGAAATTAATTTTTATCCTATTTTATATTGTTTTTCCATATATTATAGTTAATTTTTTTTTCCAATAAAGATTGATGGAAAATATACTAATAACGAAAATATTGCTGATTATCAAGGTGTAAAAGTTAGTTATCATGCATATAAAAAATGGCTTGAAAATAATGAAGATAAACATTTACCAGGATTAAAATTTAATTCAAAACAATTATATTGGATATCATATGCAAATTTATGGTGTTCTTCTTATACAAAAGGTAAAAAATGTATGTTTTCACTTTAATTTCACTTTTCAAGTGTGTATGTGTGTGTTTTTTTTTGCTTTATTCTTCATACAATAACCTAAACCACCTAAACCCTAATCTTTTTTTTTGTCGTTTTTTTTTTTAATTGTAATTTAAGAATCAAGACACTTAAAACTAAAAGATTCACATTCACCTGAACCGTTTAGAGTTATTGGTCCATTATCGAATAGAAAAGATTTTGCTGAAGATTTTCATTGTAAACAAAATTCAAGTATGGCTCCATTGAATAAATGTGATTTATTTTAAAATCGATATGACTAAAAAATGAAGTATTGCAGCTCATGTTTGGTAATTAATTAAAAAGAAAATAAATGATAAAAAAAAATTTAAAATATTCAAAAACAAACAACATATGAATAACTCTACTGAAGATTTTTTATTTATTTTAGAAATTTATTTATTTTTCGTTTAAAGATTTGATGCCTTAAAAAGGACTCAGTAACACTCTACACTAATTTCACACAAAAAAAAATCTAAATAAAAAATTTCTAAACCTTCAACCAATTCCAAATTAATAAAATAAAAAGAAAAAAAAAAGCTTTTATTTATAAAAATAATCTTTTATTAGTGTAAATTAATTGCTTACAAAAATATGTACCTATACTAAAAGAAAATATGTATTTGTATTATTATTAACTAGTTATTTTTTGATAGAAAAACAAACAAAAAAAAAAAATAAACAAAAGGGGAAAAAAATAAAATTATAAAGTATAGTGATCAAAAATTATAAAATTTTTAAAACTATAATCAGTCAATTAATTACTAAATATAATTTTACATTAAAACATAAGTTGGAGTTGTCATAACTCCACAATTATTATTTCTTGCAGACATTAAAACATATCCATCGTTACCCCAATATGTTGACCATGAATTTTTAATTAACCAATATGCTTCACCATTAATTATACCATAACCAACAGCTAAAACTGCATGATCTAAATCTTCTAAACCACTTTTACATTCAGATTCATAATAAATTCCATGTGAATAAAAGCTAAATGATTTATGTGATGCATCGATAGCAACTGATAATGGTCCATGTTTTAATAATGCTAATTTAAATGAATTTGGATCACCAGATGTAACATTAACAAAACCTTTAATTGGCGCAACTAATGTTACATTATTTGCATGACAATAACCATCTTGTCCTAAATATGGACCATATTCTTCTTCAGTAGGTACACCACCCATTTTCATCATCCATTGGTATGAACGAAAATCTTCTCCACCATCACAACCATTATTTCCGTATGCCCATGAACAATCTATTAATGCTTGCTGTGATAATCGTACCAAATTACCGCCATTATTTAAGAAGTATGCACCTTCAATTGCTCCGATTGTTCCAAATGACCAACAAGAACCACAAACAGATTGATCTTAAAAGAAACAAAAAAAAAGTTCACTAGGGGACTAGTTAATTTAAAAAGAAAAAACTCCAAAAATGTACCTTTAACAGGTGTAACAGCACCATACAATCTCCAATCGTATTGATCTGGAAGATCATCTGCAAAACTATGAGCATCATATGGGAATTGTCTACCACCATTATATATTCCAGATGAACGGAATCCTCTTAATGCATTTATTTCATCATCAGTTTTATCAGCCAAATGATTTACAGTTAATGAATAACCGAGTTTAGCACGATTTTTTGAATTGATAAATCTTAAATTTTGATTGAAAACATTTTTACGATATTCATGTTCGGTTTCATTTGGATAATTTCTATTATGTTTTCCAATGAATTTTGTAAATTCATAATCTAAATGTTCACTAGAAACAGGATGTATAAATTCTTTCATTGGATTAAATGTTGTATAATGTCCTTTACCGGGTCCTGGAAATGAAATACACGAAAGATCTGAAAACAAAAAAAAAACAAAAAAATATATATCTATTTTTAAAAGAAAAACATACACTTTGAACTTTGATTCTTTACCTGGATCAATTTCAAAAACTTCATTTGGTATATCACCATGACTATAATAATCATAATCTAAATAATAATGATCATAATGTGATCCTAAAAGTGTATTATATCCTTTCATTTCATATCTTACTGGTATTGGCATTCTTGATGCTGGAAATTTTGGCGATTTTTTATATTTAACCCATAATGTATATACATTTTTCTTTTGTCCAACAATATCTTCTAATACAAATTTATCACATTTAACACCTAATAATGTTTCTGTACCAGCCAATGTGAAATCATGTGCATCTGGTAAAATTGATTGAATTTCAATTTTCATTTCTTGTGAACCATTAACTTGTAAACATGTTTCTTTATTCATTTCTGTTTCAGTTGTAACTGGTGCCAATTTTAATAATGTGCCATAATCACCTTCATTTGCTAATTGATATGTTTTTACCATTCCACCATAATAATCGATACGTGAACGTCTTGTTAATTTATCATACCATGCATAAAATGGTTCAGAAATTTCTGCATAAGGTATATATAATGTTCCTTTAACGGTATATGTTAATTCCCATTTCGGAGGTTTTGTGGATACGGCTAAAAATAAAGATATTTTTATTTTTTAAAGAAAGTCTTCTAGTGAATGAAAACGTGCGTGAAATATTTTAGAAATTTATATTATTTAATTATATTTGTACATACATATATGAGTAAAGACCAAAAATTGTTTAATTAAATTTAAATTTACTCTATCATTTCAATCCTTATTTTTTTGTGTAAAATCGTGATCGTGCCTATTATTAAGGATATTGAAAAGACTATGTAGGGTTTCCGAGAAACAATGTTGAACCCTATCATATTCTGGTTTTTTGGTTCAGATTTGTTTGAAGCGGTAGAGAATGTAGAAATAACAACTACATCAAACACAATTCGAGTCCTATCGTACGCGTACACATGTTCTCGCGGTCATCAATATGTGATTCGCAATTCACGTAAAACTAAGTGTATGGAAAAATTTAAATCTAACTTAACAAGAGTTTGAGGCTTAAAAATACATTATCATTTTTCGTTAAATGTTTTAAATTTATTTAACCCACATTTTATAATTAATACACAATAGATAGATAATTTTGAAATCTATACATGACCGAAAATAAAAACGTTCACCCTACAATACGTTATCCGTAGAATAATCCACAAAATAAATGATTTAAAGATCATCAAGATCATCGCTGACGTTATAAATTTATTTCGTTCGTACAGCCGTATCAGTCAATTAAATTTGAAAAAAAAATGTACAACGGAATTAACACATTCATTTAATTCACTACTCATTTAATGAAATTTATACAACAAAAATTACGAAAATAGTAAATACTATAAACGGTATTTAAATGTAAAAAAAAAAAAAATCGAAGTAAATGATTTTTTACATAAGTAACGTGCTTGTAAATTTAAACTTGAATTATGTACATCAATCGTAGAAAAATAGTAAATTTACGAATGTTTCTAGAATTATTTTTTTTAAAAAGATTATTTAAAACCAGTTTTTGAATTGAATTATTACCTGTAGTTATAAAAATTAACACAAAAATACATAAAACACCTGTGATGTATTTCATTGTTTATTAAGAAAAAACTTTCTTTCTTCTTCTTTTTTTAAAATATAAATTTTTATTTAATTATTTGTTTATTTTTTCTTTCAAAGAAGAAATATATATTTAAAAAAAAAGTAATTTGTTTTCCAAAAAAAAAAAAAAATTTATTTTCTTAAACACTTAAACACCATATCTCTTTTTTTGAAAAAAATTTATTCAGTTAATATTCTCCAACGAAAGTATCTGTTTAACTAAATTTCATTCTAAATTGATAACTGTCTTTTGTAATCAACATGAATTCAAGAATACATTCTCCCCACTATATTTTGAAATTTTTATATTAAAAAAAAAATTTATTATGTTTTCAAGTACTTTTTTTTATTTTTATTTTTTATTTTATTTTTTTTACTTAGTCTTGATAATAAATATCTGTATGTATGACAATTTAAAAAAAAAAAAGATGCTGACCGTCCGATAATAAATTCTTACAATAATTTAATCAGAAAAGCAAAAAAAAAAAAAAACATACATTTTCAGAGTAACGTAGAAAAAAAAATACAAATTAAATACACACAAGCTAAATGTAACGACAGCATTTTTTTCTCATGTGAATTTGTATCTTTTTTTTTTTTAAATTGAGAATTAAATAGGTACAGCGAAATTTCAGTTTGTCATAAGTTTCACTTTTTATATTTTTTTTTTCATAAATTTGAAACGTATTTAAGTTTTTATCGAAAATAACAGACAAAAGCACTGATTTAACATTAAAAAAAATCTGTTTTTACTTTTGGTTTTTCAAAAAATTTTTGATTATGCAATACGGCAGTACTTAGTTGCATATTGTTGCATTATTTTAGTTTATTTTGTAAAATTATTACAGATTAATCTAGAATAATTCTTGTCATTCAGTGTTATTTTTAATTATATTTTAGATGATATGTAAGTATAACCTCGGCCGAACGCCATGTGGCGCCTACTGACATAGTTTTCATTTTTATTTTTGTTTCTCAAGTATGTATATAATATTTTTTTTTCTTGTTTCTTTTGAAAACAGAATCAAAGACCTTTAATTTTGATTCACATATTTTTGAGGCCTAGTAAACAAAAGTTATGGTAAGTTTACACGATAGAAGGTTTTGGTTTCTAGATACCAACAAATAGTTATCTAGAGATCATGGAGACCTTTGGACCTCTTACATACTTTTAGGTCATCAGACATCATTATGGCCAAATAATTTTACAAGAAAAAGTAGCTTCTTTTTTTTTCTTCTGGTATCTGGTAGTTTTATAATGAAATTTTCATCCACCCAGGCTAAATTTTTCAAAATATTTTATAACTGTTTTTTTCTGTTTCAAATTCGATTTTTAATATTGTCTGATCTGAAATGTTCATGTTCAGAAAAAAAAAGTATTTAGAGAAAAAGGAAGACGATTATAAAAATGAAGAAAGATGAAAATAAAAACATAAAACAAATAAAAAATGAATAAAGTGCGTTAAGGGTTATCAGGATAAGGTTAATATCTGTATAAATATAGCAGAAGAGATAATTTTTGTAACTAGTGAAAAATAATAAATCATTAAATTAATAATGGAAAAATAAATACGACACATAAATGTAGAAGAAGAAAAAAAGCAACAGCAACAACAACAGAAAAAATCATTTCAGAAAATTTTTGTAATTAAAATAACACAAAAAGAAAATTTTTGTAATAAAAATTAATTAAAATTTATAACTAAGCGATCATATGTTCATTTGTATGTTCCTCAAATGGTTCTGTTGGTAATCGAGCAGGATTCTATTCAAAAGAAAAAGAAGAATAAACTTTGAATGTACGAGCAATTCAAAAATCTTAAAGTTATTGTCGATGATCGTTTTCACAAATTATGAAAATATTTTATCAATTGCAAAAATTCGTATTGTTTATTTTGCTTCTTATAAGTCTGATAATATAAAAGATAATATAATCATAATTTCTTAGACTCAATGGAAACTGAATTGTCTTTAGGTTAAACGATAAAGTCAATTTCCGGATGATAATGGCAATTTCCGGTTATAAATTTACTTAAATTTATTATTGCTTTAATTACTATTTATTTTATATTTTTAATCGTTGAAAGGCACATGTGATTGACGGCATTAATGTTATTTTTTTGAAAACGACCATCATCAACTACAGTTATTTATTTTTACTTACCAATTTTTTTGATCTTTCTTCTAATATATTATAAGCAAAATGATTTATAATAATACCAGTTGGTAAAGCTACACCTTGTACACGATAAATACCGTCATTAGTACCTTCTTGTCCAATTTCATGTACTGCAGATATTGTACATCTTCCCAAAAAATGTGTATTACCGATCATTGGACCACGTGATATATCAATATGTTTACCCACACGATATAATGTTACTTTACCTTGTGTGTGAAATGATATACTTGGTAACTGTTCACGTTTAAAACGACTATCTCTGAACATTTCTAATGCAAGATCATGATGTACTTCAAGTCTTTCAATATTTAATCTTTGTGAACTAAGTTTAACCATTTCAGATGAAAATGCTCGAAGTTCTTTTGTTGATGGTTTCCATCCACGTGCTGATATTACAATATCGTGAACAAAACTTCCACTTTTTACTGAAAATGGATATATTTTTTTAAAAAATTAATTCAACATGAAGTCAATAATTTATTAAATTACTATTTGGCCCAGGGAAACTGTGTAATTCAAGACCGGCAGTTTCTTTGAAAGCTTCATGAAGTGCAGCACCTAACATAAAGGAACATGTTCGCCAGAATGCTCTGTAAAGAAGTGCGTTTATATGATCAATACCTAAAGGATACATTATTTGAATATTTATGCTTACTTATTGACTAAGTGAGGCTCTGCTATTGTAAAATTTAAAAGCTGTAATGTACATGATTCCTGTATTGGTCGATGCATATCCCAAGGAACATTACCATCGATTAATGCTAAAGCTGATCTATTGCAATGTCCTTCAGTTAAATGTTGTGCACAATGGTATGGTGTCGAAATACCTTTATTCATAACTAATGTTGTGTCCTCTGGAAGACCAAGGTATCTAACCTCAATTTTTTCAATTCGACCAATTGCATGTTTTTGACGTAATTTCTCTTTATCAAATAATTCATTACGTCTCTGTATGGATTCATTTGTTGTGAAACATCCTGTAATCATAAATATTTCAGGATTAAAATTATTTAACTTATTGAATTAGGTTACTTACTGTTCTGTGAAAATCCAAGATCTACCAAACAACGATATTGATTTCGTATGGCTAACACATTTAATCTCATCTTGAAATCAACTGTAAATAAATTATATGATCTAAAATTTACTATACTTTCGAATTTTTTTTAAAACGAGTAAAAATAAAATTACCTTTAATATTTTGTTTACACCAGCTAAAGGAACAAAATAACAGGACAGGAGGACGGGTGTTCAGTTCAGTGCTGCCAGAGCCTCTAGTTCAATAGTTTGAAAATTATCTAGTTAAGAAACCACCTAGCACTTATATAGACAATTTTTGAATTTTTATTTTTATTTTGAGAATTATTTAAATAGTTGAGATATATTTTGATATTCAAACCTGTTACAAGCTTGTAATTTTAAGAAAATTAACGGTTTTCTTTGGTTCTCTAAACTTTATTAGAATTTTAATTATTTCATGAAGATGCTAGCATAACTGAAAAACGTAATAGATTTCAAATTTCGATTTCGATTCGAATTAAAATGTCATCCAGACCAGTGTTGCATTTTTCAGCACATTTGTGCTTTTTTCAGCACTTTTCTTCAGTATAAGCACTTTCAGCACTTTGAGTCGAATTTGAGCACATTTCACTAAAATACTGTTTTTGTAATAAATTTTTCGTAAAATGAACACGAAATTCAATTTTTCTGGGAATAGGGCAATATTTATCGTAACGTTGAAGCTATCAGTGTCAATCTGACATTCTATTTCACTTTTTTCCAGCCTGGTAACCATGATACAAAGAATATACAAAAAAAGAATTAGTAACTGGTAACTATGAGGTAAATTACACCAGGTAGTAATGCGATAGTTGTAACAATTTTCTTCCAACTTGGTATAATAAGAATACTGAATAGTCTAAAATAATTTTAGCTGACGGTTGTAATACTGCGACTTCGAAAACGTCAGATGATCGTCAATTGACGAAATTCAGCAATACAACGTCTCAAGCTGAATATCGTCAATTGACGATCATTTGACGTTCTCGAACTCGCACATACACTCACATTCGTTACAACTTGGTCGTGCCACCATCAGATGTATTTTGAGCAGCTGTAAAAACCGGTTTTAAACTATGTAGTTTGCGACGGTTGTAATCCTACCTAATGTGTACTTGGTAGTTGGTGTATCATATTTAGCCTGGTTAGTTTTGTTTTTTGTACTGACTGTTTTGAGTTTTGAGTTTGACTTGACGTTAAAAAAGTGCGTAAGCCGCAACAACAGCAATAGTGTGGAACGGTTTTTTTCCAAAATAAACTTATAAAAACTTCACAAAGAAATCGACTTTATGTTAGTACTTGCTCGGCTATACTAAGTACCAAAGATTTTCTTAAAAGTTCAGATGATACTTGTTGCACCTGGATATCAGGAAGTGAAATTTTGAAAAAGAATTTAAAAAAATGATAATTTCTTTATTTTTTTTCATGTATATCTAATATGTATAATTACATATAGATATACAATAATTATTTATTGTATAAAAAGAAATGAATTTTGTTTTGTTTTTTTTTTAAATCTTTATTTGAATTTTAAATAAATAAAATATTTAAAAACGATATGTAATATTTTTAATCAACATATTTGAATTTAATATAAGTATAATGTATATTAGTTATACATTCAAACCTTTTATAACTCAACGATATTTTAGTTGAAAATTTTGTGAGCACATTATGGAGCAAATTAGCACTTTATGATATGAAAATTCAGCACTTTTTGAAAATTTCAAAATGCAACACTGATCCAGACTAAAATGTCAAATCATCGTAGATTGTCAAATCAAATGTCAATTGTAATTTTGTTGTGCTTTGAGAAGTGTCGAATTTCAATTCAATTGATTCATCAATCATCAATAGTTTGGTTTTGTGTGGAAATACGAGTTTTTCGATTTTTTAATTAATTTTTTTTCTAATTTCTTCAATTAGTATTAGAATTCCAATATTAGAAAACATTCAAAATGATCACAGATTTAGCAAGGGATGTTCCAGCAGCTGGATTTAATTTTGAAAATTGTCGCAGGTTTGTTTCATAAAATGAATTTGCCAGTCATTCAAAACCTAACCTAGAAATATTGAAATTATTGTATGTTTGTTGATTCTTTTTATTCTTTAGAAATGCATTTTTACTTCAACAAGGATATAAAGTGCCAAAAGCTGTAAAAACTGGTACAACAATAGTCGGAATTGTTTATAAGGATGGTGTTGTTTTAGGAGCTGATACTCGTGCTACAGAAGGTGACATTGTTGCAGATAAGAACTGCATGAAAATTCATTTTTTAGCAAAAAATATTTAGTAAGTATTTATTTAAAAAGTAAAACCCTTAAATAGTTTCTAATAATATTCGTTTCTTCTCGAAATCTAGCTGCTGCGGGGCTGGTACAGCTGCAGATACTGAAATGACAACAAATATGATTGCATCGCAATTAGAATTACATCGTTTGAATACAGGACGACAAGTACCTGTTGTTGCAGCTAATACGCTATTGAAACAAATGCTTTTCCGTTATCAAGGATATATTGGTGCTGCTCTTATTGTAGGAGGGATGGATAAAACCGGTTAGTGAATTAGTTAATGAAATCATTTTATTGCATTTTTAATTGGTTTCATTTAATTCATGTTTAATGTTTTGAACATTTTTTAGGTCCACATCTTTATACAATCTATCCTCATGGCTCAAGTCATAAGTTGCCTTATACTACAATGGGTTCAGGAAGTTTGGCGGCAATATCAATTTTTGAATCACGTTGGAAACCTGATATGAATGAAGAAGAAGCTAAAAAGCTTGTACGAGATGGTATAGCTGCCGGTGTATTTAATGATTTGGGTTCTGGTTCAAATATTGATTTATGTGTTATACGTAAGGATTCAACTGATTATTTGAGAAATTATGATATTGCAAATAAGAAAGGTGAAAGATCGGTAAGTCGTTAATATTACAGTTTTTTTTTAATTTGTGAAAAGTAATATGAAATTTTAAAATTTTGAACATCAATGAAAATATATTAATTTCAGCGTAATTATGATTTTAAACCTGGAACAACTGTAGTTTTATCAACAAATATACATGATCTGGAAATAACAGAAGAGGTGAACCCAATTGAAGCTATGGAAGTCGCTTAATTTGATTTATTTTTATTATTATTTTTTCAAATAATTATTATTTTTAAATTCATTTGAAAATTGTCTTGTCCGGAATAAATTTATAAACTTTCATTTTTTTCACAATTTATCAATATAATAATTTTTCACTTGAGGTGGATATTTTTTAATATTTGTTTTCAGGAATTGCTTTTCTTTTTAAATGTCTAGGGTCCTAAAATTAAAAATTAAATTCTGTCCACAGGCACAGGATGAGTGGAACCATTAGGTATTAACATTTATTAACATTTCCGAAAACTTCAAATGATCGTCAATTGATGTAATTCAGCTTGCAACTTTGAGTTGATGAATTTCATCAATTGAATTCATCATTTTCGAAGATGTCAGCTATTTTTACTCTTTGCTCAAAGGCTCGGAAGACAATATCCTAAATCTAAAATTATCATTAAATTAGGTTTTTATTTCAAAGATATTTATTTTATAAAATCCCCTATCTCATCTATCAACATGAAAATTTACCCAAATTATTAGAATTGTTTCAATTAAAAATACATTCTTCTTATTTTTTATAAAATAAATTGTTTAATACATGAATATAATGAATTCTTAAAAATATATAAATAATTTCTTGTTTTTAATGCACAAAAATGTTCTAAGTACAATTTTTTTCTTCTTCTTTTGTAGTTTTCTAAATATGTAATCTCAATTTAAATCTCTGTGTAAAATGAAATCCCATGTATCTTTCCAACGTAAATTAATTAAATCATTTGCATTTAATTTTTCTGTACCATAACTCAATGCTAAAAATTTTTTATAAACATAAAGAACACATATTAACCATATACATATTAATATTCTATAAATGAAATTATATACAAAATGATTTTTATTTATTTTTTTAATTAATAAATCAAAATGTTCAAATAAATAACATAACAATAATAATTTATATATAAATGCTGGTAAATAATTATGTAAAAATAATGTTCTATCAACAAAATAATATGGTAAATAATGTATTAAATAACCACCTAAAAATAATTCACCAACAATTTTAAATTTAATCCAATCATTATGTGATAAATCGTAATGTAAACGTCGTCTTCGTATTAAATAGAATATAAGTAAAATAATATATAAAAATATTGATATTGTTCCAGAATACCATATTAATAGATTACCAAGTAGATGTATTTGTGCATTTGAATTTTTATCAACCCAATATGCAATACCTTTATCTAATAATGGCCATTCTAATGGTTCAGAACTATACATATGACTTTGTAAATTTTCTGAATACCATAACATTTTGGTTTGTAATTCAATAAATTTATCCCAGAATGATAGAAATGTACGACTTGTGGGTATCATTTCAGCAGATAACATTTGCCTTTCACGTTCTTTATGATCTTCAGCTGAAAGAGAAAAAATACCACTGTGTTAGAAAATTTGTTTTTTTCGGTTTAGAAAATATTAAACATGAATACTTTTTGTATAACGATGCTCTTCAACATTCCATATGGTATCTTGTTGTTCAATAATTTTATCTGCTACAATTTCATGTTGATTAAATCCCCATTCTGGTAATTGCCTTCCTGAAAAACGTAACGCATAACCAGTATCAACGTGAATTAATCTAATTTGTGATCGGATTGCATGCCAATATTTTCCTTCCTAGAAAAATTAATAAGAATTGTGAAAGTGTAATAAGGGTACAGTTTACTGAGACAAAAGATTCGAATTAGAATTGTGCTTAGTGTTTCAAAGCAGATTAGTTCTTTTTTAAATCATAAGTCACAGGACGTTAGAAAATCATTTTGAAAGTACCGTGTCCTTGTTAACAATATCCACTCTCCAAAGTAAATGTCCAGGCATCGAAATATTGTAATCAATATAGCAAGTTACTTCCTAAAAAAAATAAGTCACAATAATTAAGCTTCAGTTTCTTGTTGGTATAAAAATTTCATACTTGACTTGATGGTGTCATTGGAGCAGCAACATCATGTGAATTTAAAGCTCTACTAGTTATTCCATGTACAAGCTGAATAACATCTCCATGTTTAATTGGATCTGGTTCATCTCCGACAACTAAATCATGTGTTTCTGGTCGTTTTATAATCCACCAATTATTTACATCTTTAAAACTATAACATGTTACTTGTTGCTGATGGCTAGAACCTCTTTTATCTGGATAACGTATTGGATAAAGTAGTGCATGAGAATGTAACCAACACATTCTACCATGTGTATGACGTAATGTTATCTGTGATCCATGTACAACTTTTAATGGTTGTCCTTTTGTTATTGATGCTAAACCACCATCTAAAGATGCTTGAAATGCACTTGTCATAACACTATCATGTGGCCCAGCTTTATATAAAATATTTAAATGAATATAAAAAATTATCATATAAGTTACGATAGGAACAATTGTAAACATTAAAAATCGTCCAAAACTTTGAAGAAATATTTGAAAATCTGTTCAGAGAAAAAAAAGAAATAATTTTTAATTAATAAAATTTTTTTTAAATTTCCGTTATTTCGTATTTACATACTTGAAATTGTCTTGTCAAGTAGTAAATTCCATAAAAATTTACACATTATCAAAAATGCTAGAAAACATGTATAAAATCCAACATATTTAACACTTAGTGATAATGTGAGAAATAAAGCTGAACATAATCCATTTAAAAACCATTGTAAACTATAAAATTTCGATTTTTGAAATTTCAATAGAAATAATATTCCAATGCATGAGAATAAAATTAACATTGATTCCATAAGTATAAATCGAGATTGTGTTAGTAAGGCATTGTCTGGAAAAAAATAAAAATAAAATAAATGTGTTAGTTACTGTTTCAAGTATTAAAATAGAGCGAAATATGTGCCGCTATAAAAGAGAGGAACAATAAGTATTTAATTTTGATCCTAAAAAACACTGTTATTGATCGATTTTGGATTTTCAACGAAATGGTTATCACCTTGCCAAAAATATACTGGATTTCGAACCACAAAAAATTATAATTTCTCACGATTGAAAAAGAAAAAACAATTTTTCACCTATATTGACGGTTCGAAAGGATTTAAAAGAAAAATGAAAAACAAACCCAAAATGATTAAAATTCCTCCAAGAAGTGCTGCCCATCTATTCATTTTAACTTCTAATAATAATTTATAAATTATTGGTGATAATAAACTTCCACATATTGCTGGAACTAATCTTAACCAAAATATTGGTACATTTGATGTATATTGTGCTCCAATTCTGGAAAATGTATAATTTCCATTATATCCTACTAAATGTGCAACAGCAGCAATTAATTGTTTCCCTAATGGTGGATGTTGATCAAAGAAAAATACATTTTTCATATATAATGACACATATTTTCCATAATGCAGTTCATCGAAACTGTAAAAAATCAAATGAGAAAAAAAAAATTAAATAAAAATAATAAACTAAAATAAGTGTGAAAAAAACACATATAGATTAACTTACACAATATTATTAGGCGTTGATAATTTATAAAGTCTTGTACCAATTGCTATGACAAATAATAATACAGTAATGAAATCAATTTGTATATTAATTATGAAATTTTGTTTTTGATTATTTTCAAAATTATTTTTAAATTGTAATTCTTCGAAATTTTTACTGCTGCTATCACAAATACTTCTAATTGCAGTCTTTTTGTTATTAATATTATTATTCAAATAATTATTAATATCCTTAATATCCTTTTTTATTCCATTCCATTCTAATTTCTCACATGATGATGATGGTATTGGTGTTAATATTTTTGATGATGATGTTGTTGATGATATTGAAGATTTATCAACAGATCCATATCTTATTTTATTATTTCTTTCATCATTATTATTTTTTTTATAATTAACATTTTCAGGTTCGTAACTTATTGATCGTTTAAATCTTTCGTTTATTATTTCAGTATTTTCATTTATTGTTTCACATTTTTTTAATAATTTTTCAGATTTTTTATTTTTATTACGTTTTCTTACTTCCAAATTCATTTTTATTTTTTTCAAATTATATTTGCACTTTTTTTTTTAATTGAAAGTTTTAATCATTTTTCTTTTAAAATTTGAATCAGAAATAAATTAACAAAGCAGAAGAAAAAAGCCACGTACATATATTTTTCTTTATTATTCTATTTAATAAATGAGTATGCTGGTAAATGATTAGATACATCTGTGAAGTTTTTTCTTTTTTTCTTTAAATGTCTTCTTTTTCTAAAGAAACTATTCTACATACTTGTAAGACCATTTGGTTAAGGTAGGCAAAAGAAGAAGAAAGTTACAACAAACAAGTTTTTATTAACTCAGGTCTCAGGTATGTATGATGGCTTTCATACTTATGTTGACGTAGTTATTACTCTTCAGGTAAAAATAATCAAGTACAGCAGCTCTGCCGTACAAAGGACAATCGCGTCAATTACATTTTCACTCATTTTGAGTTAAATATATTTATGATATAATATATAGTTATATATATGAACTGAAGGAAAAATTCTCTATTAAAAAATATGTCTATATATTATATATTATATATATAATTTAATTTTTCCACTAGTTCATATGTATAACTATATATATTATATCATAAATATATCTAAGTCAAAATGAGTGAAAATGTAATTGACGCGATTGTCCTTTGTACGGCAGAGCTCGTGTAAGCGAAAAAGGCCTTATTATTTCAGTTGAGTTTTTTCATTCTTTGAAAGTCAATTAGCTACAAGAAATTAGAATTAAATAGCTGGGAATATTTCTGTATATTAAGTGATAATAAACTTAAATTTAAAATTGGTTTGAGATACGATTGGTGACCATAAGCAAGTCCAAAAAACCAAATACAAAAGTATCAGTACCAGCATTGTCATATGAATAAATTGGTTCTCTACCAACGAACTTAGTAGTTCGCATTCCACTTTAAAATGTAGGTACATGTATGACAGAAATATTGTCATGAAACTTCAAGTTAACTTGAAGCGGCCAAGGCTCAAGGGGCTGTTGTGCCAAGGATAGAGATACGATTGGAAAACAACATAAATTCATGCGAAATGATTTAAGCTCGTCCTCATACACGATCAAATATGTTTTGAAATTTTCGGTTTTATAAACAAACTTGTATGCATTTCCGAATGCAAACAAACCTCAAAATTTATTGTAAGTTTATATTTTATGCAGTAAACAGATTCAGAATTTTTTACAAAGGTAATTTTTACTAGAAAGGCAAACCCCTTCAACGAAAATCTTTATAAAATTTCAACATCAAAAATTGACTGTCAACATTTGAAACTTAACATGAATTTATGTGGTTTCTAATTACTCTCCATCTTATGTGTATGTATTTAAAAAGTACTGAAGAATATGTACATATGTATATGGTACTTGGGACAACCTAACATCATTTAAAGACAAAATGAATAAAAAAATAGATAGAAGGATATCATCAGGATGGAGACAGTTCTGAAAAGCCAAAAACCTTTTAGAATCATATTTAATGACAGAAAATAGAAAATAGATCTACTATGCAAACAATATTAACATATAGGCTCAAACTTGGAACTTAAATATAAAAAACAAAAAAATTATAAGTAACATAAAGAGCTATGTGAAGATCCTTTTTAAAAATCAATAAAAGGCTACACATTAGAAACGAGACCATAAGAAGAAAAACAAATTTTGAAAGTGTCACAAATAGAGCAAAAATGTTAAAATGGAGACGGACAGGAAATTTGAAAAAGATACAGATAAATAAGTGGACAAAAAATATAGAAGAATAGGCACCAATAAATAGAAGAATAAAGCCAGGCTAGAATGTCGGACAACAATGCAAAAGATAGAGTGATGAACTAAACAGTTTTGACAAAAATTGGAGAAATTTAACAACAAATATGGACAGAATTTGAGGGAGACTTATGCCTCAAAATAATGCACTTCAGTTAAGTATGTAGTACGAGTAAAGGAAATATTATAAACTGAAATCATTAAAAATTAAAATAATCGTAAATAGGAATTTTATTTAAAAAATGAAATGATTTAAAGCTTTTAATAATAATATTATTTCCTGCTTGCAAACAAGAATTTTTTTTGAGCCAAAGGGAAAATATTGTAAGTATACTTTAAAAAAAAGTATTTAAAGTAAATAAAATTTCTTACGGAATATTTAGCTGAAAACTCGAAAAGAGCAATACTAGACCTGGATGTCTAGTAATTAAGTTATAGGGTCATTCATAACGAAAGTACAAAGAAACTGCAACAAACAATTGAAGACAGTAAGTCTTTTCTCTACACAATCTTTCTTCTCTCATATACTTACATACATATTCATGTTAATACCTTATTTTCTAGGTTAATCAATTCAAAAACTATACATAAAATTAGAAAAAAAATGTAATAAAAAAAAAAACATTCTACATGTGGGTGGTGGTGAGTAAATATATAAAAAGTCCATAAAAGGACTTAAAAATTTACCGAAACAAAAAGGAAAAAAAATAAACATCGATTTTTTCGTACTGTCGATTCGGCTATGTGAAGAAAAAAAATGCAATGTAAAATAGTAATTTAATTTAAAATTTACAAATATTATGTAGATAGTAATCGCAATTTATGTATCCGTTTTAAAAATAAATCAATATTCATACGCATGATACCTAAACACCATATAGATGCATTTTTCATGGCTATATCCTTCTCAATTTCGATAATAAGTATTTTCATATTACAAGTAAATACAAAAAATAAAGGACTAATTTAAATATTTACCCCCTTTTTATTTTGTTTATATGTTTATACTCATAATGCGATCGTATGTACACAATAATTGAAAAGGGAAATAAATACGTTAATTGGAAAATGCACATAAAATATGTTACTTTGAAAGAGCAAATATTCTTACAGAAACTCTCGCAGTCGCAAAATCAATTGCTCTAAATTTGTCTGCAACAAAATTATAGGAAAAGGACGACTTTCTTTTTAAATTCAGATTTCCACTTTGTTCTTTTTTTTAGTCAATTATTCTAAATGAGGTAATTTAAGAAAATAACTTTAATGGTTTTTTTCTCTTTATTTTCATTAAATTTTTTTTGGAATTATAAATTAAACTAACAAACTCTTAACGTAATAAATGAGTCCTTTACACCACAAGTATTTTTCTATCTGTAAAACTTTCCTAATATTTTTGAGAATAAAATATATTATGTTTTCGTTGTGCTTCTTTTTTTATTGTTTATTTAAAATTATACTTTAAAAATTATTTTAATTTTTTTCTTTAGTTTTGTATCATTGAAATTTTTATGTTTATGCTCCACAGATGAAAATATAGAAATACATTTTTTTTTAATAAAGTGAAACATTGAAATCGTACTCGTGTTTTTTTTTTTATTTAGAAAGAAAATATTGCGCATGATTTGTGAGTATCGCAAATTAGTGTTAACCGATGTAATTTTATTTTTGGAAGGTGATTATGTGAAACAAAAATAAAAAATATGTATACAAAAAATTTCAAGACAAAGAAGAAACAAAAGCCGAAAATTCAATAATTTTTAAAAATTAAATCATCACTTTTTTTTTTTTTCAAAATTAATTTTGATAATTTTTTTCGATGTTTAGATTGAATTTTAATTATTTTTTTTTAGTGTGATTAGAAGAATTCTTGAGCCTTTGAAGGCACTTTTTTTCGTATTGGACTTATTGTCCTTTTAAGAAATATTTATGTGATTCTTCAAAGATTTTCATTTTTATTTATTTATTTGTTTTTAATAATTTCCATAATTTGAAACAATATAAGAGATATTTAAGGGTCTCAAAAAAACTTTTTATTTTCTAATTATTCTAAAAAAAAATGTTCCTATACATATTAGGTACTTAGTTTTTATTTTCTCTAAAATTTTCACACATATTTAAAGAATGTATACTGATATAGATAGCCTGAAGAAAGGAGAGTATGAGCAGTCAATTGTCATGTAGCAAAAAAAAAAAAAAAACCAAACCCCAATGAAAATCTGTAGATATGAAACATGAGGTAGTAGAAAAAGGGGCAATATAAAAAAAGAGGGGGGTTTGTATTTATTGTTTATATACTAAAAGGACCGGTGACGACGGCGGGTGCATGTATGTATACATTATTGTGTACATGCTCTTATATCTCTCCCCATGAGTGCGCTTAAACATCATTTACGATGGGCTAAAAGTGAATCATACAACACAACCCACCACAGTTTCATTTTAGAAATTGTAGTGTGGAGTTTGTACGTTATTTGTAAGAAATACACCTACCCCAGGATCCGGGAGTGAAAATCTTTTTTTTTCTTTTTTTTTTACTGTATTTCAAGTTATTTTTTTCCTTGTATTATTACAACCCCAAAAAAAAAAAATTTATTCCGGGAGTTAAGTGAATCGTTTAATTTATATCACCTCAAGTGACATTTTCCAGATGAAAAAAGGCAAAAGAAAAAACGAAAATATTACAATATAAAATATATAAGGAAACAAAAAAAAAGGAAAAGGGTTGAGAGGACATTACAAAGTCCTTTTTTATATATTTTTTAGGAATTTTGCGTAAGTATATATATCTATATTTGTATATACATATCTAAATAGCCATTTAACAAGTAGAATATATATTTTTAAATTTAGACCAATTCAATACCCATTCTCTGTAAATCAATGAAATAAAATGTGGCAAGTTTTCCATATAAAGACAAAATACAATTCTGTTTTTTTTTTCTAAAAACAAAAATGAAAAGGACGATAGCTTTTATAACATATACATACTAACAACTCATGAATATGCAATCACATACTGAACTTCTTTTATTTTATATATGAAAAAAAAAACAGCAGAAAAAAACTGTAGTACTATGATAGTGATAGAAATTTATATAGCAACAAAAAAAAAATTAAATACTTAAACTAGGATTTTTTTCTTTTAAAGTAACAAAACTACAACAGCTGATATTTGAATTCACTTTTTATGAAATTGGAAAAAGAATATAATAATAAGGAGTAATCGCATATGGTTTTAGTTACACTAAATCAAAAATTTTGTTTTTAATATAGTTTTACAAAATAGCTTTTTATTATTAAAAAAGATATTCTTAGAATAATAAAATTTTACGAAAATTGAAGGAGAAAAACAAAAAAAAATGAAACGAAAGAAAAAGAAAGTTCACGGATTTAAATTTTTAGTAATTTAAAAAAAAAAAAAAATTAAAGGATTTAAAAAAACAACATGGAAAAATACAATGAAAAATATGGTTTCCTCTTACAGGAAATTTAAAGGAAAGATTCATTTAAATCATGGTATAGTTTAGAAATTTGTTTCGAATAAATGTGCAGACCAACTGCAAAAACATTGGAACAAGGAAATTAAAATATTTTATTTAGAAAATGAATTTTACAGTATTTAAAAAAATTAAAATTCATGTGGTAGTGTTGGTTTCATATTTAATACAAAAACAAGTTTTTCTTCAAAGTTTAAAATTGGTTTTAAAAATAGATTTTAATTTTTAAATTTTTGCAATGATATCACTTTCACATTATAAAATTGAAATGAAAATAAAAATAATTTGTTCACAGATTTTCTTCCTTGTTAAATAATCGTTTGATTGAATAAAAAAAGGAAAAAATAAAAAAGTGTGACATGTGTGATAAAGCGTATGTTTGAAAAATAATGAATAATAAAAATATATAAATATGTACGAAAAGGTACAGTTAACTATTTAAAATATCAATTGTTTTTCTAAACAAATTCACTGAAAAAAAAAAAATTTAACAATAACTGCAAAAGTTAAAATTATTTCAATAAATAAATTTAAAAATAACACGCACTTCTTATGAGTCTTAAATATGTACCTTAAAAATCAGATATTTTTGAAAACAGCTAAGAGTTACATAGTGTATGATAAAATTAATGTTGTCATTGCATTGAAAAAATGTGACATGTAACAAATACGCATGTCCTTTTTTCAATACAAGGAAAAGTTGCTTGCAATATAGTTATTTTTTAATTTTTATTTTTATTTTTTTTGTTTTTCTTTTGTAAATAAAACTATAGATACAAGTTATAGTGTCATTGTATAAACAAATTTTTCGACATTATTTCAATTTTTTCCCTGATATTCTCTTTAATAATGTCTTAAATTTATTTGTTAGTCTTAAGGAGAATCTAAAAAATGTTCAATGTAAAGATAAAATCAATTACAAGTATCTTTTTAAAGAAAATAATGTTTGAAAATATTTTCTATCTTTTAAATTTTTTCTATTTTCTATTTGTAGATGATAAATAATAATAAAAATTCATGATGAATTTTACACCGTTTGGTGGTCCATTTCCTGGTACCATACCAAGTATACATCAATTTACATCTGCTACTGGAGCATTAGCATCATCCACACAAACTGTTCAAGATACAAATAATCGTTATCATAATTCAACGGTAAATATGACACATTTTAATCAACCTTTGGCTACTACTGCTGTATCAATACCAACAAAATTCCGTCCAGAGGAAACAAATACAGTTGAAAATAAATATAATGGACATATTGTAAATGCACAACAACAATATTCAACAATTCCATATAGCCAACAATCAGATGATAAACGTTTAATTGCAGCATCAATTACATACCCACAAAGTACAATTACTTCTACAACAACATCTTCATCTGGACCCATTCAATCTCAACCGCAAGAAATTACTCAGGATATATGTAATGCTATCTTACAACAACAAACAGTCGATACAAAACGAGGTAATAGTTGATTCAAAAATTAAGATTTAATTATTTTACATTAAATATTATTTTGCAGTACTTCAAAATACTAGTTGGCAGTCAATTAATCCAACTTCTGCTGTTGCCGATTATTTATCTCATCTTCCTGCTAGTACACTTCCTCTATCATTACATCATTTTCTAAAGTATTCTGCAGAGAATATTAAAAAAGAAGCTCAAACAGTGGTAACATAGATTTTTGTAAACACTTTTGTTATATTATTTTAAATTAATTTTTTATTGTTAAAGGCTCAAGCTGGACAAGTCTTAGGATTGAATAATACTCTTGGACCTGGCTTAAGCTTACCGCAGCATCAGAATCAAGTTTCTCAGCATTCGCAACAAACTAATAACAACAATCAACAACAACAGCAACAACCACAGCAACAACAACAGCAGCAGCAGCAGCAACAACAACAGCAACAACAGCAGCAGCATCAACAACAGCAACAACAACAACAACAGCAGCAGCAGCAGCAACAACAACAACAACAACAGCAAACTCAGCAACAAACTGCTTGCACTGTTATTCCTACAACTCAAAATAATGTACCAGCAGTAGCAGCAACAACTACGACGACAACAACAACAACAACATCGAAGAAAAAGAAACGTAAAAAAGTCCCAAAAGAAAGAAAACCAAAGCCAAAGCCTGGAGAAATTCGAATAACAACAGCTCTTGATGGAAGTCCTTTATATTGTTGCCCTGAATGTCAAATGGCATACCCTGAAACTGGTCTTCTAGAAGTTCATCTTATTGGTCATAATTTGGAACGTCGATTCGTTTGTGACATTTGTAATGCAGCATTGAAACGTAAAGATCATCTAACAAGACATAAGCAATCACATAATCCTGAAAGACCATATATTTGTTCAATTTGTTTGAAAGCATTCAAACGAAAAGAACAATTAAGTTTACATTTTGTTATTCATTCTGGTGAAAAACGTCATATATGCAACGAATGTGGCAAAGGATTTTATCGTAAGGATCATTTAAGAAAACATACAAGATCACATATAGCTCGTAGGGTTAAAGCTGAATTAAGTTTGCAAAATCAAAACAGTCCAAGTATACTACAACCTAACAACAACAATCAGCAGCAACAGCAGCAGCAGCAACAACAACAACAGCAGCAGCAACAACAACAACAGCAGCAACAAGTTCAGCAACAACAAGCACAACAAGTTGTTCAGCAACATCAAATGCATCAGCAACAAATGCAACAACAGCAACATCATCAGCAACAAGGTGGTTCACAACATCCACAACAACAAAATCAGATGATGTCTTAAATTTTGATAACCGGTACAAATATATATTTATAAAACATTTTTTTCTTCTTCTTCTGTTTTTCAAATGTAAAATATTTTTCAACTACATACTATGTATTGATGTCTGTATTGTAATACAGAAAAAAAAAACAAAAATAAAATAAATTCGACATAAAATTTAGTTCGCTTTATGCTTTGTAATTCGTAATGTAATGTAAATTATTATATTGTAAGTCAGATTGAATAATTGAAATTTTTATTAGCTTTATTTTGCATAAAATTTAATAAAAGTAAAAAAAAAAAAAAAACATAAAAAGCAATACGTTGATTACTTGAAGCTTCTTGAACTATTAAGAAAAAAAACAAATAAATTAGAATTAAAAAACGAAAAAAGTAATGCGAAAGTTGCATGTTAAAAAACCAAATTAAAAAGAGAAGTTCCGTAGGTGGAAATCAATAGGATGTTGAAAATATATGCTAACTTGAACAATACCACAAACAATACATAACTAGTATAATTCAAATGAAATTTCTTTAAATTCGTAAAATCTTCGTCTCAGTAGTCAAATGAATGAAATGTACTCGTATATGCTTAGAGACCCAATAAAAGGATTAGAGGAAAATCCCTTATGTACATTATGAAAGGGCAATTGTTACAATTGTTTAATTTTTAACGATTTTTTTTTTTTAAATTTCCATACAGTTTGAGCTTTATTCCTTAAAACTAAAGAAGTTTAATTTTCTGGTTAAACGAACGAAAGGATACATAACATTTTCCCAAAAAAAAAAAAAATCATTTTCAAAATTTGAATGTCCATCAATACGACTTTGAACTGTTATATCAAATCAAAATCAAAAAAAAAAAGTAACAGCAATTTTTATCGATGGAATTGTATTGTATTTTTTTAAATATTTTTTAATCATTTTATTTTGTATCTTGTAAGTTTTTAAAAGTTACTAAATAAGAAAAAAAAGTAGAATGAATTAGAAAACTATCACACATTATGTAGAACAATTTACATAAAAAGGAAATGAGAAAAACAAAAATTATAGGAATATTAATGTAAGTGAAAAAATTAAAGTATTTTACATTTTGTGATAAATTTAAAGAAAAAGTGTGAAAAGATTGAAAGTATACAAAAGATATTTTATGTCAAATTGAAATATTAGAATTAAATAAAATATGCAATAAATTTAATTTTTTTTAGTGCTGTTTGCCAAATTAACACAAAAACAAGACATTTATTTTTTATTTTATTTTTTTTTTTTATAGATGCAATTAACCTGTACAAGAAAAAGAAGCCAGTAAAAATCCTTCTTAACATTAAACTTTGTTCCACGATTTTTAAAGAAAAATTTATATAATTGAAACCTTCTCATTAGATTCGACATCAGAGGCAATAGTAACTTAGAAAATGTGAATTTCAAAATGAAAGATGATTTACACTCGAGTCAATTCTGGCACAATTTCATCAAAAATCGGTTTTCAAATTTGAATATCTCTAAATCCTGTTATCCGAATAATTTGAGAACCCTTCAAGAAACATCCTGGCCAATTTTCAGTTTCTTACTCTTCCTTTTTCAAAGGGTCGAAAATGTCTATAAAAATTTCCTTAACATCGGATCGGAGTATTTATAAGCCTATCTTTTTTTAAATAATAGTAATGGAGCACCACTACATTTTTATTTATATTTTTAAATTGAACACATACATATTTTTCAAATAGTAAATATGTATGTACATACATACATACATATATGATTCGCACAACCGTATAGATAGTTTTTCATAAATAAAGTACGTGAATACTTGCGGTTATTTCCATTTCAATTTAACTTTTTCCTACTTTGTTCACGCAGATTATACAAAATAAGAAAACTGTGATTTCTAGCATTTTAAAACTTATATTACTTTTTTGAAAAAAAAAAAAAAACAGAAAGAGTTTTATAGAAGAAAATGAAATACAAATTTTAAATTGTTGAAAAACAATCTACTAATAATTTTCATATTCAGTCATATTTTCAATTTGAATGAACATCAATACTTTTCTTTTATTTTAAATGAGTTTTCTTTGTTTTGTACTAAGAATTTTTTTTTTTCTTGTGCACGATATTGAATATGCATGTAGTATGTATATACAGCATAATCGCAATAGGCTAATCTCCTATTAGATTGAAAATAACAACAACTCGATTAAAGAAACCAACACATGCCTCGGACGAGGTTGGAAAATACCAACGAAGTTTCTATGCTAAGATCAGGCCAATAAGGTCACAAATAGCAGATGGAACAAAGTCAGATGGAAAGAGTTATGTGAAGGCGCTATGTTCCCTCGAGGAATGAATAAGCACAAAAAAAAAAAAAAAAAAAAAAAATGTATATACAGCATAAAATGAAAATATTTTAAATTTTAATCTCGCATAATATAACCTGATGGCATATCCTGATTATATTGATTCAAATAGATACCATGTAAATTTAAAAATCATCAACAGTTATTTGTAAATTTGAAATTTAAAAATAATTCAAACGTTTGATTCTCAGGATACATGGGATTTAAGAGCAACGAGTTGGCAGCTTCTCTATGTAGCTAAGAATATAAAAATGATACCGCATATTCTTGAGAATATCTTTTACATTTTACATACACATCTATTAAAAGGCATTTATAAGTCTGCATTGTAACAAAAGTATTATTTTAAAAGTTTACTCACAAAAATAAGATTTCTATTTTTAAAAAATAATAAAAACTACCTACGCTATTATTTATCATTTATTTTTTTCTTTTTACGTACAAAAAAAAAGTACTATAAATTATTTTCTTATGTAATATTTACATATAGAAATTTTAATTTCAATATTTTTAAGGTATTATTTTATTAAATCAACACTACATTGAATATTAAATATTGGATGGGTTTCATGTGCTAAAGAAGATTTTCGTACTATATCAGAATTATTGTATGCATCAAGTACGAATAAAAAGTATTAAAAGATAAAAGTTAACCTACAGCTACACAGAACGTGTACATTTGTTGGATATAAACTATCTTACAGGTTAATAAACATATGAGAACTAAACACAAAAATACAAAAAAAAAAAGGAATTTTATAGAGTTTCAATATTTTTCTGGTATAGTTTTTAATTAAACATACACCTATGTTGTGCTAAATTTATGTAAAACTAGGTGGTAAGGTGAGAATTACAAAGTTTAGATAGTGAAGATAATAACAAAGTTCATGTATAGCTAAAGGATTTTAAAAATTATGATATTATGGTTTAACGGTAACGATGTACTGAAAACTTACAACTACACGTATCTATCTCATAAATTAAATGCAATGCGATCGATTAAATCAGGTAGAAAAATATTGAAAAAAAATATACTTTAAAATGATAATGAAAATTTATTTATTTTTATTTGTAAATTTTTAAAGTATTCCATTCAATAAATTCCATATCACTTCTATTTTATTACCGATTGCTGTATATCATTTCCATTCTTTTTTTTGTTTTTTTTTAATGCATGGCGCCACACATTTTCTCTTGATTAATTTTCTTGTACGTGTTTAACGCGTCTGGTAACCTTTAAAAGATACAGTTTCTTCTTTTCTTCTTCTTACAATAAAAGTGTTTCTAGTAATGAATAAAAATTTTTAAATTTTTCTTGAAAAGAGAATGAATTCAATTTTAAATCATTTGGAAGTCATTCACGATTGTTATTGAAAAAAATTTAAAAAAATAAATGCTGAAAAATTACTTTTTTTTAAAAAATAAGATTTCTTTCCGTTTAACTGTTTTATGATAAATTAAAAATCTTTTTCCTAATTTTTGAAAATTAAAAATAAATTAGTTATAGATATTATGTAAGTCTTTTATATTCATTTTTTTAACAACACAAAATGAAATTAAAATAAAATTTCAAAGCCTGAAAAAAAGTCTAAAAGCAACATTTTTAATAATGAAAATGTGACTAAATTTAGTTGAATATATGTAAGTATGTAAGTACATACATATTTATGTATGTACACGAGTACACGTGTATCAGATATAATGTTAAAGGTGATAATTATAAAGGTTTTAATAAAACATACTATCTGAAACATTAAATATCAGATACAATATTTCTTAGATTTCTCCTTCATCTATGTTAGAAAAAAAAAGAGACCTGTCTTAAATCTATTTAATTTAATTTAAAAAAAAATCCTGCTTGAATTTACTTGAAAAGTAGAAAAGCCTGAACCAACTTTTTATTCTAAAGCATATGAATGAACATCTTTCGAGTAAACTAATTTTTCCTTTAGATATTCTGGTGCTAGATTACACAATTTTTAAGTATAAGTATAAACCATAGTCTTATTCTTTTAACACTTTTATAACATTAGAGTATCTATTTTTTCTCAACATACATAACTCTTATTTATTTTGCATTTTTTGTTAGTTATCCTTAATTTCTATAGCATACAACCATATATGTATAATAATGTCGAGCAGTGATTATAATGTGGAAGAATTAAAGCTTTATACAGTAAATTAGCAACATCTACTGTAATATATCTTCTAATTCTTTTTAAATAATTTATCTTTTTAGAAATTTTCTTCAATACATATTCTGAATGAGTTTTAAAATATAACCTATTATCTAATATGACTCATAAATATTTAAAACTAAGTATTTTCAAATTCAATATTCAAATTCTCATACTAATTAACTAAATTTTTTTTATTGTAAAATTTTATACACTTACATTTATTCAAATTCACTATTAAATTAATTTATTCATAGCTAATCATTCATTGATTCTAATTACATCTTCATTTAACTGTTTTTCCATTGCATCTGCATTATTACCACTAATTTATATGTATACTCCTTAAATTATAGTGTCACCTCATCTGCAAAATGACTGATTTTACAATATTTTAACACCACTTTATTATCATTTATATAAATCAAAATAACAGTACTTCCAGAACTAATCCTTGGGAATTCCTAAAGCCCTATTTTTTCAAAACAATTATTGAGTTGGCTTGTGATTTTCTTAAAAAGAATTTTGTGCACAATGATTGTTTGGAACATGTCCTTTTACAGATGAAAAAACTATCGAAAATTTCTTAAAATGATTGCTTTTTTTCAAAAGGTTTTGGTTCTAAAGAATTAGAGGAAAAGTTTAACAGTAAATTGATATCAAGAAACAACGTCCTTAAGTAAAAAAAAAAATAAAGGAATAATTAAGGCCTTTCAAAATAATTAGTTCGAGTGACTCGCTATAGTCGTAATAAATCCAGAACTTTTTTAAAAGACCCTTTATTATATAAAATGAAATTTACCAAGATTTTTCTATATTTTACAATTATTTCCACATGTTATTAGGTGCGTAATGTCCTGTTTTTGTAAATTTTTATTTATCATTGACTTTTTTCTAGATTTTTTGTAAATATTGAGATTCTCGAATTAACCAAATCAAGGATTTCTGTTGGTTTTTAATCAAAATGAATGAGAATAAGACGTGATAAAAAATTTAGCATACAATTTTGAATTCAAAGGCAAAGAACTCTTAAATTCAAATCAAAACAATTATAATCCTTTGATTTTTTTTAGCTTTCATCAACAGTTTAAGGAAAATATTTAAATTAAAAAAAAAAAAAAAATTTTTCATTTGAAAACTAAAAAAAATTAAATACGTAAATTAATATTACCGAAATTAACATGTTATGTTACTTTCAATTATTCTCATATTTCAACAAGTTGCTTTTAACAACTGATTTCTAGTAATCATTAAATCTAACCAATAAATGCTTTGTTAATTTTTTTCACATTTTTCATTTGTGTTTTATTTTTAAGTTTATTTCTATTGTTTCAAGAACTGCCAGATTTAAAAAGAAATTCATTTTTATCATGGACGAAATTTTAAGTGAAATTGTGCTGATCAAAAACGTATTTTAAAATAAACACTACTTTTACACTTCTCAGGTAAGCAATTAAAAATCTCATAAATTCTTCTTGGTATAACGTCTTTTACCTTAAATTATAATTTTCAATTAAAAAAACTAAATCCTATTTTTCTGATTTTTATAATTTTCTGTATTAAATAATTTCAATTTATTTTGCATGGCAATTCTAAATATTTCTCCTACATTGTAAGAAAGCTTATTCATTTGAAAAAAAAAAAACAACAAATGTTTAGAATAAAAACCTTCTCCCACTAGAAAAAGATTCGACGCGTAGGAGGAAATATTGTGTTATTTCTTTAACACAATATGAAAATGATTTGGCAGGACTGTTTCATTTCAAATATAAGGAACTTACAAAAAATTTCAGTTATCATTTTCTTTTGGTATCCGTTACAGTTAAAGTTTCTTAAATAGAAAATAAAAGTAAAGAAGAATAATTTTGTTAAAAATTTGAATAAAGTGTGTTTTTCGTTTTTAAAAATAAAATTTTTTTTAATCCAAGTGTTATTTTGAAAATTCAAGTTTTAATTTGAAGCGAAAAACAAAAGGTGGATTAGTAAAATTTTAATTTTAAAACAAAAAAAAAAATTAATTTAATCGGAAAATTTCTATTTGAAACTGATAAATTGCAACAGGTAAGCTCAAGTTATTTTAATTTTAAAAAAGTTTGTTGAAAATATAGAATTTTTTATTTGCTTCATTTACAAAATAAACTAATTTTAGTTTTGATTTAGAATAGAAAAGAAATTAGACGTCTAACATTCGAGTACAAGCTTGCAATTTGCTTAAAACATTAAACTTCTTATTTAAAAAAAAAAAAAAGTAGAACAAAAATTCCAATATTTGCGAATCAGAACAAGAATTCACAATAAAAAAATTGTTGAAACCAATTTCCTGTTTGAACTGAAATTTCCCATTTATAAAGCAGAGTTTGAATAAATAATGCGCTAAAAGTACACAAAAGAAAATAAAAATAATTTTAATTAAGAGTTAATATTAAACAGTATTGTTTTTATTTGTAAAAATTGAATAATTTAATTTTTTGTCTAACAGTAATTAATTAAAGTACCAAAATTTCTCATCCACATCTCTTGTGCGTATAATCAACCTAAGGTGTCATTTTATACGTATATGTATATTCAAACGATAATACGATATGTGTAATATATTCATAGATTTACAATCGTATATCTATTGGAAATATAGAAATTACACAGCAAATAATAATTGACATAAGATTCATAGATTTACCTTTCTTATCACGTAATAATGCATTATAATACAAAATTTATCATTCAATCAATTTTCATGTGAATTAAATTAAAACTTAATAATTTCCTAAATTTCTATCAATAAAATGATTTTATTGAATTTTCAAATGCATATTTGTATGTAATACATAATAATAGCTTTTTTTTATGTTTGAATTTGAAAATATGGAGAAAACAAAGACGAATCCACCTTTTTTTAGTGAGGTTTCTTTAGAAATATTAAATTAAAACTGATAAAAATACGCCAGTTAAAAAAATGATTTTCAGATCATTTGGGTTTTTTCTACAAAAGGCACTGAAGTACTGAAGTAATTTTACTAAGATATTTCATAATCACGAATTTTTCCTTTTGAAGAAATATCCAAAACACTTCTTAGATATAAAAAATACAAAAGAATTTAAAAGTATGTACATATGTACCTTTTTAATGAAAAAATTACGGCTTTTTTAAATTGTATTTTCATAAAGTTTCAAAACTCTTATTTTTAAAATTTTTCCTCAAGCAAACTTTTATTTTAAAACTAAAAATGTGACTAATAAGAACCTAAAAAAACTTTTTTTCTAAATTATGTATTTCGAATGTTTATTCTGATTTTCAGCAGTTTATTTAAAAAATTGATGTACATATGTCAAAAACACATATTCAATTATTTTTTCTGAAAACAAAGGGGTCCAGAAATATTTTAGCTAATCAAATTAATTTTTATTAAATTATATATTTTTTCTTTTCTGTGAAAAAATATACTTATATAAAAAAACTAAGACTTTTTTATTTCAGTACAATGTGATTAAGGTTTATGACGATGTTCCCCATAGAGTTGAAAAAATTTAAATAATTTCAGAATTGAAAATATCATAGATATATTTTTTTTTTTCCAAAATAGTTTTACATAAAATTATGTCATGCGTATATTTTTACATGAATTGTTAGACTATTTATTTTAAAAAGAAATATTTTCAAGCACAATTTTATTAAAGGGAAATAAAAAGACCGTTTAAAATTTAACAAAGCCAATAAGTTTGCGAGATCGATAAAATATGACCATGTAAATTACGTCGGTGTATTCTATAATTTTTAAAAGATATTGATTTACCATAATGTCTTTTTCAATTTAAACGAACAAACTTATAATAACACGTTGGAAAACACAAATAAACATCAGAAGAAGTATTTTTCAATACGAAGTCGTTAGAATTTAAAAATGTAATGTAGTAGAAGAATAAAAAAAACGACACTAGACTCGACTGGGATTCGAACCCAAGAAACCTTTGCCTTTCCGGAGCACTGTTCTACCACTGGCACTGTTCGATTGCAGTTCTTAGTTACTACGTAAATATTGATGTGAAGAATACTAAAATCTCCTACAGTAATATTTTAAATATGCTTTTTAGTGTCCTACAAAGTAATCATAAAGAAAGATCTTGTAAATTCGTAAAACAGATACAGTCGGGATCAAAATTGAGAGGACAGTTGTTTAAAATAAGGTTTTAGAAAAGAAATTCTGATTTTTAAAAAAAAATGTTTATTATAAATATTATTATGGAAAATAAAAATACAAAGATTGACCAATATTTATGATCAATAATAATTAAATTCATTAACCGTTAGTAATTTAAAAAAATAATAGTTTTGAACTGATAAAATCCAAATGTCCTCTCAATTTTGATCCCGACTGTAATTTACAAATATTACATCACGTTTTATCCATTCATTTTCCACTTTCTTTTCTGAACATACTTCCGTTTTTTTCATTAATAAGTATTTCAAAGCTGAATTCCGACAAGTGGAATATAGTATCCTGTTAATATCAGTGTTTTCCCTACACATGCACGCAGGCCCGTCTTATGCTATAGGCTCAATAGGCACTGTGCCTAAGGCCTACGATCCTACAAGGGCCTACGAAAGTCTAAAAATTAATATACCTACTTGAATTTTATATCCTAAAATTATATTGCATTGCTTTTGGGGGGCCCCGCGCATAGATAAGAAATTGACCTTTTGCTCGTTAGAAAATTCTTTAAGGGTTCATCAACAAATAAATTTTTTTATTCAAAGTGCCTAGGGCCTACGACGATCTTAAAACGGCCCTGCATGCACGGTGTTTTTAGTCACATATATCAACTACCGGATAATAGAAAAGAGAACCAATAATTGTTGAATATAGAGAGAATTCTTGTAAAAGCAAAACAACAGAAAATATCAGAGATCAAAAGAAAGTCTATAGCATTTCATTGTAGCTTATAATCTGTTGAAGACTTCTTCAAGTCTTTGGATTTTATGAAAATATTAAAATGAATATTTCTAATTATTTTTACTTTGACTAATTATTATTATTTTTTTCCAACTTCAACAAAAAAATTATATTAGTACTGAAATGAAAATTATACCAATTCATTTTCATTATTTTTAAACAATGAAACTATTTTAAGATAGTTTCATAGTTTTTTTTTTTCTCTTTGTTTTTAAATTTACGAATCTTTAATGCTTGGTTAATTCCTTTTAGAAAAACTTTATTCTTTATTTATTCTTAACATTTTAGAAGGTAGATTAAAAAGTTTATACTTGAAATTAAGAGAAAAATTACGATGATAGGTATTTTACATTATTTTCCTAAAGAAAAAAAAAACATATACTTTTTCCCATTTTCTTCTACTTTCGAACTATTAATATATGTAAGTGAAAATCTTGTACACATCATAAAGTTTTCTATTTTCTGTTTATTTTTTTTTTTTATATTTTAAATTTAAAGAAAAAAAGTACACGTTTTCAAAAAAAAAAAAAAAATAAATAAATAAATAAATAACGAAAGAAATAGAAAAAGAAAAAATCAAAACATTCCATGAAATATTTAAAAGCCTTCTGATTTATTGAACTTTGTGAGAAAATAATTTTTATTTCTTAAAATATTGTTGCTGTAAAGTTTTTCGATTTTAATTTCAAATAACTTAAAGCATATAATTAACTATTTATTATAAAATTTAAAATGATTCATGCTCATAAAAATAATTATTTATTAATTTGTTTGGTTTTAAATTAGAAATCTCTAACAGCAAAGTCGGTAGGCCAATGAACGGAGATTTAAATTCTTTTTAGCATCCGTTAAAGGAAAATAATTGTTGTTGAAAAGCAGGCTAAACAAAATATAATTTATTCATTTATTGAGATAATATAATATTTTTCATATCCTTTTGAATGTTTTGTAGTTCGTGAGTGCAACTTCATATAGGTGACAAAAGCGGGAATATACATATACATTTATGATGATTCTAACATAAAAGTTTAGTGGGGTGAAAAAGTAGTAAGATATTGAAAGAAAATTAAAACTTTTCATGTTATTAACTTCTAATATGTATTTTCTTGTGAAAAGAAAATATGTGGTGCAACATCGAATACTTTATTTACAAAAAAAAGTGACTTAAGTACTTTTATTCACTTAATCTAGAAATTTCTGTCTTTTTTTTTGTCGGTCTTAATAGTGAAAAGTTTTTTCAAGAACGAAAATAAATATTCATTTGAATTAATTATTATCTATTCTTGAGTCCTTCAAAAGTAATAAAAAAAGGTTAGATAAAATTTGAAAGTTTGCTTTTTAAGAATAAATGGAGGATTTATTATGGATTTTTTCTTTATTTTTGAAAAACGTAATTTTTCACTTATAATGAAATTTTATTTTTGAATGAAAAATACTTTTCTCGAGCATAAAGATACTTAGAAAATATAACATGAAAAATAATACAACTTGGCCTGCCGAATTGACTTGGAAACAGTGTGGTGTGACTCTAACCCAAAATTCGAAAATTTTTTTACAATAATAAAAAAAAATATACGTAAAATTTGATTTTTTGATGACTAAAGATATTTTGTAGCGTCATATCAAAATAAATATATAGCACATTTCCACACTTTATCAATTTGAATATCTTTTTTTTTCTTTTTGTTTTTGTGCAAAATACTTGTTTTCATAATGTTTTTATACATCATCTTTTTGTTTTTTTCTTGTTTTCTTTTGAAATTTTAACAATAATAAAAATATTTTCGTAATAATTGTTACAAATATTATTTTTTCAAATTTTCTTCTAACAAACCAAAAAAGTATCTATTTGTTATCTATCATACATATATGTACGTAATTCTTCTCCAAAACGATCAAAAAATAATACAATAATATAACATCATTGAAATTTATCTCACATAGAAACCTTTAGAAATTTCTTAAAATTTTCTATGGAAATATGAAACCATTTAATGCAAAAAAAAAATAAAAATAAACACCCATGTATTTTAATTTTTGGTTTTATGTTTTCCAATGGTAAAGATCAAAATAAAGCCAAACAAGAAACAAAATACAAAAGGATGTTTTTTAAAAAAAAAAAAAAAACGTGTAAACGAATATCGAAAGTGTTCACACACATATGAATTTATAAGAAAGAGTTTTATTGTATTTTAATGCTAATAATACACAATACATCAGTATTTCTGTATTTTAAACGTAAAACTTGAAAGTCTTACATCATACATAGAAAATAATACGGCTCTTTCGAAAACATAAAGCACATAATAAAGATTCACAATGTGAAAACTATAGAGAAAGGGAAAAAAAGTATAACAAAAAATCCAAAATAAAATTGTGACGAAAATTATTATATTGGGAAAATTGAAAGAAATAACAAAGAATATTTTGTATATTTGAAATGAATATCACAAAATCTACAATTTATACAAAAACGACTTTATGAGTACGCAAAAATTTAATCCTTTTATCAAGATTTTCTTTAAGAACATTTGTTAAATGAATAAAAAAAGAAAATTACGATTACCTTTTCTTTGTTACGATTGACCTTTTGCTTATATCCTTTTGGTTAGTAATACTTTCACAGAATTTCATTTTTCTTTAAATAATTTACATACAGGTTTCAATTTTCATTTCTCAAGGTAAGTTCCTATCGACAACCGCGTATGACCAATAAAAAAAATGTATGCGATTTAAAGAGAATTCAATCCAAAATTGACTGCAATCGATGGTATTTCTGAAATTGCAGATACATCGAATTTTCTAATATTTTATTTTGATACAAAAAAAAAGTTATTTAAAAAAAATAAAGGATTAATATTGAGAATTTCAGTGATGTTGGAAAATCTGAACTCAAACAAACTGTATAGGTTTATTAAATATCAAAAATTCAAGAAACAATGGATCTTCTCGTAATTTTCAAAAATATTATTCTCTTTTCAACCCTAAAATAAACCTCTAATACGTCTTTTTTTGAACATGATCCTTTCAAGCTAAGCTTTGAAAATTTATCAATTCCAATCTTGAAAGATTTTTTCCTGGATCTTCGCTCGAATTCCACAGAACTAATTATTCATGCATAGCTACAACAAAAATTTAAAATCTAGGGCCAAGAAAATTGAAAATTAACTGTTTTTGGAAATTCACATTTCTCAAAAATACAAAATACACTTAAACTTAAAAGTTGACATTTATAAAGTGTTATAGAAAATAACGATAACATTTAAAATTGCAACGTGTGAAAATACAATACAATAGAATAATTAATTTTTAATACTTTTATGGAATTGTTTTTCAAAATAAAGGACCAAAATAGGAAATGACGTCATCATCATCAGGTATTCGAAGTATAAAGGTTATCAAATAGTACATAAAACTTACATATATGTATACGTAATCTTGAACAAGTAATTCAATCAGTTCTTTTGTTTACTTTCTCATAAACTAAAACAAATATTATTTCGAATCACTAGTAAATTTCACATATTATCGATATAATCAAGCAATATTCATAATTCTGTGGTTTAAAATGAACAATAATACTTTCATACTATATTATTAAAACAGTTATTAGGTGTCCTATTGCATAAATTGAACGTGAAATTTGAATAATATATTACGAATAAAATACAATAAATGATGTGTAAATCATTTAAAAATTTTCAACACCCCCCCTAAGAAATATTTTAATTTAATTATAAAATCCCATCAGTTGCTTAGGTAATAAACACAATTAGCTATACCTATTAATTATACGAGTATATATATATACTGTTATATGTAAATTTCATATTTACTTTTATAATTTTGAAAATTGAAAAGCATTAATTAGATTGCTTTTTGTTTTCAATTCATTTCTATTTATATTTTCTTATTTGTTGTTTTATGTGTAGCGGTTCTATTTTTAATATTTTTTTTTTGTATACGTAAAATTACAAATATCACCTTCAACTTGTTGAATTTTTTTTTTTAAATAAATTTTGGTAATACTTTCGAAAATTTGTTTGATTTAGAAGAGACGAAAAATTGCTGTATGAAATTTGTATCCTTCGAAAAGATTCTCAATTTGAAAACACGCAGTTTATCAACTACACATGTTTTTTTGTTGATTACACTTAAAGAAAATGTAGTGCTTAAGAAAAATTCATTCTAATAGTCAAAGTTAATTAAGTGATTAAAGTCATTTTTATTTTCTGAAAAAAAAAAAAACCATCGCTCATTGTATCTGCGTGTGTTTCATTTTCTTTGAATTACACCGACACTAAACACAACTTTTTAATTTCAAACTTAATGATTTATAATATGTCTTTTTTTAAATTTTCAAATCAAGTTTATTGATATTTAAAGGACTTTCTGACAAAATTAATCAAAGCTCCAGAAAATGAATTAGATTCAAAATGTTAAATTATCAATAATTGACAATTACTTGAAATCAAAGTTTCGGAAGTATCCGTACTATTAATCTTTGTCAAATCCTAAAAGATATTTCCTGTTTTATTTGAACGTAACATAATGAATCTACAAATTTACAAAAAACAAAAAAAGTTACTGATTGAAGACACAAAAAAAACCGTAATGAACTTTTTTATGATTTCACTTTTTTTTTTATTATTTGAAAATAAACTTATTTTATTCATAAAAGTTTTCTTTTTTAATATTTTTTTTATGTGATTTCTTTAAAAATCACAAATTTGTTTTTTTTTTAAATTTACCTTTTGTGAAAGAGGTTTTAAATTAAAAAAAGTGAATAAATAAATTAGTGTTAATTTAAAAAAAAAAAAAAAAAAAAAAAAAGGATTAAATTTATTTCAAATACATATTCTTCATTTTTTCAAGAAAACTAAGTAAAAATGAAACTGAAATCAGGATCGAATAAATCGAACTTTTAATTGAATTTATTACTATTTGCAAAATCTATCCTTATGCTGAATTTACTAGTAATAAATTTGAATTTTGTTGTTGTTATGACGTGGGTGGTAATCCCACGTAAATATTTAGTATGTGATCTCATTTATTCAATAAATGACGTCATTTGATAATTCTAGGAAAATTTCGATAGGTAACAAACCGTAAACAGCAATTACTTAGTTTACATATTATTACATACGATTAGGTTGAAAAAGGACAAAAGATCTTCATCAGAAAGGATTTATTCGAAAAAAAATTGCAAAACATGCAAAAACCTCATATTGAAATTTTAAAATTCGTTTTTTACGTAATAAAAATTATTTTTCAGTACATAAATCAAAAAACAGGAAAATTTAAAAAATATTCAGCAGCATTATCTTTTTCTTTTTGTCAACTTTAAAATTTAAAAACAATAAAAAAATTAATTTAGTTTCAAAACAATTCACACCATTGTTTTTCTGTT
The DNA here is from genome assembly GCA_932526495.1 of Bombylius major. Taxonomy (NCBI): domain Eukaryota; kingdom Metazoa; phylum Arthropoda; class Insecta; order Diptera; family Bombyliidae; genus Bombylius; species Bombylius major. The sequence continues at coordinate 16,760,552 of OW052044.1, read as the reverse complement.
CTGTAAGCAAACTTTTTTTTTCTTTCAAAAAAAATTATTTGTGGTGGTGTAAGTGTAATTTTCCTTTAATAAAAAAAAGAAGTATTCAGAATTAAAGAAAAAAGCACTGAAAATTGTTTTAGAAAGATAATAAATTCTTTAATCTGTCGGTGGATGATGTAATTTAATTATGATATTATCTTATGAATGAAAAAGGATTATAAAAAGGAAATAAATGACATACAATTAAGAAAAAGTAAATATGATATTTGATAAATTTATAAATAAATGCAACATTTTCTTAACTCTACTTACTTTTTAATAATAAAAAACAAAGACACAAAAGAAGTTAATAAAATTAATTTAAAGCATTTTTTTTATTTGTATTTTATTTTTAAAAAATGAACTTCAGAGAAGTGTGTGTGGGTGTACAAAAGAAACTTCTACGACATTTATTTTGATTAAGAGTGCAAGATAAGAAAAAAATCACTTAAGTAAGACAAAAAACAAAACTTCTTTTTAAGTTTATAACTTAAATTTTCATCTTTTAAAATAATTTATGTCCTTTTTCTTCTCTAAAAGAAAAAAGCAAAAAGAATAAAAAGTGTAGGATTTTTAGATTTAATGAATTTATTAAGAATTAAGTGTAAAAAAAGTAAAGCCGTAATAATTACAATTTAAATGTATGTCGTTGTATGTCCTGTGTGCTCGATAATTGAATTTTGTTAGAAATGGTGCGTGGTAATTTGATTTCAGACGATCTTGTTCCTTATTGGCTTTCATGTATTAAAATTTAAAATTTTTTAATATAAAAATTATTGTTGTTGAAATTTGAAGGATACCTACCATTGTTTAAAAAAAAATTTGAATCAATTAAATTTAAGGATAAAACGAGAATATTGTGCATACTTTCTTTTCTTCTTTTTTTTTTTTTTTGTTTTTTGAGCTCTAAGAATTTTTTGTTGCTTTTGATTCTAACACTATCACCAGTTAATTTCGAAAACTGATCAAGTAAAGCAGTAAAAATTAGGTTAAAATTGGGGTAAATTTTTCAAGTATATTCTTTGTGTTTACGAAATTAAATTAAAAAAAAAAATTTAATAAAAAACTTTTTAACGACTTGTACCAAATATTAATTGATACTCCTATAATATATATTTTTTTTTACTTCCTCATAATTTTTTTTCTCACTTTATTCTTTGATTTAGTGAATCATGAATGGGAAAATTTCTAAAAATAAATCTCAACTTTTTTTTTCACCTTCTTTTTCAAATCACTGATAACATTCATTTCCGCCTTTATTATAATTTTTTTTTTCAATTCCATGACGAAATATTCACACCATAAAAAAGTTTTAAAAATATATTTTTAAATTTTAATTAGGACTGTATTTTTTTGGATTCAATTCGCATATTAAAATTCTATAAAAACACAAGAAAATAAATTCAAAGCATTAAAAAATTTCAAATTTTAAAAAAGAACAAAGTCAATAAATCATTAAAATCATCAAAAAGTTCAACTTCATAATTAACTTTTTACGTCAATTTTAAGAGAGGTCAATCCTATTTAACACCAAAAATGCCAGTTCCTATATGTACAAAAAAAAGTCAAAGGTATCAAATACGGTAAATAGAAGGATACAAGAAAGGAAACCAAGTTTTTACGCAATATATGTACTATAGGTATACCCTTATGTGTCGGTATGTATTTTGAAAACCTTTTTACAAAATATTTTCTTGTGATACTCATAAAATCAAATAATTCCTTTTTCATGAGAAATAGTGAAAATATACAATAAATATGCTCTTTGTTATTATTCAGAGATTATTTATATATCAAAATTGTTTATTTGAAAATGGATAAAATCAAAATTTTCATATACTTAATACCTTTGTAATCTGTCAAAAATTACGTAATTAAAATTAAGATTTTAAGGTGAGAAAATTACAATATCAAGTACACACTTAAATAACACACGCACACACACAAAAGATTTTCTTGTTAATTTACTTTAAATCTATTTTATGTAAATTTAAATCATTTTAAGGTAAATTTAACCCTTTTAAAAAAAGAAAATTTATTTACTCGTGAAGTTTAATTTAAATAAACATCAGTTAGGTGTGAAGAATAATTTGAATATTTCTTCGTTTTTTTTTAAATATTTATTATTTTTTATAAATAGTATTTTTGTTTTTTTTACAATCCTTTACGGTAAATAACAATTCAAGATTTAGCAATAATAATTTTTAAATGTCAATGAAAAATTAAAAATTAATTTTGAGTTTCATTTCACGTTTCAGTTTGTCGTAAACTTCGTAGTTTTCACAGTTTTTTAGTTCATTTTCATACATTTGCAAACTACGGCAGTTTTGAAAATTGCGAAGGTAAAATACTTCGCACTTTCTAACTAACTAATTGAAATAGGCCCATATTTTTATAAAAAAAAAAAAAAAAAAAAAAAAAAAAAAAAAAAAAAAAAAAAAAAAAAAAAAAAAGTGAACTATTGAGAAACTGAAAAATTACGACGAACTGAGAAGTGTAATAAATCCGCTAAATATTGAAGGAAAAAAATCGTAGGAAAGAGACCAAGTCACAAGGGTTTAAAGAATACGTGTTATTTCTAATCCTATTTTATTTATGAATTCCGTAATTTTTTTGAATTTTGAAGTTTCGAGTAATTGGAAAATTTTTCCGAATTTTTACAAAATAATAATATATATAGGTGTTTAATTTTCTGTATATATTTTTTAACTATTATAAGTAGAAAAGCAAGTTTAAATGTAATTCCAATTAAAAAGAAATACATTTCATCTTATGAAATTGAATACTGTTAAATCTTGTAAATATCACATTCACACCTAAAGCGTACTCCTCAGCTGAAAATAAATTTTATGTTGGAAAAAGTATATTTATTTCGGAACGAACTAAAAAATCTACAAAAATAAGAAGAAATCTACACAGATGAAAAAAACTTAACATAAAAAAATCACAAATCACAAAAATAACGATTTTTAGGTTACTACCTAACTTCACAAATGTCAAACAATAAATTTATTTTCATTTTCCGGAAAATTTTTTCGGTTCCATTTATTTTGGTTTTTTTTACATAGGTTTTGTATAGGCAAAATATCTTATTTTCAGCTGAGTAGTACCCTTAATACACAAAAAATTATTCGAAAAGGATATTTACGTAACTACATATATAATATGAAATATTACAATATACCAGTGATGGATGTTGACGCGTCAACAATCATTATTTGACTGACACTGTCAACAATCGATATTTTTGTCAACAATTAAAATTGTCAACAATGTGTCGACAATGTGTCAACTATCCTATCCTATCCCTAACCGCAAGTCGTAACGTAACTGACGTACGTCTAATCTGTAATCAAATCATTCCAACTAAGCCAACCTAACCTTTAAAAAAAAATGAAAATTTGAAGTGATTATATTTAATAATTTATAATAGGTATACTTATAAAACTTATAATGGTATAATATATTAATTATATATAATTATATAATAAAATAAGAATAAAAATTCATAAATATAAAGTATAAACTATAAATTATAAAAGCAACTAAATCATTTAGTTGTAAAATGGTTGGACGTCCTAAAAATGTTATGTTTAAAGAATTTTTTTATGTTTATAGAATATAAATTTTATTTTTCCTTCCTTTGTTTTAAAATTTTTATTTATGGAATATTATTAAATAAAAATGAAATCGTTAACTTGAGGTTAACAGTCAGTGTCAACAATGTCAACAATTGCTAAGTAAACAATTAGTATTGTTGACACGTCAACTTTACAATTGTTGACGTAGAATTGTTGACGTGCCCATCGCTGCAATATACGTATACACACACAGTCCCATATAAAGTACAATAAATTAGCGCTTGAATGCAATCATTTCAAATAATAAATTGATGTAATTGAGGTGATAAAATATATGATAATAGGATTCAAAACGGATTTTAGTTCACTATCTTTACACCATTTATTGTAATACAATTGAATATCATAATATATGATAATATGTATATACATTTTCCGTATTTGTACAGGAAAATCTATGTACATAGGACAAGATAAGACAATATGAACGAGAAAAAAAATTCAAACCTCTTATAAGATAGAAAATATGTACATACGTACTTTAGAAATTCATACGTGCATATAATATGAATGTGAGTATAAATTGTCAAATTTAGCAAATAACAAAAAGATGAAAAAAAAAATCCTTTTTGTGTTTAATAATATCTTGACACATGTATCTGAGGACATTTATCTCTTTATTATATCATAAATGATATCATTTTAGCAAACAATTGAATCCTTATACGCGTATAGGCGTTATGAAATGTTAAAGATTACAATAAAATAACAATTTGCATTTGTAAATTGATTTTTTTTTTTTTTTTTTTTCGTGTGTATGAATCATTTTTTCTATTTATTTTTATTTTATCACTTTTACGTGAAACTTACATATATTTCAAATAACAATTGGAATGTTTGTTTTTTTACTTTTAATTCTGATTGACAAAACCATTGGAAAAAACCTGATTTCCAATAAACAGACAGAATATAAAAATACATTTTTTACTGTTTCTTTCCTATTTAAATATTAAATTTCAAAAAAACAATATTAGAAGTGTTTCGGGAATGGAAAAATATTAAAATCATTATAGTTATCCTGCAAGATTCAAAAATATATGCACAACATACTCATCTTAAAAAATCGTCTTATTCTCTTTAAACAATATCGGCTCATTCATAATAAAACAACAGTTTTAGAAGATTTTCTTATATATTTCAAATTATTCAGAAAAATAAGAATTTTACGTTATGAAAAAGTTTGCTCGAACAATAAAATTTTTGAACTATGGCTGTTTGCAGTTCTTAAAATATCACAAATGTTTAAATTTCATTATACAAAAAGAAAAACAAATATTTAACATAATTTGTTTATTTTATCAATGAAATGTAGCTTTACTTCATCCTTCGTATGAATAAACAATAAATTGAATCGGAAACGGGGTATGATCATAAAAGATAACTATTATTATTATTAGAGCTTAATACTTAATACGCCCACATCCACATACAATTATGATATTCTGTATCCAGTATTATAATAATGTTACACTTTTTCATTTTTTAATTAATTCCATTTTATTCATGTTCTGATTTTATTTATATCCTTAATTATTGTATCACTAATTAATTCTATAAATATAAAACTACTTACTACTGTATATATCATCTCTCCATTTTTTTTCTGTCTTCACACAGGCCTGGTTCTATTAAAAGTGGTGTCCATTCTATTAGGATCTTTGTCCACTTGTTGTCGGTGAATCTTACTATATGTCCTGCCCATGACTACCTACTTTAATTTTGCCGCTTTTTCGATGATTTCCGTTTTATTCTGCTTAATTTATAAAATTTTTCTATCTCTTCATCTGGATAACTTTCTGCTGATGCACATTCTTGAATTAAAGTGATTAGAGACAGTTTGGTGTTTTGCTGCTATCAACCTTCCGCTAAAAGATTTAATCGCTACAACACTATTTTTCAAATTTTCTTTTACTAAAGAACCGACCCCGTAATGTCCTTTTGTTTTACTTTTGTAATAGAACAAAAAACCATATTTTCTCTTAATTATTTCTTCTTCAATAAGGCTGGTTTCTGTTAAGCCTATAATGTCCCACTTTATATCTTTTAACGCATAGAAGAAAACATTTTTCTCTAAATCCCATATATATTATTTCTTTTTAAAAATATGTATTTACTTTAAGATTAAAAAAAAGGAGTCAAAAAATTTTTTTGTTCATTCAAATCAATCATTCGCAAAATAATTATATTTAAAAAATTGACAGAAACACAATATTTTTATTTTCATTTTCCCGAAAATTCAAAAAACTAATTTTTATTTTTCTAAAAATTATAATAATTTAGTGTTAATGTGAATCTGTCAGTCACTATTCGAATTAAAAAGGCAAAAATTTTTTATAAAAACTTTTAAATAATTCATTAAAATTTTTTCAAGATTTTATCAGTTCTTTAAAATTAATATCATCACACGACTGACTGTTTGGACTTTTACAAATCCAAGATTTTTCAATTTGGAAGGAGAACATATTAAAAGATAATTAACATCAATAATATTCAAGATGAATATTATCAAATCTACGATAGCAATATAAATACAGATTCACTTCGAAGCAAAATAACTCATATTTTAAAACTTTAAAAAGAAAAACCAAAAGGATTAAAAACCGCTAGAAAAATTTTCATTGTAAATAAGTACATAATTAATATTATGGTGTAGGTTGAGTTATATACACGCGAATAAACATAATTAGAGTATATAAATGAATAAACTTTCATATAATAAATTAGCCAAGGGTTAAATTTTATTTTTACAGTTTTTTTTTTTTATTTTGACGTTTCTAATCAAGTTTATAAAGTCTACAAATTTTTCAATTTTACTGGTTGAAGAAATTTATTAACGACAACATTCTAGTAATTAATATTTTTTTCAGAATAATGGTAATTGATTATTCTCGATTGTAGACACTTTCAAATTGTGAGTTTATTATTTTTTGTAAATTAAACAAACAAAATAAAAATTTTTAAAGAATCTTTATAATTTTAAATAAAATTTAGACAGTAAAACTGAAAATAAGAAATGCTCAACAAGTCGATTTTTTATTTCCTGTGTTGGACCTTACCAACTACTAAATACATACCACTCTTCTCAAACTGCTAAATTTCATAACTTGAAGTTTTCGTCCTCTATAACTTTTTATTCAACTTAAATCGGTGAACCTTTAAATTCTTCCAATTTACTTTAATTTAATTTTTTGTGTACAACTTGTGCAAGAATTGATTATATTGTAATTATTAAGAAGAAAATTTTTCAATTCCCAAATTTGGTTTTTTGTGGAATTTTAGTCAAACAGTTTTAAAAAATCAATGAACATATTAGCAATAATATTGTTCAACAAAAAGATTTGAATCAAACTACATTAAATATTTACCATTTAGGTTCACTTCATGCAAACAACGTTTGGTTTACAATTCACACAAAACTTTAGTAGTGGAAAAATCCTATTAAATTATTCTTATCTGGTTTTTGATTTATCGAATTGCAACAAACATTAATAATTACAAGTTAAGATCCTGTCATACCATTTAGGTTCGCTTCCTACCAACAACATGTAGTTCATAATTCACATAAAACTGTAAATGAAAAAAATCTCAATCTATCGAAGAAGATAAAAAGTACTTAAATTGCAAGAATAAAATTCAACAAGTACAAAAATCACAGAGAAGAGAATATTAGAATATAGAATTTCAAAAATTACCTGTTAGAAGATTACAATTACTTATTCTAATAAGAGATCTCTTTTGTAAAAGTGATTAATTTTTAGTAAATATTCTCTTGTGCATGTTCTTAACGTTATTAATATATTTATATTTATAGTGCATACAACGTAAAATAGCTTTATATATTGTTTAACAAGACACTTATATTATTATGGCTTTTTCAAAATTACTTAATAGAAAGTTCAACACTTAATTGGTCTTGTAATAGAAGATTTTACTGATTAAGAAAGAAAACTTTAATTATATTTATGTTTTTTAGTACATAACATAAAATAATTAAGATGCAAATAAAGGTGAGATATTATGTGTTAAAGCAGAAACAAAATGATGTGTTTACCTTTCTTATAACAATAAGCTTTTACTAATTCACAACACTTCATTGTTTTTTGCTTTTCTTTTCGTTTTTTTGTCTTGTATTTGAGAAATTAATTGAGTGTTTATAAACCTAGTACAATAGACACCTAAAAATCAAATTATTGTTTAATATTTTAAGGATGTTAACTTGTGTGTGGTTATTATGAGCTTTTTGTTGCTGTTGTTTTTTTTATTATTTTATTTTAAATATACCTTCAGGAAAAATTAATATGAATTAAATAAAGTTGAAATTTAATAGCATGACTTTGAACTTTCTCTTCGAGTATGTGTGTAAATGAATACATAATATGTTATGTTGTGTTTTTAAATTGAATTTCTCATCAAACTAGAAAATTCTTAAATTTTAGCAAACAATTTTTGAACTAACCAAGATCCCCAAATGGTAACAAATAATTGCCGAAATCTTGAACAAGACCTATTTTTTATATTTTGAAATTAGAACAAAGTAATTTCCATGAAATATTTTTTTTTTTTTTTTTTTGAATTTCCGCAGAATGAGGAATTATTGCAGTAGAATAATTGCATTTGCATTACTTTTATGTTATGTTGAAGCTGGTCCAGCAAGATCAATTGCTTTAGCAGCTGTACAAAAAGGTTCGAAAATACCACGTTCAATACGTGCACCATTTCGTAATACAGAAATAATGACAGCACGTGGTTTTGGTAAAAGAGCAGCAATTGGAACAATATCATTATTACCAAAATCAATGAGATTATTAACAACAAATGCAAATAATGCTGATAGAGGATGGAATTATGATAAACGTGAGACAAAATATTTTGATGAAGCCAATGATGTTAATGATGTTAATGAGAGTTTTGAAGAAATGTTTAATGAACAAGGCAATGAAAGGTAATATTTTCTATCTTATTTTTTCTTTTAAAAAATTTGAAAAAAAAATCAAATTAATTGTTTTTTTTTTTAACATTTTTTATTTTTTTTTTTTCAAAAGCATCCCAATTGATTGGTTAGCCAATGAATTATCATCAAATCCTGGAATAATTCGAGCAATCCTCTATAAATTTGTGGATACTAATAAGGATGGTTTTTTATCTCCACATGAATTGATGCCATCAACATCATCTTCTGTTGTTTATTAAATTTTTTCTTCTTAAATTTTGTTTTTACAAAAAAAAAAAAAAAAATGAAAAATACACAGAGTGTCTTGAAGGAAATGAAAAAAAAAAGAACATTTACAGGATTTAATAGAAGACTTTATTCTCAACTTTAGGTTAATTTTAATCAAATAAACGTTTGGTATTTCAAAATTAAAATTTCATCGCCTTTAAGAAACTCTGTGTAAAATTTTCAAAATGAAGATTTTTTAAAATTATTAATCAAATTTTTTGTTCACTTTAATTTTTAAGAATAATTGAAAATTTTAAAGTATGTATAGATAAATTTTATTTGGTTACAGCATGTATGCTTAAAAATGTAATTTTTATATGCTGAGTTATGTGCATCTGTGACTATATTATCATTGCATTTTTGAAAATGCCCATATTAGGTTTTATTTAACAAACTATGGTATACATAGCTACATGAATTATATTGAATCATGGAATATGTATGTTTTAAAAATTACTTAAAATTTATTTATTTAAAAAAAAAAAAATCACTACTTTTTTTTTTCGAAAAATATTTAAAAGGCTGGATAAAAATTTTTCGAAAAAAAAAATCTAAATATTCTGTAAAAAAAATATTAAAACTGACAAAAACAAAAGAAACATATATATATATATAGTATATATTAAAACGTTAAAGGCTAAAATAAAATTATTATACACATATTACGTACATACATATAATTATGTAATAAACTATTTGATATATAAAAGCATACATACAAACATATACATATATATAAATATTTTAGGTTAATAAATCATAATAATTATTATATTTCAATAATTTAGCTATAATCGCTGTGAAATATAAAATGAAAACTTTTTTGTTTTTGAATTGTAAACAAAACGAAACTGCAAAAGCTTAATAAGGGCAAAAAAAAAAAAAACTATGTATGTACTTAATTAATGCAAAGATCAATATAATATACTATACATAGAACTGACTTATAAATTATAAAAATAAAATAATTCAATTAAATGTTATTTCATTTTTAACATTTTATTTATTTTTTATTGTTTTTGAATTCGTCGCCCCAATAAATGTTTGTCGTATCCCAGTAAAAATTTTGTACATTACAGCATCGATGTGGTAATGTATATACATGGTCTATTATAGCTTACATCATCGATTACATTTCTCACGGCGATGTCATTGGAAAGTAATGTATATACAATTGTACATAAATTACTCTCTGCATTACTCTCGGATCCATGAATTCATCGATGTATAAGAAAATAGAAAAGAATCAGTAGTCGCCATGTTGACTACTTCCTCACTTCGTCATACATGCATGAAATCTTCGACACAAAAGTAAGGGAAGTTTTCATAGATGACTATGAAATGTATGAATTCATCAAGTGTCGACACTCCCATCTATGTTTAATTTTACTTACGCTGATCGATGTGAGGGATATATTGTAGTCCTTTTCGTCCCTTTAAAAAAGTATGATCCCGGAGGAGTAGGAAGTTGAAATTTGGCTAAGATGTTCCTTGAAGGGTTCTCTTCGAAACAAACTTTGAACGATATATACTTTTTTAAAGGACGTCTTCACAAATCGAAATTTACTTTACAAATGGCTTCCATTTCCAACTGGGATGTTACCTTGGTACCAGAAATGTCCAATAAAAGTTACATATCATTGTAACATACGACAATTATATTATTAGTTGTATTGGTTGTATGTAGTTGTAAAAATAGTACGTAATTCAATACTTTCGTTTAATCGTCACTCGCGAATCACGATAAATAAATGCTGGAAAACTTCATTTGTCGTATGTGATACATTTTGTCGTATGTGTATGGATTTGTTGAAAAAATTGTTGCTATTTTGTCGTATGTTACATTACATCAAAATTTCTCAAGACTATATTTTAATGTGTATAGTTATAGTAAGGTAAGGATTTTCGTAAAAACATACATTTTTTTCACACATACATTTATGTGTGTGTATGTGTGTTTTTATAGGTGAATAATTATTTCTTTAGATCCTTTCACTAGGACTTTTTCAATATGAAAAATTAAAGAAATGAAAAAGTTTTGAACGGATTTGTGTAATTGCGAGAAGGTAATGCTTTTAATCTTATCTGAGTACTTTTGTAACTTCGTTTGTCCTTTACCAAAGGATTCTGCACAAATACAATCATTTATTTAATCTTTTTTTTTAAAATGTATGTAAAATACTAGAAAATCGATTGATATATCACTTTTCAGAATCATAAAAAAAATTAAATTTCTACTTGTTAAAAAAAATAAACTAATTCGAAAAAAAAAACACTTTCTTTTATGCAAAAATTGTTTACGGTACATAATTTTTCCTAGAGTATGTATTCTAAATTTTATACCCTTTCTTCTAATCTATGCATTAAATTTTACATGAGATTTCTCATTTCTCTGTTGTTGAATAAAATACATGAAATATTCCTTTTTAAAATTTTTTCCATGCATCTGTCTTTTATTATTTATTAACTGTTTTTTTGTTTTTTTAAATAATATGTATATATATATGCTATAGTAGCCATCTTTTTGTACAGTGCAGTCTAAAGTGAAATCAAATTTATATCTATATATATAAAACTGAAATGTCCGTTCGTGTGTAGCCAATATACTCGCGAACCCCTCGACGGATTTTGATGAAATTTTGTGTGTCTGTTGCTTATATTGTGAGGAAGGTTTTAGGCATAGTTAGATTTATTTACGGTGGTTGGTGTTTTTAAAAATTCAAGAAATTTGGAAATACATGAATTTTTGTATTGAATGTCATTTAGAATATCGCATATTCTAACGAAGCAGGCGTATAAATAAAAAATCAATTTAAAAATATTTATGTTTTTTATTAATTTGAATTGAATTGTTTTTGATTAACGTTCGTGGACCAATATCATTTCAAAACTTAAGAACGATTGATGGCCGATTGTCTACAACGTATCGTGAAGCATGTCAACGATTGCATTTACTTGAGGATGACACGCACTGGGATTTTACAATTGCCGACGCATCAATTTCAGCTCATCCGCATCAAATACGAACATTATTTCCAATAATAATATCAACATGTTTCCCATCAAATCCACTAGAATTGTGGATGAAATATCGAGATTACATGACAGATGATATTTTACATAGAATGCGTCGCACCACTTCAAATGTAGAATTACTTATCACAATGGACATGTATAATGAAGCATTGATTATGATTGAAGACATGTGTATAGCGATCGCAAATAAAGCATTAACACAATTAGGCATGATATCGCCAGATCGTCCAATGCACGACATATTTAATGAAGATTTCAAACATGAAAAACAATTTGATTGCAATGAATTGAGAACGTTTGTATAAACAAATACTAAAAAATTGAATAATCAACAAAAACATGCCTACGATTCAATCATGCAAGTTGTTAACGACGAAAGTGGTGGAATATATTTTTTAGATGCGCCTGGAGGCACTTGAAAAATATTTTTGATTTCGTTGATTTTAGCAGCCATACGATCGCAAAATAAAATAGCATTGACACTCGCTTCTACTGGAAGTGTACTATGGCCCATAAGAAATCATTAGAAGCATTAGATAGAACATTACAAGATCTACGAGGAAATGAAGAACTGTTTGGTGGTGCCGTCATATTGTTAGCAGGTGATTTTCGACAAACATTACCTGTTATTCCTCGATCTACTCCTGCCGATGAACTTAATGCGTGTTTGAAATCTTCAAATTTGTGGAGACATGTAAAAACACTTACCCTCAGTACAAACATGCGTGTTCAATTGCAAAACGATACATCAGAAAATGAATTTTCAAAACAATTGTTGGACATTTGAAATGGCAAAATTCCAATCAATAATTTAGATGGATTCATAACACTACCAAACAATTTTTGTAGTAAAACACAATCAAAAGAAGAATTGATTCAAAGCGTGTTCCCAAATATAGCACAGCAACACAAAAATCATGTTTGGTTGAGCGAACGAGCAATATTGGCAGCAAAAAACAAAGATGTCAATGATCTTAACACGGCTATTCAAAATGACATAACAGGTAGATTAGTTACATACAAGTCAGTAGACACTGTTATGAATCAAGATGACGTGGTGAATTATCCCACCGAATTTTTGAATTCACTTGATTTGCCAGGAATGTCACCACATAATCTACAATTAAAAGTTGGAACACCAATTATTATGCTTCGCAATATAAATCAACCACGACTTTGTAATGGCACCAGACTTGCAGTGAAAAAGCTAATGAAAAACGTCATCGAAGCAACTGTTTTGAAAGGAAAATACAAAGGCGAAGACGTTTTGATTCCCCGAGTTCCAATGATTCTATCCGACTTGCCATTTGATTTTAAACGACTTCAATTTCCTATTCGTCTTGCTTTTGCGATCACCATCAATAAGGCACAAGGCCAGTCTTTGGAAGTCTGCGGTATAAATTTGGAATTTCCATGCTTTTCACATGGACAGCTCTATGTTGCATGCTCACGAGTAGGCAAACCATCGGCATTATTTGTTTACACGACAGATGGAACAACAAAAAATGATGTCTACCAAAAAGCTTTACAATAAGCATTTGTTTCAGAAAAATTATTAAAACTTAATTTGAACACATTATTTGAATTAGGATAACAACTAAAAAAATAATTTGAATTTTTGTCGTATATATGCATGAAGTATATTTCCAGAAATCGATAGTTTGAATCCAAATCAAACTCATCCCGCCACCTACCCGAAAGGGCAGAACAACGTCTGCCAGGCCCGCTAGTAGAAAATAAAGTGGAGTTTGAAAAATCAATTTGCAAGAAGAATTTTGTGCTATTTTTTAAAGAATAAATCAACCGAAAATTATTTATAAAATACATTTTTTTTTTTAAATTTTAAAATTTATCATTTAAGATCATTTTATCGATTAATAATTGTCAAATTAATATTTAAATGAGGTAATTAAATCATTACAGTTTAAAAAAGAGTTAATGTAATTTTTAATAATAATAATTTAACAAATTAAATTTAGAGTGGTTTTTTAATTATCATATATGAAATCATCCAAAATATCAAATACAATATGAACACGCATTTTTTTCGCTATCAATTCAATTTCACCTAAATTATTAAATTTTTTACGTGTTAATCCACTCAGAAATATCAATTTAATTTATTTATTTATTTTTTTTTCAAAAGTGATAAGATTAACTTAATTTAAAAATGACAAAAAATTTGAGTATATATAAGACTAAGATTTGTGCATATATAGCAATTCTTTGAAAAAGAATATTATAATCAAAATGAAAGGTACATTAAATATAGGAGTATTTTTTTATTCGTTTGAAAATTTAAAATAACATTAAAAAATATATATGTATATTTTTAGCTTTTCTAGGGTTATTGGTTTTTGCTTTTGTAATTTTTCAAATCAAAGTTTTCGCACAAAATACTACTGTAAGTATTAAATTATGTATAGTGTAATTTTTCAAATTTTCGAACAAAATAATTAATAATAAGAATTATTTAGTCTTGTAAAGATGTGCCTCACGGAGAACTATTACCACATCCAGAGGACTGTAATAAATTCTTTCAATGTGTTGGTTGGAAGCCAGTAGAAATGAAATGTCCTAAAGGACTTCATTTTAATGCTAAAAAAAAAGTATGTGATTGGCCTCAAAATGCTAACTGTTCAGTGAATTCAACAACAACTGAAGTCCCAACAACGGTGAGCACGACAACAACTGAAGTCCCAACAACGGTGAACACAACAACAACTGAAGTCCCAACAACGGTGAACACAACAACAACTGAAGTCCCAACAACGGTGAGCACGACAACAACTGAAGTCCCAACAACGGTGAACACAACAACTGAAGTCCCAACAACTGGAAAGTAACCTATCCTAAAAATACCATAAGGACATGAAATATCACAAAAAATAACGCAACAATGAAGAATATTTTTAACGTAGTGTTCTAGTTTAAATTTAATTACATAGTTGTTTTTTCAATTACTTATTTTATTTTTTCATAACAGAAACTATTGATTTTTTAATCTTCACAGAAGTCATATTTAAAAAAAAAATATGAGTAGAGATTTAATTTGGTTTAAGAAATACAAAAAATCATCAACGTAATTGTATTGAAAAATGTTTTTGCCTTAAACAAAAGAACAATTATATATTTTCTTTATTTATCTAAAAAAAAGTCATATTTTGGAAATGTTAATTTTGAAAGACATGCGTAGCTAAACATCAACCTTTTATAAGGCAATACAGGAATATGTACATAGGTATATGTATTGTTTTTTTGGGTGTCGATCTTATCTTATGAGACCATTTTGAAGACTCAATATCTTTTTATGTCAGGTAGCAATGATGATTGGGTTTTTTTTTAAAAAGTTTCCTGGGAAGTTAAATGTTCACTAAAGTGGTTAATTATTCACTGATATGATTAAATTTTATCGAGGTAAAATTTTAAAACTAGGAATAGAGCTTTTAAAGTATGTTTTCGAAGAAAAAAATATCAAAAATACTACGACACAAGTCTTAAAATTTTCTCAATGCATCATAGAGTCAAGTATGTACAACTCTTTGTACTCGTAAATAAAACAATAAAAATCAAATCAAATAAAATCTAAAAACATTTCAATTAATTCTTTGTTTTTCTTCTTTTTTGCAATGATTCATGAATTAATGATAGTATCTTAAAATACTTAAAGATATAACACGAGTACGTGAAAAAAAAACAATAATAAAAATGTCATTACATATTTACGTTTTAAAAAAACCTTAATTTGATTTTTAATTGAATTTAAATTTATTTCTAGAAATAATCGAAAAAAAAAAATATTTATAATTAATACTAGTAGGTATATTTTGAATGTTTTTTACGTAAAGTTGAAAAAAATCATTATCTAGTAAAGATGTTTTGGAGAAAATAGTCTAAAAAATTTTGACAAATTTCAAAGGAAATACTTGAAAAATTGATTGGTGAAATTTTTCGTTCTAAGAAATTTGAAAAAAGTACCGTTTTGCAATTGATATTTAAAAATATGTTCAAATATATATTTTTTTTTTTCAAAGATACTTGAAGAATATAATTCAAAATTTTACCGGAAAAATGTATTTATTTTAGATAATTTATCAATTAAGTGTGATATCAATGAATTTTATTTATTTATAATTTTATACATATACATACATATGTATATACATATATACACAATATAGGTACATACATTTATATATATATTTTTTTATTAAATAAAATGATTGTTTTTTTATCTCATCAAAACAAGCAATGTAATTTTATTAATTGCAATATTTATTAAACATGACATAATTTACAAGTGTATAATTTTATCATTAACTGCTCTTGTAAATTAAATTTTTTTTCTTTCAAAAGATATGAAAATAAATGCATTCTTGTAAATTCTATATAAGGAGATTCAAAATTAAGGACTGGTTATTAAAATATTTCATTTTCATCAAGATACAAAACTATATAGTTAAAAATGTTTAAAATAAAAGGTAAATAAAAATGAATTATTTTGTGTGAAGATTTCAAATAAAAAAACTAATAATTTAATTTAAATTTCAATTCTTATTTTTTCTAGTGAATTACATTTCTGTGTTGGTATTATTATTAGTTCAACATTCATACCATGCACAAGAGCTAGTAAGTTTCATGATTTATCCAATTTTTTTTTTTTTTTTTTTTTTTTTTTAAAGCTTAAAAATATGAGTGAAAATAATATAAGTTCTGAATTTTGATTTTAAAAATATTTCAAAACCTTGATACAAAGTGAAATTTGAACATTTTAAATTTAAATTTTATCTTAATTGTTTTTTTTCGTAGACAAATTCAAATGAATTCGATGACTATTATTCAAATAATTATGATTTAACATGCCCTGAAGATGATGATGCTTCAAATCCTAAACATTTACCAAATCCAAATGATTGCTCAAAATTCTTCAAATGTGATAGAGGAGTGCCAGTTGAACAAGATTGTCCAGAAGGACTTCAATGGTCAATAAGAACAAACCGATGTGAATGGCCAAGTATTGCTCAGTGTCAATATAATGGAAGTAGTTCATCAACTGATAACAGCACAAACGTTGAAATATCTACAACTGTCGTTGATAGCACCACAACCGTTGAACCACCTACTCCAGCAACAACTACCGATGATAACAATACAACAGTTGAATCATCTACAACTGTCGATGATAACAGCACAACCGTTGAATCATCTACAACTCTACCACCATCACCCAACCCATCATACAATTATTTGTGCAAAGGTAGAAATGACGACTTGTTACCATTCCCTGGAAAATGTTCAAAATTCGTACAATGTTCAAATGGACTAGCTGTTATATTTGATTGTCCAAAGGGACTTCATTGGCATGATGCAGTAAAAAGATGTAATTATGTAGAGGCAGCAAACTGTAACTCTGAATACAATTCATATGGTTACTCAAATAACAATGATGATTCATCAGTAGATGACATTTTGAGAGAAAATGAAATCTTTGGAGCCGAACGAAATGTAGAACCTGTACATCATCCAGGATGTCCAGCTAATGAAAATCCAGCTAATCCAACTCAATTACCTTATCCCGGAGATTGCACAAAATTCTATAAATGTAATGGTGGTTTAGCAGTTCCTTTACAATGCCCAAGCGGATTACATTGGAATAACGCATTGAAAATTTGTGATTGGCCATCAAATGCTCAATGTAACAATGTACATTTCAGATTATTTGCTCAAGTTAATGCACCAGTAAAACATCCTGATTGTCCAGCTTATGATAATCCAGCATCTCCAAGTCTACTTCCATATCCTGGTAATTGCTCAAAATTCTATAAATGCTATAACGGATATGCCTATGAACAGGATTGTCCTAGCGGTTTACATTGGAACAAATATTTAAAAGTTTGTGATTGGATAAATAATGCTGGTTGCATCAACAATTAACGTGTTTAGATTTAAAAGATTAAAGAGTTAAATTAATTTATATTTTCAAGCAATTAAAATAGAGTATCTTCAAAAATGCAATAACTTGCATAAGTGATTGCATGAGTGTATTTTTGAAGATATTCATATTTTAACTAAATGGTTTTAATAAAATTTCATTTGTAACAAATTTTGTTTTTTTCTTGATCGTTTTATTTAATTTAGTTATAAAAGCTTAAATTTGGAATTCAATACCATACTTGGCATCGGAGGAAAAAGTCTTCTAAAAAAATATTTAAAAATCATTTTTGAACATCTTGGAAAATCCCCAAATTAACTCTAAATTTTTTAAGTTCTGCGCTATATTCTGAAATATGTTTGTTATCAAATTTTATGACTAAGCAAAAGGCAAAATAAAGAAAGATCAACTTAATAAACTAATTTCATGTTTTTAGGTAAAAATATGGAAGCTCTAGACGGGCTGCTGCTGTTTAAACACCGTGGTTTAAGGTGAAAAAAAAATTATTGGAAGAACTTAAAATAAAAATAAAATTTTCAAAATAAAATGTTTATATTGAATAACCAAAAAATTATTATATGTAATAATAAAAATAAATATGAATAAATTTTCTAAAACTGAAAAGAAATACTTTTCATGTAAAATAAAATACAAAGACTACTTCAAAATAAAGTGCATTAATGATACATACCTGTGAAAATGAATTAAATGATGACAAATTTAAAATTATAATGTTAATTACATTTAAAAATCAGAAAATTTTTTTTTTTTTGAAAAAGAAAACACAATAATTGAAATTTTCAAAAGAAAATTTTTGTCTCATATTTTACAATCATCAATAAAAATCAATTGAATCTAAATCGCTTAACATTTTATCTCGAATTTTTGGTCTTGGATCTTCTTTAATATCAGTTGATATTGCACCAGTTTGACCAATTATATATTCAAATTCATCTTTTGTTAATTTATTACCTCTTAATTCAATTGAACCAATTATTTGTTTTTTCATTTCACCTTCATAATAAATAAATATACTTGGTATATGCTTTTCTGGAAAATTTGGTATACATGTTGTTGCTATTGAACGTAAAAATTTTGTTTGTGGATATTTAACAGATAATTCATTCATATATTGATGAATTAATGAACATAATGGTATACCATTTGCATATAAATGTAATACAACCCATATTCCATTACCAGCTTTATTAACTTCATCAACATAATCTTGACCAGATATTTCACGTACACTACCAAATTTTGATTTTTCTACAGCTGACTTCATTTCAGCTATTCTTTTACGTCTATATTCTTCAAGTATAGCTTCATCTTCAGAATCTTCAAGTTCATCTAATTCATCTAAATTCATATCAGATAATTTTTTTTCATTATTTGATTTTTCTTTAATTGTATTTTCAATCATTGATACAATTTGTTCTTCAGAAATTTCGGTTTCTTTTTGTTTTGGTGGTAATATTCCTTTTGAACGAAGAACATCATTCCATTCAGTATCTTCATTGGGATCCTATTGCATGAAAATTTATTATTAAAATTATAAATTGCCATTTATGGTAATGAATACAAAATTATGTAGAAGGTAAGAAGCATGCATGAAAGAAAAAAATTGAATCAAATTCTTACCAGCATGTTGATTTTTCTGTTTTTGCAAAATGTGTATGGAAAATGAACTAAAGTAATTAATTAATTGTTGCCTTTTTATTCAAAATAATTAATATTAAAAATAATTCCCGGGATAAAATAAGAACTAAAAACACTGTAATATGACATATGACTCACTCAACGACTCAACTCGAAGCTCGAAGACCATGGTAAATAGAATAGGAAGGTATGCTGAAAAGCAATATGGCGGAGATTTTTTTTCGTTTTTTAGTGACATTACAATAAGTTGATGACGTATTTGCGAAGAAAAAGTTTTTGTTTACATTTTTTTTTATATGTAGTTTGCATAGTGGCTAGTGATAAAGTTGTATTATTTTATAAATAAAGTGAATTTAAATATATTTAGGTAGCAAAAAATGTATACTTTCGACATTTCACAAAAATGATGAGAAAAATATTTGTATAAATTTTATACAATTAATTAATTGAAAACAATCTGACTGAACAGAAAATGAGAAAAATTTGAAAAATTACAAACAAAAAATGTAGATATACATATATAATTATTGTAAACGTAAAACAGTTTTTATTTCTAAAAATTCAAAATTTCTGCGCAGGTACGTCATCTGTAACTGACTTTTTTATTTTAGGTTAAAACCCCCTTTTCAGCATACCTTCCTATTCTATTTACCATGGTCGAAGACTGCGAAAGAATGAAAATTTAAGGTTATGTTTTTCTAAACTGAAATAAATGCCAGTTCTTTCGTTTTTGAAAACTTTTTTTACCAGTTCATTTTAACACCTTATTCTTCAGATAAGTCATATTTATTTATGTATATATATGTGTGACGTATTTGAAAGGAAAATTATACTATTTCCTTTGTTTATTTAACCGTAGCGTAACCTTAGACCGTTATTTTTGTGTACCAATTGAATCTAATTAGATTAGAACTTTTTGTAACTGACACTTGACAGCTCCATATTTTTAGTTGTACCACTAAAAGAAATCAGGTGATAAAATTTTTAAAGTGACACTGGACTGGCGGGCACTGGACTATGTTGGGTAGGGATTTTTTGTGAAGTGGGTAATAGAAAATTATTATTTTTGTTAATTTAATCCTTAATTCAATAATTTAAACAAAGTTAAAATGAGTTCGAAGGATAAAGAAAATCCACTTGCAAAAATTCGTCAATTTTTCCGAACATCAAAAGCAACAGGAAGTGAGTATTAAAATATTTTCTTTTTTTTTTCTCAAAGGCAAAATTTTTAATTAAAAATTTAAATTTATAGGCACTGTAAAAGAAAGGGATTTGTGGCCAGAATTAGAAAGAGAACTACGACCAGATACTCAAATTGGACAAAGATGTAAAACTCTTAAAGATCTTGGTGAATTAGTGCTTACTAACCGGTTAGAAGATGTAAGTATTTTTTGTTGTCGAATATTATTTTGTTTTTGAGATTCTTCATTGATTTTTATTTTGTTTTTGTTGCTTGTGTTGTAAGGCCGCTGTTGTAAAACTATTGGATCTCACAAAAGACTTAATTTATAACAAATCAACTGAACATAGGCAAATAACATTAACATTTTATTGTAAACTTGTTAAAGGACAATATAAGAATTTATCTTTAATGAGAGAGCATTTCTTTCGTATAATTCAGGTAAACAATTATTTTTCTTCTTTTATTGTATTGATTCAGTCAAAATTTTGTTATTTTTTAGAAACATGATATTCCTGAGGATCTTGATCACAGATTAGATTTATTAATAACTTTAACAGAAAATGGAAAGACTATAACAGATTTTGAGGAAAAGGTTTTATCCTTAATGAGATATGAAAAACTAGAATTTTTAATTGGTTTTTCATTGATTTTCAGATTGGTAAATTAATGCTTGAATTAGCCGATCCTATAATAAAATTTGGATTAACTGGAAAATATTTAGATATATTGGTTAATTTAATAAAATTCAATGCAGCACATTTAGAAAATGACATTATTGTTGGAATTGTTCAGTAAGTATTTCATAATGTTCTATTTTGTGATTGTGATGTTCATTTTTCTTTTCTTACAGACAAAGTTGCTTTTTAAGTTGTAATGTTGAAGATGAAAGTATTGGACGTAAATGTTTACAAGTAATTGATTCTGTTATTTGTTATACAATATTTCCAAATGAAACATTGATATTGTGCATTGTTACGTTATGTCGTACAGTAAATGCAACACATTATTGTTCAATGTCATGGAAGGTAAGAAATTAAATTTTTGATTTAATCAATAACAAAAAAATGATGAAAATATAAAATACATTTAACATTTTTGTTCAGGTAATGAAAAATTTACTTGGTACAAATTTGGGACATTCATCATTATTGACAATGTGTAACATTTTAAAAGATCCTAATTTTTATAATGATGAATTTTTACTTCGTGGTGCTGTATTTCATATAAATATGGGATTATGGGGTTTTATGTGTCCAGTTGCTTCAATACTTAAAATTTCTACATCAACTGCTTTGATCAGCTTCTTACATGTGAGTTACCAGATTTGAAATTTATTAAATTGAAACTTATTATTATTATTTAAAAAAAAAAAAAGGCTCTGGATAGTAGAAAAATGCTTGTTACTTATGAAGTTATATTAAGTCTTCAAATGATGCTTCCTAAATATGGAAAAGAATTACAAGAACATGTTTGGGATGTTGTTTGTAATATTTTATCAGCAGTATCAACAAATATTTCATTTCATGGTAAAAACAAAAATGAAAAAAAAAAACATGTTAAAATTTAAATTTATAAATTATTATTATTTTTTTTTATATTTTAGAATCGATTGGTTTAAGAAGAGATTTTATATGTCAATTAAAAATGCATTTTCATGAAGTTATTGATAAAATTGAACATATGCTACAAAATGATAATATATCAGCAAATATTGAAATTATATATGATTTAATTGAACGTATAGCTGAAGATCGTTCAGAAATATCTGTATTAAATTTAATTGAATATCGTTCAAAAAAAGTAAATGCAACAAGACCACAATGGTTACAAGTATTACATGATTTTATTGAACGTTTTTATAAAATACCAAATACAAAAATTCGTATTAAAACAATACAATCATTAATAAAAATAATGGATGAAAATCGTGCTGCATATGAAGAAGAAATATTAGAAAGAGTTGTTATACCACAATTTTCAAATTGTCATCAAGAGAATGATTTACATATTAGAACAGCAATATCAAATGCTCTTATAGATTTTACATGTCATTGTGATACAAAACGTTGCGATGAATTATTAGATATATTAGAGAGGATTTTAAATCGTCCATTTGATGTATATGCAATCGATGGATTTTTATATAAAACAAAAAATGATATACAAGATGTATTAAGTATTGTTGATGGTTTAATTGATGTTTTTATTGTAAAATTATATCGTTTACCATCATGTCATGCTGTAAGAATATATGATATGTTAATTGGACATTTGGAAAAACATTATCAAAGACCAAAAGTTTTTGAACAATTTAGTATTATTAGAGAAAAGGTATGGATAGAAAAAAGTTTATATTGTATTTTTTAAATTCATTTTGTGCATTGAGAATGATAAAATAATTTCTATTTTATTCATGTAGATTTTCAATTGGATTCTAGAAACTCGAGCAAATGGAACATATCATATTGGTTATCCAGATCCAGCTAATTCGGGAAATATTCGTTTTAGCTATCATATCGTTATAGATTCAAGTACAAATATGAATCTAGGTGTGAATTATTCTCAACAAACGCAACAAATAATAACTGAATCATCTAATTCTGGAATTAATATACGAAAAGCATTTAAAGTGATTGAATCATGTTTGGAATTTGAAAGAGGTACTTTATATTAATACGATTCTTATTTACAAATTATAATTCTCGTTGTTTTTTTTTTAGATTATTGCGTTTTTCAATTGGTTCTTAAGAAATTACCAAAAATTCTACAAAATAAAGCTCTAATACAAGGCAATGATATCGAATCGTTGGCTAGTGTTTTATTTAAAATATTTTTTGATCGAAAATTTATGGATTCAATGATATTATTTTCATCGAAACCAACATCAGATGATTTTCATGCATTAATTTTACCAGCAATTGCAAATTTAGTTATTTATTATCAATATTTACCATCAACAAGACAATTATTAATAATTGAAGCATTAAAAATTGGAATACCATCAAGAATTGCAAATATATGTATAAATACATTAACAGTTATGATATTAGAAATGCCAGAAACATTAATGAGAAAATTACCAGAAGTACTATTAGAAATGAGTAAAATGTCCGATACAGTTAATGTTGCTATTCCAGTTTTAGAATTTCTTTCAAGTAAGAATTTTTTTGTTACAAAATTTAAAAAATCATTCTTTTAAACTCTTACGTCTTACATTTTATTTTTTTTTATATTCTAACAGTATTGAGTCGACTTCCAAATCATCTATTTGCTAATTTTGTACCACGTCAATATATGTACGTTTTTGCAATATCATTACCATACACAAAACCTCATCGTTATGATCATTATACAGTTTCATTAGCACATCATGTTATTGCTGGATGGTTTTTAAAATGTAAATTAAATTTTCGTAAAAATTTCGTTAATTACATCATAAAAGTAAGTAATTAAGTAGAAAATACATATATGAAAATATACTTTTTTAAAAATAAATTTGTTCTCTTTTTTTATTGTAGTCAATTCAGTCTAATACTCGACAACCATTTGAAGATGATAAAATATCACGAAGTGAATTTAGTCCAGTTAATGAAGATTCATCAAATAGAAAACGAAGTTCAAGTTTAACTGAACGTGGTTCAAGAATACGTGACAGAAATATACCTCCACAGTCACCAAATACTGATTTAAGACCATTAATGAATGAGAATTTACGAAATTTTCATGCTGAGTTGGCAGAAACTTGTATTGATTTCCTTGCAAGGCATACATATTCTCCATGCTCGTCTCTGCCAAAAAGGTAAACGATTAAAATATAATTACATATTTGCTTATTATGATTTTTCATAATTTTTAATTATTTCATTTTTTTTTTTATTGATTAGGCTTCCAGCAACAGAATACATCCTTAAAGATGGTCCATCTCAAACATGGTTGGTTGGACATAATTTAATAACAATTACAACAAGTGGATGTTCTTCTCCTCCAACACGTAACGGACTTTGTGAACGATGTTTTCAATTGTGTAAAGCAAATTCATCAATTTCAAATTCATATGCTCCAAATTCTCCTGAAGTTGGTGGTGGTACTAGTAGTAGTGGTCCTCTAGAATTTCCATCAACCAGTACTGTGATTGCAAATAAACGTTATACAAAAGCAAGTTTACAATCTAGCAGTGGTACAGAATCAGGTAGTATTGATTTAACATCAACAACATCTTCATCATCACATCAACTAATACAAAATTCATCAACTGAGGGACGTACAACACGTCAAATATCAAATGAAGGTCGTTTTAGTAGTTCGTCAAGTTCATTAGAAGCACTTTCACGTCGTGGTAGTAATCCTGATTCAACCGAAAATCGAGAAGGATCTGTTGGTTCATTACTTGGTAACTCTCTGAATCATATAATTCCATCACCTCAGTTACAAATTCAACAGCAAATTTGTGCTCGTTCATGTACTGGTTGGGCAGAAATATATATTCGTAGACCAACTGGAAGTATTTCTTGGATAATGAGAATTCAAAATCCTATTGCAAATGATTGTTTGGGTAATGATTTACCTTTAAATGATTTGATTGGATTATTTTTACCAACTCAATATGGTGGTGCATTTGGACCAGATTATATAAATGATAATCAACTTTTATCACCATATTCAGTAACTCAATTGACTACAGCTCTTGAACAACAGAAGAAATTAAATGAAGATATGAAAAAGAATCCAATTACTGAACAAGAAGCAACTCGTGCCGTAGCTAAAGTTCGATCATTAAAACGACAAGAAGAAATCATTTCTGTTTCAGGATCTGGACCAATTGATATACCAAAAAAATCAAAATGTCATAAAGAATCTGCAGGAAGTTTCAGTGATGTTGATCCAGAAGATGAAGATGTTGCCTTTGAAGACGGTGATTCAAGGTCACGAAATCCTGTTAGAAGAGTTAATTCTAGTCCAGAAATGAGTTCCAGTTGGCGTAACCCATTCCTGAGTAATAAACCTGGTTGTAAACCAAGTGACGCATCACAAAATATTTCTTCTGATAATATAACATCAGCGGCACAAATTACTACGACAGATAAAGAAGACATTGTGTATGCAGAATCTGAACAACAGCAAAAGAAAAAAGGTTTCTCAAAAGACATGAGAGTTAGTTGTGAAGCCATACCAGAAGAAATAGCTGGTTCTACACCACCAAGTCAAGCAGAATCATTGAAGGATGGTGAACAGCAACAAGAGCAGAAATCAAACAAAAACAACACAACAACTAGTGAACAAAAATTTTTCCAATCAGAGAAAGAATCCGTTTTACCACCAAAACAACACTCAGCCGATGATGTTACATTGCCCGTAACCGTAACAAGTTCAGCATCAACAACAAGTTTAAAAATTCCAATAGATCTTCAGAAAATTACATCAAAACCTCCTGCTTCTCCGACACCACTTTCACCTCGTATGTTAGCTAAAAATGCAGCAAATAAAATTGCATCATTTGCACCATCAGTGATTGGAGGTGGTGGTAATGGTGGTTCCGATAGCAATGGTAATGGTGGTGATATGCCTCGTGGCCGTTCAAAAACAATATCAGTTGTACGTGAAGTTAATCGTAATAATATTCGTTCAACAACAACAGCATTTCGTCCACGTGGACCACCTCCTACAACAAGTTCTCGTCTTAGTATAAGTCCAAGTTTTGTATTTCTTCAATTATATAATACCGGTCAATTACAAGTAACTGAACCACCAATTAAAGTAACACCAGATAATGTTAAAGCAGTTACACTATTAGATTTTATACCACCATTTGAAACACATAAAATTGGTGTTTTATATGTTGGTCCTGGACAATGTAATAATGAAACAGAAATATTAAGAAATCGTTTCGGAAGTGTTAGATATGTTGAATTCTTAAGAAATTTAGGAACACTAGTAAGTTTAAAAGATGCTAAAGAAAATAATATATTTGTTAATTTGGAAACGGATGGACGAGATGGAAAATTCACATATGTATGGAAGGATGATATTGTACAGGTTTGAATTTATAAAATTTAAAATTAAAACATACTTAAATATTTTAAACTCGAACCCTTTTTTTTTTTTGTTACCTAAAACAGGTAACATTCCATGTAGCAACTTTAATGCCGAATCATGAAAAAGATCCGAATTGTAATGAAAAGAAAAAGCATATAGGAAACGATTACGTTAGTATTGTTTACAATGAAAGTGGCGAAGAATATAATTTGAATACAATTAAGGTAATTTTGACTAAAATTGTTTTTGTATATTTTTTTTTCTTCTCGAATTTAAATTTAAAAATGAAAAAAAAAACTATTTTAGGGTCAATTTAATTCTGCTTGTGTTGTTGTTCAACCATTGGAACTTAACAGTAACCGAATTTTCGTACGTGCAAAAAAAGAGATAGCTGATTATGTATGCCCTCCAGAACCGAAAATTGTTTCTGATAATAGTGCACCACTTTTAGCTCGTCAATTAGCTTTACATGCTAATGTTAGTTAAATAATTTTCTTTTTTGTATTAATTGGTTTTTTTTTAAATATTATTTTTAATTTTATAGCTTGCGTCACATGTTTCACAAAGTCTTAAAACAAAAACTCCGTATGCATCGAATTGGTTGGAACGATTAAGGAAAATTAAAAATTTAAGAGCTAAAGTATGTTTTATTTATAATTAATTTATTCAATTTTAAATAACAATTTTTTTTCTTTAATTTTTTAGCTTTTAAAAGAGTTACAAGCTTCAAATTTGGAAAGAGAACAAACACCAGATTCATCTGGATCATCAGGTGATGTATCAAAACTTCAACGACCAAATATTTATGATTTTACAAAATATACTGGATGAATTTTAAATTTCATTAAAAAATAAAATTGGTGAAAACTCGATGACAGGAAAAAAAAATTGTCATACTCATACTAGTGATGAAAAAGTTGAAATCGTGAGTTATTGTGGTAATACATATTGACTAGTTTTAAATTAAGTTGTAATTCATTTTTTTTTTCTTAAAAATTATTTAATAATGACTCCTATTAATGCATATTTAAAAAAAAATTATTAGAATTGCTTATAAAGAGTTCAATAAAGCTCATGAATAAAAAATATAGGTGGTTTGTGATACATACTTCATAAGACTATAGCATTACAGAATTCTTGAACATTTTAAAAACTGATTACAGCTCTGAAAGTCATATTTTTGGAAAACTTTCCTTTTAAACTCTTAGAAAACATCTTTTTCTGAAAAAAAAAACTTTCCCCTAAATTCTGATTAAATTAGAAAACAAGGTGAAATTAAAACTCAATTCGATATTATATTTTCCTCATAATTTAGTTTATTTGAATTTTTGTTTTTACATATAATTAACGCACTAAGAACTTTTTTCTTTAATATTTGTTGCGAGTAAATTATTATGAATTACAATGAAAAGAAAAACAAAAAAAAAGTAAAGTAATTTGAAAGAAATTATTGTACAATTAAAAACGTTATAAAATTAAAAGCGCCATTATATGCAATATCAAATAAAAAATGCTTCGATTTATACTTAAAAATTTATTAGTTCGTTTTTTTTTTTAATAATTTGAAAATCGTTAAAAATATTAGGAAATATCCTATCATTTTGTTCTGTTTTCTAAATATTTCAAATTTTTTACTGAAGAAAAATAAAAATTGAATAGATTACGAAATTTTGTTTTCTTTTCTCAAATCTTTAGTTTTTTTTTACTATTTGTAACGCTTAACGATGAAAAAGAAAATTGAAAAAAGAAAAAAAAAATTAATGAAAAAAAAGTATATAATATAATAAAGTAGAATTAACTGGTTGTTGTAAATTTATTACTGCATGGCTGTATGATTGATGTTTTTCTCACAGGCACTGTTTCTGGTGTTGGTATTGCTTCACCAGTTGGCACTTTATTGGCAAATACTTGTTTAATTCCACCACCTTTTTGTTTAGCCATTTGATAATCACCAGAATCAAAATATTTTTGCTAAAAATAAAGTTTAAAAAAAAAACACAAAATATAATTG
This sequence comes from Bombylius major, assembly GCA_932526495.1. Taxonomy (NCBI): domain Eukaryota; kingdom Metazoa; phylum Arthropoda; class Insecta; order Diptera; family Bombyliidae; genus Bombylius; species Bombylius major. Next base: position 16,731,818 of record OW052044.1, on the reverse strand, counting down.
AGAATAGATTTTAGTAAATCCTGATGGTAATGAATGGGATAGGTAAATTTTTCTTACTCCTTTTTGTAATCGTTTTTGAAGAAATGCTGAATGACCACCAGGTCCTTTTAATTGTGCTGAAGGATATTTTGATTTTAATTTCTCTTCCTCAAGTTTTTCAACTTCTCTAGGATTTACCTGCAGGAAAAAAACAACATATTATTATTTTATTGGCTTAGAATGATTCTTTCATCACACATGTAACAACTTTTAATATAATTAACATTTACCTGAGGTTCTTGAGATGTACTTTCTTCTGTTGAACTCATTGTCTTTTTTAAAAATTTATCAAAAAAATATGTATCTGGAATAGAACTGGTGAAAAAATAAGTTAAAATTGATTCAATTGAAAGAAAAATAAAGTGGATATGGGTGATTTTAAAGAAATAAATCACATCATATGACTTACTTGTTAGTAAATAAGTAAATAAATTCGATTATTGATTTTTTTCACATTTTAAATAAATAATAAGCAAATTAGAGGTTAAATTGCTTCTCATTTTATTGTGAATAATAAATAAGTATAATTTAGAAGGAAATAAACTGATTTTGATTAGACAAGTACCTATCTATCGAGATAATTTGTCAGTTAAATATTTGAATTATTAATCAGAAGTATTCTTTTCAAATTAACAATTTAGCCAGGTGCTTTTTTTCAGGAATACGTCAAATCAGATTATTTCTAAAGAATAACCTCTTAGGTGTAGGTAATTGTTTATTGTTTAATTTTCACTAATTTTTATTAAAAAATGATTAAGCTAATTCCGCATTTGAATAAATTTTAGTATAAGAATTTAATTTAGGTATAAAAAAATTGAAATGAAGCATAGAATTGCTCTCTTTCATCAAAAAAGAAATGAATGAGAACAAGGACAACTACCTAACTGCTTAATTTATTAATATTGCATATTATTTTTTGGATGTTGTTTTAACAAAATTTTAAATAAATCTTTTTTGAGTGAATTATTAAATTTCATCCAAAGAAAAAGGGAATAAAACAAAAACGAAACAATTAAAAAATTAGTATATTTTTCTACTTACTTTATGTCGCGTGACAAATAATTTTTAATTTGTATATTTCTTCGTTGTAGATGTTTTTTTATCTCTTCTGAATAATAATGAGCTTCTGTTGAAAATGTTGAAATTACCGTTACACCATTAATAATCTTGAAAATTAAATGTTAACTTTAAAAAATCTTTTATCGTCTTCCTCCAATGACGATTGACGGCTGGCTTTCCTTAATAAATCTGTGCTGTCTGTTTTGTTTGTCTTATTTTTTCTTTCTTGTTTTCAGAGCTGCCAATTGTAATATTTAAAATCTGGGAAATGTCAAAAAGCTCAAGTGTTACCAAAGCAGAAAAGGATGAAGAGAACTGCACTATCAAATTTAAAATCAATATGCCTGATTCGCTTTTAAAACGGATTTTGGTTTACTCCCAATTTTTTGTCGAATAAACTCGATAATTCGGATTTTGGCTTAAGCCCAATTTATTTGGGTTTAATCCCAATTTTTTTTATATGTATGTGTGAGGTAAAATGCAATATGGCGGATTCTAATTTTTATGGTGAAAGTGAAGCTGTCACGTTCTTCTTCTATTTTTTATGTGGAAGAAGAATAATATGTATACTATAAGTGTATAAAAATATCAACGTTTGCATGTACTTTTTTAATCCAAATTTTACCGTTTCTACGCTACTCCCAATTTAATCCAAAATTCGGATTATTTTTTGTCCATATAAACTGTTAAAATGTAAAATTTTGTTGTAATTTTGGATTATTTATTGGGAAGAAACCAAATTTTTAAATCTTAAATAGTTTTAGATATCTCAAAAGCTTATTATGAATTTATTCACACGTATTGTATTCACAATCGATCAACAAATTGATCTAAGTATTAAGTAACGGTAAAGCAGTTCTATAATGTGTTTAAAGGGAATTAACATCAATAAATGATTTAAGCTTTAACGGTAACACTTTTGTCGCTTATGATAGTTCCCGCTTTTTAAAGATTGTTTTTCAGTATAGTATAGTAGTCATTAGTCAAATTTGTTTTTTAATAAGTGAAAAATTGAAAATTATTGCGTTTAAAAATTATTATAAGTTAATTTGATTAGATAACAACATTTTTTATTTTGAAAGTTCAAGTTTTTGCTATTTATTTTGGACTAAAACATCGATATCGGTATTTATTAGGGAAGGATGACTGATAAATGGCATATAAAATATAAAAAGGCCAAAATCCACTCAGGATTTTGACGGTGCCTGACCTGCCCCAGATAAAGAACTCCAGCATATAGGTATGTACATAACTATAACTATTCTAATTATACATAGTTGTAAAAACTAAAAACTTCCCTTTTACTTCTTGCGAAAATTAATGACAGATCAGGTTTCAAAGTTTCCTGACTCCTGTATAGGGTTCCCAGATCGATTGGCTTGAAAGAAAAAGAGGACACTTAAAAAAATAAACACTAAAGAGGAATCTACAAATGCATATTATGTAGGGTAAATGTGGGTATTCTTGGCCACCAAACTAAGAAGTTCAGATTCAATTGCATTTTTTAGATAAATAAGTAGACATGATTATGGGTTTTATTAATTAAAATTGAAAATTGATTGATTTTCTTACTAATTCTCTTATTAAATCCGTTCTTTTTGATATATTTTTACTTTAAAAAAGTATTTCTGGAGTTGAAGCAAAAATCATATAACTACAAAGATAAACAATTGCCATATATCCTCATGTCACCATTAATTTTTACTTCTACACCTGATATCAGGTGGCTACATGTTTACTGAATGTTATCAACATTTTATGCTTATGCAACAATTTTAAAATCCAGAGCAAACCAAAAATACGTTGATGTTGCTAAACATTATAATGTACCCAATAATGTGTCTGTTTACCAAATATAAATAATGGTTGTTGCTACGGCAACATAAATTACGATTTATACTTTTGAATTTATTTTCATTTTGAATAAAAATACATATTTGCTTTAAAAAAAAATTTTTTTTTTTAATTTGAAATATTATTTCTATTATACCTCTAAATACATACTATATACATACTCGTATATACAAATACTATATACAAAATACATTTTATTTTTCAAATTTTAAAAATATATTTTAATATTTTTCATCTTCATTGAGAAATATGAAAATTTTATTCGTAATGAATCAGGAGATCAGAATCAATAGGCACGTTATTTCATTTTCTTTTACATTATAGAATATCTAATGCTAGTTTTAGAAATACTATAATGTTTATTCATTAAAATTTAATCTAAGCAAACTCTGATTTTCAAGTCAAAAGTATTTTAGTATTAAAAATTCTTTTTTTTAAAGCAAATATGTATTTTTATTCAAAATGAAAATAAATTCAAAAGTATAAATCGTAATTTATGTTGCCGTAGCAACAACCATTATTTATATTTGGTAAACAGACACATTATTGGGTACATTATAATGTTTAGCAACATCAACGTATTTTTGGTTTGCTCTGGATTTTATAATTGTTGCATAAGCATAAAATGTTGATAACATTCAGTAAACATGTAGCCACCTGATATCAGGTGTAGAAGTAAAAATTAATGGTGACATAAGGATATATGGCAATTGTTTATCTTTGTAGTTATATGATTTTTGGTTGAAGTCAAAAAACGGCATTGTATCTAATCTTGGCCACCCATGTTTGTGATCTTGGCCACTATTATCTAATCTTGGCCACCCATGTTTGTGATCTTGGCCACTATTGCTGGTAATCTTGGCCACCCCAAGTTTTTTAACGATTAAAAGGGTATTTTCAATGGTTTTTGACGGTTTTTAAATAAAACACTAATGTTTTACCGTTATGAATAATAATTTTCTATTTGGTCGAACCAACTCTCTATGTCGCTCCTTGAAACATTTGCGCTAGCAGATGTAACACTTTCTGGTGTTCTGAAAGGGATTTTCGGATGTCTTTTTATATAACCATCATACCACGCTCTTCCCGGTTTATTATTTTTGAACGCTGTTATTTTGTTTGATGTGTTCAAGAAATCTTGCATCGCACATAAAAGGTCTTCTTTCCTACGAGGGAAACTTTTTCTTTGGAGTTCGATGAGCCATTTCGCCAAAATTTCCTCTTCTAGTAAGAATTGTTGGACCTCTTTTTATGGTTTCTTCGAATTTTGTCAATCGGAACTGCAATGTTGATCGAGGAACTTTGTAAATTGTAGCAGCTCTTCTTTGGGATAAATTTCCAAATTTTACACTTTCTACAGCTTTCTTTAAATTCTCCTCGTTGTATTTTTCGTTATTCATTTTTTTTGCTACATTAAAATTTATATTATATTAAAAATTCTACAACAAAATTTGCGAAGCGCTTTGTTTGATTAGGTTGAAACAAAAAATTTTATAAAATTTACATTTTATGGTAGATTTTATAATTATTTGTAATATTTTTTTATTTTATGTAAAAACAAATACGATTTTAAGGTATTAAAATATTTTTTAAGATATTCACTTCATATTAAATAATACATCCTTAAATATACTTCACAAGGTTTTTTTAACATTATTTACCATAACAAATTTTTGAAACGAAATTTACAAAGCGCTTCAATTAATTTTTAAAGAGTTTTTTTTTTTAAATTTACATTTTATCGCAGATTTCACTTAAAATTTCTGTGTTAAAATGTAAATGAAAAGTGGCCAACATTAGAAACATATTGTTTTTGATCTTGGCCACATGGTGCCAAGATTACATAGATGACTTTGTGAATTTTGGTATGTATTCTTGGCCACATTAAAAAAAGAGGTATTTTTTTCAAAATATAAAAAAAATTTAAAATAATTCTTAAATTTAATGTATAAACTTCAATTATTAGAAGCAAAATGTATAATTAACTCTTTTTTTACTTTTTAAATCGCTTAACTACTTCGCCGCGTCACTTATAACTAAAACAATATTTTCACTAATGAAATCACCCTAAATTTATAACGATCTCTTTCAAATACAAAAATTAAATTCTTTTTATAATGTTTATTTATGATACATTTCATTTACAAAACTTATAAATTAATAAACAAATAACAAAATAAACAAAAATTTGCATGGAATTATTCATTCTCATGCAAAAATTCTTATTCTTATCACAAAGGTATATAGTTACAATATTTTTGAAAATTTTTTTCACTATTACAAAGATATATCTGCTATTCAGCTTTCTCCTTTTGATTTTTTCAATTTTTTTATTTCTTACTTTCAATGCTGACAATAATTTGGTCCAAATGATGAAAAACATTTTGAAAAATACCTTAATATTTCTCATTTCAACTTCCTATTAGTATTGCCAGAATCTCGCTGTGCTAACGAATTTGTAAATTTGTAACTCAAAAACCCAAAAAGACGACAAAATGCAATATTTTAAAAAAAGATACCGGACAGATTTTTCTAGCTCGAATAGAGGACATGCCCTCTTAAAAGAGGACGTCTGGGAACCCTACTCCTGTAGCAATTCAAATTTTTTGAAATATTTCTAAAAAACTGTTAAACTGGAATAAAATGTTGAAATAAATTCATATTTCTCAGATTTGCCAAAGTCGAGATGCTTTATAGTAAAATTTTCGAAAACTTTTTACTGTTTCTAAAAAATACTTCAGAAAAAAAAAAAAGTTTCCAAACAAGTGTAGTTTTCAAAACTACAAAAGATTATTTTACTAAATTTCTTCACATTCATATTATTAAACTGGAAATAAAATAATTAGAAAAATTGTTAAATCGAAAGAGTTGTATCATAAGAGAAATCCAAGAAAAATAAAGGAATCAGTCATAATCACTCTGATTTTTATTTCTTGTTTTAAAAAAAATTGTTTACATACTTGTGCCCCATAGATACGAATTTTAATTAAAATCTAGTTTTAATTTAAATATATTTTTCCAAAATACATAACGAATTCTCATGCCTACGGGAACATATCTGCTTAAAATTTACATTTGCATCTCAATCGATACGTGAAAATGCTTCAATTTATTTCTGATAAATAAAAGATATTTTAATGTGAAATGTTTTAAAATGCATTGTAATTAAGTATGTATATACATATATTATATATGTACATACATATATATCTTACATAATATTAGTCATTATCAAAAGGCCATATAGGTCCATAGGTGTACTGGCCTCAGGTATAAGATACAATGAATGCAATGTATAAACTAATAATAAACTAATTTCAGATACTGTAAAAAGATATAAAATAAAAACACATATTTATAAGCATAGAATTTTATTTTAATGCATTTACATATGTGAATATGTGATTATAATAAAATGTAAAATAACTTAAATTAAAATGATTTTGTTGAATAAATTGTGTGTAATTATAAATTGTAATTTTATAAATCTGTATGAAGTACAGGTGGTATATCCTCAATATCAGATTTATTTTTTATTATTGATACATTTGCACCAGTTGTAATTGTTGATTTACCAGGCATTGTAATTGTTGTTGTTTGATCAAATGCAATACTAGTAGTATTTGTTTTTTGATTTTTATGATCATTTGATTTATTTGCACCTGATGTTTTTCTTGATAATAAACGTTCAGAACCACGATTTCTTCCAAATCTTGGAAATAGGCTATGTTCTAATTGTAATTGTGCATTAATATCTTTACCTGTTGCACATGTACATGCTTTCATAAAACTTTTTTTAAAATTATCACTTAAAAATGCATATAAAATTGGATTCATAGCAGAATTTGAATAACCTAAACATCCAACTAATAAAAATATTGTTATTTCTAATCTTGATCGGCAATTTTGTGGTGGTGAATGTATAAGTGCAACTTGTGATATCCAATGTGGTAACCAACATAATATATAAACTGTAATTACAGTTAATACTAATTTTGTTACTTTACGATGTGATCTTTTCTTTTCTTTTGATTTATTTTTTGGTCCTACTGTATGTAATTTACGTATAACTAAATAATAAAATATTAAAATAAAACTAAGTGGTAATGCAAAACCTAAAATCAAGGCATATAATGTAAATGTCGTACCAGATTCAGTACCATGATCTTCAGGCCATTTAATAATACATGAATAACCTTTTTCATGTTCAATTGTATTTGCAAATAATATAACTGGTAACATAATTATTGCTGATGTTGTCCATGCAATTATTGATACAATTTTAGATACTAATGGTGTACGAAATCTTGGTGATGATATTGGATGACAAACAGCAATATAACGATCAGCAGACATAATACATAAAAATATTGATGATGTAAATTGTGTTATTGATGTACTAACCATATATGCTTTACACATTGTTTCACCAAATGTCCAATGTCCTATATGTATTGTAATTAAAAGAAATGGTATACCAATCAAATAACATTCATCGGCTATTGCTAAATTTAATATATACATATTGGTAACTGTTTGCATTTTTGAAAAACGTAATACTACATATATGACTAGAGTGTTGCCAAATAAACCTACAACACATACCACAGCATATAAGATCATACTAATTACACTACTAATTGATTTTTGATTAGCCGAACATGGAAAAGGTATATTATAATCAATTAGATCTAATGTTTCATTTAAATAATTCTCAGTTGAAATGTTAATGCCATTGTAATTATCTAATGCATTAAAATCTGTATTCTCATCAAATGAATTAATTGAATTGATGTAACTGATTGATGTTGATGAAATTGTTGATGCCAAATCCCATTCCATGTTTTAAAGAATCTGAAAAACAAAAAAGAAGAAAATGATTTAGAAAAGATTGATTGAATATTTGCCTTGTGTTAAAAGTAAAACCACGGATACGGAAGGAGGTTTCTCAAATGAAGAAAAATAAAATCATAATCAACAAAAACTGACTGAAAAGTAAAATCCACAAAAATTTCATTTCAATCTTGTTTTCCTTTCTTTTTTATAAATATATCCTAGAAATCAAAATCTATTATCTACTATATGTATGTACATAGGTATATCTTATTGAATTTTGAACTTTTCTATACTATCTAATGTATTCATGATGCCTGTACAGTAAGGCTACAAATTGCCCCAATTGAGAAATAATTTTGTCACAGATGTGTAACATAAAATGTGAGATATAAAAATTTAATAAGGGGCAATAAAGGATGAATTGATGTCCTATTTTAATTCTTTTCATAGATAAAATGAATGAAAAATACTATATGTATAGTATCATATATGTAGTAAAATATTCAATTTCAAATTGTTTTCCTTTTAATTAATCCTTTTATGTATTGCAAAGGCAAATAATAATAAAAAAAATGATGAATAAAAAATTAGAGAGATACATTTAAGTACACAAATTTATGTATGATATCTGTTAAATTTTCTATAACTGTTTTACAAAGTTCTAAAAAAATTTATTCTGATTAGTTATCAAGGGACACATTTTTTTTTTATTTTTCTTTTTCTTCTCCTTATTACAATACAGATACATTACATTATGTAAACCCTAGAAAATTACAATGAGAGAAAATAAATTGTCAAAATCGTATTGTTTTTTAACTTTATTGATTTCATTGAACAATTGTTTCAGTACTTTTCAATTCACATAAGCTTTTATTAAATCTCAGAAAGAATACAACAAAAAAACAAAAAATCATGAATATCTAATTTCGTGAAATATGCATCACTATATTTTGTAAAATCTTCAGATTTTTATCATTGAGTTTTTTTTTTGTTTTTTCTTTAAGAAAAAGTTGAAATTTCATTTTACTGTTTTTTTTTCTTCTTTTCGTTTTCGTTTAAAATTATTCAAATTGAAAAAGATAACATTTAAGATAAAAATAAGGAATATGTGAAAAACAAAAGTTGAAATTACTTTAAAAGCTAATTTATTTAATGTTCAAATTAAAGCAAAAGTAAAATATACGAAAATAAAAAAAAATAAAAATGAAAAACTATAAATTCTATTAATGATATTTTTACGTATATGTTAGTTACATTAAATATGCATGAACTTATTTTGCCAAGAAAAAAAAAAGAGCATTTAAAATTAAAAAATTTTAATTTTTTAGTCGATTGAAAAAAAAAGAAAACGAAGAAAAATAAACATTCTGGCGTTAATTGTTTTCAATTTTATCCACACTGGGATGCTATATAGATTATAGACTTTAAATTAAATAAATCTTTTAACTCTAGCATCGCCTGATAGACATTGTCAAAATTTTAGCCGTGCTTATACAAATGTCTACCATACATTTTATATGGAAATTTCGAATTTTTTGATAAAGTCCAAATTTATTGTAAAAAACGCTAAATTTTTATACATTTACAAATTCAGACCTAAAGTTGACTTTGAACGTCTGTATCTCAGCATCCCGTAAACCAAAAACTATTTTTATATTGAAATTTTTATTGAAGTGTTCTCTTTAGTATTGTTTCGCTTGAAGTCCTATTTACTATATTTTTACTTGTTCTCAAGTAAAAGGGAAAACAAGGTTAAAAATGTTGAACTTCTTCATGGTTTTTCGCGTATTTTGTCGTTTTGGTTAAAAAATATGACATTTACAGAATTACTGTATGTATATAATAGCTTTTAAAAAACACTTCAAAAAATATTTGAATCCAAAAATATTAGTTTTTGGTCCATGGGATGCTGAAATATCTTTTTTTGAAAAAAAAATTTTAAAATTTTCTTTCATATAAAATGTATGGTATACATTACATATACATATACATGCAAAAAAAAGGATATTATGTTCTACTGATTTTGAGCTAGGACTTTGAAATTTTAGGTGTATAAGGAGGACTTGGTGAAGTTTCGAGGTCCTAGCTCAAAGGGATCATATTTATACGATCAGGCAATCCTAGGGTTAAAAATTAACGAGTATAGTATAACTGTTGAATTTTCAGCATAAATTTTTAAAATAAATTGCAATTTTTATTTTTAAACAATCTGTCATACTTTTAAATTACATATATCAATAATGATTTTTTTTATTTAGCGTATTATTCATATTCATTTTTAACGTTTTTCTTCTTCTTCTTCTTTTTTTTTTTTTATATCTTCAAATAACTGTAGTATTTTCAAGTTCCAGTTATAGGAATATGTTTTTGTCATTTCCCTTTCTTTGATAATTCATTTAAAAGATTTTCGTATTTTTCCAATCTTGTCGTTTCAATACTTTATCTTATTGAAGAAGAAGATATCTCTTAAGAAAGATTTTGAAATATTTTTTTGGTAGTGAAATCATAAAAAAAAAATTTGCCGTTTGTGTCTATTAATTTCATAGATTTAAGGTAGAGGCAAATTTTAATTATTTTTCAAAGGTTTTATTTCAGGAATAACCTGATTTTAATTTATTTCAACAATGAATGCATGAATAATTTTTTTTTGTAGAAATACTTAATCGTGAAAAGAAGTATGTGGATAGTAAAACTAATTTTACGTTCCGTTAGTCTTTCACCTTTTGATTATTAAAAGGTCTATGAACATAATATGTACATTGATTATTTATTTCTCAAAGATCTGTAGAATGTCTTGTATTGTACCTATGCTACGCAGGTACGTACATAAGTACATACATGTTTTTTCCCCATTAAACATTTTTTTTAAATCAAACTCATTTAACAGGAAATTTAATTATTCCATAGATTTCAAACTTAAAATTATAACACATATGATTAGTTCTTCCTTTTTTTTTTCAAATTATATTTTCTCAAATTTTCTTAAAAAATTCCTACTAAAGGACAAAATCAATGGTTTATTAGTTCATCGAAATGAAGATTTTTAAAAAATAAACTAAAATATAATTCGAATTTCCAAACATAGTACACACAATATTTCTTTTGAATATCTTAAAATCATCAATCACGATAGATTGTTAAAAATATAATCAAATTAAGAATGGTCGTTTCCACTTTGATTTTTTGAGCTAATTAAACTTTTTTTCCGGTTTTTTTAAAGGAAGATATTAAATTTCGTACTAAACCCTCTCGAATACAAAAAAAAAAAAACACCAATTTTTTCAGCTTTAAATTTTATAAAAAATAAAACATTAAAGTTTTCTTTATACGTATAATATATAACATTTTTAATGGCAAACATATCTATGTATGTATGTAAATATGTATAAAAAATAAGATGGAGAAAAAAATATGTTTAAAAAAAAATGATATGAAACCACAATAAGTATACAAAAGGATTATTTAATGACATATGACAACTTATATAAAATACATTTTATGAAAATTTTCTTCTTATTTTGGTGCTATATGTATTAATTTATTATCTTTCCATACATATACATTGGTACATACATATGTATGTTATATATTTATCATAAATGTTTTTCCACATAGATACTTCAAAATATCTATACAAACATCTGCACATTATATATATACAAAAATTTATTTTTAGTACTTTTTTTGCCACGAAATTGATTAGCATGATTTTTTGTTACATGAGATGGGTAATATTAAATCATAATAAAAACTGACCTAGTTGTTGTAGACAATGTAAACAGATTTTCCAATGCGAGAGAATTTGTTTTCTACGTGTGTATATATGTGTTTTCATTGATTGAAATTGAAGAAAGACAAAAAAAAAAAAAAGAGATTTATTATTCATTATAGAAGAGTTGAATTTTAATTAAATAAATTCTTAATTTAAGGGATTGATGTTAAAAAAAAAAAAAAATTAAACCAAAAAAAGGTCTCATTTGAATAAATAATTGAGAAAATAAAAAATATAATGAATTTTTTAATATCGTTTTTCCTTATAATTTTTGCTTGTTTAATCGATGGTTATATACATATGTGTGGTTTCAATTTTTTAAAATTCACATCCTTTACGTGTAAGATTGAATTGATTTTCAGATATATTCTGGTGCTTTTTATTTAACCCTAGGATTGCCTGATCGTATACAAACCTATACACGCGGTCTTTGACCCTTGATAAAATACGATCTCTTTGAGCTAGGACCTTGAAACCTTCACCAAATCCTTCGTTGGAGGGTTATTTCTACACACCCCAAATTTCAAGGTCCTAGCTCATAGTTTTTGGTTCACGGGATGCTGAGATCCAGACCTTCAAAGTCAACTTTAGATCTTAATTATGGTCGAATTTGTAAATGTATGAAAAGTTAACTTTTTTTACCCTATTTTGCACTTTATCTTGAAAAATAAAAGAAAAACAAGAAAACTGTACAGGACAGTTTTAAAGAGGACACTTCAATAAATATTAAGGTCAAAGAATTACGGTTTTTGGTCTACGGAATACTGAGTTATCTTTTTTTGAAAAAAAAAAATTTAAAATTTTCTTTCATATAAAATGTATAGTATACATTTGTATATTCACGGCCAAATTTGTGACTTTCTCGATCAGGCAATCCTAGGGTTAAACCTTTTTTTCTACCTCGAAATAACTCATATTTTTGTCCCTTTATTTTCTACTGTAAAATTGTATCGTAATTTTTAAATTTCGTCTTTGAAAAGTTGTATCATAGTTACACAGTATCCTGTGGACCAACACCGTATTGTTTAAGTGGTTTAAGTCAATACGTTTGTTTAAGTTTTCTCGGTAAAATAATTCTATATTTTTTATAGTTTTCAAGCCAGAAAAAAAAACGAAATAGTCGACGAAAACAAAAGAAAAACATACAGAAGAAAAATTTCAATTCTACTGATTTTAAGCTAGAATTTTGAAAAATAAAAATGATGATTGTGTCATGACCATACATAAAACAAGGATCAAAGTTGAAATACTTACATACAATTGTGTACGATAAGTCCGTTATAAGGTTAAGATATTTCCTAAACAATGAAATATCTTGAGAAATTATAAATTTCAGTGAATAGTAGAAAGAAAATAATTAAGGACATTCTAAAGAAAATTTGTTCTATGTTTTATGTTGAAAATTATAAAAAATAATTAATTAAAAAATAGATAACATTTCAACAAATACTTCATGAGTGAATAATTCTGTATTGTCATGGGATGAATAGCAATTCTTATCTTTAAATTCGAAATTCATATTTGAAAAAAAATATTTGTTTAAATATTTCTCACGTAAATATTGTAACATGTCTTTGTTTGTCCTGAACACTAAAAACAAATAGTACGGAATTATATCGGTGAAGATAAAAAATTGTAAAGGATATTTCTTCCAAAATACTTTAGTTTATATTTGTTGAAGAGTATTTGTTCATGTAATGAAACTTTTTTTTTTGCCATATAAACGTGGAAAAAAAAAAACATAATTTTAAAAGTATGTTTTTGTCTTTTTCTAAAAAAGAGATAAATATTTTTAAAAAATTACTCACTAGCAAAAATTTGGCAAATACACAATTTCGTCAAATTAATAAAGAAAAAAATTAATAACTTTCACGAGTACTGTAATAGGAGTACTGTTATCTTATATTTACATTTTGTATCTTCTTTTTAGTACGTACTTAATTATCTAAAAATTATCTGTTTAGTCTACAACGTTATCTACTTTTTTTTTTTTCCAATATTCTGCCAAAATAGAAAATAAAAATATAATATCAGCAGCAAATGTTAATAATATTATTGGAGTGTGTAAAATAAAACATTTGTCATTTTCATTAATTTCAAGATATATTAATAAAAAATTAATAAAAAATAAAATATATTATTTGGAATTCGTGGAAAAATAATAATTATTTGGAAAAAAATCATGTACGTATATGTAGTGTAGGTACTTGAATTTTACGCATTAATTATCCAAAAAGGAAGTTTTATTTTTAGACAAAAAATCATTAACAAGGTGTTTTTTGAAAATTGAAATTTTAATTGCTTTGTTGTTTCAAAATAGCTATACAGAAATAAATCATGTTATAATTAAAATTGATTTTTGACAGAATTTAAATTAACATGTAAAGATTTTTTTTAAATCTTTTCGTTTTGTTGTCATTTATTTAATATTTTTTTTTCTTTCTAAAAAGTAAAGAGGGTGGTAGGGTATGAGTTATAATAAATTCTGTGTTTGAAAAAAGTATTAAAATTAGAATTAAAAAAAAAAAACAACAAAAAACGAAGAAGTTATTTTATTTTCTTTTTTTTTTTCATTCTTGGTGTTTTTTCCTTGAGAAAAAAAAAATATTTGTTTGATGATTTGTTAAGGTCAAAAAGTTTTTTCAAACAAAAAAGAAAAAGTTATCAAGGTATAATTTAAAATGAAAAAAAAAAATAAATAAATAAAGTTCAAGATTGAAAAATGTTAATTTTTATTCTACACAGAATGAAAAAAATAAAGACAAGAAAAATATAAAGATAAAATATTTACGTTTTCTTGTATAATTTTCAAATAATTTAATAAAACGTGAGATGTTTCTCTTAATGTAATGGGATCTTTTATTTTGACTTTTGAAAAAAGGGTTAGAAAAATTTGACATTGAATCTTTTATAATTGCATTATATGTAAATATATATAGGCACTGTTCAGTTATTAAATTTATTTAGTTTATTTTAGTTTTAAATGTAATTTATTCTACAAAAGAAAAAAAAACGTGTGTTCTCAATTTTTATAAAAAAGAAAATGTTGTTTCGAGTAACTAAAAAATTCTGTTTTTATTTTATTTTGTTTAATAAGCCATAAATACATATATGTATATGCACTAGTATGTATGCTTCAAACACAAATCATAAAAAAACAAATTCAACATAAATTAAGTTAAATTTCTTTAATTAAATAAAAAATAATAAGGGGATTCACTCTTTGGTGCAAACTTACTTTTTTTACACTTTTACTACGAATATTTGCAACGAAGAATGAGCGCACCTTGAACCTGAATTAAAATAATGGCTGTCAACACCAACACTAATGACATTTCAAAGCTAACATGCACTTCGTATACATGATCGGATCCAAAGTTTAAAAGATTGAAAGATCGAATTATTATTATTTATTTTTTTTATGTATTTAACTAATTTAATTTAGTTCTAAATAACACAAACGCTCATAAATATTATAAATTTCGATAAATAACATAACCTTAAACGATTTTAACTCGTTCCAGGAGAGAATGATAGAATCGGTTGGATCCAATATGGACTCAATCTTCATTTACATGTATTTTTAGGGGATTCAGACCGGATTAAATTCAGATTCAACCCTGAATGCATACGTAGTAATGACTAACATTTCACTTTGCAATATGCAACGCCTGTTTGCAATGGTTTGCAATAGGTCTTAGGTATTGCAAATGTGCAAGACTGTAGCAAAATTAGTTTTTTAGTAATTGTTGTTGTATCGTTGCAAATTCGTGCTACGATACACCGAATGCTACGATGCAATACCTATTTGCACCAAAGAGTGAAAACCCTTAATAATTTGAATATACATACTTTTCTGAATTATAAATGAATAATTCTGAATAGTTAATAAAAATTAAAGACAAATTCATTCTGTCAATGTAACCAGGAATTCCTTTTGTATATTTCTACAAAAAAAAAAAAAAAAAAAAAAAAAAAAAAAAAAAATGAACCTCAAAATATATCTTTTTTCATTTAATCGAAAAATAAAATACATAATTAAAATTTGGTAAAAAAAAAATGATAAATCTATAAAGTCTGTCATACGCATACATACATACATATATACGAGTAGGCATATGTAAAAAATTGTTAGCTTAGTAATTTTGATTTTTCCTTTGTCAGTTATGTCAATATTTATATGGCAATATATGAGTATCTTTATACGTTCAATATACGTATTGAATTTATTAAGAAAAGGTCTTTCAAAAGTTACACCTTAGTTCCGAATGTCAATCAACTAGTCAGTAACAGTTCTCATATAAATAAAATACAAAAATACGCACGTGTATTTCCTTTTTTTATATTTTTGAATTATATAACGTACATATATACAAAAGCTTCTGTTTACATTTTATTCTGATTTTCAAAACTTAGGAATAAAAAAAGAATTTTTATTAATTTATTTTTTCTACTTGAAATCACAATGAATTTCCTTTTTTAATGCGACATTTTCCAAAATGAAATTAATTTATGTTATTTTTTTTTAAAAGTTGCTACTTAGAGATTTTGATTTTGTAGGTTTTCCTTTATTTTTATACGTATATAGGTGATGAATTTCAATAATAAAAAGCTGAGCAAAATATTGTGTTTTTCATTTTTTTTGTTTTCATGAACATCTCTCGCATAAATGGTAAATCTCTGGTGTGTTTTTAGATTTTATAAAATATCAAATTCCACATTTATTTTTAATTTATGATGTTCAAAAGGATATACAAGGAATATAATATGGAACCATTGTTAAAAATTTATTTTATTTCATTTGTTCAAAAGTATGAATTTTTTTTTCTTCGCATTATACGCCTACAACTGAAGGATACAGCTGAAAAATAATAATTATTCAGTAATGAATTTTTCATTAGTATTTTCTTTTCCGAATTCCACTGTATTCATTATCAAGCTATCATCATTGAATCATTCAGAGTTTCATATTTTTACTTAATTTCTTTGTCGATTTGTTGGCGACATACCTCCAATAAAGTAAAGCAATTTGAAAATACATATATATTTAAAAAAAAGGACATAATAAATTACTTACTACTTCAATTTTTCGAACACAAATTATTTTTCGAAATTATAAACGATTATTATAAGTAATTTTTGTTTTTGAAATTGAAATTTTTGCTTAGATATTCGTACAATCATTGCCAAAACTAATATGAAATCATTGATGCACAAGGAAAATATATTAATGTTATAGATTATTTCTATACATACATATAAATACATGTATATGTGTGCAATCATTGAGTAAAAGGATAAAATATGATTTATTTTTTTTACCTATTACTTTAGAATTTTTTTTCGTTAATTAATATCAGAGTGAAAAGGATACTTTATTTTCTAATAAAGACAAAAATCCATTAACTTGATTACATTTTTTTTATCAACTGAATTCTGATTTATATTTAAAAAAAAAATGAAAAAAAAAAATATTAGAAAATACATAAATAAAAAAATTATATGAATTGTTTATTTGTTTATTCATTTAGCTTTTTGTAAATTGTGTATACAAACAATTCTTAAAATTTTTTTTTTTTATTCAATTTTTTTACTTACTTGTATTTGTTTTTCTAAAATCTAAATCTATTTTTAAGCACAACAGTGTTTTACTCAATTAAAGTCGTAATATTTTTTTGAAATTATTATTAAGTGAAAACTGATTTTCAAAAAAAGTTTTTTTCATACAAAGTTTTTTATTCATATTTGTTGTTGTTGTTGTTGTTGCTGTTTTTTGTTTTCCGTGTTATTTTATTTTTCGTTTTGCAATTATTATTTAACAATTTTATCAAAGTGGAATTTTATTTTTTTTTAATGTAATGTAATATTTTATATTTTATGAGAACACATAAAAAAAAACAACTTGCTTGTTTGTATTCTACATTTATATATGAAATATTCTATATCCTTCGGTGCATACACTTTATAGATGAAATTCAGGTTTTATTAACAAACTACTTTTTTTTTAAGTTTTTAAATAATTTTTTTTTGTTTATTCTGATACTTAAGTCTTTTATGTAATTTTATTTTAGGATGCATTATAAAAAATATTTTTAGTTGCATATTCTATATACATGTGTATGTGTATTGTATAATTATTTTAAATTGTCTTTATTATTTTAAGCATACACGTTCTTTATGGCTTTTAAATTACACATTTGAAAAAAAAAAAAGAAAAAATTCTGGAATCATAAACTAAAATTTAGTTAATCACTATACACACATGCATATTCACACGTGTAATAAAAAAAACTTTATATTATGATGTTGATACAAACATATATGATTTTTATTGATACACTTTATGCACCTAACATAAAAAAAATTTTTAAATTTTATCGTTAAATATAAATTTTAAAAATTTATTTTGAATTAAGTAGCATTTAAAATTTTTGTTTTAAAAAAAATAAAAAACTAATTTTCTTTAAACTAAAGTTTATGTTTTTTTTTTCAGTTTACGTTCTTAACTACTTTTTCCAATTATTTACGAAACATAAAAAAAATGATTTGTTTTTAATTTTCTCGATTGAAATTACATTTATTGTGAAAATTAATAAAACACATCCGATTATGAACGAAGTAGGTTAACAACTGTTCCGGCCTTTGAACTTATTTATTCTGATTTCTTATTATAAAATATTAAAAGAAAAATGAAATTTTTTATAAGAATATACTTAATATTTTTTATATTAAAATGGGATTATTTTTTAACGAAACTCGCACAGTATTTGAAACTCTTCTACTAAAAATAAATCATTACTTTGAAAATTCAAAGCTGATTTATTATTCACTCGAAAGGAGAAATTCCTTGTGTTTCAATGGGAAAAGAGAACAAAATTATAAGGATTTTCTAAATAATGGGAAATATAGAGGAAAAGTAAAATGTTTAGGCGTTAAAGTTTCGAGGAAGCTTAAAGTTTTATAAGATAAAATAAGATATATGTACGTACGAGTATGTACAATAGATACAGATACTATAATTGTTCAAAACAAAGGTATATGTTTGTATAAGCTTTTTCTTTTTTAGAAAAATAAACGTTTTTCTTATGTTTAAAGATGCAAAATTTGCAAAATAACTGAGTATGGAAAATAAATTAGGCAGATTTATATTTTATATTTTCTAAATATTCTGAAAAATTTAGACTTGATGTGTGACCATTATATAAGCTGAACAATCCTTTAGATTATCTGAAATAATTTTTTTAAGCAGCATACGCAGAATTTAAAATGTTTCTAAAATATTTTTCGATATACATTGAGAAAATAAAATCCATTATTAACCGTTTTTTAACTCTGAATCTCCATTAGACAATAATGTTGTTCTTGTACGTTTTCCAAGTGTTAGGTAATTGAATATTATCTTTGTTTTTTGTTGTTATGACTAGAAAAAAAAATCTTAGTAGCGATATATTGTGTCTATAGAAAAAAAATCTATGAATATCCTTTTATGTCTGACTGTGACTTCAGCAATGAAATTGCTATTGTAAAAGCTTAGATAAATGTTGTTTATGAATAATAAATGAACACTTGAATATAAATACTTAAAAAGTCATTTTAAATTGTTATTATTTTGTAATTTAAATTCAAATTCAGATCCAGACTTCTTATTTAGTTATTAAGAAAAATAAAATTCTCTATTGTATTGAAATATAATTGCAATATAAAAAATTTATTTGTTTAAGAAGACAAGAAAAAAGTGTATTTAAATGCATTTTCAAATACAATAGAGAGATAAAAAAATAAATCGGTATAGAGTCACGTTTTCTAAATAAAGATAACATTTAAATTAAGATAAAACATCTTTATTTTCCATTATTACTCGTATAGTCAATTCATATAAATTGTATTCTTAATTTTCAGTATCAGGTTTTTTCTTCTTCTTTCTAAATATTAGATAACGCTTGGTCAAACATTTTATTATGTCCATACATATGTATGTATACATATATACGTTATACCTATAGTATGTATATTTTAAAAAAATCATTTGTATATATGTATGTATGTATGTATGTAATGTATACAATGTCGATGCACTATACTAACATCTTGACACTTTAAAATAAGAATTTATGTCCTTGGCAATTTCTTTTAATTTAAAAAAAAAACAGTATTTCACTTTATTTTAACACCCTCTTCTAAAAGAAATATCTCACTTTTCTTTATTTCCCTATTTTCCTCTTCACTTTTTTTTTAATCTAAGTCAAAAACAAAAAAAAAAATCATATGTAGGGTATTTTATAAGTTTGATTAAAATTTGAAAAGAAAAAAATAAAATCTTGAAATTTTGATATTCTGGGGTCATTTTAAAATAAAATCGATCATCTAAATTAATTTATAAACAGCTGATGCAATAAGGATTTGCTATTTTCTTAAGAAAAACTTGTCCAGTTTTAAAGATTTTGATAATTTTATATCCTTTTTTAACAAAAAAAGAAATACAACATCCTGTATTTAATGCACTTCCAGAGACATGACACTTAAACTTTATTGTACTTTGCATAAGGGACGATGGCTTTTATTTTGTTTGTAGATATAAGTGCAGGAGTAATATGTATGTACATATGTATGTATGTATATTTTTTTCAAAATCTATATATGAATATGTACGAGTATTACTATATATACATATACTATATCTATAGATACAGATATAAATATTTGTATTGAGATATTTAAGAAAATTATCTTGAAAACAATTTGCCGGACATAGTAAGAAAAACGATATGTATTCTTAAGTAATAGGAAAAATACAAAGGATATGTACTCATATATCTGATCATATGTATATAAAAATAATTGTATACAATATAGTATGTACGTACATATGTATGTACATACATATATGTATGTATGTATATTTGAATTATATATTATATTAAAGAGAAAATTATATCGAAGAGGATTCAGGTCAGATTGATAATTGAACTAACTGGATAACAACATGATTCTTGCACACTCTGTATGAATATACATATATAGTACATTTTCGTATGTATATACTCGTATATGTAATGTTATCACACAATTCGTTCTAATCTTCATATATACATAGTATATTTCTAAAATATCATATGAACATATAGACAATTTTTATTTCGCACAAGTTGTGACTGTAAAAGAATTTTTTCCTTGAATTCACCTACTTTCTTTCTACATAAAACTGACACTTTTTGTCTAATTTATTTTTTTTAAAAATATTGAATAGTTTTAATGGTTGACTACACACAATTTTATTCAATAAAACAGAATTTTATTAGGAATTTTTTATTTGAGAAAAATACTTTGGGTTGAATTGAATATCTTTTTTAACAATGAATTGTAGATTCATATTTTTGTATGTTTACTGATCCAATGGTTAATTAAATTTTTTCTCACTTTTTGGTTACGAATTTATATGAAGATATTTTTGTCACATTACAATCAAAATATGTATGTGTGTAAAAAAAAAGTTTCCAATAAGCAAGCTCAATTAATTTCAAAGATTTTAAGGTTAAGGCTGACTGGGTTTGATATGAACAATAGAATTCCAAACCATATTATCTTCAAAAGTGTTGAAGTCAAGGTCTTTTGATTTGACGTTTTCAGAATGTTTTCTTTGAAAAAAATCAAAACATTAATTCATTCATACATCATGGAACATTTACACAACACGTATGTATGTATGAATAATGTATGTACTATATATCTTGTTATAGTATTGAAAGGGTTAAATTAATCTTGTTTTTGGTTTATTTATAAAAATTGGCTACTTTTTGTTAAAATATCTTTTGTTCAAAAATATTCTTGATATGTGTAAAATTTTCCAAACTTGAAAAGCATTTGTTTCTAATCTACTCTAATGCTGCTAGATTTTTTTTTATTTACAAAATTTAAAGAATTTCATTTGATTTTTGTTTTTGAAAAATTTTCATATTATTCCAAGAATTTATTTCTTCAATTTTCTTTTTTTGAAATTAAAATATCAATTTGTGAGACTGAGATATTTCAATTTAAAAATTTATAAAAAGTGATATATGTATATGAAAGATATATTTCATGTGGTGTTTTTAGATAATTATTTCAATATTTTTTATTATTTTATGCACTACATATATACATACAAGCTGATTTCAATTTATGATTGTAAAA
Source organism: Bombylius major (assembly GCA_932526495.1). Lineage (NCBI taxonomy): Eukaryota > Metazoa > Arthropoda > Insecta > Diptera > Bombyliidae > Bombylius > Bombylius major. The sequence goes on along the minus strand of OW052044.1, from coordinate 16,710,088 downwards.
GAGAACAAAAAATAAAACAAAATCAAAAAGAACTTCAGAAGCAATTATTCTATTTTTATTATTGTATCTATACCATACTCGTGAAACAAACAAACAACAACATAAAAAAATATATAAATATACATTAATATTTTAAAATCAATATTATAAACTTTTTTAAATTATTGTTTATGAAACTGACTGCAGTATCAATAAACATTAAAATTCAGCACGGTTGGTGGTATTTTTTTCACATACAAACATTTTTTTTAAACAAAACAAAAAAAACATACAAAAAATAATAATTCACTTTGACTTCCGTGTGTGTATACACATCATATGTATGTATTAAAAAAATCGAAAGATTGATCTTCAGACGAGTTATTAAAAGCAAATATACACAAAAAAATATGTATAAAGAAGATCAAACAACATAATTTTTAATAATTACTTTTACATACGAGTATATTCATTAATAAGTTGAATAAACAAAAATTTCGCAACAAAAAAATTAACAATGTTACAATTCATTTTAATTGTTATTAAGATTCTTTAAAAATTTATTTGACTTTATAAAAAATGTGTATAATAGCATTCATACGAGCGTAATTACTTTCTTTAAAACAAAGAAATATTGTTTTTTGGAAATTTTTTATTTTGTTGAATAAACATTGAAGATATTTTCCTTTCCGCATTTCGAATTTAACAATGAGGTGTAATTATAACCCTGATAAATTTTTTTTTCTGAATTCGAGTGCCTTTAAAGAGGCGAAAGTAGTTCCACGGAGAATTTGTCTTCAACGTCATTCAGTGTGTATTTTCTTCTTAAAATAAAGTTACTTGTAAGTAATACAATTTCAAAATTAAAGGATTTATTGATAAATTGATGCTGTTTTAACTTACAAAAAAGTTTCCCTTTTTCCGAGAAAAAAATAAAAGTATCCTGAAAGTATCTTAACTAAATTGTCAGAAGAACACACTTATTATAAAAAAAAAGTGATAAAATTTTTAAAAAAACACAACTGCAACTGGATATTGTCCTTACTAAACTTTTCATGTATGTATCTATGTATCTCATATTGAACTCTAGTGGTAAGCATTATTATTAACTTAATTTAAAAATTTAAATGCAATGAAAGTTTAGATACTTTTTTCACTTTCATTTTTAATTGGAAAAAATAAAAATGCTCTTCAATTTTCTATTTGTTTTTCTGATTCGATAATTTATTAGTTTTTGGTTTAGCTCGAAATACACTGGGATCCAATTGATTATACGGTTGTTCAGATAATGCTTGTATTACACGTCCTCTTCGTTGTTCAGTTTCTTCCAATAAATGAGGTGCCAAAAGTAGAAATAACTGCTGAAAAATTAATTTTTGAAACTGTGAGCAAAAAAATTGTTTTTTCTATTTTTATATTTAAAACAAACCTCTGTCCATGATGGGAGTCCAAAACTTGAAAAACATAATTCCCAATATGGTAATCCTAAATGTGCAATTGACATTCTCAAATATTCACTAAAAGTTTCTGATAAAAATTGCCATTTAAATGTACTCAATTCCAGTAAATATACTTTTGGATTACTTTGTTCTGTCATTTCATAAACAAGACAAACTTTAGCCATATCACAGATGTTGTTAATTTCAAAAATTTTCGATTTTGATGTTAAAATTGGATCATTATTATTTGAAGAAGTTCCATTATTTGATTGACTTGTGATGTTAGTGTGGTTTGTGTTTGTAGAATCTGAAGAACTAAATAGTACTTCAATGTTTTCCCTTAATAAAGTAATTTGTGATAAATGAGGAAAATGAATTAATCCAACACGACGTACATCATCAGCTATAGAAAATATAAATTGAAAAATTGAAATCAATCACTTGGAAATATTTTAGACAGCTATAGGTATGTATCTTACGTGCATATTGGTAGCTCCAGTGTAAAATGAATCCATCAGTTGACAAGTAGAATTTTTTCATATCTTCCGGTAAATACACATTATGTCTTTGCTCCCAATTTATAATTTGAACCTTTTCACACGGTTGTCTTTTCTCACAAATAACGTTTGTTATTCTTGGAACATTCACTAAAAATATTTAAAAAAATCTGCTTTTAGATTTCATTTTTTTTTCGAAGATCAATTCTCATTCTGTAAAAATTCAAGTGATAATGATAATCAAAAATTTCGAATTTCAGTCAGATTATTGATTTTCATTATTACTTTGCTTTTCACGAAACGACTAACGAGAATTGATTTGCTGGTGTTTTAAGTTTTCAATATTAAAAGCTGATTAGTGGCACCAGCGATTAATCAAAATCTATTAAAGTCATTGCACTTAACTTGAACCGTGTAAACACTTTTATATACTTACTGAGAGTTTTAATTAATCCAAGAGTTAAATTTTCGAAAAAAATATCCTCCGGTGTTGGCTTTTGAGTCATTTTCAATCAAAGTAAACTTTTTTTTCAATTGTTGATGTACAATAAAGAGGTTGCTAGGCAAATTATAAGTAAATATGCATCAGGGTAATTAATATTAAAAATTTTATAAGAAATTCACTTTAAAATACAAGTTCTACCATTTTGAACCAGATAAAAGACAAATTAACAATAGAAAACAAAAGAAAAAGTTTTTTTAAAGTTTCACTCAATACAATAAAACTTCTTAATTGTAAAATGCTTGTTAATGGTTCGATTGTTTACACCAAAAAAAGTTCACTTTAAGAGTAGTGTTGCGCAGTTAAACAATTTATTGAATTTTGAAAAAAAAAACTATTGAAATTAATTGGTACCAACAGGCAACAGGAGCAATAAAGTGAACTGAATGGCTGTTTTTCGGAAATAAGGACTCATTCGTTTTTAGGATGATTCAGATAGTTTCGCAACTGATTCCTAACTGTGGAAAACACTATTAATATTGATGAAAATTTTTAGAAGAAGGTCCTTTTTTGGGGTAGTTTATTTGAAAAATTGATTGAAATAAAACAACGTTTGATTTGGTTTTTAATTTAAGCTTGTTATTATTAAATAATTTATAAATAAATTTTATAAAACACTGAGAAAGCTTTAATTTGCAAATACGGGTACAAATTCAGTATCACATTATAATAATATTATTTAAGTCTTATCACTGAATACGCTATTTTATATTAAATTATTTAATTTCACAGTTAATTATTTATTCATATGCATTTAAAAATTGTGCAATTGATTCAATATCTTCACAATCTGGTATAGCTTTTCCTTTGAATTTAAGACATGATTCAGCACATGCTTGTCCTTGGAAATGATTACCAAACATTTTTTTACATTGAGCGCAATTATTTAAGCAAATTTGAATAAAATCAATTCCTGCAAGTGCATCTAAAAATATTCAAAAAAAAAAAAAAAAAAAAAAAAAAAATGGTTGGAAATGATTAGTTAAATATTAGATTTACATACGAGTATCTATATAGGATAACAAAAATTTAATTGTATGTATTTTAAAATTTTACTTACCATAACGTTTTCCAAATGATGGCATGCCAGTAGTTGTATTAATTATAACGGCAATGAAGAAAATCATACAAAAGATAGTTAATTTTGATGAAGCCATTTTTTATATTAAACAGTTCTGAAAAAATATTATAAAGTAGAAAAAACTACGCTTAATATTTTAAATTTTTGAAAAAAAAAAATTTATTAGTTGACTACGGCTTTCCAAAATTTAAAGAATACTTATTTTGTTTTATTTTATTTTTAGATTTTGAATTTTTCAAATCCTTGGTTCTCTAAATTACTTGCAACTTACTACTAGCAAGACACTACTGTAACACTTGTTTTAAAATTTTTAAAATATACATACTTACAATTTTACTAGTTAGACTTGGTCAGCTTAGAACAAAAGAAGATTGTTGAATGATGTTATTCTGCAAGGATACAGCAACTTTTATATGAAAATGTAACAACGTAGGTGGTTAATTTAATTTCCTCAATGCATTTGTTTTGTAACATTATTAGAAAATTTGATTATTTGGTAGACATAATAATTATCTAATTAGGACTGGGAATTTTATTCAGTTTCTTGTAATAAAAAACAATTTAAAGTCAAAAAATATTTTAAGATAGCAATTCTATTTTATAACAGAAAGTTCTAGTTTGTTTAAAAAAAAAAAAAAATTTTTATAAAATTTTAAAACAAATGAATCGAACAATTCATATGGTGAATTTTGAGAAAAGAATTTTCAAAGGAACACGTGTAGTTGTTGTGTTGTTAAATAATAAGAGGAAAAAATATTGTTTCTAAGAAATAAACTATTTTATTGAAAGTTGTAGAGGTACACTTAATTCATAATTTAAACAAATAAATCAGCCTATCAATGGTGTTAAGTATAATAATAAGTGTGTTAGGTGTCTTCCCATACAGTTGATTCCAATGATTTTCTTGGCCGATTTGAAATTTCAACATGAGCATCCAATCCATCACTAACACGACTTAAACGACGTGTCCAACCACCGCCACCTCGACTCCGTGTATTATTTTGATCTTTAAGTACATTCATAAAATCATGATATTCCTCTTGTTGAGATTTTCTAAGTCCATGCTGATATTTAGCTTCTTTGGCTAAAAGTTGTTCACGTTGAATTTGTGTTTTTACTTCAGCTGGAATATCTGGTATTACGAATTGCATTATTCCCGTTATAACAAAAACGATGTGCTATTAAAATAAATAAAAATTAATTTTTTTTTTTTCTAAAAAAAGCATAAAATTAAAAATAATTACCTCAAATATAACCACAAAAGCAAGTCTTGCAGCAAATACATGCCAATAATGTGGACTTAAACCGTATGGTTCTTCATGATCAGGACCATTTCTTGATAAAAATATATAAAGTAGGTTTCATTCAGTAGTTTTAATCATAACAAAAAAAAAACAAAAACAAAAACAAAGTCAATATTCACCTATATCCTCGATATTGGCAAGTATCTGGATCTTTTTCTGTACTTGTTGCACCCCATTCAGCTTTATAATCGGACGTATTAAAAACGGACAATGAATGATCTATGTATCCAATCAAGTCATTATTATCTGAATAGACATATTTATAAACCATTCTTGGTATAAAATCACTTGTATACGCAATAACGAATGCATTCGATACCACTGCAGTATACGTAATAATCTTTAAGATTCCATACCAAGCACCGATATCTTCAACACGTTCAGCTAAGGGTCTTCGAGCTTGTGTTACCATTTTATATGCATCCAATCGTATTTCAACAATATTATTTAATAAAGCAAATAATGGTGCCAATGGGAATGCAGCTACAAATAATGTCACAAATCCGTATTGTATAACTAGAAGTAAAAAAAAAAAAAACGAACATAAGAAAATTATTTCACAAATTAATTCAAAAAATTTGATAAAAAAGTAACACGTCATACTCATTTCCAGATATTCATCGAATAATGCTAATCTTCCTGGATCTTGTAAATGATAATCTTGTTCCCATGACATATGTAAATGTGTTTGATCTTTTGTTGCAAGTTTATGTTTACGTTGTCTCCACCAATTATAAAATTTCGGATATAAATATTCCATAAAATTATTCCAACATTGTTTTCCAACCATAATAATTGCCAATTGTATACATAATTCACTTAAACAACCAGCTGGATCACATATATCATTTTTTAAACGAAAAAATTCACTTCTACGTGCTACTTCATCACCAGGATAATCATAAAATCTTCCTTTGAAGAATGCAATATAAATAAGTGAACTATAAAAATTCATAAATTCAAAAAAAAATATTTTAAATGTGTAAGAATCTTCGTATTCTGTATGTGTACGTGGATTTTCTAAATTTGTTAAACGTATTGCTAATCTATGATAAATCTGGAAATTTTGAAAAAAAAAATTGAAATGAAAAAATTACCCACTAAAAAGTGGAAAAAGAGTTTACTTTTGTTAAAATCATAATGATGATCAAATTAATAAGAGCTGCCGTAATTGTTGTAAATATTTTTGCATGTCCTTTTATTAAAATACTTTCACTTCCATGAACCACAGTGACTATTGATATTCTATAAATGATTGTTCCTAATACAGCTCCAAGTACAATTGCAATCTAAAGATTACGAAGAAATAATAATTTTTTGAAATTTTGATTTTTGAATCAAATTAGAAATAAAAATTTAAAAAAAAAAACAAACCATAAAACAAACAGCACTCCCAGTAACTACAAATCTCCATGTTCTAGTCCATGTTGATATATATGGTTCCTTTTCACGTGTCACAGGATTTATACGAAATGTTTGGGCAGATGTTTCAAATTCAGGTCTTGCTTCCTCATCAGCTTCAATATTTTGTAAATCCCATTCCCATTGTATGACTGATTGTTTTCTTTTCCACAATTCCAAAAATGTTGTTGCTTAAAAAGACCAAAGGAAAATAAATAAAAAATATAATTAATTTAAAAATTACAAAATTTTTTAGAAATACTTACCCCAAAAAGACATAAAAATAGCAAAAAATACCGTTGATGGATTATCAAATAGATATGTTAAACGTGCAAAAATACATGAATCCATTAATTGTTGATAACCACATGCTGCATCACAAAATGGACATAATATTATACTTCCTGGTCCTTCTTTATCACATATTTCTTTACTTGGTGTATTATCATCCGACTCCATTGATCCTAATCCATATAAAAAGCATATAAAACCAACAATTGCTGGATAAACTAACATTTCTGTATAAAAACCAAGCCAACAAAAATATAAACCAATTTTATCTCCAAAATATTTTCGTACTAAACATAATGGTTGTTTTTTATAAAATTGTGTTGGTCTTGCCCAATTTAAATATAATATACGTCTATCGTATAATAAACCACTTGAATGTGCTCTATCATATCTTCCTTCATGTAATGGAAAACATGCTAAATATGTTCCATCATTTAATAATCGACGTATTCCACATTTTTCTGTATCATCATATTTTGTACGTAAAAGTATTTGCATTACAATTAAACTTCTTTGAGCACTTGTATAACTTGTACAACGATCTTTTACAATGAATCTGAAATTTTTTGAAATAAGATTTGTTTTAAAATAAATTTTTTGTTTTTTAAATCAAATTTGTTTATTATTCATTAATACTTACTGTTCTTCAGGATTACCACCTGCAGTTGCTCTTTTAAAAGTTGCTTCTTCTTCAGAAATTGGATCATTTAATTGAAGTAATCTTTTCAACCTATTATAAAAAGTTTTCCAACATCTTAGACTTTTTTTAAATGCAGGATGTTTATCATCGTCTTGCTTTAAAAATAAAAGCATTAAGATGAAAATTAAAACTAATATTCAATTACACATATTTTGAATGATATGAAGAAAATTACAATGCATTTCATTCTAATGGTAATGTACGTTCATAATTCAATTAAAAAAATGAAATGATCAAACAAAATTTACATGATTGTGTGATTAAATAATATGTAATAAAAAAAAACTAGAATAAAATTGTCCTTGTCTCTGCTATGGAATATTTTTCTTTTGATGTACCGTACATATAATTAAAATATCTTAATTACCATTAAGATGAAATAGATTGTAAAATTTTTTATTACCCATGCCTTTACACTAATTGTTATAAAACGTTTAACTGGTAATTTCAAATTCATAACCTCAGCAATACGTGTTTCTAATCGCCATGGAAGATGAATTTTTAAAAAGAATGTTTTCTCATCGAATGCCTGTGATTTATCTTCAAGTTCAAGTTCTAAACCTTCTTTTTTAAGATTCTCTTGAAATGCTTTACGAAATTCTCTTCGTCTAGATTCTGCTTCTGTCATAACACCATGATCTTCCTCTTCCCATGCTAAGACCATATCAATTCTACGTCTTCCATCACGAAACATCAATGATTCTGGGTCAAGACCCTTTAAAAAATGATGGTAATAACTTGGCATATTAAAAGTACATACTACATCGGCCCTAACAAATGATTAATTTCGATTTTATTTTGTTGTGACAACCTGAAAATTATGCGGTATGCTTCGATATTTTGCAGTCAAAAAAAATTTTTTTTGATTCATACATAAGGTCTGTTCCCGTACTTGCAGCCGTTATAGCAAGCTTTAATTTTCTGTAATTATATATGAAAATTCTGTAATTTTCTGTAAAATTGTTAAGTTTTTAAGGTACGAGACCAGACCTATATAGATTATTGTCATTTCAAAGTTCAAATAAAAAAAAATCGAAATTAGAATTTGACAAGGCCGATAAAAATTGAAAAAAATGTTCAATCAATCAATAGAATTGACATCAACTAACTTCTTTGTCTTGTTTACTTATTCTTCGGGATACATCATTGCTGTCAGTGTTACTATTTCTCTTGCTATTGTTGTTCGTTTTACTTTTAAAACTAACATTTGTACTTGATAATGTTGGATCATCAATTGAATTTGATAGTTTATTTTTTTCAATAATTTTCTTCCATGCTGAACTATCTGATAAAATTGTAGAACTATTAACATCAACATTTGTTATAACAGGATCATCTTGTATCAATTCTAAACCGACCATTGGTGTTCCTGGAATATTTTCAACACCAATCCTTGGACCGAATGCTTTATTCCATGATGGACTAAAACAATATTTAACAATAATATCACATAGAAAATAATATTTTAATTGTTAAATAAAATCTATTTTACCTTTTCATTGCACAATCATTTAAATTTGTAACACTTAATGTATTTAATGATTGACTTATAATTGGCTGAATTGTAGTTGGACTTTCTACGATATCATCTTCTTCATTTAAAGATGTTACAATATTTAATTTTTTATTATCAAAATTTGAAGAACATTGTAAATTTTTTATATTTTCAACACTACGACCAATAGTTAAAATTGGATCACTTCTATTTGCCTACGTTTGTGTATATATGTGTGTGTGAAAATGTTTAGGAATTTGAATATTAATGTTTTTTATTCCTAAATAAAAGTTTAATTTTAAAATAATTTACCGTTACAATACCAGAATCCTGACTAAATCTTCTTGATCTATAATTATAATTTGTAGGTTTTGCTGGGCTTGATGAAATTTTTCTATTAATTCCTAAATTATTATTTTCATTATCGTTATTTTCTTTTAAATAATTAACAGTTAAAAATGATCCAATTGAATTTCGATGTCTTTTAAAATTATATCCACTTCCACCGACATTACTATCTAAACTGCTACCTATACCGGTCTCATTTGAATTAAATTTAAAATTTTCTTCAGTTTTTTGTTGTAATACATTTACTTTATTAATATGGAATTTTCTTCGAGATGTTTCTGAATCACTGCTCATATTTTTAATTATATGTTTTAATTTTCCTAATTAAGATTGTTGTACATCCTAGAAAATAATGTTAAAAAAAATTTGATTAATTTAAAAAAAAAAAAAACAAAAAAAGGACCAGGGGGAAATAAAGTGTGCAATTTATAAATTGTAAAATTCGAGAATATGGTATAACAACTATGAGAAATTCGAGTGAAAAAATAAATATTTTTGTTTTCTATAAAAAAAAAATCAATTAGTCAATAGTTAATTTTTGTCTAAGGATAACAAAAATGTAATTATACTTGTTCACTGATGATCCTTGATTTATGTACTTGACATTTCTTCTAGTTAATTAGTTATATACCTTTCTTCCTCATTTCTTCCTTTGCATAGATGTGAGTCTGTACTACATTCAATTTCGATTTAACGAATAATTTGAATTATTTTACTATTTTTATTGTGTTGTGTGTAGGCATATTTTTTTCCCTTTTTTTGTTCTTTATCATAATAATTTACAATTTAAATTATTTATATTTAACTCTAATTTGACTCTTTAAATTGTTTGTATGGTTGTGTTGATCAAATAATAATAAATAAATAATTATAAGTAGAAGGACACTACTACTTGTTATATTTTTTTTACCACAAGACTACCAACTTATTTTATTATTTTTTTTTTTTTCATTCTAATTATATGTGTCAGTCAGTATATAAGATTAAATTTTAACGTATGTACTTATATCTATAACCTATTAATATATGGAAAAAGTACAAATCTATACATATATGTATATCAAGATACATACCGTACGGACGCACATATTTTATGTTATATTGAAAAGTTCCCTTATTGCGTTCTTATTTTTTTTTTCTAAAAATGATTGAAAAAAATTCATGTAAGAAGGATTCGAAAGTATGTAAATATGAATGTGAAAAGAAAAAAAAACTATGGAAGAATTGAATTGAATTTTTTATAATTTTTGAAAGAAAAAATAGGATCTTCGAAGGACATTATTAATTTTTTTTGTTTTTTGTAAAGAGAGTTTAGGCTTTCATTGAAAACTACGTAACAGTTTGAAGAAAAAATATGATACTATTAAAAAAACCCTTTCTTTTTAACGGATTTTTTTTCTCCAAATAACGCTTTTTAATTCATTTGTAACGTTTCTTTTGCGTGGAAATTTTTTTTTTTTCAATCAACGCATAATTAATTTATTTAATATTATTATAATGATATTAAAAAATATTATATTTTCCTTTTGATTCAATTTCAAAAACTGTCATTTTATTCATGTCATATGCAATCAATTGATTGATTCCCACACGATTAATTTATTTGTAATGATATATGTATGTAGTTGTACGTAAATACGGTTTATTTTTCAATTGTATACGTGTAAATATAGAATAGAACAGAAGATACTGAAAGTTATAAATTACAGAGTGTTTCGACAAAATTTATCATTGTATAAAAGGTTAAATTAGTCTGTTAATAAAATTTTTAAATTTTATTCAACCTGAAAAATTGAAATAATTGAGCCTGATTGCCTTGAAGAAAAACAACAAAAGAATGTTCTTATGATAATGTATGTAATTAAATTTAAATATTAAAATATTGAATTGGAGAAAAAAAAAGTATTTTATTAGAAGAAAATGTGTGAATTGATATAAAATCAAAAATTAACGAATACATCAATTAATTCAGTTACGCATGTATTGAAAAAACAGTAATAATGAATTTTCTTTGTTGTTGTTGTTGTTGTTTTTTTTTTTTAAATTAATAATCAACAACTACCCTTAAGTATTTTTTTTTTTTTAATTTTATAAAAACGTGAAAAGCCATTAAAGAATTTTTGATTATAAAATTTAATTGAATTCTTCAGTGAAAAAGAAGAGAGAAAAATAAACAAACTTTAAAGGATTCTTGTTTAAATTTGAAATTGATATTTGTTTAATGTATATAGAAGGTAGGTTTTAATTTTTTTTTTGAAGTGAAATATTATTATTTTGAATAGAAACGCCCTATATGCCTATACTAAGTACATATGTGTATTAAAATTGAATGAATTTATTAATAATATAAAAAAAAATTGTCGTATATAAATATTGGAAAAATAATAAATACTTCTAACATTTATGTATATGCCATTTTATGAATTAAAATTTAATATTTCCATAATGATGATTTTGAACTAGATTCTGTACATATATGTACATATGTATATATATAAAATATAAAACTAAATGCCTCAATTGAAGGCTTATTAATAATTAATTAGAACATATATCGAAAAGTAATTTAAATAAAAAATTGCAGAAAAATAAAATTTCTATTTAAATTTTCAATTGAAAAAAAAAATGTAATTATTAAGCTTTTAAAGTAATTTACATATGAAACTTGAATTATTTATTAAAGAATGACACTATATACTAAAAAAAGATTCAGAGCAATTTCTATAATGAGTAGCAAAAGTATAACATGTTAATTTTTCTTTTCTCTTTTCTCTTTCATATTACTTAGTGTAGATCATAGTGTATTACATAGTGTTCCTACTGAGAGCCGATTTTTTTTTTTTTTTTTATTTATAAATTTTTCTCTGAAAACAAAAACAAAATCCCATATGACTGAAGGAGGTAAAAATAATGCGTATTTCTTTAATGGAAAATTTCCGTATATATGAGCGAAAGCACAATATGATTGTTCATACTAATCCCTCCCCAACATAGTTTTTTATAAACGCATTTTTCAAAATAGTCACCTAAATATGCATTAGTGTTCGTGTTTTTTTTTATATAAGCTAAAACCATATAAGATATAAGAAACGCATACAAGCATAGCATATAGAAACAAGTTTGTTTACATTTATTTATAATGGAAATTTTCCTTTCTTACTTAAAATTGTGAATGTGTTCGTGTTTTATTTTTTATTTGTAAATATTTACGTTGCATTTCTTTTTAGTCAATAAAAAAATATTCCTATCACCTTTTAGCATTTTTTCAAAAAATGTGAGAGAAATAAATAAAAAAAAAAACTTCGGCTCTCAGTAATCCTACTATGTAAGTTCTTCTTTATACTCTGGTTTAGATGTTCATTAACACCAACAGAGAGCACCAATAACGAACATTTTGTAGAGGCAAAGTGTACTTTTGACAACAGGACGTGATATAAAATATTTTTGGAAATGAAAGGTACGTTTAATAAAATTTTAATTTTTATTGGGTTTCTGCTATTTTATTTAAATTTAACCCATATATGAAAAACATATCCTTCGACTGATTTCTAAATCATTTTAATAAATTATTTTTGGTGGATACATATAATATACCACTTGTGGGTCAATTAATTATAAAGACAAACAATAAATTTTTCAACTTCATTCATAAATTCGATAATATGAATTGAAAATCGATAAATTGATTTGAAGAACAAGCTTTATAAATTTATTTCTACACGTAAATACATAAAAGTTGGTAGAAGTACAAAATTAATAATTTATTAATTTTTTTTTATAATAAAATGACGTAATGAGTTTAACTTTTTTAACAATTATTGTCAATCAACAAGTATGTAAATGACATTTGTATACGATATTTATATACATTAAGATTAAGATACAAAAAGTTCACATATATTGTACATTAAGTTACATACATATAATGAACATAGGTATATGTGTACATATAGATATACGTATGTATGTATATAGTATAGATGAAAATAGATAACATATATGTACATAACATACATATATGTATGTACATTCTGTTGCCGTAATTTACCTCAAACATAAAATATTCATTATGCATGAAAATAATTGTGTAACGCAACAAAACGAATAAGGACAATATAGAAAATTGAAAAAGGATTTTCAACCGTGACCTAAATTATAAATTATAAAACTATCTATATTCTATACATGCATATGTATGAACGTTTATGTATTATGTATACTATATACTATATAGAACATCCACCCACATAGAAAAGTGTATATTGAATATATATTTTTTTATGAACTCTATAATTTTTATCTAAATTTGTCAATTTAATAATATACTCGTAGTTAAAAATATATCATTTTTTAATATGAGAAAAAAACACAAATATCGAGATGAATGCTCCAAATTTTTTTTTAATAAATATATTTAATATGTTTTTTTTTTAAACTTTTTCGAATTAAGAATAAAAATTTCAATTTTTCAACAAATTCTAACGTTCTGAGTATCTTTACTTTCTATCCATGTACATATGATCTTTGAAAAAAAAAAATAACATGAAATTAACTTTGTAGGTAGGATCAAAAATTATTTTGCATAGTTTTCAAAAGTAAACTCTAGAAGACTAACATTGTTTTAAAACTTTGAAAAGCTTTATCTCAAAAACTAAGAGTCTTTTGACAAAATCACATAGTCAATAAAAAAATATTTTCGATCGATTCTTAAGAAAAATTCAAAGTCTTGTCGAAAATGTATTGATCATAAAATATTTCCTGCTTAAGATCACTTCCATCCAAAACGAAATATGTAAAAGCCGTTTTTAAATAAATTTTTTCGAAATGTTAGAGTTTCTTAAAAAATTGAAAATTGAGGTGGAAAATTTCTCACGTATTGTATATATATGTATAATTAGAAAAACAATTTTGAAACCTAATATATATATATATATATATTTTTTTTTTTTTTTTTTTTTAGTTCAAACTCACCAAATTTTCCAAATTGTAAATTCCACATTTGAAAAGAAAATACTTTTTTTTCTTCGACACAATAAATTTCAAAATTAAAAGTATTTGATTTAAAACAATACAGTTAAAAAAAAATGAAGGATTAAAAAGGATTTTTTTTATCAGTGGCACAATATAATAACCTGTGTTAGGAAGAATTTTTCAAAAAGTAATTTAATTTTTATTATGATTGACTTTATTATTTTTTTTCTATTTTTTTTTTTAAACTACAAAAGTTTATATTATTTGTAAATTTTTGGCTTTTCTGATTATAATTTTATTGGAAAATGTTAATTACACGGATAACATTTTTTTTTGTACATACATACTTATTTTTAAAATTTAAGTAATTAATTAATTTTTATTTTATTACAATTTATTTCATTTTTTTTCAAATTAATTTAAAATTTTTTAAAAATATTTTCTATAACACTTTTTTTCTTGCTAAATTTAAAAAAATTATAAATTAATTAATTAAATTTTAGTAATTAAGAAAATAAATTAATTGAATTCAACACACATTTCAATTATTATTTAGTTGTTTTAATTTTTTTAATTAAAATTTTTTTTTTAACTGAAAACTTTTTTTTTTTTTATTTCACCGTTAATTTCAGTACAAAAATTTTTTTTACATAATTCACAACACAAATAAATTTTTGAAATATTTAATTTTTAAATTAATCCTTTTTTAAAATCGTAATTTTATTTTTAAATAGTTGACTTAGTAATAATTATTCTGAAAGGAGTAAAAATTTTAACTCGAAGTCTATTTTTATTTTAATTTTTATATTAAAAGCTCTGCTTAATTTTTTTAATTAAAAATTTAATTAAAGATTATTCTAATTTTTTTTTTTTCACCTAGTTAAAATTTTAAAATATTTTAAAATTTTCATTAAAACTGTAGTATGTGCTTAAGACAACTGCTTCGATCAATGTTTTTACTGGCAATGAACAATCAAAGGACTTTTAAACATAGAAAAAATATTTATTTATTGATATACTGGACTCTACTACTATGTATGTCCTATCTATTATATATATGTATTATCTGCAAATACATTTATGAAAAAATTGATTTAAGGGGAAATACATACAAATATTGAAATAAATAAAAAAGTAGTGAGGATGACATGTCATATTACCTGTAATGCATATGTGTATGAAAATAATCTGCTTCCTATAAAATCTGACTTAGTTACATATAATATTTCCGGTTAATATTATTGTTTTTTTGTTCACTTTTAATTTTTTTTTCTTCTTCCAAGTATGAGTTGTTTTTACATTATCATCGTCATCAATATTACATAATGTACTTACATACATATGTGTATTGTACTTATTTCGTGTATTAAACACACATGTCGAGATCCCAATTTGAAACAAAATTATTTTAGTTTTATTACTACATACTTTCTTCGAAATTTACTTCAATTGCTCGAATAATTTCAATATTAATTTTAATTATGTGTGTTTTTTTTTTCCACAGAAAAAATTATAATTCACATTTACACACGCCTTATCTCACTAAAAACTTGAAATCCTGACATAAAATATTTAAAATATAATTTTAATTTATTATTTTTTAATTATTGCAACAAATTCTAAAATTTTGATGTGAACTTAATTAATTTTTCAAACAATAAATTAGCTTTTTCTTTTGTTCATTTTAAAGCCGCTTCTTGAGACATTTAGAAACCAGTTATCGTAGCGTGAAATTTTAAAAAACTATATCAGACAATTATCGAATTTCAATACAGCAGCTCTCTACAAGGTCTTGAACTGTGGGTTCCTGATATAGCTTTAGTAACGATTGTATGGCATATATCCTTTTAATTCTAGTGAACTTTTGTCTTTTAAGATTTAGTTCGTGAAAATCCAATAAAGATTTTCTTTATAGATTTCTAAATAGGTACGTACCCCTTGATCCTACTACATTTTTGTCTTGTAATTTGTGTTGTTTATTTTCTAATGATCTTGTAAAAATTTACACAATGTGTGCGCTCTTGTATTTTTTTATATTATTTACAGAAGTAACTAATTTTAAACTGACCTTTAACAGACGTATTCAATGACATTCAATTAAAACAAAAAAAATTGTATCTTTTTCTCTTTACCTGACATTTATTTTGCAAAAAAAAAAAAAAAAAAAAAAAACACTTTTTATTTAATTATTGCATGCATATCAATAAATCATTACATGCTTTATTTGCAATATAGTTGCGTGTGAAATTTTCCTTCTTTGTTGGTTCATATATCTGAACGGAAATTAAATTTGTACTTTATCAAATTGTGCTCATTGAATAATGAAAATTAAATTTAACGTCATCATATGTATTCGTATGTGTACTGTTTAATAATTTAGAAAACAAAAAAAACAAAAAAAAAACGATTATTTCAAATTCATGTAACTTCCTTTTTTGGGAAATATGTTACGTTACGTATATCCTTTTTTAAATTATAGTTTTTTCTTCTTTAGTGGTTAAAATAAAGTACAAAATCAATTTTCCGAATGAATTGAAAATACATACATATAATAATTTCTCCCCACACATGAGTGTTGTACATTACACTTGCATGTCGATAGCTTACTCGTCAATTGATATGACTTCAGCAATAATGACGTAGATTAATTATTAAAATTATAATATGTAGGAACATTACTTTTGAGACTAGACAATGAAAATATACATACATTATTCGTTTATGTAGAAATATTTCTAAAGTCAAAGTATGTGTGATGATTGATTTTATTTTTCTCCTTTTATTATTTAAAAAACATAATACATATACCTACATATGTAGGTGTATTAAAAACCTTTTTATTCCCATAGAAACTTCACGCATAAACATAAAAATATGCACATTGCATGTACAAAAATATAACAGGGTGATAAATAGATAATGAATCTTTCGAAAGTACATACGTGTATTTTAGAGATTGCATACATATTATAACTTTTGTTGAAGGGCGATATTTATTTTGTTGCACTTTTTTTGTTTTTTAAATTTATTTTTGTGCTATTTTAGGAAAACATTGGCCTTAATGTATTGTCGAATTAATAAAATATTTATGTAGAATTGTTATTTCGTTAATTTTCAAATTGCACAATGTTTTTTTTTTTTTAAAAACCAAAAGCGTATTAGCAAAAGAAATTTGTAATTTTCAATGTATTTTTTTTTTAAATTAGGAACCTCTTCGGTTTAATTTCCAATTACACTGGAATTTATTTGAATGCAAGAATTATTCTATATGTAGAAAGAATGTGATAATTTCCCCTTCCAAATTCGAAAAATTTTAATAATAACCTTACGTCATTCTACGTATCTTCTTACAAATTTTATTCAAAGAAAAATTTAAAGCTTGTTTTTTTTTGTCCAATAAAATTGATTATTTAATTAACCTCCCTATTCTAGTAATAGATTAAGAGGTATTAAGCTACTAACACATTAGTTAACAGAAAATTGCCTACTCAGTACTCTGTTTTATAGTTAGGAAATCGTTGATTAGCTGATTTCGTGGAGACTTTAATTTAGTAAGTTTTCGTATTCTAGCAAATGGATCAAGACCAAGAGATATTTGAGGTTAGAAAATTCTCTTAACTAATAGTTCCTATGGATGCTTGAGAAACTATTGATTTCTTTCATTCTAAAAATTGAAATTTATAAAATTAAAATTCATTACGAATCCCAAGTGACAGATCAGCTGTTTTTTAAAAGTCTACAAATCTCTTAACCTCTATTACTTTTTTACAGATTACAAACTCTATTCAGTAGAATACGACTTCCTACTAACTTCTTAATTAAGACTAAGAGGTTAAGAGATCTATTAAAGTTCTATTATCTAGAATAAGAGGGTAATATTCATTTCCTTCGTCTGTCATGATAACTCCTCTATGAACTTTGACCTACTCAAGAAAATTTACGTTTTCTCAACTGAAAAATCTTTGTAAAGAAAAAAAAAAACAACAATACAAAATGAATTTTCAATATATGCATTTTATTTTTATTTTTAAATAGATTTAATTTTTTCTTATAATTCTCTATTTATTATTTATTTTTTCTTCTTTAACACATAATCTATTATTATTATTTTTTTTTTAAATCAAGTCTTTTTTATCAAATAAATGAACAAATATTTCTAAAAAATATTCTATACTTGCATTTTAAATTTTATTTTTTGTTGTTTCATGTAAACAGGGTATTTCGAATTAATTACAGTCTCAAATACAAAAATCTTAATAAGAAAAGAAAAAAAACCAAAACAAATAAATAAAAAGTGCGCTATAATTTAAGAAAAAATGACTAAAAACATTATTTGGATGACATTTGCATAGTAAAATTTATTTAATTATTTTACTTTTCTTTGTTTGTTTCAATCTACACTTCCAGGATTTTAGATTAATTTGGGAACTAGTTTTTTAAAAAAAATAAAATTTATCATAACTTTCACTAGTTATTATCTTTATTTTCGTTTTTCTTGACAAAAACAAAAAACAAAATGCTCTATTTCAATATTGAAAGGTCCTGTTACCGATTCATGTCTTTCGAAAAATACCTGTACATACATGTTATAATTTTATTTAGATATTTTCTATTATCTTTTTTCTATTTCAAAATTATTATTTTTAAAATAATCCTTTTTTTTTTCACTTTAAAATTTTTTAAAATTAAAAAATATGATTTCGTTATTTTTTATTTATTGATTCTCATTAGGCCATTTTTTTTTTATCATCTTAAAAATTATTTTATTCTTCAAAGTACTTAAACTAATTAATTTTTTTAAAATATTTTTATCCCATTATTATTTATTACTTTTTCTTTCTTGATTCTTTCTCTTTTGTTTTGTTTTAAAATATAATTTTGCACACAATTTATTAATTTTTGTTGTTGTTGTATTTTCTATTTTCAAACATATTTTAAATATTTTCAAAACGTTTTATTTTTATCTTCTAGTGTTTGCGGGTGCATATAATTTTTTTTTAATGTTTCTTCATCAAAATATACATGTATAAATATTTTTTTTATATATAAATAATTTTTGTTTATCATTTAAAATTTTACTCCATACAATAATTTATTTTTATATTTAAATTATTAAAGCTTGCTTTTCAAGTTATTTTTTTGTATAATTTTGAATTTTAAAAATGTGTACATCGATAAATATTATTATTATTATGAATTAAAGCATCTTTATGTGACTACAGTTTGTGTATTCTAATAAATATTTTTTTCTAAAACATAATTATTGGCTTATATACTTGTTTTTTTTTTTTAATTTTGCTATTAAAGATTTTGTTCTAAAAAAAATTATTTTCTTTAGATTTTTTAATGAGTAATTTTGAATTTTTCTGTTTTTTGTTTTTCTTTAAAGCCTTAAATAGTTGTAGATAATTTGGTTTTTCCCATGGTAAATAGTTATTGTTTTTTTTCTATATATAATGGATGTTTTTTGTTTGTCTAATAAATTTTAATCTATTTTCTAAATATTAGCTAAACTTTTTTTTTACTAGTTTTGAAAGATTTCTGAAAAATTGTTGAAGAACATTACAAAAACATATTTTTAAAAACAAAGTAAAAAATTTGTTTCGAATATTCAACTCAAAGTTCATTTATGTTAGATTTTTAAAATTAAAATTTTTCAATTTTTCAAATGAATTTTTGTTCATCTAGAATTACCACTTTCAATATTTATTTTACAAGGTGTCCCCAGGAGATATCAAAAAGTTCACTGTGAAATGGTAGAACTCTTAACTCAATTGAAAAAGTATATGTATTTTGCTTCTTGAAAAATGAGAGCAATGTGCACATAAACTAGACTCCATGTAGTGTCGTTTACGTTACATGGAAATTTGTTCTAAAAATATAGACTGTTTCTGTAGAAAATTAAATAAGATTCATAACAGCTTTTACATATATGTATGTGGTAGATAGACTCAGAACAGAAAAAAAAAACGACATTCGATTCGACTGGGATTCGAACCCAAGACCTTTGCTTTTCCAATTAAACTATCAAATGCCATATCGCTTGCTGTTCTTAGTTACTAAGTAAACATTGATATGAAGAATACTCAAATCATACATATACAGATGACTTTTGTAGTTAGCGTTATGCATGTAGGCTTGCTCGAAATGATTATAGATTTAATTTTCCTTCAAGGATCATTTCCAAAGAAGGGTTCACATTGACTTGACATTGGAAAAAATGTCTAATGATAACGCTTTAATAAAGTTTTATTACCATTCAGTCTTCTCCAGGACATCTTGTGATTTGACTTTTTATACGGCACCGACTCATTTCAAATAAATTTAAAAAATACATTTGAAGAAAAAAGGAAAAAATAAAAATTCATTCAATTCAATAATATTTTTTGTACAATTGTTTAGAATGTGTTAATTTCGAAAATTTCATTAAAATTCATTATCATAAATTTATTACTATAATTTATTGCACAAATGTTAAACATTTTCTACAGATTAGAGATTATTATGAAGATTACGCCAAATTGTATTGTTGAAATATTAAAATCTTTTTGTTTTCTTTGATTTTTGGTCCTCGTTTATTTTTATAATTGTTCCATCTAAAGACTTTTATTCTTTGTTTTTGTTGCTTTTTTGTGAATTAAAAATACATATTTTGATTTTTGTTCCAATAATATTCTAATATTGCTTTGTGTCATTTGAATTGGTCATTTTCTAATATCAATTATTGAAAAATACATATGTACGTGAACTGTATAAGCGTATCTACTATTGTACTTAATGTATATGAACTTTTTGTTTAATTTTGATATACATATATATGTTTTGTGAACTCATGTGAACTACTTAGTAATTGCTTTTTGTTTTACAAAAAATCACGGTCATCAACGAAGATTTTTTTGGAAAAAAAGTAGAATAGAATATAGTAAAAAAAAAACTGAAGAAAAAAGATTAAAATTTCAAATACATATTTATTGCTTTTTCCACAGGATATGTAATCGTATTTTGTAGAAATTTTAGGACTTTGTTTACTAAAAAATTTATTTAAAATTTTTCTTCGTTGATGTCAAATGAAATTTACAAATTTCTCTATTATTTTAATTACAAAATTTTAAAAATTGTATTATCTATTTTCTACACACAAATCTTATGTAGGTATCTTTGTTTGAGAACTTTTAGATATATGTATGTATGTATGAGAAAAAAAAACATATCAAAAAATAAAAAATTACTAACTTTTGTATAAAACTTGCGTCTTTATTTTTATCGATAAATTTCATTGAATAAAAAAATAAATTTGAAAAAAAAAAAAATAAAAAAAATAAAAAAAAAAATCATGATATCTAAAAATAAATTTAAAATCGTGTTATAGTCCAAAAATAGTAAAAACTTATGCATTAATGATTCATTTCAATTATAATTGCTTGCATACGTAGAATTTTAAAAATAACTCATACTCAATTACTAGTTTTCAGTTATTATTGTATTATGATGGTGATGATGATAATGAAATAAAACACCTGCTATAGGTGGAGTAGGATATCAACATTTACTATTTTCATTATTTTTACAATTTAAAAAATATATAGGTATATATATTTTTTTGTAACCTTATTTGATATCATGTTATAAAGTAAGCTTATTTTCTTTTTTATTTATATATAGTAAATACTCACAAGCTTGTATCATAATATGCAATTTATGAAGGTGGAGTAGAAAAAGTATATACTTAGTATAGTTGTTTTTTTTTTATGGTAAGAAAATCAAAATACAAACAAGCAAGCAAACAAAAGAAAAGCTAATAATAAGATAATTTTTGTTTTGCAAATACATAACTGTTTATACATACGTGTATCTATAAAATTGCTAGTTTTATAATTACAAAACCTTCAATAAATTTCCTATTAACTTATTGTTATGTATCTACATATAATAGAATTTGTATTTTATTTCTTTTTTAAAGAATTTAAAAAGCTAATAAAATTTAAATATCTCATAAATAAAATATAACTGTTTTTGCTTATATTTAATTTTCGATTATAATTACTTTCAGTCAATAAAAATTTCACATAACATTTTAAAGCTGTAATTTTTTTTTTTCATAATTTTTGGTAAATTTGAGAATAAGATAAATAAAAAAAAAAGAACATAAAATTTCGATATCTATGGAAATTTTTTCATGCCAAACTAAAAAAATCTTTTTAAAAAGAAAATTAATGAATTATATTTCATCTGAAAAATAATTTGAGGCTAAAGTCAGAAAATTTTGAAAATAAGAAAAGCTTGAATTTTGTAGCATTTTTTTTTTTTTCTAAAAAGAAGAATTTTTTCACTTTCATTGAAAATTAAAATGGTAATTTTACTACTTGATTTGAACTTACTTTGAAAAAAAAAACATCAAAAAATGTAAATATTTCAAAATTAATGGAAATGACCTTATCATACGTTAAAACATATTAATTGTAATTTTTTTTTGTTCGCTATGTTATTTTAATTTTTTTTACTTATTAATTTTCTTCGTAATTATTTTGCAAATTTGTTTCAAATAATAAAACTTACAGAAAATAAGTTACTTTGCCTAAATTTGTTTTTTTTTGCATTTTAATTTCATTGTTTCAATTGAGATTTTCAATTTTTCACATAAAAACACATGTTTTTTAAAAAAAAAATTATTTTTGAATAGGTTTGAAACCTTATTTTATTATTATTATTATTATTATTTTTAATTAAGCCAATATTCCCTAAATGATTTCTTTTTTAATTTTAAATTTTCAAATTATTATCGTATTATAATATATACATATTCAAAAAAAATTAAGTGTATAATTATGTCTTACAATAAAATTTTTATGTTTTTTTTTTTTTTTCAAATTACAAATATCCAATTTGGCTTAACATACTTAAATTGGTTTTTTATCTTTGGTATTTCAAAAAATTTAAATACCGTTCAGTGAAAAATAAAATCTAATTAAATTTTTACAAAATATTTTTACAATTATAATTATTTTTTCGAAAGGAAAGCTATCAGGTTAGGCCTTTTCTTTTACTTTTTAATAAAAAAAAAAATTAATAAATGAAACTCAACTAAAAACATGCATTGATTCATGAGAAAATGTAAATAATACACATAAAGTTCTAAAAATCTAAAAAATAGAGTTTTAATTACAAGGAAGTTAATTAGTACCACGTACCATATTTAGTTTTTTTAAAGATTTTTTTTTAAAGTTAAGTAAGTTGAGAATATAATTAAACAAAGTTATCCAAAGAAAAAAATGTTGAAAGATTGAATTTTTAGATGGTCAGGAAAAAGTTTTTGAAAAACTTGATTTTTATCAAAACTAATTCAAAAATAAACATGCTTGATATTTTGAAAATTTTAATTCTATAGTAATATGTCTTATAGGTCGGAAAATTTTTCATCTATTGAAATTCTATTCTATTCGTAATATCTTTTGTCTTTTGAGGTTAATGTAACATAGTCGTATATTGTAATAAACCGAATAGTAGTGAAATTAGATACATGAAATTTACCCGTGTAAAAACAAAATATCCAGTTTTCAAAATAAATCCGTTATTTTAACAAATGTGTTATGTTTTCGTAAATTTTTCTTTTAACACATTAAATACCAAAAAATTTTCTTTTGTTTACAAGTTTCAAAATAGAAATAAACATGATCATTATGTAAAATCTCATGTAATTGGTTCTTCGGTATTGCTTGGGGTACTTAATTTGTTCAAAAATTTACTATAGCTGAGCTTTTTAAATATTTAATATTTTTTTTCTTATTATGTAGTTTAAAATATGAGTCATGAGTTTTAAAAATAAACATTTTAAGTAAGGATACAATACAATAAACTTTATCTTGAAAATACAATCCTTAATTTTCACAATCACTGGCAGCTTATCTTTTTTTTTTTTTTTTTAAATCAGAATTGGATCAAGTTAAACATCAGTGTGCGTCTGTTATTTTTTTTTTTTTAAGTTGTCAGATCTTGTGAACTTTCAAAATAATAAAAGTATTTTAATTTAAAATTCCAATCATTGGAAAATGTAAATTGTTTGTGTGTTTAGTTTAAAGGATAAGTAAGATATTAAATTGATCTTATATTTTAAGATAACACTAGGATTATAATATAGCAGAATTATAGTATGTGAATATGTGTATGTGTTTCTTTTCTTTCTATTATTATTTAAATAAAATTAATTATATCACTGAATTCTGAATATTAAATAATTCTGAATACAAAATTCTTATTGCTTATTAGAAAGTTTTTTTTTTTTCTTCTTTTCTTTTTATACAATATTTTTATTTTTTTTCTTAGGCTTTCATTTTGATTCAATTATACAAACAAATTTTTATATATATGTATGTATATATGTATGTATATTAAATAAAACAATATATGTATATATGTATGTAAATTATATAAATTATTATTAAAGATACTATAATATAATTTTATTAATATTATTTTTGTTCTCCTCCTAATTGTATTTTGTTAATGGGGTTTATCTTTTTATTATTATTAATTATTTTTTTATTTAAATTCTTTTTATTTGAAAGTATTCTTATTTTTTCACTTCAGAAAAAAAAAAAAATTTAAAATTATTTTGTTTTTTTTTGCTTTTTTCTAAATGTCTTAATTTTTAAGCATATTTTTAACTACATGAGTAATTTTTAATTATAATTTATTTTCTTTAATTTTTTTCCATTTTGTTTTTATTTAATACTTTTTTTTTCTATACTTAAAATATTGTTTTTTTTTTTTTTTTTTTGATTCAAATTTCTTTAGTTTTTCTTACTTTGTTATTTACTTTTTTCAAAAAAAATTATTTTATAAAATATTTTAATTTTTTTTTCTAATATACATACTTTACTTAAAATCTTTTACTAACTTTATACTTTTTTTTTTTTTTATTTTCAAAAATTAAAAATATAAATACTTTTTTTTAAAAGTATAAATAAAAAATTCTCATAAAAATTGTTTTTTTTTTGTTATTTTGCGTCTTTTTTATTTTATTTTTTATTTTCAAAAATTCAATACAATGACATTGCATTTTTAAATATTTTTCTTAAAAAGTATAATAAAACAATTTTGTTGTCCTTTGCTATTTTTTGTTTTCTTGTTAAATTTTTCAAATTATTATTTTCAGCGTCACTAGCACTCAATTGTAATTTTATATTTAATTTCAATTATACTTCTTCTAAGTTATTTTTTTTTTCAATCAATTACAATAAAAATATGAAAAAGAAAAAATATAGATTAGCACGTTTAGAATTTTTTTTTTTTTTTTTAATACTATTAAAGCATTTTTAATGGAATACATTTTTTATATTTATTTTTGTTTGTTTGTTTAAAATACACATTATTTTTTATTATTACGAAATACAATAATTTAAAGCATTTTTTTTTTTATTAATTAATATAAAATATTTCCTTTCTTCTTACATCGAAAAACAAAAAAACAATTTTAATATCAATTGAAATTATAGGAATGGACAACAATATTTGGGAGGGATCTGCTAGATCAGACATCAGTTTCATTTATTTGTAATCCTACTGGTGTTTGTTCACTGATTAGAGGTTGTTGTGATGATGTTGGTGATGGTTGTTGTTGTTGTTGTTGTTTTTGTCGTTGTTCTTGTTGCTGTTGTTGTTGTTGAAATACTAGTGGTGAACCTATTAATTGTGAACTAGTTGCTGCAGGATTTTGTTGCCAATTAATACTACTTTGTGATGTTATATTACGTGTCTTTAATAACGGTGGGTTTTTAATTGATGATGAAAATGCGAAACCACGACGAAGTGTTGCTCTAAAAAGAAAAGAAAGTAGAACAAAAAGATTTTTTTTTTTTTTTTTTTTGAAATTTTGTTTAAAGGGCTAAAGTTATATGTTAACAATTTTCTGAAGAGATCTATTTCTAATTTTTTATGGTTTTCGGTTAGCTTCATTACTTTAAAAAAAAAATTGGTTAAAAATTCTTATGCACACTTGGTAAGTAGGACATAGATATGTTATGCGTCACCTTATTTAATCTTCAAAGATGAATGCTTTTTAATTTCCTAAATATCCTTACTGCTATATGTTTACATATCTTCCTGTTAACATATAAATACATGTCCTACTTTTTGAAATAAACTATTGAAATTATTGAATTTATCTTCTTGAGTAAAATGATAATAAAATCAAATAATCGATATAATAATAACCATCATCTTTCCCAAATGAGTTATCTTATTTTCAAAATAATTAATTAATTCATGTTTTGTTAATAATACGTATATGAATTTAACTGATTAAAATAACAAAATAAATCGTTAGCTAAATTATGATCAAAATTAATTATTATAATGTATATTATAAATTCAATATTTTATCTATTCATATAATAAAATTGTTTCAACATTTTTTTTTTTTTATAATTTTTATAAATTATAATTCCTGTGAGAGAGGCTTGTATATACATTTGTATATAACGTACATGTTTTAAATATACCTTATTCATAGAAATTGAATACATATCTACATTTTTCATTATGAATTCAATCAATCATTTCATACCCCATTTATTATGAATTAAACTATGATAATCACAAACAAAAAAAAAGAGCATATTTAATACAGGATGATTCAATTGAAGTGAAACTGGTTAAAAAAAAAACTGTTATGTTGAAAAAAATGCATACAAAAATTTAAAATTAATTATATGTATTCAATTTGATTGAATTTTGAAATTAATAATAATTGATTATCTTTTATTTTTCATTTGTTTAATTTTTTTTCCTCTCATTAAAATCTGTTGCTTAACACATATATGATTAATTGCTTTTTAAAGAAAAAAAAATACATTAATTTAATACTTTTTTTTATATGAAAGAAAAGAACAAAATTTACCTTGTTGGACTTGGTGGTGGATATGATATTCCACGATGACTTGGTGATAGTAAAACATTACCAGAGTGTGTATTCCCAGGAACAAGCAACGTATTGTTACTATAAGTATGGTAAAGATTACTATAATAACAACAGTAATAAAACGACATTACACTCATTGTAACTACTTATTACATGTGATTAATAAATACATATTAAAAAAAATTTTTTTTTTGTGTTCGTGCATATATCTAAAATTTACAACTAACAAATACTGAAAAGAAAAAAAAAACTACTTTTTTTATTTTTTACCTTGTTTGACCCGGATGTAAATTTAAATTCGGTAAACTTTGTCCTAAATGATTATGCGGTTCCACTGTTAATGTATTTGTAAATGTCGTTTTTAAATTATGTGGACTTATTAGAGTTTTTGTCTTTTGTTGTGGATTAGAACCTACAAAAAATTTAAAAAAAAAAACAATCATATTTCATTTAAAATGTAAGAAAAAAAGACATCAAATAGAAAAATTTTATAATTACCTTCATCACTTGATAATGAATTTGTTTTTTCAAAATCTATTGATATATTTCTTGAATCATTTAATTCAACTGAACCACTATGACTATTATTAAGACTAGATACACGACTTCCAATTGAACTATTTAATGGTGATCTTTTAACACCTAATGTATCTGATGGATTATTAATTATATTTGTTGTATTATTACCATATCGTATATTATATGAATCCCAATTAGAACCTTGTTTCAGTCTTGAATAGATATGTTTTGCTTTTGTTATTGAATCATACCAACATTTTGCTTCAGCACATTGTAATGTAAATGCTTGTATAACCATTTGAAATTCATTTAAATAAATACAATATAATGTATTATCTTTATGTTTAACAATTAATTTATCTGTTAAATATGGCTGTCTAATAACTTTTAATGTACCTTGACCTTTTTTAGCGATTGTCTTACATATTAATAATATATCAGTTAATAAAAAACAATGTACATCTGATTTACCAAAATTATCTTTTAATTTTAAATCACCTTCCATAAATAAATGCCGACCATGATTTGTAAGACATCCTTTCATTGGTGCACATAAATCTAACATTGTACAATATTGTTTAGAAAGTTTATCTAATTGTTCATTATTTGAATCCTGTAACAAAAATGAAAAAATAAATAAATAAATTATTTTAATAAATAAATTTCAAAATATCTCAATAAAAAATATCTTTTTTTTTTTTTTTTTCATATTTTTCCGATTTTATTCGAAATTTATTTGTGAACCTATTTTGTATTCTATACTCTGTATCGTGACTAGAAAATGTAATTTAAATTTTATGTATACTCGTATATCTTATTATTTTTGGTTCATTAAATTTAGATTGAGTATCTTACTAAAATATTAATAAACTATGTAAATAAATATGTAAATAGATATTCGATACACAAATTCAATATAGTTTATCCCGATACTGAAAATATTATTTTGTTATTGTCTTTTTTTCGTTACTTATAACAAATATTTTCCGTTAATATTAGAACACGTTGAGAATACGTTTAATTACGAATTCATTTCATCAACAAAAAAATAAATTTGTTTTATTGAACAAAACATGATGAAAAAGAGAAAAAAAAATCATAAGCGTGAAGATTCACACATCATAGATATGTACGTTCTAATAAAAGTCGTGCAATTTATAATATCTTATTGTTTGAATTAGATAAATCAATAACGTATATAACTATACACAAAACGTGAAAAGGATGTGTGTGTTTATATTTTAGAATGTCATACAGTAAATAACATGTCTAATTTTATTTATATGAAATAACACTTCACCCGTATAAAAAACGCTCATAGAAATTTCAATCGCTAGAATAAAAAATATAAAATTGAAAAACATGAAAAGCAATTACATTGATTGCTAACACTTCACGAAATTAAATTCTTTTTTTTTTTTTTTTTTTTGACATGTTACTCTCGTTGAAAATTTGAAAGAAAAAAAATTGTTTAAAAAAAATTTTCAAACAAATTTGAAAGCGTTACAAAAAGGGTTCATGCCATTCACATAGAAATTAATTTCAAAAAATGTTTTAGTTTTTACTTCTTCGTAATATCAAAAATATAATATATTTCAAATTTCTAAAATATTTAAAAATTTTAATCATTAAAGTGTCCTGATTTGTCGTATAGAGAAATACCAAAGTTATGGTCATTGGAACAAATGTTCAAAAAATCTAACTAAAGATTTTAAAATACGTGTAACTTAAAAGTGTAAAATTATTTTTCATATTTTACAAAAACTAATAATAAATTACTCTAATTTTTAAAATTCAAATTTACGTTAATTGCATATGCTAATTATGATATGCTTCACATACACGTTCGTTTACCATAACACTATGACTGTTATAAATTATGAAATTGCAAAAAAAAAAATTCTAAGCAATTTGACAAAAAAACTTACGAGATATTTCAATGACACAATCTAAATGTAAATCGATTATTTAAATATAGTAATAATTCATAATAATTTATATTTTACACCATACACATTTGCAATTCTTTTAAAATTCACAGTATATATTTTATGAAGGAAACATGTGCAAGTAATCTCATGCATGAATAATTCTATATGGGGATCTGAAAGCAGGTTAATTAATAATAAAAGTTAATATTGTACATACATAGCTTTGATAAACGTATTTTTTTATCACACATTTGCTGTTTAATGTGTGTTTAATGTGCTAAAGAAATCTTTTAAAAATGTATTCGATTTGTTTTCGTTGTTTTTTTTTTTAATTTTTTTTTTAAGTGATATGATGAATAATTTTTTTTGTATTATTCCACTTTTCTTAGATTGTAGGAACTTTAAATAATTAATTTTAATTGTTTACTCTACAGCATATTTTTTTTGCATATAAAAAAGTAATTCTAATTTTTCACATTTTGAAAATGTGAGATATTTTTGTGCAACAGTTTCTTTCAAATGGATTCCACGTGGTATGGTTAAGTTTAACTCTCCATAAGAATATATGTATCTGTTATATCTGTGTTTGTATTTATAGTATATTTTTTATTGTGTTCCTTATCTTTAGTCGAGAAATTGTTTTTCTTTCAATTTTAAAAATTTCACAACAGTAATTCAGAGATACTTTTTATAAACTTTATTTTTTCAAAAAAATACAAGAAAAAATATATATATACATATATAATTACAGTGCGTTCTCGGTTTTTGCAACACATTAAATGCAGCAGCTGTTGCCAAAATCGAGTTGTTGCGAAAATAGAGTACAAAAAAAAATTGTATTTAAACGTATTTATACGTTTATTGAGTGATTTTTATTAACATAAATTAAATTCTGAAGAAAATAAAAAAAAAATAATGTAAATAATTAAAAAATAATCAATTTCTTTTTACGTTTAAACATTAGTAAAAAAATAATTAGGAATTTTCATTTGTTTCCTTTTGCTCTCAGCTTGTTTGATTGCAGCCATTTCTTTCATATTTTGCAGAGCCATAATTATTTCAAGTTGGGTGTTATTTTCCTCTGCCCATTGAAGGAATATATTCAATGCTTGAATAACTTCATCATTTTTAATTTTGGCTCTTGCAGGCACAACATCTTGACTTTCATCCTCAGAAAGAGAAACGTTATCATCGATAACTAGACTATTATCTTCAGCAGTATTAACATCTGGTATATATGTACTTCTTTAATCCATGAATAATTTCTTCCGTATCAAAATCTTCATTTGGAGAAATTTGGTGCAGAAGATTTAGAATATTTCCTTCTTGTCTGTATGTTTCCAAAATTTGTGTTTTAATTACAGAGAGAGGGAAATCGTCTTCTTCTTCCCACATTTGATTTCCGTCTGTGACTTTAGGTGCCATCAATACCCTCCAGCACTTTTTAATTGTTTCAGCTCCTACATTGTTCCACGCTTTTGATAAGAAACAAATAGCATCTTTTAAATTAAATGATCTTAAGTAATTTTCAAATTCAGTCGGAAAACTAGCTAAATGTGCCAAAAGACTTGTTTTGTAGTTCAACTTAATTGAATTAATTATATTTTGATCTAACGGCTGTAATAAAAAAAAATACTAGAATCTGGAAAAAAAAAAGTTGCAATAATCGAAAAATGTCGCGATTGTTGCAAAAAATTAGCTGGTTGCCCAAATCGAGGAGTTGCAAAAATCGAGAGTTGCAATAACCGAGAACGCACTGTATATGTAGGTACATAAAAATCGATTTTCTCAAATTTCATAATTTATTAATGAGTTTTTCGCACACATACATTCAAGTTTGCGGTATTACAATTACTCACGTACGTACTCATTACGTTAATTACTAAATTTTCGATACTGATTATATTATGAATCCACATTTACTTTTCCGACCTAATATATTTTACTTCTTTTATTTTATTTTTTTCATAAGCATACACCGCAATATAGGTATACTAATTATACATATGTACATATATATATATATATTTTATAACATAATAATAAATAAACTCACCACAACATCATATGATTCTATCCTTGCCATTATCCCTTTTAAACGTTCATTTTCCTGTCTGGTTGTTAAATGAGTATTTACGCTATAAACAAAACTTTCCACTGAATGAATCTATAAAAAAAAAAAGTAAAGAGAAAAATAAGAAGTAAAACAATCATGTTAAATTATATGGCAATTAATAACATTAGCATGTAATTGAATATGTTATTCATTATCATATCTTGTATATTAATTATATAATTATGGATGTATGTATTGATTATGCAATATGTAATAATAAATATTAGTTTTTAATTTTTCTTTTTTTCTTTTGAAGAAAGAATGATAACCCTTTTGTAGGTTAAATACTATATTTGAAAATTTGACTGCTTTTTTAAATAATTATGTTAATTTTTTTGGAAACTTCAGACTAAAAGAAAAGTATGCAAAGGTTCTAAATAATATTCCCACTTTTAAAGAGTCCCAATATTTTCTTCTTAAAGCCATTTTTTGAACGTACAGTAAAAAATAATTGATCCGATCCCTTTTTAATCGACCGTTCTAATAAAATAAAATATTATAACTTCATTTTTCGTCTTTCCCTAAAGAAAATTCTCACTAATGTTTTACTTATTTTTTTTTAATCCTTTATTTCTTACCTTATGCACTAGTTAGAAAAAAATATCTCTGGAATTTGAAAAAAATAATTATATTTTTCAATCAAAACCTCTTTGACTAAAAAGAAAAAACAGCACGGATAACCTTTTCATAAAATGCAATTTTTCGAGTTCTATTTTTCTAACTGTAATTTTCATAATAAATTTTTAAATAAGAGAGTTACGTCAAAATTTCATTTGAATTTGAATCTCTGTGAAATAAATATAATTGGATTATTTTATTCTAAAGAATGAAATTCAATAGATTCAAATTAAAATTTTCAGTTTAATGATTTCGTAATAAAAAATCTCATAAACTTGAATTGTAAATGTAAAATAAATTTAATAAAAAAAAAATTAAAAAATTCTAATTAAAAATATAATTCTAATAATAATTTCAATTTAATTTTTAATTAAAAATAATTACCATTGAATCCATAATATCACAATCATTTTCATCATTAATATGCTTTCTTATTGCTGTTAATAATAAACTATATTTAGTTAATCGTTGCATTGGTCTAACAAGTATATCAGCTAAACGTAAACGATTACACATTTTTTGTGATTCACACCATGCTAAATATGCCGTAAATAATGCATTTGTACGATTTAATTCTTTACAATAAAATTGGCATGTACTTTGTTCAGCACAATATTTTTTATATGGTGAAAATGTTGTTGCAAATGTTACAAAACCTGGTTGAAAATAATCAATACACATTGATCGATTCGTTTTAATACTATGAGCAACCATTGGATATAAATGATATGTCCAAAATTTTAAATTTGCCTCACAAATATCATGAATATTTGAAAATAATTTATTTTGATCAACATCAATTAAAATTTTTTCTTGTTGGATTGCTTCAAGACATGCTAAAAATAACTGATAGAAAAAAATATATATTGTTCTATTGAAAAGTATCTATACTTTTAATTTAAATTAAATAAAAATTTAACTTACATCTGTAACGGTTTTCAATGCATGAATATAATCAATTTCAGTTGTAACTAATTCCCATATTGCTGATTGGATTTTAATATCAATATCTGTCATATCATTATTACAATGGATAAATTCTCTCCATGATTTATGTGGTTTATCTAAATATTTTATTGCCATTTCAAAATCTGGATGATCAAAACTAACGGAAGACAATTTTTGTGGAACACCATTTTTAGCATAATTATTTAATAATTCACAAAGTTGATTCTGTTGTGGATTTTTAATACCAAATAATCCAGACCACCTTTGTTTTAATTGTTTTGCTGGTATTTGTTTTTGTTCAATTTCACTTGTTTCTTCTGTTGATGCTGATGATAGTAATCGTGGTGGACGTGTTCTAGAACCCTTTTAACATTGAAATAGCAAAAACAAAAATACATGAAAATGAACCATTTTGATAATAAAATAATTTTTTTAATTAAAGAAAAACTATCAACAAACATATGATTGTTATTATTTGAAAAAAAAAAAGTTTGAAAATTTAAAAAATAAACATACAAATGATGCAGCTTTTTGTAATGTTCCAATTTTTTTATATCCTCCCTTTTCAAATATTGTTAAAACTTTTCCAGCTAAACTTTCCGTATCTGTATTCCCATCTAATGAATTTATGTACGGTGGTGGTTCTTTAAAAAAAAAAAAACGTTATCAAAATTTCGTTCAAATTTTTATGGCTTTGTATAATTAAGATAATAAAAAATCCCTACCTGCATCTGTATTATTTTGAAAATTATTGTCTGAAATTATTATTTGGGAGAAACTTAAATTCCTTTTTCGTAGAGAATTGCTTAAAGCATCACTGAAAATTTTTTTTAAATAAATTTTTATAAAATTTTATGTAGATATGTATGTAATGTTAGTGCATGTGCCAAATTAAACTTGTTTCATTAGAAATTGGCTCTTTGATAAAAATATAGTTGTGGAGTTTAATTTTTTTTATTTCAATGAATTTTTGTTTTTGTTTAGAATGATTTTTCGAAAAATTTTAATTTGGCACAGTGAACAATTAATTTTTTTTTTTTCATGTACAAAAATTCACTTACAATAACGTTACACCTTTTATTACTGGAATTAAGTCTTGTTCTTGATATCCTGCATCCGTATAAAAACAAACTGAAAAATATTCTGAACTTGATATCTGAAAAAAAAATTAAGAAAAAATCAAATTTTTCAATTAAAAATTTGAATGTTAAACGTTATCTTCTGCAATTTAAAATTTATTTATATTGAAAAATAATTTTTTCGAAATCAAATATAAATTTAAATCAAATAAACTACTCTAACGAATTGATTCACATGAAAATGATAAATAAAAATAAAATTAAATAAAATACAAAATATTTTTACATTAATAATTTTCCATGAAACAAAATCTCTACCACCTGTAAAAAAAACAAATACAGGATGATATGTACATAGGTATTCTCATCACAACAACAAATTTGAAAATTATGCATTGCATGCATTTAAATTGAAACAATAAATAATGTTATACGATTATTTTTCCCTTTCTTTGAAAAGTAGTTTTATTAAAATTTTAAATAATAAAAAAAAGAAAACTATGAGTTACCTGTACATTTTTGTTTTTCAATGAATTTAAATATAAGTAAATCAAAAAATTCAGAGAAATCTAGAGAAAAATGAATTTCAAAAAAAAAAAAAAAAGATAAAAATGCATAAACGTACACGTACATTAGAAAATCTTGTTGTATGTATTTTGAAATGAAACTTTAATATATTTAATGAAAAATATTCAAGATTTACTGA
The DNA here is from genome assembly GCA_932526495.1 of Bombylius major. Taxonomy (NCBI): domain Eukaryota; kingdom Metazoa; phylum Arthropoda; class Insecta; order Diptera; family Bombyliidae; genus Bombylius; species Bombylius major. The sequence goes on along the minus strand of OW052044.1, from coordinate 16,675,247 downwards.
ACCATTATTGGCAATTTAGCATTTTTCATGGCACATTTAGCAGGAAATCATTTTCTTTATAGCGAAAAAGAAAAAAGGTTTTAAATTTAAATAAATTTTTAAAGATGAATAACAATCTTGAAAAGCTTTTATTGCAAAATATTGCAATAATTTTCTAATCGAAAATTTTACATTTTAAAAGAATTAATACTAAATTATTTTTTATTTTTATTAAGAAAATAGAAAAATATAAACAATGAATTTAAAAATTCATAAGGTAAATATTCAAAAAAAAAAAAAAAAAAATCTACACGAAGTATAAAAATTCTCCATTTTTTGTTTGTGTTCTCAATTTTATAATTCCTTATTCTCATTTTTCATTTAAATACAGGTAATATTTTTTCTTATACACCTTAGCGTTCATTTTTATTAATATGACTTGACAAGTAAAACAAAGAAAGAAGAAAAAAAATATCCTTGAAAAAACAAATCAGCATTTAATCTAGAATATTTTTTCTTAGTAATCCTGCTAGATTTAGCACAAGATGATAAAAAAAAATGTTCTTCGCTAAGACTGAATACAAAAAAAAAAAAAAAAACATTTTTAAGATGTATTCTCTTTCGTGTTATGACATAACGAAATTTTGAATAAAAAAGTAAGGAAAATCAAAATTATATTTAAAAAAAAAATTATTGAATGTGAAGTTAATGTATGCAAATATTATTCAGAAAAAGGAGTAGAATACAATGAACATTGTAATTTTATTGATTTCTTGAAACTAATAAATAAGATTTCATTTAAATGGAAATTACTAAAAAAAAAAATTCCTACGTTCAATGATATCTTCGTTTTTTTTTTTTACTCCAAAATTAGGATTGATTATGTTTTTGTACATTTTGTTGGTATTGTTGTTGTTTAGAGTCAAGTTGTTAAATCATTTCTAAATAAAATCATTTATTGATAGGAAAAAAAATCTTGCATACAATTTATTTCAACGAGAATAACAATAATTTACAAACAAAAAAAACCTTAGGAATTTCCAGGGGGTTTGACCCTTTACAAGAAAAAAAAACTGAAATGAAACTTACTTTAAAACGAACAAAAATATTTAATCAATCCTTCACGTAATAAATAACCTCACGATTATATACCTACTCTTAATTTTTTAAAAAGGATACTTTCACCTGAGTATAATATTTCTAAACATTTCAAAAATTTAAAATATTTTGTGAAGTTAATTTTTAAAATTTTTCATATTCATGTTGAATACCTTTTGTAAAACACCACCATAAAATATTTTTTGTTTTATTTATTATATATACACAATTATATGTAAATATCACACATTATTCATTTGTAGCAAAACAATACATGCCATTTGTATACATATATGTATTAATTATAATTTAACAAACTTTAACATGTTTTAAAATACATCAGTATCTAATACCCGTCATTTGTTATTACTGGTATTATTTTATTGTCAAATTTACTAAAATCTAGAGATTTTATTGTTTTCAAATAGCTTCATCAATTAAAATAAATCTAGATTTTCTTTTTGACTGATTTTCATGTCATATATGTGTTTGGTAATGTAATTCCCAAAATCCCAAGTAGCACTTTACATATGTATGTGTGTTAAAGCAAAAACCATATAACTACAAAGATAAACAATTGCCATATATCCTTATGTCACCATTAATTTTTACTTCTACACCTGATATCAGGTGGCTACATGTTTACTGAATGTTATCAACATTTTATGCTTAAGCAACAATTTTAAAATCCAGAGCAAACCAAAAATACGTTGATGTTGCTAAACATTATATGTACCCAATAATGTGTCTGTTTACCAAATATAAATAATGGTTGTTGCTACGGCAACATAAATTACGATTTATACTTTTGAATTTATTTTCATTTTGAATAAAAATACATATTTTTAATTTGAAATATTATTTCTATTATACCTCTAAATACATACTATATACATACTCGTATATACAAATACTATATACAAAATACATTTTATTTTTCAAATTTTAAAAATATATTTTAATATTTTTCATCTTCATTGAGAAATATGAAAATTTTATTCGTAATGAATCAGGAGATCAGAATCAATAGGCACGTTATTTCATTTTCTATTACATTATAGAATATTTAGATATGCTAGTTTTAGAAATACTATAATGTTTATTCATTAAAATTTAATCTAAGCAAACTCTGATTTTAAAAATTCTTTTTTAATGTTCTATGTTGCTAAAACATAGGACTTACTTCCTTGTTATGTAGTTGCTATTGAAGAAGAAGCATTTTTCAAGCTCTAGTGAAATATATTGCCCAATATACATACATATGTATAAGTATTATGGAATGCTTTCAATAACGTTCCCAAAACTCAAAAAAATAAGACTATACCATTTTTTCAATAAAGAAAATAAACTAGAGCATTTTCTGTATTTTATAACATTACATTTGTATAAATCTGTTTTTTATGTAAGGCTGATAGCTCTCACTTACACCTAAGCTTAAGGGATAATTTTAATTAGGAATTGATTCTTACCATAAATTTTTCACAGCAGAACAGTATGTTCTAATTTTTTGTGTATGTAATTGTTTTGAAATTTTCATATGTTTTTTTGAGCGATTTTGATGTTCTTTATAAATATTCTTTATATTACATAATGTATAGTTAAGTTAGTAATAAAACATAACCGAGAAATATGCTGAAAATCATATATGAAAATACAAAATAAAGTCACATACGTATATATTTAGTTACATAGAAAAAAATTGAACTTCTTGTTCCAATAACTCCAGTGCTACTTGGGATCATTATTCAGTGTGTCGAAGTATTACATGCATACAGCAGTATTCATATCTTTAATATAAAATTTGTATATTTGAAAATTGATTTTTGAAATTTGAACATTACATTTTCAATAATAATTTTCACATTTTATTGATTCAATTGAAATTTAATTTCATATTCAAACATAATAATTTCATTTTGTTAATAGAATCCTGCCATAAAATGATTGTTGTTGAACTTTGTAATGCAATTAACAAGTTTCAATTCATTTGAAAGATTAACAATCAAAAATGAACAACAACAAAAAATGTAAAAATAACGTAATGAAAAATTATTTGTGCAAATGTACTCATTTTTTATGTTTGTATTCGAACATTTATTTCCTATTTTTTTTTTTTTTTTTTTAATAAAAAATTTTATTTCCTTTTTAAATTTATCTTTTGTTTTTAAAGTGAAAATAATTTCATGAAATTTTATGCCTTTTAAATTCAATTTCATTTTTTATGACTTTGCTTTTCCTTCTTCTAGTTCTTCTTTTTTTTTTTTTTTTTTTTCATTTTATTTCAATACACACACATTTTCTACGTTTTGTTTTCAGGCATTTAATATCAGTTTTCATTTCAGTATGTCAATTTAGATAATAATAAAGATAATAAAAAAAAAAAAGAAATAAATGAAGAAAAAAATTAAATTAAATAAAATGCTGATGTATGGATGATGTTCAATGTTAAAAACTATCGTATACATTTTAAGATCTATTGTTACAATTTTAGTACATATTTTATTTCATCTCGAAACGAACACAAAAAAAAAAATCTTCAGCAAATAATAATAATAATAATAATAAAAATGCTTGCACGTTATTTTAAATATTTTAAAAAACAAAAAGTACAATCAAAAAAATAAGAGTATCCTTGTAGAGAAAATTCATACTCTCAAGCTCCACAGTTCATTGAAACATTTTGACGTTAGATTGCATTGCATGTACGATGATCATCATCATCAAATAAAAAAAAAAATAATAATAATGTAGTATTTTTTATTTTTTGGGTTAAAAGTAATAAATGAAATCATTACATATCCATTTTCGTTAGATTTATGTTAAATTCCCATTCAACGCCTTAAAATAGAATATATAAAAAAAAAACTTTTTCAACATCTATTTTACTTTTTTCTTCTTTTTTTTGTACCTTTAATTCTGAATGAGTGTGTAGTACCTATGTATAAATATGGTGTTTATATAAATTATTGTACATGTTCAAAAGTCAGAAAAATAAAAAAGAGTTTCAGAAAAGAAAAAAAAAGGTATGTATGTATGTATGTAGTATACTCAAGAATTTCATTTATTAAAAAGAATGAATTTTTTTTTTCATTCATTCATTAAAAATAATAAATTACGTGAATATTTTAAAGGATTCTTTTGCTTTTATGAACATTTGAAATGTGGGTTGTGAAAAAGTGTTTGTATGTTAAAGAAATTAAAAAGCATATTTCTTTTTGTGTGCATATACAAGGTTTTTTAAGGTTTTTTGTTCACTTTAATGTTTTTAATAAAGTGAATATTTTTTATATTATAGTGTTTTTTACACTATAAAATCTAACCTTATATAAAAGGTCAATACATTTTTTTTAAATTTTAATTTTTGTAATCCTGATAATTTATTAAAGGATTAAAAATATAGTAACGGGTGTAAGTGTAATTCATCATTTGAATGTTTCATTATACAAAATGTAAAAAAAAGCAACTATAAGTGTTTTTTCAAGGATTAATTAAGGTTTTAAAAGCCAAAGTAAAACATACCACAAAAGAAAGCAACAACAAAAAAACAACAACAACAAAGAACAAATGTTCAGTCATTCTATAATACATTGGTCCAAACCTATATTTCAAACTGATCCCAACAAATGGGGAGTAATTTTTTTCTTTCTGTCACTTCATTGCTTTCGAAGTAATGACAATTCTAAAAGATGTTTCGCTTTGACTCTTAATATGTAAATTAAGGTACTATAATACTGTTAGAAAATTAGTGAGGTGAATGAGATTATTTTAAGCGGTTTATCGACAACCAATTAAATATTGATAAATTGGAATTGAAATAAACTAATTTTATGATACAGATGACATCTACAATTTTTGAATTGAAATTGAAAGAAACAAAAACTACTCAATTTGATCACGAAAACGAGAAAATCAAGTTAACCGAAGTTTATATCTATAGTGTGTCAAAGGTTTAACCTCTATCACTAGCAGAAGGATAATAAAGTCTAAATTTATTGTTTCAAAAAAACGTAAATCTATTATTATTCTCACGTTTTACATTTTTTTTTTTTTTTTTTTTTTTTTTTTTTTTTTTTTTTTTTTGAATGATAAACTTTGAAGAACATTGTGCCAAATCAAATTTATTTTCAGTCATGCGACATTTTAGATATTTTTACATATTCTATATGATTACAATATAAAAAAAATACATAATTATAGTACATTTTTCATTTTGATTAACTTTTTTCCTGCTACACTATAATTATGGGTCACGTTAAAAATAAAAATAACTTTAGTATCATTAAATTAACGAAATCAATATTTCGTGAATTGTGCATTTGTTTTTTTAGATTTTTTTGTTTTATTTTTTTATTATTCTCTTTTCTAGTCAAATTGGATTTTTTTCTTCTTTAAATAAATTCCATGTTCGTGTGCATGTATTTGTACAAACAAAAAAAGTCGTTTAAAGAGTGTGTTATACTGATTAGAATGTTAAAGTTCTATTTTGACCAAGCATTTCTTATGAGTTTTTATAACTAAAAATCTGAATTCGAAAAAAAAAATAAAATAGGAAAAAAACTAAAGAAAACAGAATATTTCTGTTTAGTGAGTGAAAGCATTTTATTTTTAAAAGGTATGTCTACAGACTGTTTAACAATCTCAAACCCCTCTAATCTTATATTTTTTCGTCTTTTGAAGCAATAATTCATTTTATTTTCAAACTTTCACGCAATAAAAAAGTAATATTATACACCTTTTTTTATTGAAAATTTTTTCTGTACTTTAATCGATCTTTTTACAAAAAAAATTCCTATTAATAATTACAAAAATACATTAAAGATCCTTCATTTCTATTTATGTGATTTAGATGTGTTAAATTTAACGCTCACTCGAAAATCGATATAATAATTACTTTTTTTTGTGTATATATATTATATACTTACAAACATATATACACAATTACACATATACTGTATATACTGAGATTTCATTATTAAAATTATTTTCGTTCTCATTCAATGGAAGCCATAAAACCTATTCAGCTTTTTAAATTATTATTATGTATTATGATTATTATTATTTCTGTATAATTTACTACATATTATTGGATATTGATTTATGGTCGAATAACCCATATAATTTGGCATACATACCATACATATATAATTTAATATGAAAACAAAAATAATTGCAAATTAAATTTATGAAATAAATCATTACTTTTGTAAAAAAAAAAATTAAATATTTCCCAAGAATACCAAAATTATTAATTTTTCCCACAAATTACAGTAATTGAAATTTTTTTTCTAAAGAAAAAAGTTTAATCCTTTTTGTGTAATTATTAAAATTTTCCAAAAAAAAAAAAAAATTAATTTCTAGAAATAAAATTAAGCGCAATGAAAATTCTATTTTAATAGAACAAATGTACTTTTCTTTTTTTAATCTTTAGAAAACACAAAATTAGAATAAACAAAAGAAGAGGTATGTACTTTAATATTTTTTAATTGCAAAAAAAAAAAAAAAAAGGTACAAAGAAAAATGATAAAGATTTTTTTTTTCACTAAGCAAAAACTAGAAACTTTTTTTAATTACACTTAAAAGCATTTTCAATTTTAAAATTTCACCTTATGTAGCTACATGTACAAATAACATGTTACCAAACACGTACTATTTGTATGAAAATTATACAGGTGTTCATTTTATTAATTTCTTCAATTTGTTTTAGAAAATTTTACAAATTAATCTAAGACGTTTCAAGCTAAAGAATTATGAGTTTTTTTTCCTTTATTTTCTGAAATTTTAGTGACACAAATTTTCGTATAATGTAATTATAATGTCGAATATTTGTTTTTTTTTTTTTTTTTATTTCAAATAAAATTTCTTTCACAATTCCTAATGCATGTTGACTTTTAATGAAAATTTTATTGAGGACTACAAAATTAAACTGTTAAGGAAAATAAAATATAGAACGCGACAACACGCATTTAAGTTGTTTTTTTTTTTTGTGTCGTTTTTCTTTTATATTGGCAATAAAATTTTAATTATAGGATGTTAAACTGGTTTTTATATAGGTAACGGAAGTTAAATATGTAAAATAACTTTATCACGGAAATTGGAATATTTGTTTTATGTTGCAAATTATATAGATAACATAAGAAAAAAAAAATCAAATTTCCACAATTTAAATCGTAGAAAGTTTATTTTTTATTTGACTTCATTAAACCCACATCTGAATTTTTGTGCTTATAAAAAAAATGAATTTTCACCAATTTTTCAGATGTTTTTACTTGCCTGAGCTTGTTTTAAAAATCAGCTTGTTTTTGTTTCTTTTCAGATGATATGCATAGGTAAAGACAATTTAATTTGAAAAGCGTATTCGCAGAAGCTGAAATATTTTATGATTCATGATTGTAAACAGGGATGTCAGTTGTGAATGACTTGAATAAATAAATCATTTAGTTCCTTGAGTATAGAGTTTGATAGTTTTATTTTTATTATCTTTAAAATTTCCACAATAATGAAAAAAAAATTCATAAAGTTTGCTTAAAAAGAAGCTCTTCTCTAGCTTACGTAGTGGCGGATTTAAATTCTTCTGCGCTCTAGTCCCCGTCCGATTGGTACCTTTTTTGCTTAATAGTGAAAACTATTAAAATGAAACATATAATTTTCCGCCCCTAAAATTTGAAGTGATTTGAAATTATCTTTAAATTAATGATTTAAAAAAAAAGAACAGGGTCCCTACTTTCTACCAAAGTATGATTTTCAAAAAGAACACATGGAATCTACTACTTATTTTAAATCACTTGCATGCAAAACAAAATCCTAAAAAGTCCCTTTGAAATAAATTTATGCAGGATGTCACAATTTCATATGAAACTTAAACTGCAGGTACAGAATTTTTCTCATAGCTCACGAAATAGTTGGTATATCGAAGAAAGGATACATTTTTTAAATTCAACTTATTTTTGAGCAAAGGTAAGATTATTTTTTCACCTATATTTTTCAATTTTTGAAACAACAAAATAAAATTATACTATTTTATCGGTTTTATTTTAAATAGAAAATTCAACAGCTCATAGCCTAGAGAAGTGTTTTGTTCAGATTGAACGTCAGTTCAAAAACAATTAAAAAGGTGCTTGGTGTTTAGATTCATCGTAATAATAACCGACAAGGATTATTATTGGCAACAGTAGCATCAATTTCATTATTATTCGATCGTTGTAGTTTATAAAAAAATCAGTATTTATTAAACTATGATTAAATGCGAAATATAAACTAATGTATCTATTGTAGAAAATCAAGTTTTGTATTGTTCAAACCATATTTTCTATATTTTGTTTTCTATATTTTGTTTTTTTTTCGTTTTTTTGTTATTTTATCATTTTTTACATTTTCCTAAATTCTTGTTCATAATACAAAAAGTAAAAAAAAATTTTTAAGAAAAAACTATGTTTATTTTTATCCCTTTCCTCTGAAAAATTTTTTTTTTCTTCTTAAATTCTCATTTGAAAAAATATACAAAAAATCAGCTTGAAAATTTGAAAAAAAAAAATTGTTCTACAATTTATGAGCGCCTGGTATTTTTTAAAAATTTGAATCTCACTTATTTTTATTCAAAAAATTATTTTGACTAAAACGGCAACACTGTTTTTTTTCAAAATACATACTTACATAATACATACTTTCTACCAAAGTATGATTTTTAGAAAGAGCACACGGAGTCTACTGTGTAGGATTGAAAAATATTTTCCATGATTCCTAAAAGTATAAAAATGAGAACTCGCCATTTTTTGCAAACTTCATAAATCTGTTTCTCGAAAATTATAAGTTGCATAGAAGAGTCCTTTGCAGAATTGGATTCAGGACATCTCAAATTATCATTTTCAATCGCTTTGGTGAAAATTTTAAAGGGGTGAAAACTTAATTTTTCTCGATTTTTGGGTCAAATTTTTTTTTTGCTCCGAAATGAATTCAATGGGTGTCCTTGTTATAGATTTCAGTCTTATGAATTCTTTTTACGATATACCACCTATTTCGTGCAGCAGTGGCGGATTTCAATTCGACTGCGCTCTAGTTGCCTTCCTATCTAATTTTTTCGCTTTTAAATTTTTGCCTCACGGGCCTAAGCCTAAATCCATCACTGAGCTTACGTGTTAAATTGTATTTTTAAGAAAAATTGGAGTTCATAATTTTACTGTTATTGCATCTTTTGAGCATAAGTTCCTACTTTTTATTTTTATAGAGCTAATCAAGACACAGAAAATTTCCTGTTTATGATTATTAAGTTTAGATTAAATTTCCTGCAAAACTTTTCTGAAATGTTGACTATATTGAAGGATATGTCAAGTATATTTTTCATCCTTTACATATTTTTTTTAAATTAATGATTATCCTTGAATAACTTTAATTCTTAGTAATTTTATAATTAAAATTCAATTTTAAATTTACACAATTAAATAAAAAACTATTTTCAATTATCTTATACATTTTTTCAATTAATATTAAAATATCTTATCTAATGAAAATTACCTATCCACAATAATGAATTATCAACAAGGTGTTTTTGAATTTTTTATTATCAAATTATAAAAGTGAGAAGAAAAGCTCATCAAAGTGAATAAAAAATAATTCATGTGAAAAATAAGAAAAAAAAATTACTAGACATTTCTTTTTTCATGTTAATTAAAAAGATTTCTTTTTAAATAAAAAAAAAAAAATTTCAAGATATACATATTATGTTGCTCTTTTTTGAACTGTAAAGTGAAACTCTAAAATATACCTAGTTCAAGATACTAATTATGCAACACTTTTTATTTTATAAAAATCTAAGATACTTATTCTTCGAAATCTTATCCAATTTAAAACTTTTAAATGATAGAAGTAGTGAAAAGAAAATTTTTTTTCAAAATTCTGTCAACACTCAATACAAGTAGATGCAGACAAACGTTTGAGATACATATTCAATTCTCATACCAAAAACACAATAAAGAAATATTGAAAAAGATACCCTGTCTTTATTATGTTTGAGGGAAGAAAAAAATATAATACATTGAATCTTTTCTGTAGCATATAATCAGGTCAAGTAGATTATAACTTGATTAAAATAAAAAAAACGAGGAAAAAGAGAAAAAGATAAACTTTAAATTAATGTAATGATATTCGTCTGAGATGATAAAATAAAATTGTATTAAAAAATTTTCCATTGCAGAAAGAAAAGAAAAAAACAAAGTTTAAACACACACACACACACACACACACACACGCACACACATACATACACACATCCACAAATATTCAAACAACTTACCTCACTTCTACTTAAAATTGGTTTTTTACGATACATAAAAGATGCTTTCTTTTTTTGAATGAAAAATTGTGTTCCATTTGATGGATTTGCGGACAATGTTGTTTGTCCTGTTGATATTATATGAGCAGTACTGCTAGCATTTATATTATTTATTGGTTTTGATTTTATTTGTTCTTGATTTGAAAAAGATTTAGAAAAATTTAAATGCTGTTGCTGTACTGTCATTTCTTCTTGATCCGAACCGTCAGGCTTGTAAAAGAATTTTTATACATACATACATATATCGTTTTTTTTATTTTTATTTTTATTAAGTTTTATTCACAACAAAATTATGTTAATTTTGTTTAAGAATTATGTATTTCGAGTGTGATTTAAAATATTCGAAATAAGAATTTCTATCAAATTGAAAAAAACAAATTATCGCAATGAAAATCTTGAAACTCTCAATTTCAGACAGAAATCTCTTAAAGTATTTAATATGTTAAAATATAGAAAAAAAAATTTAACAATTACCTGTTGTTGATATGGCGGTACTGATGGAGATTGAACCACTGAATCCAGAGTATCTAAATGTGTAAGACTTTTAGATTTTAACTGTAATGGAGAAAAAAAAAAAAGATAAATAAATTTTGATACCTTATAAAATTTAGTTGAATTTATTTAAAAGCAAAACAAAATAATCATTTTTTTCTTGCAACTTTTACGTACATATATGTATATACTATCTAAAAAATAAATAATACCTACTTAAGATACATATACGTTTTTATTGCACATACGCTACATATTATTAAATTTTTTTTAAAAAAACAACACAAATTCATAAAAAATTTTATATATAATGTAATTCCTCTTTTTTTTTTTTTCTCATTTCATATTTCATATCATAAAAATAATAGAAAAAAATTACCAGCATCTGTTAAATAATAATAAGATTTGCATACAATGTTATACATTTATATTATTTAAAATAAACATAATATACTATAAATTCATATCGCCACATCAATAAAAAACAGTATTTCTGTAGCTATATACATACTATGTATACTAATAGATACATTTTTTCTCATTTAAATTGTTTTGATGTAAAAAACTAAAAATACTAAAAGCAGTTGTTTCAATTTTGTACATTTATTTCATTACAAAATACAAGATTCTCTAGTAACTTTTTGTTTACTTTGTTTTCAGTCTTTCAGAAAAAAAAAAACAAAAACACAGAAAATTCATTTCTCGTATACAACATCAAGTTAATAAAATTTTAAAGTAATTTTTACAAAAACAAAAATGCTAGTACAATTTTTGGTAAACTTTTTGAATACATATATTTTATTGTGTTTAAAATATATAAATGTATATATGTATATACTACATCTACATAAATTTGTGTATAATCTGTTGCATGAAATATATAAAATAAAAAGCTTTTTTTAAGAAGATCCTTATATGTAGTACGTGCGGAACTTTATAACAAAATAACAAAAAAATAAGGTTATAATATATTTTTTTTAATATTCTTGGAATTTTGATGTATAAATTTTACATGAAGTATACGAGTATTCAGTGTACAGAAATATTTCTAAAGATAATTTTCTAAATTTTCTAATCAATTTAAATATGTTTTTATACATATACATATTTGAAAATTTTCCGCAATCAATGTATGTATGTAGATCATAATATGAAAAGTAGTAAATTTTTCATGCTATGGAGCAACTTTTAAAATTAACAAGAATATAAATTTGGCTTTGTTTTAAAAGTTTTTCAACTAAAATAATATTATTATTATTATCGATAATAATTTATGTAGATAAATTTTATATACTTTATTGTTATAATAAAAATAAATTTTTAATGTAAATTCATAAAAAAAAAGTTAGTGTAGATTAAGACTGAACTTTATAATCTGCTAAATAAACAATTTCTACTTAAGTTCGTATGAAAAATATTTTTAGTTTAATTTTGTATGAAATTGAAAGCATGAAGAAACTACACAGAAAAAAACTTAAAATTTAATTCAAAATAATTCCGTTATAAGAAATATTGGTTGAATAACTGATTTTCCTGAAGTTCTTAAGCTTAAATTCAAATCGATAAACTCAAAAATCACACAACATCTTATGAAACTGTCTTCTAGTCTAATGGAACCAATGCATGTACAGGTTTATGCGTGATTCGCTTTTAATACGGATTTTGGTTTAGTCCCAATTTTATGTGGTATAAACTCGATAATTCGGATTTTGGCTTAAGCCCAATTTATTTATATGTATGTGTGAGGTAAAATACAATATGGCGGATTCTAATTTTTATGGGGAGAGTGAAACTGTCACGTTTTTCTTCTTCTTTTTATGTGGAAGAAGAAGAATATGTATACTATACGTGTATAAAAGTATCAACGTTTGCATGTATTATTTTAATCCCAATTTACCGTTTATAGCGTACTCCCAATTTAATCCAAAATTCGGATTATTTTTTTCCGATATAAACTGTTAAAATGTGAATCAAAATAAATCAGGTTTACGCTCGCTTGAGGTGAATTTCGTGCGCTAGAATTGTTTATGACATTCAAATTTTGAGTTTTCAATTTGGATTTGGATCTAAGGTCTAAGGATAAGGGTTCTTAATCTTTTTCTATTTTTTCAACTTTTTAGTGTTAATCGTAGACTAAATTATTGTAAATTTTCCTTTTGTGTATAATAATTTAAATCTATTCTACTCTTCCTTATATAATTTCTTCTGTTTTTCTTACACTTTACATAAATTCATAAAAAAACAAATTTCATGATTTTAATACTTAGAAAAAAAAAATATGAAAATCTAAAATACTTTAGGCTCAATTTTAATAATTCACGATTAATATATTGTCATAAAAATTTTTCATATCATCAATGTCAAAAAATGTGTCATGAGAAAAATAAAAATCTTATCACTTTTTTTATAATACATAAGTTTGTCAGAAGACAAAACGAAAAAACAAAACAAAGAAGGAAGAAAAAAAAACATTTAAAAAAGAAAAGAATATTTATTAATTTACGTAAAAAAGAACAAATTAAATGATAAACTTTCAGTTTTACCTTGTCATTTTACAAAAATGAAATATGTAGTCCCTGAGTATATATCGAAAAAATGAAAAATAAAAAGTATATCCTGTCAAAACAAATAAAAACTTTTTAAAAATGATTATGTATGTATGTATGTGTGTGTATAGGCAAACGAATTAGAATGAAAGAACAGTGAATATGCTTTTCTTTTAAAAAAAGGAAAATTTTTTTTTCTACTGTTGTTGTTATTTTATGAAATTTTCATTTCAAAATAAACAAACTTTTTTTTTTCATACGAAAAAAAATTATAAATATAAATTTTCATCAAAAACGTATTTGTCATAAAAATTTGTTGAGCGTTTTGAGGAAAATTTTTTTTTTATACATGGTTTACAAATATAAAAAATATTCGAACTAAAAGGAAAAAAAACAATAAATACAAGAAAAATATCGAGAGCAGATGTTGAAAACAAAACCAAAATTAATTCCATTGTCACTCAATTGGATTTTACCCTGGGGGAAAAATATTGCTCTTTTGAAAGCAATTTTTCTTTATTTATTAAAAATCCTTTGATTAAAAATCCTTTTTTTAATCGATTAATTTTTTTTTTTTTCAAACTGAAACTGATATTTGTGTGGACCGGAAATTATGAAAGCGGTCTGAGCGGTTGCTCTTTTATGATTTTGTTTTATTTTTGGTCTGAAATTTCAAAACAAAAAAAAAAACAACAATCAAATGCAAAATAAAGAAAAGGAACAAAAAAATATATTCGTAACTTCGACTACTTTAATAATTATAGGACATAATATGTATGTATGTACAAACATAGGCCCTTGTTATGCTTCTAATTTATTTGCATGTGTGCTATTAAAACGAAAAAAAAAATTTAATGTTCGCTAAATTAGAATTGCAAAGCCATACAAAATATTGAATTGTTTTTTAATTGAAGAATGAAACTTTCAACAGGATGAAACTGAAAACAATTAAATTTGTTCTCTCGCTCCTGATCCTAAACCGTTTTCACAACTTTGCTCTTTTAAATTTAAAAAAAACAAAGCACTCAATAAAAAACGATACGATTTAACCTTTAATTCAATTTATTTTTTGTCTGATAAAATAAAAATTTTAATTTCCAAAAAAAAAACAAAAAAAAAACTACTTCATGTCCTACTTCTATCAAATCACAGAAAAAGGATAAACGTTTTATTTAATTAAAAAATTTATTTTCTTACGAAAGCAAAACTTAGAAGAATGAATATTTTCTTTTCCTTTTTTTTTTAATTTCTCGATTTATCATACTTTCGACGTAAAGGAACTCCTGTAAATTTCAAGCTCTTTCTTTTTAAGGTTATCGATTTTATTATATGTACATATATTGTTTTCATACTCTTGGTGTTGTTTTAAAATGAAACACGCGTAGCATATTGAAAAATTACAATTTTTGCAGTTTTTCTTTCAAATTGAAAATAAAAAAAAAATACATTTGAATAGCGTTTTTTTATTTTCTTAACAAAAAATTGAAAAACAATTTTTAACGTATACAGAATTTTCCACACAATATCATTGACAGCCTGACATATATACAAAATAAAGATAAATTTGCAAAATTTTGCTAACATTTCATACATAATATGAGTCTGTATTTGTATATATGATTTGAATAATTTCTGAAACCAGAAAATAACATTCAGAAATTGAAAAAACACATAATAGAAAATTAATGATCTCGAATTTATTTGAATAATTGAAAATATCATCTTGTAAATTGCTACACAAAATTATCATGCATTAGACTTGTCATGCTCATACATATGTTATCAAGTTGTCGACAAACAAATACGTATAAAAACCAAAAACAAAAAAAATAAAAAAATTTGAATTTTCCAATGTCTAAATTTTGGCCATATACACCATTGTGTATATTTCCTTCCTTCCCTTATTCCAATCAGAGTGTTCAAAAGATTCAAAAAGCTTGCAATAATAAAGAAGAACCATTATCGCTCAGTGGAAGTGCGGGTGGGTAACATAATAAATTACTTTCAAAACACAAAGACATTGAAGAAAAAATGTTTTTCTTTTAAATAAAAAAATAATGTTTATACAATAGAAATTTATACGAAATGAAATGAACAATCATTTTTCAACTGTTTCAAAAGTACAAAAAAATGTGGAAAACCAAAAATTCAAACCAAATATTAGCCAAAATATTAGCCTAATATTGATTTTTATATGGTTTAGCAAAAAAAATTAAAAAAAGCAGCATACATACTACGATACCACACAACATTTAAAATAAATTACCTGTAATTTACTTGAAGGTGGTGATACCACTAAACATATTTTCATGGTTGCTTTTAAAAATTGTTCACGTTTTGCATTTAAATCATTTTTTGGATGATTACTAATTGTACTTTCAATATCAGAATAAAATGATGTAGCTCCACTAAGGAAAGGATTAAGACATTTACCTTTTGTATTATTTTGCTGTTTTATATATTTTTCTTTAAATGATAATTGCTTAGGCAATTCATTTTGTTGATGTGAAAAATCTTTTGTTGGAGAGCATAATGTGAAAATATTTTTTGAATTTATATTGTTATTTTTAAATGATGATACCGATGATTGTTGATCCTGTTCTTGTGATGATGATAATGATAATGATGATTCTTTATATGATTTTTCTGTTAATGATGATGGTGAGGATAATGTTTTACTTAATGGTGTTGGTATTTCAATATTGTCATCTATTAGAAATGATGATTCGTCGTTGTAAGTTTTTGCAATAATTTCTGGTAAAAATGGATTATTCGGTGATGTCATTGTAAAATAATATCCTTCATCTGATGGCAGTCTAATAGTACTTGCACCTCCACTAACATGATAATCTGATGTCGGATCTGAACGCTGTTGTTGTGGGCGAATTATTTGTGAAGTTTTTGTTGTATCATTCATAGTATTGAATGATGATGATGGTATTGTACTTGTATCTTTAAAACGACTAAATGACGCTGAATCATCATTATTTCCTATTTTTATATTATTATCTTTACTACTACCACTTACATTAGTTTTATCAATATTATTACTGCCCTTTTTAGTACTTAAATCTCCTCCCATATTTCTATTGCTTTCATCAGTTCTTTTATTCTTAAAAGATGCAGATAAAAATCTTTTAAACATTATATCACTTTTTTCACTTTTGTTTTGATGTAATAAGTAACTACTGCCTGGTAAATTGTTTCTGTTATCAACATTTTCACTACATGATTTTTTTGTTTTTGTACTACTGGATATTAAATTTCTTTTATATATTATATTTGCTGTGGCTGTGATAGGGTTGGTGGTGATGGTAGTGGTGGTGGTGGCGTTTGTAAAAGGAACGCTACTATTATTTATTGTTGGTTGTGATTCAGCAATTAATGTATGAGTATTATTCTTTCTACTTGCACTACTGCTGATACCGGATAAAATACTAGGGGATGTTATAAGGCCACCACCCATTACGTCAGTCGTATATGATGCAGACTCAGCTGTTGATGCTTCTATTGAGGCCGATATTATATCACAAACTGTTACTTCTGGCGATCTAACAAGTTTTCGTTGTTTCTTTATATCCTTTGGTCTTTCTATTTTAGATTTTATTTCATCCATAATTTAAACTAATTATGTCATGAATGAATTCTTTTTTTCGTTTTTGTTTTTTCTCTTTGAATTTTTTCAAGTCCATTAAGTTTTTGTAGTGATATTTTTCATGAGATTATAAAAATGTTTTTTTTTCTTTTCTTCTTTTGTGTGTTATTATATTTTTATTTCTCTTTGATGAATTTTCACTAAATCTTTAAAGCGTTAGATTTCCCCAAATATTATTATTATTATTTGTTTTTCTTATATTTAAAAAATTGATTAAATTAAAACATAAAAAGAGAAAAACATTTCAAATTAGAAAACACTTAACAAACTTTTACCACTAGATTTTAGGTTTATATTTTTTTCTTTTTTTTTTTTACTAATGTATGAAGAGATTAGTCATTCATATTTAATTTATTTGTTTTTTTCTTATTGGAGATAATTTATCTTTTTTTTTTATATATTTCGAAATTTTTCTGTAACAAAAATAAAATTATTTAAAGAAAAAAATTAATTTTATTGAACAAAAAATACTAAAAATATTTCACAGGTGGTTCTTGAAATTTGAATTTTAAATATGATGATAAAAATGAGTGCTTTTGTTTCGTTTTTATGTTTTTGCTACAACAAAATTTCGATATATTATTTTTTAAATGAATAAAATAAATATTTATGTTGATTTTTAATTCTAATTTTTTAACAAAAAAAAAAAAATGCTCTTAAAGTTAAGTGTCAAACTTGTTAAAAATTATAAATTCTATGACTTTTACCTTTGCCACACAATTAAATTGAATAAATAATCTGTTTTTTATTAAATAAATTTATGTTCTGTAAAAATAGAACTTTTTCAAAAATTACTATGAAAAAAATATGTTCCAGTTTCCTCTAGTATGATTTTGTAAATCTCTTGAACTCTTTCTACTGTCTTGACTTTCAAAAAGTATAACAACAAATCAGAACATCTTGTTATAATTGACAGTGAGTGAGATTTTACATGACATTATTGTTGAGTGGAACGATCTGTAAAACAACTCCATTATCTAAATGGAGATCCAGTGTTAAGATATAGTTTATAGAAATATTAATTTTATGAGTATGCAAAATTTTGAATTAAAAATACATAATCAGTAGATTTCCTTTGAAAGTGGAATTTCCAGTTACACAATCCTTAATTCAGAAAAAAAACCAAAATTTAATACAATTGATATGTATATATGTATACAAAAACAAAAATGTTTTTATATCAACCTCCTAAGAAGAAAAACAAAAACACAAAAAACCCAAAAAAAGAAAAGGAAAAATGAAAATTTCAATTAAATTTTCACTCCCTTATAATCAATAATTTTGATTATTTATATGTATATATCATGCCATTAATTTATTTTTTTCGCTTTTTTCCCTAAAAGTTACATGCTGAAAATATGATTTTTTTAAAAAAATAACCGATTTTTTTTTTATTCACTTAATTAGTTTTTTAATCAATGAAAATTATACCAAAAATAATATACATATACTAATACTAATATTAAAACATATCTACATAAAGATTCATGATTTTCAAATTTTCAACTTATATTCAATCACACACTGATGATATCTTATTCTTTATATGTATACATATATTACAAACATATATGCATACATATATTTATACTATATAAAATTAAAAGCTATATTTGGTTGATATGATGACTAATAAAGCTAAAAATCAAATAATTTACCTTCACATTAAATTTATACCCATTACATGTTTATATAGTTTGATCGATATATAATCATTAAGTATGTATATATTATATACAAAAATAAATACATATATAATTATATATGTACATATATATTTCTAAAACATTTTGCACATAAAAGTGTAAAAAAAAAAAAGAATGTGGTTGAAGAAAAAGAAAACAACTACATAACTTTGTATACGAGTATGTATATATTACCATTATGTATACCAAAGTTTTAGATGGGTTTATTAGATATCAAAATAAAATAGAACAACAAATTATTGATTAAAATTGGAATATAGCCAAAAATGAAACCGAATTTACCATTTTGTTCAAAGAAAATATGTGTTTATGTATGTATGTATAGGTATTATTCACCAAAATAAGAAATTAATGTATGTGAATGAATATAGTTATAAAATGTTAATTTTTTTTTTTTCATTTAATTGTGTCAAAATTTGTACCTATTTTAATACATATAAACTTTTCATTTACCATAAATATTTTATAAATTACCCTCAGTTATATAAAATATTAATTATATTTTTCCAAAAAAAAAAATTTATATATATATATACGTTATATTTTGCAAATAATTTAAGATAAAACAATTTATTTCTATTTTTAACACTACCGTTTAATGTGTATCGAAATTTTTCACTTAATTTACACAACGCCCATACAAAATTGTAAACAAGTATAAATTATTTGGAAAATTATACTGAAAAAAATTTTCTTTCATTTATTTTTTTTTTTTCAAAGTTATATTTCAGTATTTTGTGAACATAAATTTTTCGAATACAAACCACAAAATTTTCTTTGATATTTCCTTTATAAATTTATTCTTAACGTTATGTTAGAGGGTGAAATATAAAACTTTGTTTCGACCTATTTTTTTTTTTTTTTTTTTTTTTTTTGCAGTTTATTTAAGCGTTATCTAATAGTCATACATTAGAAACTACGAAACAAGAAAGAGGAAACGAAACCTACATAGACCACAGTTTTATATTTTGTAACCATTTTAGTAAAAAACGGACGAAAGAGAGTACAATTATTAGAACCATCTTATGAAAGTTATGCAAGACAATTCATTCGATATTTTGAAAATTTTGGTTATCAAGGGTCAATTTTCTCGAATACTTCATTCACCAAAATTTTTAAATAAGGATCAAAATCTTCATTACGACTATAATCTAATTACTTATTGTTCAAATAATCCTTAACAATTCTCGAGAAAAAAAATTTAAGTATGAAATTTTCACATAATCACGAATACGCAATAAAATTCTAAATAATTTATTTTTTCCTGCAAAACTTTCAAAAATTAAGAATAAAAACTAATATCTTTATAATCCTAATAGCTTATAAATTTAACAGAATATCATTTTTCAACTGGGTTTGTAATTATTGTGATAAGTTAGAATTTCAAAAAACTCAAAGGACCCGAATATTAAAAGCTACTCTTTTTTTTACCTTTTTCATAGTTTTTTTTTCGCATAACATTAATAAAAAGGACATTGAAGACCGTACATTTGCAAAAGAAAACTACCAAATAAATTTTCAACTTTCAACCTTTTAAATCATCAGGATTAACAGGAATTTTGTTTTTTTAAATATAAAAAATATATGGAAATAAGATAAAAGGATATGAAAATAAGTAAGAACTTCTCTTTTTCCTGTTACATGTTTTGCATTTTATCTTAAAAATTGTAACAAAAATTTGGAAAACAAAAAAAGAAAATTAAATAAATTAGTTACGAAGAATTTCTCAAGAAAAGATACAGCGGAATTTCAAGAATCTATCTTCAAAGGAATAGTACTTGATAAAGTTCACATATATCAAAGACTCGTACATATATACATATATATGTAAAAAAATTACTAAGAATCGACGTGAATTCAAGGGTTAAAAAGAAAATGTTATTTTATTTTCTATCTTTGTACCTACACCTCTAAATAATTTATATTTTTAAATCAAGTACACCACCTACCAACATTATAATTTTAAATGTTTTTTGTGTGTGCATAACAAAAAGCTTAAATTTTTGGTTATGTGTAAATATAATAAATTTTTGATACAAATTTAATTATAAACATTTTTTTTGTTGTCTGTGTTAATGGAATTTATTAATTTTTTATTATATTCTTTGGAATTGTTGTCGATTTGTTTTTGTTCGTTAAACGAAAATTTTTTTTTTTTGCTTGAAAATAATCATGACTTTGATTTTTTGTTTTATAAAAATTTACATTGTGGTTTTATTACATTAATTGAATTTGGTGTAACATTTTCTTCTTTTTTCATTTTCAATTTGAAAGACAGATACAGAATGAAAAAGAATGGTGATTCTTTATATAATAAAAATGAAATCTGATATAAGACTCATAAGATGATTCTTTTGTTCATTGTCCATCCATTATTATGCTGAAGGATAGCCAAGTAGAGATACATATACATATATTAGGATTACATGCGATGTCCAAACAATATACATTCAAAAAATGCTTGAAGGTATCATGTAACATTTCGTGCACCTTTGATCATGAAAGGTAAACAACAAAAAAAAGTTATATTTTTAGACCATTTCATGCATGAAAAAATATTTTAATTGAAAATTCTCAAGAATATAAAGGACTCTTGTATACCTTCGGTATATAATCAATGAGTTTCAGATTACCTGGGTATATGATATGATTTTGATAAATTACTGAAATACCAATTTCTTTTTTGTTTTAAATTAAATAAATTCAGTGTCATTGAACAATGTAAAAGTAATCTCGTACGTCATAAGGTCAAATGTCAAAAAAAAAAAAAAAAAACACTTCATGAAATAATTCTTGATAAAGTTGGAAAATTTATGAAATTACCCCATCGCATGAAATGATTACAATTTAATACCCTGAACTTTCATTTGTTTTAATTATCTCAATAAAATCTATTTACAATTTTAGTTTGTTTATGTATTTAAAAATAAAAAAAATTCTACACAATATAGGACTTAAATATATATGTATAAATAGAACAAATATGTATGTATGTATAGATAGTGTGTAAAATTGGTTCATGAAAATTTACGATTATTTAAACTATCAATTAAATATTTACAACTCAGCTATTAACATCAATATTAAATATCATTTAGCTAATAGGTTTCATTTTAATTCTAAAATATACCAAAAAAGTACAAAAAATAAATTTTAAGCATAAAAATAAAAGATACCAGATTTATTGTTATTTTTTAAAATAAACAAAAAAAAAATTTAAGATATCTACTTTACGTTGCGTAATCCTTTTGAAGAAAAAAAAAATCCATTTTAAAAGCTTCAAAGGAATTAAAAAGGTAAATTCAAATAAGTTACCTGATTTTCAGTTTCTTTTTTTATGTAGGTATTTTTTTCTAATTTTTTCTTTAAACAATTTTACATAAAAAAAATTTGGTTTATTAGCCTTAAAAAATTGTTTATTATATCAATGAAATTTTAATAGGCTTTTTACTCTTCTTCTTGTTTTTTTTTTAAATTTTGGTTAATAACTTCAAAGCTTGAAGAATTTATTACAACAACAAAATTATAAAACGATGAAAAAAGAGCACAAGAATTTTTATTTACTTTCTTTTTTTTTTCCTTTTTTTTTTGTATTTGAACGAAGGTGTGACCCTTTTTTTATACTGTAGCTATGGAAATGATGTAATGACTGTTTTAACCCTTATTAGACGTGAGTATTTTGTATACATACCTACATAATTTATGGATGAGTCAGTTTATAAAAAAATTGACATGCTTTCGATTATACGAGTGTCAATTATTTTTAATATACATAATATATTTTTGATTTTAAATAAATAGTTTTCTCTATTTAACCTCATTTAACCTCCAAAGCATAGAATATTCTGTAGAATCTCAGATTCAAAATAATTCTCAAAAATTTACAAAAGTTCTTTATTTTCTTAACAAATTGCGAACCAATCATGAAAATTTTCGGACATTTGCGACTGAGAACACTCTACTATTACAAGAATTTTAAGATTATATTGTACTCACTCATAGTTGGTCAGCATTTATTTGACCCTTGGGAAAAAGCTTTCAATAAAATTACTGGACCACAATGTGTTAAAATAATACTTTTCATATTTGTGGGTGTAAAATTATCTATCATATCTTTTTTGATATTATTTATGTAATTTCTTAATTTTTTTTTTTTTCGGAATTAAGGTCAAATTTTGAACAACGTTTCTAATATTTCTTTAGAAACTTTGAAAAAGAAAACAAATTCAAGTGCAAATTTTTGTTTTCATTTTTTCTTTTAGTAATCTTATTTTCTTCAGAAAATACCAGTCAATAATAATCAAATTGATTATATGTAGATAATAACTAAAAAAGACCTTTTTATATAAATGCCCAAACAAAATCAGATCCTAACAAGATACATGTATAATTTATAGGTACTCATAAAAGTAAAAGAAAAACCAGAAAGAAAATCTATAATAAATCACAAATACACAAAAACACAAAATATTATACTTATGCATGATGTAATTATAATGATTATGAAAATTGATGTAACTGTTTTTCATAAGTTTATTGGTAATGAATTTGTTAAGGGGAGGGAAAAATCGATATATACATGAATATATGTATGTATGTATATTTTTTTCTTTTTTTGTTTTGTTTTTGTTTTTTTGTTACCCTTTTATTATAACAATGGCGTATCTAATATGATTTCTGATAACAACACTATTGTTATGCTTAAATTAGTTTGAATCTAATTTGTGCTCTAAATATCTTCAAAAAAAAAAATATATATATATATGTGTATATATGTATATATATATTTATATATACAATATATATATTAATAAATAAAAGTATATTTTAGATTATTATTTTATGCTAAATAAAATGATTCTTTTATTCTTATTATTATTATTTTGTCAACACAAAATAAGGTACTTGGTTTAAATAATCAAATAGAAAAACACAAAAAAAAACACATAATCATTATCACGCAAAAAATGTAGAGAAAATAAAATATAACAACAACAAAAACAAAACAAAAGACCTTTATGAAAACTTATATTGTGTAAAATACACAATAGGAAAAACCTTAACACACGTATTTTGTGTTCTGATAACTTCAAAAAAAAAAAAAAAAAAAAAAATGAAAACAAAAAATAAATAAATAAATGAATAATAGTAAAGAGAAATATTTTCCTTTGAACATTATGTAATAAAAAAAAAGTTCTTTTCAAAAAAAAAAAAAAACGGAAGAGAAAAAACATATTTTCGATTTACTTCAAGATAATTTCTATTTCAATGCAAGCACTTATCTACCATATACAAGCAATTGTATATATATGTATCTCCAATACAAAAAAAAAAAAAAATGAAAAATATTCTTACTTATAATATTCAGATACTTAAGAAAAGATACTTTTAAAAATTATTGAAATACATAATCGTAATATTCAACTAGCAGCTTTTATCGTTATTCCATGTACATTTTAGTAAATTTCTAAAACTTTTGTTAAACTTGATACAAATACTTTTCATTTGGGCACAGATTGGATTCACTATGATAAGAAGTATAAAATAAGAGAAGAAAAAAACAGATATTTTCAAGTTGTTATAGCATAACATAAAGTTTAAGGGCTTTTTTTTTTCCTTAAAAAAAAACTAATTTTTTATTTCAATTATCACATTAAAGAATTATTTTATTTTTATTATTATTACATATGTATATTGTATGAATCCCCTTCAAATAGCTGTTTTACAGAATGAATTAATAAAAGTGGTTAAAGATGTTTTTTTTTAGATTTACAATGTGTCTTAAGATCAATAATTGAATTTTTATTTCTAATTAATTGAAATTTATTCAAGCATAGTAAGGATTTATAGATAAGAAATGTACATCATACGAATTAATTTCATTTTGTAATAAAGGATAATTAATTGGTTTTTACGTTTTATCGTGAAAACATTATAAGGTTACCAATAAAAAATAAAAATTCAAAAGAAAATAAAATAAGAAAAGGGTACTTTAATGTTCAACATAAAAACATATTGTTGCGATATATTTGTATGTTTGTGTGTTGTATCAATTAATCTTTTCATTTTAAAGAGAATTTCAATTAGAAATTAATTAACGGAAATTTATTAGATTTCTAAGATTAAAAAAATCTGTCGACTCCTAGCAATTTCTTTCTACCTATTAACTTTTTTTTTTGTATTTAAAACGTTAAAAGATTCTTCTCATATTGTTAAAATTTCAATTGTGAATTTTTTTCTGGGTTAAATTTTTAAAAAAAGAATATACTCGTATTACGTAATTCAAATGAATTGACATTTATTCAAAGCCTGGGATGGTGTTCAAAACCTGTTTCCAAAAAATCATGTCTTTTCAAAAATTGCTTAGTAATTTAAAAATATAGTTTACTTAAAAACCTATAAACAAAAAATTCAAAAAAAAAAAAAAAAAAGGATGTAAAACTTTTCTCACAAAATAATAAAATTAAACTTTCATAGTAATCCAATGAATTATTTAAAAGGATACAACTGTATACAAATTTTTAAGTGATTTCAATTCAACAACAACAACAAAATAAATAAATCAACTATGTAAACTAAAATTTCAATTGTTAAATTTATATTTATTTTTTTTTTTATTCATTTCAATTTTCCAGGAAGAACAGGTGTTACAGGAAAAATATAAAATGGATTTTTGAAAAGGATTTTTAAAAGGATATCAAAAAATGACAATAACAAAAAAAAAAGAACATATTACAAAACGGTAAAACTTTCTCATTCAAAGTTTACAAGTGTGCAAACTAAATTAATTGAATAAAATGAAATACATAAATGTTAAACTTTATCATTTTTCTTGCAATCGATTCAATGAAATTTCATAGAAAAAAATATAACATTTATCACAATAAAATTGTTGTTATCTTTTATTTAATTTGAATAAATTGGAAAATATATAGATTTGTTGCAGAAAATAGAAAAAAAAAATTTTTATATGAATTAGAAGTACATATTCTGTAAAAGTTGTGTAGGTGTGTACATATGAGTGAATAAATAAATAATGCATATAAAATAAATGTTATTTTCTGAATGAATTAGTTACAAAAAAGGATAAATATATATTTTTTTATTTTAGAAAATTGAACGTGTGTTTGTGTAAAATTGTAAATATTTATATGTATGTTACATCCTATAATGGAAAAAAAAATTATTAATAACTAAAATTTGTCAAACAGAATAATAGTAGCCACCTGTGAAATGCGGAATATACAATATGTGAAAACATATTTTTTTTTATTTTTTTTTTTTTCAAATCATTTACCTTTTAAAAATGCTTTAATGAAATATGTATTGAAAAAAAAATGTATCCTTCGTAAAATATATGAAACATATTACTCACATTCAATTCATTCTTTCGTATTTATTTTTATTTTCAGATTTTTCACAAACTCTTCGTTACCTTGAAATTCCATAAAAATTTCATATGTTACCACGCAGTATACCTACACACTTATTTTATGTTTAACACGTTAATATTAATTATTATTATAATATATTGTTTTTACTTTTATTTGTTCACAAAATTCTCTAATAAATCTGTACTAATTAATTTATTTAATTTATTGTTTTTTTTTATTATTAAACACAAGTGTTACTGTTATTAATTTACATATAAAATAATTTGTTTGTTTTTGTTGTTTTTATATATGTACATATTTTTTTTTTAATTTTTTCTACTAAGTGCATTTAATTTACATTTCAACTAAGTACTTATGTAAATTTTTTTTGGACAAAAAAATTCGATTGGTTTTTTTTCTAAAATTTTTCCATCGTTGTTATTTAAAACCATTTTTTTCTTTTCTATTCATGAAACACTAAAATTAATTTTGAATATAATTTAAAAAATAATTTCTAATGTAATTTCAGTCCTTAAATACTCAATATAAATTGTGTACACAAATTCTAGAGGATTAACCTAATTTTTTATTTATTTTTTTTTACTTGTTTTTTTTTTTTTTTTTTTGCAAACATTAAAATTGTTATTTTGACTCATAGAACCATCATTTAACAGAATCTGATTATCCTTCTAGTACAAAATTCAAATATTTGTGGATTATACATAGTAAAATGAAAAATAAAGGATTTATACTTAAATTTATGGAACAAGTACTTATGTACACTTAACTCTTTTCTATTTCAATTTCGAATTTAATAAAAGTAATTTAATTTTAAAAAAATATAAGCAAGTTTTTATAATAAAAAATAAATTAAATGAGAATTGAAAAAAAAACAAAAATTAATGCACCGTACTTATAATTAAAATAAGATGGAAAAAAAAAAGTCGTAAATAATAATTTCACAGAAATTCATTCTAATTATTATAATTGATAATTAATTGAATAAGCAATTACCACATAATTATTTGCATTATAAGAGATCTCTCATAGAAATTTTATGAAATTCAAAATGCATAAAATTTATTATAATTATTTAAATTGAAAAATTTGTCATATACATTTTCCAATTCAATTAATCCTTTTCTACTTTCAAAATAAAATTTAATTGAAATTTTTCAAACTGTAGAGTAATTTTATAAGAAAATAAATTTTCTTATCCAAATACTAAAAAATAAATAAAACTATAAACAAAAACAATAAGAAAAAAAAAGTAACTGAAATAAACTTTAATCGAAATAAGTTTCATGGTACAAGAAATTACTTTTGAATTAAGAACATACAATGTACATACATACATAAAATTTATTAATTTACTGTCAAAGAGTTTTTTGAAATTTTCCTAAACTTTTACTAAGTAATTATGGTAACTTTATTGGTACAATGAATTGATGTTAAATTAACCAGTTTTTGGTGAAGAAAGTTAAGTATTTAACTCTAAATTTAGTTTAGTTTTTTTTTTTTTTTTTTTTTTTTGTGATAAAAGAGATGATAGTTAGTTTTTTATAAATAATTTTTTTTCCTTCATATTTTGTTTATGGTCTTTTATGTAGAACTTTTGTTAGTTGAAAAGTTCAATAAAATAAAACCTATGTTTAGTATGTTCGACAGCACAATAGAAGTTTTTTTATTATTTCACAATGCCTCTTTTCTCCAAATAATTTAGTAGTAAAGTTCATCAAAGTTTTGTTAGGTTGTCTGTCATTTGAGAAGTTTAATTGGTTTTAGGAATCATTTAATTTAGTAAAAGTAAATCTTTTTTTTCCTTATTTTTAGAATTATGAGACAAAATCGTCTTTAAAAATTCATATCAAGCGATGTTTCTTCAAACTCCAGTGCTCCAATTGGAATTTTCTGTTAGTAACAAGAAATTATTCAATTAAATTTTAATTATATTATGAAATTTTACTCATATTAACTTGAGACATTTTCTCTGGACATATACAAAATTTGAGGGTTAAATAAGTCATTTTTATAAAAATGTCTTGATAAATGTCTTCAAGGATTATAATTACAAAAAAGTAAAAAAAAAAAAAATGTGCCTATGAATTCAACATTAAATGACAATTTTTGTACAGAAAAGTGATTAATTCTGACACCTATACAAACAAATACATACATTGTTCATTGTTGTGTTATCAATTCTCATCAATCATAATATTTTTTTTGTTTTGTCTTATTTATTATTATTTTTTTGTTTTTTTTGGGTTTTTTTTTTGTTTTCAAGAATAATTATATAAGGCCAAATTTTTTTCTCAATTAAATTTATCAAATTTAGGAACTTCAACATTTTATTTTATAACATTTTCTTGCTTTTGTTTAAGAAATAATGTATTCCTTTGTATTTTTTTTATTTATCCTTGGAAGCCTTAATGAATAAATTTTTTTTTTTTTGTATAAATGAGAGACAAAAAAAACTGTGTACATGAAATTTCGAAATCATATTTTAAACTTATAAATATTTTCAAGGTACATGAGAAAATATGAACATATAAACTATATTAAAATGCATTCTCTTAATAAGATTTTAACTTTACGAGAAAAAGGATACATAATAATTTTGAACTTATTTTTTTATTTTTATGTTTTCATTTTAAACCAACATACTGGATCTATGTTAATAGTGTTTTTTATACAAAATATTTAAAAAAATAAGAACTATATATGTATATGTACGATATATATGTAGGTAATATTTTTATGTTCCTTTTTTAAATTCATATAACGCATCTTTAATATATGTATCTTCACTTCAACCCACATAAATCTTAAATTGTTAAGCTTAACTACCCCTCTATCATATATCATCTGGAACAAAAAAAAAAAAAAAAAAAAAAAAAAAAAAAAAAAAAAAAAAAAAAAAAAAAAAAAAAAGCTTTAACTATATGATATTTTGAGAATGGTATGGCATGTAATTTATATATGTTATAAAACAAATAAAACATTTAAAATTCATTGTTATGTAGAACAACAATTGTATGGGAAAAGTTTGGTTTGGTTGAAGTAAATCATTATGTCTGCTTCATTGTATAATTTAATTTTATAACTTTTTTCTGTGTTCTTGACTTTCAGATGATCTCTTTAACATGACATTACGTTTTTTCTTTTATTATTATTTTTTTTTTATCATGTTAAATTGATTTTTTGTTTGTTGTGTTTGTCAAAAACCAAGAAACATTGAAAATATATTTTTTTTTAAAAATAATGTATCCTGTATTAATTTTTAAATAAACACTAAGAAAATTTATAAGGAAACATAAACGTATAATTTTCAATTAAATCATCATACTAAAATTCGAAGTAACAGAAGAAGAAAAAAAAATTACTTATGTATTATTAAACATTTTCCTTTTAACACTTATCCCACTCACTTTTATAATATTATTAAAGATTGAATGTCAAACTATACCAGCGCATATAAAATTTCATTATTTTTTAAGTAAAATGAGAACTTTCACTTAAGTATGCACATATGTACATACATACAAATAATGTTCACATATCAATTTTTTTTTTCCATGATTTTTTGTTTATTTTTTTAATTTAAAAAAAAAAAAAACAAAAACAAAAAAACAACTTATTTTGTTTATATTTTGCTTTACACTAAATATTTTTTATTAATTTTTATTTTTATTTAAAAAAAAAAAATACTTGTTTCATTTGATATAATTTATCAACAAGACTAAAACTAAAACAAAAACCAAACAATTCACTTCAAAAAACCCAAAAGAAAAAAATTAAAGAGAAACAAAATTTAGAAAAAAAAGAAAATTTTTATAAAAGAATTTTTCGATTTCAATTTGATGGATGAGAATAATGTAATTACACACACAAAATAATAAACAACTAAAAAATAAAACCAATGCAATCACAAATAAAAAATTATATTTTGCGTCTAAATAAGGAGACGGAATGTTTCAAACTAAAAGTTAAATTTCAAATGTATCCTAAAGCTTTGAGCATATTCATTTTATAAATATTATAATGTCCTTACATACCTATACATACAATTATTATCATTATTACTTTTTTTTTTTTCATTTTTAAAGGATAAATCTTGAATAAGCATTTCAAAAGAAAAAAAGCTTCACCTTTTTTTTTTTTTTGTAAAACTTCCTCCTTTACGATTTTTTCTCATACAATATGAGCTTTTATTATTGTATATTGGAAATACCATTCCAGTTTTTCCAATCAGTACACGTGGGTATGTTTTTTAAAAAGGATATTATAACCAAAAAAAAAAATAAATAAAAATAAAGCACAAAATAAGTAAGAGAGCTTTTCCTTCCCTACCACAAAATATACATTTTTTTAATTAAATATTTTTTTTCTGATGTACATTAGAAATCATTGTTTTTATTATTTTTTTTTCTGCTATCCTTATTAATTTGAATATACATATATACAACACTATTATAATTATAATCAATGAACATATAATTTTAATTGTTAATATTTACATATTTAATGATTAATTCGAATTATGTCGCCTTAAATAGTGTTGTTTTTATTATTAAATATTGTTGTTTTTTTTTGTTTTTTTTTTTTTGTAAGGATAATCATCAATTAACTTTTAAAAACCACTTGAGAATTTTAAAATAAATATGATTCTATTAATAATTTAAGAGAAAACATTATAAAATTTAACGATTGAGTAATTATTTTTCATTATATTATATTTTGGAAATTTTTTGTATATATGTATATATGTATATTATTAAAAGATAAATAATACTTAACATTATTTCCATGTTTAAGTAATATCGTTTGGGAAATAACTAATTTTTCTTTTTGTTTTTTTTTGTTTTGTCTTTTTCAAATTTATTTGATATTTACAATTTTTACTGTTGAAAGGTTTATTGGAGCATTAAAATAATATTGTGATATTAAAGAAAAAAATAATAATAGAAAAAACTCATGCAGCATATTTAATCTATCTGATAGATTGTCTATAAAAAATTTATTTTCATTGTAACATTTTATGCGATTTATATTTTTTATGATTTTCATGAAATTTTCCATTCAGTGAAAAAAGATTTGGTAAGAAAAACTTAAACTTAGAATTTTATAGAAAAATCGAATGTTTGAAAGTAACTGATAATGAACTTTAATTTGAAAATCTCATACATTTTGGCGGAAGCTTTGTTTTCTTAACTCTACTTAACTACCATCTACCACTTAAAAAATTCATTTCATGTCTCTCTATTTTTTTGCCAGAAGTACATTTTATCCTTTGATATGATTTTTATCTAAAACTACTTTCTGATAGTGCATTGATACCTATGTGGTCAATCTCTTAAAAATCAAACTCTTAAAAAACTCTTTTTTATTTTGTATTCCTTACTCTAACCTATCCCCCCCCCCCCCCCTATAATCTATGAAATTCAATAGTCCTACCTCTTCCCGTATAACCTCCCTTCTTTCCCTACAGTAAAATGATACCTCTGTATGTTATAACATAAAAAAGAAAAAACAAGCGAAAAGTTTAAACTTTACGAAAGCCACGATTACCAAAAAGGATCTTCCATTTTTTTCTGTCTTTAAATCCGATTTATCCTTAAAAGTTGCAAAAAACAAATGATTTTATCTTTAATTAATTTAATTTTTTTTTACAAAATAAATCACTTACCGTTGATTTTTGTGATGAATTTTCATCTCTTCCATTATTATTATCCTTATTTAAATTTGAAAATCCTACAGCATCAAAACTTATACAATTTCGAAGTTTCGTTTGTACTTCATTATTTAATTTACTTTTTAAATTATTTATATTTTTTATATAAATATTTTCATAACTATCACTTAAACGGAATGAATCCCTTTGTATATTATTTAAATGTTTTAATTTTTCATTATCGATACTTTGTCTGTATAAATTTTTTGGTTTATCAAAATTTAAATCAATATTTGAATCGAAATGTTCAGATTTTGTATTTTCATTGATTTTTGTATGTGATGTATTTAAAAAATCATGTTTTCTTCGACGTACAACATTTAATGTTGTTGGGGTTGTTGGTGTTGTTGGTGTTGTTGTGGTTGTTACTGAAGCTGGTTCTGTAGTTGATCCTGATACTGATGTATTTGTTGTTGTTGTGATTGTTGTTGTTGTTATTGCTTCTGGTGCTGATTGTATTCCTATATCAGTTTTCTCTATTGAATTATTTTGTGGTAATAATGATTCAAAATTTTGTGATACACTACGATTTTTTCTTGTCATTGTTGTTTGTTGTGCTAAATCCTGATATGATAAACTTTGTTCTAAAAATTTTTCATAACTACCTAATTTATCATAATCGATAAAACTTAAATTATCATAACTAATCATATTATCGATTTCTTGTAAACTATGTAATGATGCACTCCATCTTGGATTTAAATCTTTTCTTTTATCACTTGAATTACTAAATGTCCTTTTTATTGTTAACATTATATTTGATGATGATTTCCTTTTATATTGTGTCGGATCTAATGTTTCAAATTCAAATTGTTTATGATTGCTATTATGATTTTGATTATTATTATTTATTTTTAATTTTTCATTAAAATTATTATCAATATCATCCGTACTATGATGATCTTGTGTATGAAATTTTTCATTTTTTTCAATTTCTTCACATAATTGTTCCAATTTTGGTTGTTCAATAACACTTCTTTTTGGTTTTCTTAATAATATCATACTACGACTACGTGTAAATTTATATGGTTGTTGTATATTTGAATCGATATCATCATCATCATTACCTGGATTTTCATGAATATCATTTGTTCGTAATGTTTCTTTACTACCAGTTAAAGAATTAAAAATTTTTGTTAATTTACGTGTTAAAAAAAAGCTATTAGAACGTTCAAATTTTTGTTGTTGTGATGGTAATAATAATTGATTTTTTGTTAAATTACCATTACAATTATTAATAATATTATTATTTTGATTTTTTATTTTTGATAGTGAATTCAATTTACGTGGTAATGTTGAACATTTACCATTTTTATCCGTATTTGTTATCTGAATTTCAATATTTGTATTATTTCTCTTTTTTTCATTAATTGTTGTTGATGATTGTGATGTTGTTGTGGTTGTTGTTGTTGCTGTTGTGACCAAAGTTGATTTTATTTTTTGTTCATTTTTCATTTTAGATACATTTGCTGCAGGCGTACTCGTCGTCGTTGTTAATGATGCTGATTTATTTTTTGAAGCTTGATATTGTGTAAAAGAGTTTTTTCGTACTCTTAGCGATTTTGGAAATTTTTGCATTTTTATTGATTTTTTTTGGTTTGTTTCACTCATGATTTCAACTTCAACTTTATACAGAAAAAAACTATAAATAAATAATAATATGTATACCTGGTGACTAATAAACACACGTGCTTTTCTCACCACCTTTTACATTTTTTTTTTTTTTTTTTTTTTTTTTTTTTTAGAAGATCACAAATATGCCATTGAATATATTTTATTATTGAACATACATATAACACTCACAGCCAGTTTGGAAGATTACGTCAACATTTATAGGTTAAATACTTATATGTTAATATTTTTATTTATTTTTTATTTAAACATTTTTTATCTTAATTATTTCATGAAGAAAAAAAAACAACGTATGGATTTTTTAATGCATATTAAAAAAGCTTATTTTGTTTCGTATTTCAAAAATAAAAAAAAAAACAAAAGTAATAAAAATGAAATAATTATAAAATGAAAAAAGCTCTCACATGTTAAAAAAACGAACTTTAATCTGTAACGATTTCATTATCACAAAACACGTCTAAGATTTTTATTGTTGATAAGAAAATATAAAAATTTTTTTTTAAAATACACGTATTTACATTATATTTTTCTGTTTCGTTTTTCTTTTTATTTTAAATTTAAAATTAACTCTTTTCTATTTATCTTACAACACGCACTTTAAATATACTAATTGAAACAAATGACTTAACACTTTGCATTAATTTTTTTTTTAAATCAAACATATACTTCACACTTTATAATTGTATTTTTATTCTCTTTTTTTAATTTTATTCAATTTTTATTGAAAATTATGACACATAAATGGCAATTTTTTCTATAACACAAAATTTATAATTAAATAATTCATTAGAATTAAAATATATGTAATTAAAACAAAAAACACAGAAGAAAAAAAAAATCAAATTAATAATAAAAATAATACTAGTATACTAAAAAAAAAAATTAATTATAATACATATTTTATTGTAATACTCCCCACTGATCAATACACAATATACTGGTAGCTATTGACAAGTACATATCTCATAGTATTTATATATTATTTTGTATGATCAGGTAACAGGTAAAGTCTTTTAAGAATACTAATGACTAAGTATATGAAAAGCAAAGAAAAAAAAAGAAACAATAATACCTGTCGCCGATCGATTTACATCCGAATTAACAATCGTATAAATATGAAGAGAAAAATAATAAGTTGTAGAATATATATTTATGATCACTTGATGTTTGCAGTTTCAATTCGCAGTGTTCAAGTAAAAAAGATTCATATATTGTATATGAATGCACGACAACTTTTTTTCCAAGATTTTTATTTTTTTTTTAAAAAAAATTTTGCACAGAAAAAAAAATACAACAGAAAAGACTGTAACTGTGTTTTTCATAAGAGTATTTCACTATCTTTAAGTAAAATTTCTAAAATTTGATAAGAAACAGAATTTTTCTTTATGAATTTTCATCTACAATGTTACCTTAAATAAACGCGTGTATATTCATACACATATGTACATACATACATATACGTACTAAGTATATCTATATATTATATGTATGTAGTATATTTATATTTTCTTATCAAATCAATTATATTAAATTTACATTACATAAAACTTTGTTTAAAAAGCTTTTATTGTGTTTTTTATTTGGTTCATTATATATAATTTCAATATCAAAAATATATTATAACACAATAAAAGATACTTTTGGTATAATAAAATGATAAAAATCTTTATATAAAATTTATAACTTTATTTTAGTAAATTGATAATATGTGTGATAATGGAAAAAATGAATTTTTCTCTACATTAAATGTCTTTTTTTAATATAATCTTGTATGGGCTAGCATATAATTTTTAGTGAAAAATATATGCAAACAAATATAAATATATTTCATAATATACTAGTATGTACAATGTATGTATGTGCATTTTATATACATACTTATATATGTATATGTTTATTGGTAATAAAAGTAATAGGTATGTAGTTTGAAAAATTTAGTTTAGTAAATAAGAATATTTTAATATAATATGTACATATATGTATCTACTATGTAACTTGTGAAACTATTGAAAGAAAATATTCTTCATTTTTAAAGTAATTAAGAATGAAGATTAATGTTAAGAAATAAATTAATGTTTTAATTTAAAAAAAATTCATTTTTTTTTTCAAATTGAAATTGTCGTAAACGATGTGAAAACTAAGAATTTAATTAAATTTTTGTAGAAGAGAAAAAAAAATGTAGTGGAAAAAGGTTAATAATTACATGAAAATAAAAATGAGTTTGAAAAATAATAATTATTACATTTAAAGAAAAAAAAAACTTTATAGGGAGAAAAATTAATTTTTATTTATCCTTGGTTCATTGATGTGGTAGTTGTCGAATGTAGTCGAAGATTCAGCTACTTAACATCAAGATTATCGTTTTGGTAGTACATAATTTAAAAATTGTTTACTTTACCATTAGAAAATAACTAACTATACTTTATTTAACAATTAAAGTCAGTATTGTGCTTATGGAGGCAGTACCCGATGAGTTTGTTGTCCTTGGTAATATTTAATTTAAAAGATTCTCCTCGATTGAAATTGAGATCTGATCACCCCACACACGACACAGATTTATACAAACGAAATGTAAAAGAGTATAGAAAAGTAAGCCTATCTTGCCTGTACTGACTTTAATTGGTAAATAAAGTATAAGTACTTTTTTTTGTACTTGTTACTCCTCCTGGTAACATAGCGCTTCACCTTCAAGTATTACTCTATCGTACATGCACCTAAAATTTAAAGTGAAATGCAAACCACTGATATTTTTGTAGTTGGTTTTGTGGACTTGCTTACGGTTAGTAATTGGTAGTCATTCAAAGCTGAGTGAACTTAGGCAGATTCGAACTTGAGAGTCGAGCTTCGGCCACTGTCCGGCGTCCGCCTATATTTAAATAATAATTATACTTCATCCACTAAGTTTTTGCACCACACAGTTAATGAATGTCTCGTTTCCTCTCGCAGAAACCACAATAGCTATGTCTCTGTTTCGATCAATTTTTTTTGAAACATATCTATTTTGGTTTCTGCGAGAGGAAACAAGACATTCATTAACTGTGTGGTGAAAAAACTTAGTGGATGAAGTATAGTTAAATTAGATATTTTTAAAACATTAATTTTACAGTTATGAACTTTAAAAGAAATGAAAAATATTTTTTTTTATAGACAAAAAATAGCCATATACTCGTGTAGACATTGAAACAAAAAATTTGTACTTTTTTTTTCTCCTATTAAATTTTGATGAGATTGCAAACTTTTCAATATTCAACTTTTTATTATTATTTTTTTTCCTTTCTGGATGAAATAATAATGGTGTCAGAAAAGATATAAAATTTATGACCTTACTTTTGTTTCTACTTATATATCTTTAGACTTTCGATAAACTTTTTCATATCATATTTTATATATACTCGTACATACATACATAGATATGCATATAAATAATGGAAACAGTGTGTTATTCTCCTTCTAAAATTTATTGAAATATAAAGAGTATATTATACGTATATGTATTACAAAATAATATAAGAACAAAAATAACACAAACTATGAAAATCTAACTTTTTTGGTGAATTATTATCATTGTGTTTCATTAAAGTTATCAATAAATTTAATTTAATGATTTTTCTTTTACATAAAAACAAAAGAAAATCAGTAAGTTCTTTTTACTAATAAAAATCAACAATAAATATTCTACAAAAGAGACTAAATTGTTAAAATTATTACATATAGCTACAAGGGTTAGAGGTTGAAAGTCTTGAAAATAAGGGTGAATTTATATGTCATTTTGAATAATAAATTTAATTTGAAAATTTATATAATACATATGTAGTTTTGGAAGCTTTACTAAAAAATTACTTTTTGGTATATGCAAAAACAAGCTAAAGTCTTAAACACTAATTAACTTCAAATCAAAATCTAAATTGGGTCTTTTTCCCTTTTTTGTGGAATCTAAAGATTCCATTTCATGTCTTTATCAAATATTAACGGCACCATTACAAAAAGGTGGAAAAAGTGGAATAGGGGAGACATGAGAGGCTTCATATCATAGAAATAGATGTAATGTAAACGTCTAAAAAGAATTACACAGAAACAGCATTTCGCTCCAAAATTGCCATTTCAGAGCATTTTACTTTTCCATTTCGGTTTTTTTTTCACGCTTCTTCTTAATGACGGTATTCTCGACGGGGAGTAGTGCGGTTTCCCGATCTTTCTTCACTTTTTCAACCAAACTTATTTCTATTTATTACCGAGGTGAAGATACTAACAATATAAACAAAAACAAGTTTTTGCAGGATTTAAAATTCAAATATATTGGGTAATTTAAGAATATGAATTGAGAAGAAAGAAGGAAGACTGGTGTAAAAATAAAAATGTCAAAAATACGGTCATGGGGAAGAAGCATATGTATCGGCTGGGCAACTAAGTTTTTGCCGATTTTACTGATAGGTGATTTTAGGTGGAATTTTAGGTCGTTTTTTGTATTCGATTTATCGCAGCCCTATTTTAGTTTGACATTTGGTACTCCGTTTGTCATTTAGTGAAAACATTGTCAAGATCGGTTGTTTATTTTTTGTTTAGCGATTATTGAAATATGAAAAATCGTAGTGAGCATTTTCGTCATGTTTTACTTTTTTACTTCCGTAAAGGAAAAAACGCAACTCTAGCATACAAAAAGTTATGTGCTGTGTATAGTGACAAAGCCTTAAAAGAACAGTAGTGTCGATATTGGTTTGCGAAATTTCGTTCCGGTGATTTTAGCCTTAAAGATGAACCACGTTCTGGGCGACCATGTGGGGTTGATGACGACCAAATCAAAACAATCTGTTCGTGTGAGTATTAGCTCTCTACAAAAATGTGTAGACGAGATCATCATAGTACATAGTAACAAGTCATTTTGAGTCGTCGGCATTCAGTCGTGAATCGTGATAGCAGTCAGTCGCTATTTTCTTCATTTTCTACAAAACGTGTTTTTCTTCATCATTTTTCATGTGTGTGATCCATTGGGATATTTCTACAACAACTTCTCTAAATCAAAACGTGTAATAATTTAAAGTGAACCAAATATATTCTCTCGGCCACATTAAGAAGGTTATTTTAAGTAAAAGAAAATTAATTACAATAAATTTACTAAAGAAAATAACTTTCTTGTTTTTTTGTACATTTAAATTCTTCATATGTAAATTCTACTCATCATCATCAACACAAAATGGCGCCCGAGCAGGGACCGAGAGAATGTAGTGGTGGTTTCTTCATCATTTAGTATCTATTGAACAACAATAAAGTGAAATAAAACGTTTTCTAAATCGTTGTAGTGAATAAACATTAAAAATATTTGGGTGTTTAAAAGGAAACATGCAAATTTAAATTCCATTAACCGTGTCTATTACCATTTATATTGTTGTGTATACCGGCAGGTGCATATGAATCATCATCATATTGTGTTATAATTATACATACATGCATACGCATAACTACATATTGCATATAGCTTTTAAAATATATGTCATCTTAATTGTTTATCTCTTTTCATCTTTTTCGTAATCGGTGTTACCAGCTTACTAATTATTTGAAATCGATATCGTACTTCGTGACGTCATTTTGGTCATTTTCATAAGAGGTGTTACCGGTTTACTAATTATTTGAAATTGATATTATATTTTGTGACGTCATAGTGGTTAGTAGAATTTTACGTCATATTGGTTAAATAAAATTTGCAATCTGAGTGAATTAACTAAATTTAACAATTAAACATGACTGAATTAAAAAGGAAACGGTCGATTATAAAGGCCAATATAACCAAATTAGAAACGTCGGTGAATAACATTTTAAAGGAGACTCCTATTAATATTGAACAAATTAAAATCAGATTCGAAAGGCTTCAAACATTAAATAATGAATTTAATTTAATACAAAATGAAATTGAAACGTTGTCCGATGACGATCAACTAAATACAGAACTAGAATATAGGTATGTTATAGATGAACAATATTTTTCTATTGCAGTGAAATGTAGAACAGCGATGAGGTCAGATCAATCTGATCAACCAAGTGTTGTTCCAAATACAATACAAGATATATCAACAACTTTGGAGACAATAAGTACAACACAGAACCAAGTGTCACAAATTTTAGAAAGGTTGGTTTCGTCAACGCCAAATTCACAGGTAAATAATTCCAATAGAGATAATACTATTACAGAAATTCAACCCAAAGTGCAATTGCCTACTATACAAATACCATCCTTTAGTGGAGATTATTGTGAATGGCAATCCTTCTTCGACTTATATGTCAGTATGGTACACAATAATAGCACACTTTCGTCATCGATAAAATTTCAATATTTAAAAACCGCATTAAGAGGTGAGGCTGCGTCTGTATTACGACATTTAGGAGTTTCAGATGCAAATTATACTGTCGCATTTGAATTATTGAAATCTAAATATGATCGTCAAAACATTATAATAGATTCGCACTTGCAAGCTCTTACCGAAGCATCACCATTAAAAGTAGTTTCAACTCAAGGCCTTCGAAATTTGACAAATTTGTTTTCTGAAACTGTGAATGCATTAGGTGCCTTGAAATTGCCAATAGATCAATGGGATTCTTGGTTAAACTTCATGTTAACATCAAAATTAGATGCAGAATCGACACAATTATGGCGTCGTCAAACTGCAACAAAGATTCAACCTACATTCAAGGAAATGCTTGAATTTTTAGAAAATAGAATTTATGAGTTATCAACTACATATAAAACTTCAAAAGACTTTAAATCTTCACGTACACTACCAACACAAGCATCCTCTATACCACAACGAATTAGATATACACATTCATCATCTGTATATTTATGTTACATATGTAAATCCAATCATTATATCTTTGCATGTCCATCTTTTATTAAAATGGATATGTTTCAACGTCAAAATTTGATTCGCAAACAGAACCTTCGTTATAATTGTTTGAAAGGGAAACATTTCGTTAAGGAATGTAAGACAACTTCTACATGTAAATACTGTGGTAAAAGGCATCATTCGCTATTACACATTAAACCTGAAGATAGGATTGATAAAGGTTCCATCACTCCAACATATACTTCCAACAGTTCACAAGCTCTCACTGTTAGTAATGAATTTGCTAATGAATGCATGAATATACTTCCAACTGCGTTAATAATGATCAAAGATTCAACAGGTAATTTTCAATGTTGTAGAGCTTTACTCGATTCGGGGTCTCAAGTAAATTTAATATCAGAATCTTGTATTCAACGTTTAAGCCTGAAAAGAATAAATGCTCATATGCTCATATCAGGAATAGGTAATTCTAAAACTAATAATTTACATTCGAGAGGCAAAGTCGAGCTGCAATTAAAGTCAAGATTTAACACAACAACATTTCACATCTCAGCATTCGTTTTATCAAAATTGGCTCATGATTCTCCACCTATACAACTTCATTCATTTACAGCTTCTAAAATTCGAAATATTACTAACTTGGCAGATCCGCGTTTCAATGTACCAGGGAAAATAGAAATTATTTTGGGTTCAGACATTTTGTTTAGGTCATTACTTGGTGGAAAATTTATGGATGAAGAAGGTCACTTAATGGCCATAGAAACTACATTTGGTTGGGTGATATCTGGTAAATTGGAGATACAACCACATGTATCTTGTTTTTCTACTACAATAAATATTGATAAAGTGTTACAAAAATTCTGGGAAGTTGAAGAGGTACAACAAGATGTCAAATTAACTCCTGATGAAGAATCATGTGAACAACATTTCAAGACTACTCATATTCGCTTAGCAAATGGACAGTATATGGTTCGCTTGCCATTCAAGGAACGTCCAACCAACTTATTTGATTCAAAAAATATTGCAATTACTAGATTAAGTAGTATAGAACGGCGTTTTAATAGAAATTCAAGGTATGAATTAGCATACAAGGAATTTATGCAGGACTATTTACAAAGTGGTCACATGTCCAAAGTTTGCATTTCTCCAGATCATGGACTCAATTTTTACTTTCCTCATCATGGCATAATAAAAGAACAGAATATTACGACAAAACTTAGGGTGGTATTTGATGGATCAAGCGCCACAACAGATGGAATTAGTCTCAATGATCTCTTATATACTGGTCCAAAGATTCACAATGAACTGACAGCTATATTAGTTAGATTCCGTAAAGCCAAGATCGGTTATGTGGCAGACATTCGAAAAATGTTCAGACAAATTCTAATGCATCATGAAGATAGAAACTTTCAAAGAATCTTATGGAGATTCTCTACTAATGATCCAATAGAAGAATACGAACTAAATACGGTCACATATGGAACTTCATGTGCTCCCTTTTTGGCCTTGAGGACATTGCAACAATTAGCGAAGGACGAAGAGTTATATCAACGTGGTTCCCACCTATTAATCAACAGTTTTTATGTAGATGATCTCATACATTCATGTGACACAGTGAGTGACGCAATTTTAAATAAAGAAGAGATAATAAAGATATTGGATTCGGGTAACTTTCACCTTCATAAGTGGGCATCGAATTCTACCGAATTTCTAGACAGTATACCCGTTGATCTAAGAGAAAATAATTTACATTTGGTACTTGAAGAGGACACGGTAGTTAAAACATTAGGATTAAGTTGGTGTCCTAAAGAAGATTATTTTTCATTTAACGTGAATCTCCCAAATGATCAGATCATAACAAAACGAACAGTTCTTTCTGTTATTTCAAGAATCTTCGATCCGCTTGGGCTCCTTGCTCCGTGTATTTCATTAACGAAGATGATAATGCAAGAAATTTGGATGTCTGGCATTTTATGGGATGATAAACTTCCACCTCATATATTAACAAAGTGGACATTAATACGTGATCAACTCACTGACATTCGTGATATAAAGGTTCCAAGATGGTTACAAATGAAAACAACTGTACACATACAACTTCATGGGTTTGCAGACGCCTCTGAGAGAGCCTACGCCGCAGCAATTTACGTCCGAGTAATCGACCACAATCAAGTCAAAATGAATTTATTAGTAGCCAAGACAAAGGTTGCTCCTACAAAACAAATAAGTATTGCAAGACTGGAACTCTGCGCAGCCCATCTGCTTGCTAAATTATTCGAATGGGTAAAATCCGTTTTACATATCGAAGGTTTCGAATGCTATGCTTGGTCTGACTCGACGATAGTATTGGCTTGGTTAAATGCCTTTCCCCGAAGATGGAGTACGTTCGTGGGTAATCGAACTTCATACATTTTGGAATTTTTACCTTTTAACTGTTGGCAACATATAGATTCGCGAAATAACCCAGCAGATCCAGCATCTAGGGGTGTTTACCCTCGAGGCTTGATATCTTGCAACATTTGGTGGAGTGGTCCAGATTTCATGCAAGATCCACATTATGATTTGTCAACACATCATACTTCATACAACACAGATTTAGAACAAAAACGGATTAAAACATTAACAGCTTTTAATAACATGAATTTTGATATACTACATAGATATTCTTCATTGTCTAAATTATTACGTATTACTATATGGATCATGCGATTTGTTAAAAGGTGTCGTCATATAAAGGTAGATTCAGATTTTATCACTAGCCGAGATCTAGATGATGCTTTATATATTTGGGTAAGACATGTACAAAATCAAATTTATGGTAGTGAAATTTCATCAATAAAAAAGGGAGAAACTCTTTCGACCAAAAACAAATTATTGCCATTGAATCCATCTATAGATGAAAACAATATTTTAAGAGTCGGAGGTAGGCTTAAACACGCAAATATATCATTTAATCAACGTCATCCAATAATATTGCCAAAGGATAATATACTTAGCAAATTGATAGTTCATCATTATCACCATCAACTTCTACATGCGGGAGGTCAATTGTTGGAATCTACTATTCTATTAAAATTTTGGATTTTTGGAGTCAAAAGACTCATTCGACAATGTACTCATAATTGTGTAATCTGTGTACGTCATCGTGGTGAAGCCAGTAAACAAAAATTAGGTAATCTGCCCAGCTCTCGATTACAAGTGGGTAAGGTTTTTCTACATAGTGGAGTGGACTACGCTGGTCCATTCAGTATACGAACTTGGAAAGGACGTGGAGCAAAACAACAAAAATGCTATATTTCTCTATTCATATGTATGTCTACCAAGGCCATACACCTAGAACTAGTTGATGATTTATCGACCGAAGGTTTTATAGCCAGTTTTAAACGATTCGTTGCGCGCAGAGGAGCAATACAGGCATTATATAGCGATAATGGGACAAATTTCAAAGGAGCGGTAAGACACTTAAAAGAAGTTTATCAGTATTTTTCAGATACTTCAAACCTAGAGTCAATTCATCGTTATTTTGCTGAGAATCAGATAAAATGGAAATTTATTCCTCCAGGCGCTCCCCATTTCGGTGGACTGTGGGAGGCTGGAGTTAAGAGTGTCAAATTTCATCTCAAAAGAGTAGCATCAACTTCAAATTTAACCTTCAGCGAATTCTACACACTGCTCTGTCAGATCGAATTCTATCTTAATTCAAGACCGTTGATACCGTTGAGTGCAAATCCAGATTCGTTAGAAGCTCTAACACCTGGACATTTCGTTACAGGATGCTCCTTAATGTCGGTACCAGAAGTACCTATAAGAATGGAGGAAAAATGTTTGGGTTCCCGGTGGAAATATGTTCAACAGTTATATCAACATTTTTGGCGAAGATGGAAAGGGGAATATCTATCTATACTTCAACAACGAGTTAAATGGCCATCTCAGCAACGAAATTTTTGTATTGGAGATTTAGTCTTGATTATAGAGAATAACTATCCACCAGGACAATGGTTAATGGGGCGAATCACGGAGACACATCCCGGAGATGATAAACTTGTAAGAGTCGTCACTGTGCGTACAAGAAATGGACTTATGAAACGTCCAATCACCAAGTTGTGTTTATTAATTCCATATACCGATTAGGTTAACTTTATTCACATTATATATATGTATCTCAACTGAAATTCATTTTGTATAATTTTGTATTATTTTGCATTACTTTGTATTAAGTTGTATTATTTTGTATAATGTTATTAATTCATAATTAACTAATAGTTTTGAAAAGTTGGACTTTTCAAGGTGGGCGAGAGAATGTTCGTGTGAGTATTAGCTCTCTACAAAAATGTGTAGACGAGATCATCATAGTACATAGTAACAAGTCATTTTGAGTCGTCGGCATTCAGTCGTGAATCGTGATAGCAGTCAGTCGCTATTTTCTTCATTTTCTACAAAACGTGTTTTTCTTCATCATTTTTCATGTGTGTGATCCATTGGGATATTTCTACAACAACTTCTCTAAATCAAAACGTGTAATAATTTAAAGTGAACCAAATATATTCTCTCGGCCACATTAAGAAGGTTATTTTAAGTAAAAGAAAATTAATTACAATAAATTTACTAAAGA
Source organism: Bombylius major (assembly GCA_932526495.1). Classification (NCBI taxonomy): domain Eukaryota; kingdom Metazoa; phylum Arthropoda; class Insecta; order Diptera; family Bombyliidae; genus Bombylius; species Bombylius major. The sequence continues at coordinate 16,630,262 of OW052044.1, read as the reverse complement.
AAATAACTTTCTTGTTTTTTTGTACATTTAAATTCTTCATATGTAAATTCTACTCATCATCATCAACACAATCATTGATTCAAATCGCCACAGTACAACACGAGAGATTGCAGAGAAGCTCAACGTATCACATACGTGCATTAAAAAGCTTTTGAAACAACTTGGACACGTGAAAAAGCTGTATTTGTGTTCTTCATAAACTTAAGGAAATTCACTTAACACAACGCATTAACATCAGCGATATGCTCTTAAAACGCAATGAAAGTGATCCATTTTTGAAACGGTTGATAACTGGCGATGAAAAGTGAGTTGTCTATAACAATGTGTCGAAAAAGATCGTGGAGTAAGCAGGATGAACCAGCTCAAACAACATCAAAAGCTGCTGTTCATGAAAAGAAGGTTATGTTTGGTGGGATTACAAAGGAATCGTCTACTTTGAACTTTTACCACCCATAGCTAACGATCAATTCAGACGTGTACACTGAACAATTCAATTTAAAAAAAGCGACTAGAATTGGCAAATCGTAAAGGAGTTGTGATTCACCACTATAATGTAACGTCTCATGCATTTTTGGTAACTCAGCAAAAACTACTGGAACTTGGTTGGGATGAGTTACTTCATCCTCCATGTAGTCCTGACCCCGGTAAATGGTAAAAATTTTAATAATGATGATGACTTCAAATCACATTACTTCAGTTTTTTGCTGATAAAAACCAGGTCTTATAAACGAGGGATTATGATGCTAAGGTCATTGACATACTGAAATAAAACTATTTTGTTAAACGAAAAAACTGTCTTTCATTTGCTTTGCAATATCGGCAGTTACTTAGTTGCCAACCCAATAAATACGGTTTACTACAAGGTAAATAGAATACAATAGGTATGATTGAGCCAGTATGAAACGAAATTTCTCTCTCTTTGTCAGCAGTTTTTATACGTCACTCAGATGAAATTATTTAAAAGGCTATATGTGTTTATACTTTATGGTTAATGGTAGTGCGAGTAGTTTGTTTTTGTTATACAATATTATTTTTCTCTAAATATAAATTTTAAAAATAATATAATGGTGCAGTAGAAAGTTGTAAATATTACACTAATAAAAAAAACAAAACAATAAAAGTGAAATATTTTAATTTTCCAAATGAAAACTGGCATGTAAATAGAAAAATAAATAGAAAATATAAAAAAATTTCAACATAATATATTAAAATATGTATTTTTATTGTTAAATTGAATTCCTTAAATTAAATTTATGACCGTAACACCATATACTTTTCTATATACCATGACTTAAAAATTTCAACTGAGTGACGTCACATATTGAGAGAAGAGAGTATATTGGCTCAATCATACCTATTGTATTCTATTTACCTTGATTTACTAGTCATTATTAATGGAAATAGTGTGGCCATAAACCATCAAGGTGGCTCAAGCGAGGAAAAATAAAGAAAAAAAAGTTTATTTTATACTATAGTCGAAACGGCAACACAACAATATTTAATATGGATGATCTTCTAGCCTTTGTGAAACATAAAAAATTTCCAAAAAAAGATTTTCATACATTATTTTTTTATGTAGAAAAAATTATGATTGTGTACCACCCAAATCATTAATGTATTTGACTCATAATACATTTATCACTTAATACGTTTTTATTAAAACAATATTAAATATTTCGTATTTAAAAATTGTGAAATCATAATACTTATGCATTCTACAATACATACAAACATTAAGTGTACACCTTAATAATTTTAACAGGTTTCAAAGATAAACAGAAATTTAATCAACATTTTAAGTACGATAAAATAAATATAAGATTAGATAAAAATATTTAATGTTTAATTTCACGATTTTTGAATCTGATTCAGTGTAGATATTTGAATGTAGTAGAGTAAAAGTAAAAAATTTGACAATTTATAAATTATTATTTAAAATACACAAAAAACAGTTAAAACTATTAATTAAATTAAATCAAACGAAAAAATAACAATTATCTAAAATGGTGTCAGTTGAAACAATTGCAACAATTTTCATAAAAGTTTTTAAACTGGTAAGTTAAGATATTTACTTGTTTTTTTTTTTTTTTTTTTTTAAGTATTTAGTGAATTATTCATTGAAAAAATAATTATACTCCACAAAAGAATGAAATATTGATGAAGTTTTGTTTTAAGGATAATTCAATAAGCTTGATTAAAAATGATTTGAAAATAAAAGTTCGAAGTGAACGCATAATAAAAAAAAAAATATATCAAAACTATAAAAAACTTTAATGCGGCCAAGATACTTGATGATTTAAAAAAAAATTATACATATCTACTTTTTCTAAAATTACATACATACATATACATATAAAATTCATGTTGAGAAAGCTATTAAATGAAAAAAGAAAAAAAAACTTTAATAACGAACCAGCCCTTTAAGAACTGAGATTAAAAAGATTTCAATAAAATCATTAAGAAATAATTTTTAAAATTATAAAAATGAAATAAAAAAAAGTACTGTTTTTCTTTTTAAACTGTAACATTTAAAAACTTATTTACAGGGTGATTTTTAAAATAATAAATTAGTCATAAATTCTTGTGTTAATCATTTTAATACAGAAAAATATTTGCTATACTACACCTGTTTATGAAGTTAATGGGCGTTGTCTTATAGATAACAAAGATACACATACAAAAGTATAATGTAGAACACATATGTATGAGCACCTGTTATATTGTCACAAAATCATTATCGATAAAAATATTTATCTGAAATCCTTGTTGTGTGATTCATCGATTTTTATCACTGGTGCACTGTAAATGTGTTTTTGAAAATTGAAAAACACAATAGAATTGTAAAACTTTTCAATGAAAATTGAAAACTAAGAAATTTCTAAAGATTAAATGTATCTTCCGTTAAATATAGAATCCCATTAAAATATATGTATGTATGTAGGTATGTTAAGTTAAACTATAAGAGAAATACACCTCTTTTCAAAATAAATCATCCTGCCTTCCACATAGACAGCTTACTTTACAAGTATAATTTATTTTCCTATTATTTTTCTATAGTAAATATTTTAAGGAATTGAATGTGTACAATTTTCAAAAGGCTTGAATAATGAATGTGAGAAAACTCTTATGTAATTTAAGTATTATAGCCAAATAAAATTGCCTTCAGTTTCATTTAAATTGCTTTCACACCCAATATAATTTTCTACAAGTTTCTTATATATTTTTATATGAAGAAAAAAATATTTCACCTTATTGTACATCCTCAATAAATCAAAATGTATTTTAAATATTTTTAGATTCTTAACATCATCATAATCATCTTATATCGAACAGGAGATGGAGGTTATTTCCTTGGAATTGGAGGAACATGGAATCTTAATGAGGAAAAAAGTGCTGATTGTGAAATAATTGCTTCTGGTGTATTTGTTGGTTTCTTTATATATACAGCTGTTCAATTAATAGCTTTTGCTTTTGGTACAACAAAACATAAAAGGTATAAAATAGTGAAGTATATATATACATATTTATATTTATGTATAGTGTATTTTGTATATATACATTAATCGATTATAAATATTTTAAAATTGATTAAAAATTATTTTTCTAATAAATTTTAATTATTTTTTGATTTTTTTTTTCTTTTCGAGTTTTTACTTACTTTTATCTTCTTTTCTTTTTTTCTTTTAGAGAACTATCTGATATAATTATGAACATTGTTGGAACATTTATGTGGGTGTCAGTAGGTGGAACTGCTTTACATTATTGGAATGGATATATTCCTGATCATGATTTCTTGTATGCAGCAACTGAAAGACAAGTTGGTATTGCTCTCGGTTCATTATGTGTTCTATCATCATCACTTTATTTATTAGATACAGTTCTAGCTTTTGTACATTTTTCAAAAGATCAAGAATAAAATTAAGTAAACAATTAGAATTAAGTAATACCTTTTTTTTAAAAAAAAAAAAATTGTATTTTCCAAACCGACAAAATATCCTTAAATGTTAAATAGAATGTTCATTTAAATGAAAGAAAAAAAAAAGATTGAAATAAATTGAAACATCTAACATTTAAGCCATCGAATTATTTACAATCATCTACAATATCATTTTAAATTTAAAAAAAAAAACACTTTACAATGAATGGAAAAAAAATAGAAACACGATTTAAACTTTAAACTATTTTTTTTTTTAAATAATAAAAATTTTTAAGTATATTTGTAAGTGAAATGCAATAATTTTGAAGAGAATTTCATAACTGTACTTAAAAAAATAAATGAATAAATTGAAGAAAAAAAAAAGAAGTAGGTATATAATTACTTTTTTTTTGTCATGAAAAAGTAAACTTTAAGCTCTTAATTTTTTTTTGTCAGTTTGAAAAATAATGTTTTTTATATACTATACATAGATGTATTTTTAGAATGGTCATATTTATACAAATTTCATTTATATAGTTGTTTATGACATACATTTCTACTTTTTCTACAAATATACATATTTTAATTTAAAGTACAAAATTTGCATTGCTAAGAGTATAATAATATTTTGTTCACGTAGAACTTGTAATTTTAATTAAAAGCAAAAGTAAAAGTGAATAGATTTTTCTTGCATTGTAATATATGTACACATACATATATGTACGTATGTATATATGTATAGTATGTATATGTATGTATATGTATATCATTATTTAAAAATTTGTCTAGAATTGTATATTTCTTTTTTTAATAAACAAAAATTTACTTACACTTTGAAATGTTTTGTGTCATTATTCAAAATTTTAGAAAATAGTAAAAATTTAATTGTTTGCATATGCAGATGATGAATATTATGAAACATTTTTTACTTCGCTGGTTTTTTCAAGAACTGTGGAAAATATGCAAAAAGAAACAACAAAAAAACGAAAAGAATGTTTTAAAAATACAATTATTTGTTCTTACATGTTAAAGAATGAAATTTATTAATTTCGTTTTGATGATGATAATTTTTTGAAGCTAGAGAGCTGTTTTTTGATACCTTGTTAGAATATAATACTTTTCTAATTAATTAAAATGCATGATATAGGTACATAAAATCACATTGAACATGTTAGAGATGATTTTTTTCGTACAAACCCAAAATTTTGTTAGTGTTCGAATTCATTTTCGGGGTACGCTGGTAAATAGCCAGTTCAATCGAATAACACATTTTGAAATTAAAATAAATAGATTTTTTTTTTCAAATGCTAAAATAACTTTATTTCTAAACATTAAATATTATAGAAAAGTGAACATAGAAAAAACATTCAATTAATCTTGATTAGCTTCGCATGATACATACTCCTTGAAATTACATACAAAATATTTATCATCGAACCATAAACCTAGAGGGCAATATAAACCAACAGGTTCGAAGTTTCTGCAAACATAGTATTTTCTACAATGTGATCGATCACGGAAAAATGTTCCATTTGGAAGCCAATCACAATCTCTAGGTAAAGCAGTAGTTGTTGTAGGCTGAGCAGTTGAAGTTGAAGACGAAGTAGTTTCTGGAGTTGTAGTACTTGATGCAGCTGTTTCTGCTGCTGTTGTTGATTCCGTTTCTGGAGATGGAGTACTTGGTTCAGTTGATTCTGCCCCAGTTGTTGATTCTGTTTCTGGAGAGGCGGTAGTTGATTCAGTTGTGACTGCTTCTGTTGTTGATTCTGTTTCTGGAGAGGCAGTACTTGATTCTGTTGCTTCTGCTCCAGTTGTTGATTCTATTTCCGGCGTGGAAGTACTTGATGCAGTTGTTTCTGCTTCTGTTGTTGATTCCGTTTCTGGAGAGGCAGTACTCGATTCAGTTGCTTCTGCTTCGGTTGTTGATTCTGTTTCTGGAGAGGCGGTACTTGATTCAGTTGTTTCCGCTTCAGTTGTTGATTCTGTTTCTGGAGAGGCGGTACTTGATTCAGTTGTTTCCGCTTCAGTTGTTGATTCCGTTTCTGGAAAAGCAGTACTTGATTCAGTTGTTTCTGCTTCTGTTGTTGAATCCGTTTCTGAAGAGGCAGTACTTGGTTCAGTTGTTTCTGCTTCTGTTGTTGAATCCGTTTCTGAAGAGGCAGTACTTGGTTCAGTTGTTTCTGCTTCTGTCGTTGATTCTATTTCCGGTGTGGTAGTACTTGATGCAGCTGTTTCTGCTTCTGTTGTTGAATCCGTTTCTGGAGAGGCAGTACTTGATTCAGTTGTTTCTGCTTCTGTTGTTGATTCTATTTCCGGTGTTGTAGTACTTGATGCAGCTGTTTCTGCTTCTGTTGTTGATTCTGTTTCTGAAGAGTTAGTACTTGGCTCAGTTGATTCTGCCCCAGTTGTTGTTTCTGTTTCTGGAGAGGCAGTACTCGATTCAGTTGCTTCTGCTTCGGTTGTTGATTCTGTTTCTGGAGAGGCGGTACTTGATTCAGTTGTTTCCGCTTCAGTTGTTGGTTCCGTTTCTGAAGATGCAGTACTTGATTCAGTTGTTTCTGCTTCAGTTGTTGATTCCGTTTCTGGAGAGGCAGTACTCGATTCAGTTGTTTCGGCTTCAGTTGTTGATTCCGTTTCTGGAGAGGCAGTACTCGATTCAGTTGTTTCGGCTTCTGTTGTTGATTCCGTTTCTGGAGATGAAGTACTCGGTTCAGTTGCTTCTGCTCCGGTTGTTGAATCCGTTTCTGAAGAGGCAGTACTTGGTTCAGTTGTTTCTGCTTCTGTTGTTGGTTCTGTTTCTGGAGAGGCAGTACTCGATTCAGTTGCTTCTGCTTCGGTTGTTGATTCTGTTTCTGGAGAGGCGGTACTTGATTCAGTTGTTTCCGCTTCAGTTGTTGGTTCCGTTTCTGAAGATGCAGTACTTGATTCAGTTGTTTCTGCTTCAGTTGTTGATTCCGTTTCTGGAGAGGCAGTACTCGATTCAGTTGTTTCGGCTTCAGTTGTTGATTCCGTTTCTGGAGAGGCAGTACTCGATTCAGTTGTTTCGGCTTCTGTTGTTGATTCCGTTTCTGGAGATGAAGTACTCGGTTCAGTTGCTTCTGCTCCGGTTGTTGAATCCGTTTCTGAAGAGGCAGTACTTGGTTCAGTTGTTTCTGCTTCTGTTGTTGGTTCTGTTTCTGGAGAGGCAGTACTCGATTCAGTTGTTTCTGCTTCAGTTGTTGATTCCGTTTCTGGAGAGGCAGTACTCGATTCAGTTGTTTCGGCTTCAGTTGTTGATTCCGTTTCTGGAGAGGCAGTACTCGATTCAGTTGTTTCGGCTTCTGTTGTTGATTCCGTTTCTGGAGATGAAGTACTCGGTTCAGTTGCTTCTGCTCCGGTTGTTGAATCCGTTTCTGAAGAGGCAGTACTTGGTTCAGTTGTTTCTGCTTCTGTTGTTGGTTCTGTTTCTGGAGATGCAGTACTTGGTTCATTAGTTTCTTCTTCTGTTATTGTCTCTATTTCTGGAGTGGTATTATTGTCAGTAGTTAATATTTCTGGTGTTTTTGTTGTTGGTAATGGTTTGGGTGTTGACGTAATATCGCATTTACATGGTGGGCATTTACCTTTTACACACTTTTGCAATCTTTCATCAAACTTTAATCCAAGTAGACATTGATGCTCCTTAGCGCTGTTTTTCTTACATGTAATATAACCATGACAATCTTCTGGATCTTGAACTTTATATCCTTCAGGTTTGTTTAAACATAAGTAATGATTGTCACTGTTTTTAATATCAATAGCTTGTGTTGCAATAATAAGCACACTGAATACAATAATTTTCACTAGAAAGAAATGAAATATTTTTAATTTATATATTTTTTAAGATATCTTTAATAATACTAAACTTACAATGCATGGTTAATTAAAATGTTAACCTTGTAAATGCTCACAGTAGAATAAAATCATTAATTGCATTTTTGGTATTTATTTGAAATTTTATCAGAATATCACGTTATAAAATTTATTGATAAAAGTTTAATGATAATACTTTAATGTAATACTTAATCAGTAATTAATTTAATTATTTGTTCTTCAAGACTTCTTTTATTAAATATTAACAAGTAATTCACAGTATTATTACATACGTTTCTAAGAAGTAATTAATATGATAAGATACCTTATCATTTTTATTACTTGAAGATTATGCAGTTTTCAAAAAAAAACAATAACAGGAAAAAATTTCTTGTAATCGATATTGGAAAATAATTACAAAGGAAATAGGTAACTGTAACCTTTGTTAAGCTTTTTCTTATTTATATAAATTTTAAATTTATTTTTTATTTTTAAATTTAAATTTATTCGTTTGAAAAATTATTTCTTTGTATATGAATTGCACTTTTACTTTCAATTACGAAATTTTCAGATCTACATAACATCAATATTTAAAAAAAAATATTACTGATAATTTTATCTCTTATCTTGTCAGAATATTTAGAAAAAAATCTTGTAATTTATCAATTGCGAAGAAGATAGGTATGTAGTATCTATCTTATTTACAATACGAATTCTTGCAATTAAAGAAATCAAATAATTAGGTTGATTTAGAAATCTTTCAAAGATATTTCATTCAGAGCGAAAAATTGAACTTATTATTTTCAATTCTTCAGAAGAAAAAACTGCATTCAGAATTACATTTAAAAAAAAAAAATTAAACAGTTCAACATCAAGAAAAATAAATTCAAAAATTATAATTGAAAAAATACTCGTAAAATTATTTCAAAGTACATTTAAAATTAAAATAAATTATCTTCATATGTTTATAAATTTTATTTTTTATGATTTTTAGGAAACTTCATTTAGATAATGTAAATTATTTATGTGTGACTTTTCAACCACACTGGCTTTTGTCACTGCAATACGATATTTCAAATTTATTTAAATAGATTTTAAAATAAAACTAATATAATTTAGCTTCTACATTTTTCTATTTCTTTTAATTTAATCACTACAAAAATATATAATTCTATCAAAAATTTTTAATAAACATTTTAATAAAATACATCGTCATCGTTATCAATTGGTGTATTTTGCCATGCTGCACATATTGCAATCTCTTCATTTTCACATTCCTAAAGTAAAACATATTTAAAAAAAAAAACATTTAGTTAATTACAAAAATCTTATTTTTTTTTTTTTTTTAAATTAATTAATTCATACATCACTATCAATACTAAATAATTCTCCTGTTGAACATTGTTTTTCAATTTTTTTACCTTCGATGCACGTGTAATATTTATGGCAATTTATTGTTTCATGTGGTATATTTACACTTTCATCAAAATCTGTAAAATCATCTTCACTAAAATCTGGACAATCTATATGAGCTTTTGAATATACCAAAAATAATGATAAAAAATAAAATATTACAAATAAAATATGAAAAAATTTTATCATTTTAATTATTTTTGAAAAAAATTCTACCACACTACACGAATTTTTCAAGAAAAATTAAATAAAACTAGTATTGTTTTCGAAAGAGTTAAAACTTCTAAAAATAGCATAAGTAGATTGACTAATCGCTGGTTCAAAATGTTTCTCTTTTAATGTAAAAATTTTGAAGGCAGTATCTTTAAAATTGGTTTGTTTTCCTTGTGTGATATTCATAGGGTGTTTAAAATTATATTTATCGGTTTTTTTTCTCTCATGTTTTTAATTTGAAATTCGATTTATGTAATTTTGTAAAAATACCCATGGATTTTTAATATTTAAAAGGTTCTTTTCAAAGAATCGAAATAAGAAATATGTATAACGTTCTTACTCCTCAAAGCCTTTTAGTACGCTAGTGTAGAAGATAATCGTATAAGAGATGAGAAATAAACTTTGTTGTAGATTTATCTTAAGATTTTGACTTGTATAAGACTTGTAGCTACATATTGGAAAATTTCTGATGATTTTTGACGTTATGATAAAACACTCTTTTAGTCAAAATATTTCTCATAATGATATTCAACCTTGTTTGAACAGTTGCTACAATTTCAATTAATAAAAGAATTTTTCTCAAATATTGTTAATTAACAGTATACACAATTGTATGGCCATGTATCGACATATGTTGGTTTGGCTTTAAGGCCAATTCTTGTTTTTAGTACAAAAGTGTGTACTGATAAGGCAGCATGACTTTGAAATTTATAAAATATTTATTCAAAAAATTTGTCGATGATATACACTGCACACACATTTATTGATATTGTAAAAAGAATTAATTACAACTAAAATTTATTAATGCAATTCAAGAGTCAACAAAATAATTTTCTTATTAATAAATTTTGTAATAACTTCCGCTGTGATAAAGGTGATTTAATGGAAATTTAATTTTCAATTATGATTTCAGTATCGTTGAAAAAATAAAAAAAATTCAATACTTTTATCTTTTAAGTATATAATAATTATTTTATTGATTTTATTTTTTTATTTATTGTCTAGAAATGTAGATATATATACCATTAAAAACACTTGAAGATTTTTCAAAGTACATATACCTACTTATACCTTTCCGTAGAATTTTGAAAAATTTCATTTCTGACTAATCTAGTTTTCAGCATTCAGCAGTGAAGTTTAGATTTTTCTTTTTCAACATGACAAAAATACCTGGAAAATTTTCCACATCTCAGTGTACACATGTATGATACATGTCTTCCGATATCTATGTTTTTTTATAATTGAAAAAATTAATGATGCAAATAAATTGAATGAGTTTTTAAGTTTTTTTTTTTTATTTTTATTTATTTTTTTTTTTTGAGTGTATACAAAATATGCAGTAAAGATTGTTCTAAACATTTTAGCAAATACATTTTGCATATTCAAATAATGTGACGGTAAAAAGAAAATAAAAGCAATAAAAAACACTTTTCCAAATAGATATCTTCAGTTTATTTGAACAGTTGCCTTTTTTTTACAAATAAATAATTAAATAAGCTTAAAGGTTAAAAAAACTTTTATAACATATACATACTTTTTAAAAATTGATTATAAAGCCTCTGTAACTACGATGATATTCAAGTAAAGAGTTGTTCGAGGACGTTTCGGAAGTTTCTCAGTAACTTTGTCCGTTCTTTAAATTCATATTTTTCGAATATTCCATCATATTTAATTATTTTCAAGAAAAGGATCGTTTCTAGACAGAAAGCATTCTATTCACTCATCCCAAATCCGAAAACCCCATGTAAATCCGTTCACGTTTACTACCCTAAAACTCTTTCCAAAATTTCAATTACGTCACGAGGAACACTCTTACCCACAAAGGAAAAAGTAGGTGGATAAAAAGTATATAAAAAAAACATAGAGGGAAAAAAGATAATATGGCAAATTTTCTAATGTTGCTATGTCATGCTTGAATATTTTTGTATTTTTAAATTTTTTCATGCAAAAGAAAATTAAATTTATGAAAATTAAAAAATAAATCTTAACAAAGTTCAAAGAACTTTTTTCAAAGATTTATGATGCATGACCAATTTTAATCCGAAATATGTAAATGAATCTTACTGTATACGACGTACCAAGCAAAATTAATAAAGGATTCTCCTGAATCTGTATCTGATAAATATGATATCACAAAAAATTGGTAAAAAATTCTAAATTTTTAAAAATCATTTGTTTTTTCTCGGAATTTCTTCAACAAATGTTCCACAAAATCTTGCGTAATGAATTTAAAAAAAAATAAATAAATATACTGCACGACGCATTGCAACAATAACAACAAAAATTTTGAAACACCTGAAATAATGCTAAATTATGCAAATTTCTTAAATATACAAACTTTAGTAAATATAAGTACATATACATAAAATTTTAATTGATGAATAATTAAGTTTTGTATAAATACTCAAAAATTATTCGATTAAAATTATTGTAGTGCTTAACATTTTCCATTAACGTACATAAAAATCTTTGAAAAAATGAAGAATTTGATTTTTATCATTGCGATCACATATTTTACGATTGCTTGTGCAATTGATGATGAATTCGATTCAATTGATTGGTCTAAAGTTAAATCGGGACAGATTACACGTAATTCAGATGAATTTTCCAAAATACCTGATAAACAAACTCAAGTACGAATTGTCGGTGGAAAAATATCAAAACGTAATCAATTTCCATTTCAAGTAGCACTCATATCCAAAGATCTTGAAGGATTGAATCAGTGTGGAGGATCATTAATTTCTACAAACTACGTACTGACAGCAGCTCATTGTGTTTATGGGTGAGAGTTGTGTAAACAAATTTTTTTTTCAATTAATAAATGTATATTTGTTTTTATAGAAAAATTTAATCTAATAAACTTCCTTAACCCTTATATACCTACATATTTTTTTAAGAGCTATCAAAGGTCTTGTTATTTTGGGTGCATATGACTTGACAAATTCTAATGAGCCAGGTCAAATAAGAATGAGAGTTTACAGGAACGATTTTATTATGCATTTTGGATACAATGATGATTTAATTCGTAATGATATTGCATTAATTGAACTCCCAAAATCAGCACCTTTAAGCGGTATGTATTACTAATAGAATATTTTTATTCCTCTAAATTTTACATTTTTGATTTTTAATAACTTTTATTTTAGCACAAATTCAAACTATTAGTCTTCCAAATAAATATATTGAAACAGATGATCGTTTAGCTATAGCAACTGGATGGGGTTTAATGAGGGATAATGGATATAATGCTCGTTATTTAAGATATGTTACATTAGAAACTATCTCATTACAAAATTGTGCAAAATACTTTAGGACTTTGATTCGTAGTTCAAATATATGTGCAGATTCTTCATATGGTAAATCTACATGTGATGGTGATTCAGGTGGTCCAATTGTTGTTGAAGAAAATGGAAATTTAACTATTATTGGTTTAACATCATTTGGAAGTTCAAGAGGTTGTACAGCTGGATATCCATCAGTTTTTACACGAATTTCTTCATATTTGGATTGGATTCAAACTCATAGTGATATCGATATTTAGATATGTTGTAAAATAAATTATTTTAATTGAAAATAAAATTTGTTGATTATTATTGTTTAATTTTTTCCATATTTTATTTTATTTGGAATGTGCTCACGCATGCACCAGTTATTTTTATAAACATTTTCCGGGAACATTTTCTAACTCAATTGACATTATTTTCCAATTTTTTTTCTCTTTCACTATCTTTTTTCACTTACAAATTTGTAGGAAAATTTTGCAAGTGAAAGGAAGCCCGAAGCCGTGTAGCGTTACCTAAAATATTTGATAAATTAATACCATATTAATATTTTTTTTCCTTTTTTTTATTTATTTATATTGATATCTTATATCTTTATTTTTCGTTAAATGAACTTACACTTAAATTACAGTTTAAAACTAAAATATTATTAATTTTAAAATAAAATTAGGCCTATATTTACATTTACAATTAATATTAATTTTGTCTTTAATTTAATATTACGTTGTATTTTTACATACCTACATGTAAATTAATTGTAACCTCTTTTTTTTTTGTATTTTTTTTTCTGTCTGACTATTAACTCTTTTTTTTTCTTTTTTCAAATATATTTTAACATCCTAAGAAAATATAAATGATAATTTAATTAAAACAAAATCTATCTAAATAATTTTTTAAAATAAATTATTTTAATAAAAATTACGTATAAAGAGAAATTTTAAACAATTTCTAGTAAATTTTTACTACATTTTTGGTTTATCAATAGAAATTTTGTTTTTTTCTAATCTATAGAATTTCTAAATTTTTTTTTTATATTTTTCCCAATTTTCGTAGATTTTCAATAATAAAAATAAAAAAAAAACTTTTAAAGAATTTCATGAAAAATGTTAATGATAAATACAAGAACGTATTCACAACAGAAATTAAGTTTACCACAGGTTTTTAAATTTATTTAATTTTAAATTACGACTAAATCACTAAATAATAAACATGACTTTTAGAGAGAAAAAATAATAAGAATCTACGCAATTCAATTAAACCGCCAATTAACTTTTTGATTAAAATTTAAATCTTGTTATTGAAGGTATTAATATATGTGTGTATGTTTAAAATTAACAAAATATCCTTTCTAAATAAATTACGAGTAAAATGTGGGGACTTTACCTTAGCCTTATTTTACATTGTAAGCGATTAATTAAATTAATATTATTATTATTTTTTTTTTTTTTTGAAAAAAATTTCAAGCCTTTATTAAAACTATTTTATTTATTTTTTTTTTTATTATTTTAATTAATATTTATTATTTTATTTACACTTCAAAAAAATTGTTATTTTCTTAGCTTGACAATTTTATTAATTTTTCCTAATTTTTAAATATCAGCAAAAACTGTCTCTTTTTTTGCTATTTTCAAAATTAAACTTATTTTTCAATTTTTGAACGTAATAATATATAATTGTTTGCTGTTACATTCAAAATTCTTACTTTCAAAAAGAATGGAAATATCTGACCACTTTAAATGAGGAAACAAAAAATCAAGCTAAGGGAATCTATCAATTAATTGAATATTCATCCCCATACCATTCTAAGGATGTTATTAAGAATAAGGTTGTCAATTTTCACATTTTAATGGACATTTTTTTGATTCAATTTGTAATCGATTATTTGTATAATTTTCATTTACTTATTAGAAATTTGATATAATGACTCATGATATGAAAAATCAATTTAACATAACATAACACGCTACAAAATCTGAGAAAGGAAAACAAAAACAAATAATAACTGAAAATGTATTTTCATTTTGTATAAATACATAGTATAATTTGTAATCAGTCTATAGAAAATTAAAATAAATTTTATTTCAATAATTTTAAAATTTTTATTTACAACTGAAAATCACATGATATTGAATATTTTTTTCTTGTACCTCTTTTATGGCACAAATATTAATTGAAATCCCTTTGGTTTCAATGAAACATGTGAAAATACCAAAAGATGCTTTTTCCTTTATATTTATCGGTAAATATACTAACTCTAATGAATACATATTTACTTCATAAGCGTTTCTATTACAAGGAATTCAGAAAAAAAAATTTATCTGGCTTATAAAATGGTCTATTTTTAATATCTAAGAAAGTTAATGCACTTGCCAATACATTCACAACATGTAAATTACAATTGATTAGTTTGTTCTGTTCTGTGAAACCTTTTCTAATTTTAATTTTAAATCAATCCAAACTGTCAAACGATCAATTTTTAGCCAATTTTAAATCATGCAGAGTGACCTTTGACCTTAGATAGTGAAGTTGAATATTTATTATTCACTCACGTAGAATTATCTAAAAAGAATCACTTTTTAGTGATTTTCAAGAAAACTTAATTAGTTTTAAGTGCATTTTCTTTAAAATATAACTCATTGGAAATAAAAATGACCAAAATTCTATTCCTTACATATTTATATTATATCTTTGTCTTTTAAAGTTTTCAATATCTATAATCTATGTTTCCTTGTAATAAATATTTGTAAAAATGATCATAAACTTCAAATTTTGTGCCATCTAAAATAAATAGACAGAACACAAAATGATAGCTAAAAATTGGAAGATTTCGAAATGTATCACCTTTTAAGTTGAGCTTTCATCTACAATACAATTATTATGTTTTGTAGAATTTGTTTATTTTACAAAAAAAAAAAAAATTTGTTTTTTAAAATTTTAAAGCACCATAATATACATTAAATATTTGGAATTAGCTTTAAATAATTAAGAGTATTCGTATGTTTGTAATTTATAACTAGAAACTATATTTTATGTCATATTAATTTTCATTTTCATATTTCTTTTTTCTTTTTGTTTTCAATACGTAAAAGTTTTCTAGAAATATAAAAAGATAATATTAGTTTTGTAAAATGACACACACATATGTAAATATGTTAAATAATGAAATATTTTAGAATACCGATATTAAATAAGTATTTTATCATATGATGGAGGTGGTGTTTCATCTGTTTGTAGATCTTTTAAATTTTCTGGTAAAAGTATTGCAATATGATAAGGTGGTGGTGGTGCTGAAATTGTTGATGTATGTTGATGATGATGATGTGTTATTGGAACTTCAAGAATTTGTTCAGAATTTTGTGAATATAATTGATGATGATGCTGATTAGATTGATGATTTAATGCACGACTATGCCCATCAACACTTGGTGATGGTGATGCAGCTAAATCTCTTGGTAAACGACATAATGAAACTGTACAAGCAGCTAAAAAAAATGTTGCAGAAAATGCACAAAATATAAGTACTTCTAAACCAGTACCCTGATGATCAAAATAAAATTTAGCACCAGCAACAAAAACTGATGCTAATACTAATGATGCCCACATTCCACATTTTAAATGAGATGGTAATAATTGTGAATCTGTAGCGTCAACCATAGCAACACTACCTGATACAGTTCCACCAATAGAATTAGATAAATTTGGACGTGCTGATATTGGACCTAATCCAAGTGAACCTTGTTCTAATTCTTGTGCGTGAGAAGGACCTCTAAAAATATATATAAAATAATTAAAAATCTATTATGTTTGATTTTTTAAAAAAAATTTTTTTTAAATAAAATTAATTACCCATAAATATGTGGCAGTGAAGAAGGAACTGAACATTCCTGATTGTTAACTGATATTAATGGAGAACGTTGATGATTCTGAGTATGGTGTATATTTTCTGAAAGATTCTGATGATGATGTCTTGAAATTAAACCAGTACCACCATTATTTGTTAATAAATGATAATGATTGTTGCTGCTGTTATTTTCATGATGTATTTGTGCTGTATTTGTATTAACACCAGTTACTGTATTATTTGTTCTATTTCGGCTAGTACGATTTATGTTATTATTGCAATTATTGTGCGCAGTATTATTAGTGTTATTATTACTATTAATATTTTGAACATTATTTTGGGCTCGACTACAGTCTGTCGTTGATGATGCTGAAGCAGTTTGTTGTGGACGATGAATTGATGGTGTTATCAATGATTTATTTACCATTCTTCGTGGTGGATGTCCAAATCCTAAACCTACTCCTGTACTTCCAGACAATGATGCTGCTACACGTGCTCGACCAAAACCACATGTTTGTGATCGTTTATCAATCCAAAAATGCATTTTTTCTATATTGAAATTCTACAATAACAAAAAAAGAGGCAAATAAATAATTTAGAATTTCGGAAAACAAAAAATGTTAAATTATTTTACTAATTTTGAGTTTTGAAAATGGAAACTAAAGTAATGAAATTTATATTCCAAAAATTTTACATGTTTTTTTGGATCTCTAAAAAAACCCATAAAAGGTTTCTGAAATTTTGCAATAATTCTGAAAAGGATGTCATTACTTTGATTTAAAAATACGAATAAGTAATTCAATTAATTTTTGAATTTAATTTTAGGCTTGTTATACGTGGAATTATGTATTGAACGTTACTGGAACACGCTGTTCACGATTAAAAATATCTTTCTATGCGATAATGTCCTTCACAGTAAGGCGAAACCATAAAAAGCGTTGTTTCAAATTCCAAAAATTGGTAATATTTATAAATTTTGACTAATTTCTCTTAAAAATGACATTGAAAATATATGTTACAGGATTTTTAGAATAATATTTAGGCTTTAGAAAAATACAATATATTTAATTACCTATAATTCCTTTTTTACAAATAACATGCTTTTTCTTATTAAACTATATGTTCACATTGTAGAAATTTCAGAATTCCTAAAAAAAAATATTATGAAAACAAAAAATGCGTTTTGGCAGTAGTAAATTTAATTATGAATTTCATTTAAAGTAATTTTTATTTGAATTTTAGCATATTTTAATTATTTTTCTACAGTTTTTTTTTTTTAGCTCAATTTTAAATTTTTGTATTCAAGTTTTTTTTTTTTGTCAAGTCTTATCCTTTTATTCACCTTAATTGATAATTACGATTTATTAATATTTTCTCACAAAGTTCAAGAAAATAAAAATGTATTTCATATTCAAATTTTTCAATTTTATTTTATTTCAAAAAAAAAAATTAAATTTAAAAAATTATTTCATCACAGATGTTTCTAATAACACAATTCTTGAATAACTACTTTTAAAAAAAATTATCCTTTTAATTATCCTTTTTCTTTTCTTCTTCTAATGTCTATTTTAAAACTTTGAATACACACAAAAATTTTCTAATATTAACGTTCATCGTTTTCTAACAAACTTTGTAACTTTTTTTTTGGTTTTTTTCTTTTCTGAAAACACAATTTTCAAATCATCATCATTAAGAAAATATTTATTTTAATCTTAGATGATAAAAAAAATCAACAAAAAAAAACATATTTTCAAAGGGAAAAAGAAACCATGTCTATAATCACAGACAGACATTAACTTTTTATTCCTTCTCGGTTGTTGTTGTTGTTGTTGTTGTTTTATTCTTCTTCTTTTCTATTTAATTCAAAATTTTATAGAAAGTGAAGGTAACAAAATAACAAATATTTATAAAAAAAAGGAAAGAAGATATTTTATAACTTAAAGCACAGCACTTGAAATTATAATCCTGGACAAGAGCTTGTTATCATCGAAATTATATAGAACATGTCTTATGTATTTTTTATTCAGTCAGATTTTTGTTCTATTTTAGAGAAAAAACAAATTAGCACTTTTCACATGCAAAAAAAGCAAAAAACAAAACAAAAAAGATACACATTTAAACACAAGTTTGTTTAGATATTCTCAATATTCAGATATTTTTCTCATGCTTTTTATTAGAATTTTAAAAAAAAGAAAATTTATTTATCCGTAGCTATTGGATTGAAAAGCAAATTGTTTTTGATTATACTGTAAAAAAAAAAAAAAAAGAAGAAAATATTTTATAAATGCATCACATTTTAAATGAAACTCTTTTATTTCAAAAAAAGACATGCGCCTGAAATAAATAACAATATTAGAATAATATGTAGATAATAGATATATGTATATACAGATACTTTCACAAAAAAGGGTGGTCGATTTAGATTTTATTATAGTTTACAGAAAATTTTTATTACAAAAATTTTAAATTAATTGTTATTTTACAATATTTAAAGAATACCCGTTGTTGCTTTTTATGAAAACAAATGAATTTTGGGAGAGAGAAAAATTATCAAACAAAACTTTCAAAATATTTTTTACTGAATTTAAATTGAAACAGGAATAATTCAGAAAACTTTAAGCCTCGAATCAGAATTCGTATGTAAAACAATAAATATTTGTGTACATATATATATGTATGTATGTTTAATTCTAGTTACCAGCTTTTTCTTTTGGGAGTAAATAAGGGGACAATTTTAAAATTGTTCACGTGGGTGGTACCTATTAGCATCCAGGAAATGCTACCCTTAAAATACAATAAAGACCCCTTAGTTTATTTTTTTTTTACCTCTCAAACTTTTAAAATATTATTTACAAAATAGCTATTTCATTTCAACGTAATTTTTAATTTGAATTTAAATAACGGTTATAAAACATGTGATTGTGAACAAGAATTTTTTCTTGAAAACAGAAAGAAAATTAATTGTAGAATAATGTAGAGTGTTAAGTCTAGACTGTAGAGTCTTGTTAAAAACATACAAAAAAATTTATGTAGTTTGTTAAAAATTAAAAGCGAATGATCTGCGCATATTATATATACTATTCACAAAATGTTTACATGTGTATTAGTGTTTTTCTCCCTTTTTAATTTGAAAATAGAAGAAAAAAACCACTACTAGTATAAAAAGTCTCTAAAAAATTATACCATTATCTCTCTGCGCAGTTATACCATTCGCTTTTAATTTTTAACAAACTCTACCAGAATTTTATTTTGGTATTTTAAATTTTAAGTTTGAACTTTAGAGCGGCAACACCAACAAGCAACTGTCAAAAGTCAAATCAATTTGAATTTATCACCCCTAAATTTCTCGTTCATTCTCGTTTCTTCTCCATCTCCAATCTAATCTCTTGTTCTGTCATTTTCAATTCAACTTTCAAGAAGTCTATTACAATTTACAATTTTCGAGTTGTGTTGTGTTGTGTGATTTTTTTTTTAAAATTATTTTGTTTTTGAAATTCGGCGTGATATTACAAATATATAAAATAAACAAAAGATTAGTTAATCTCTAATTAAAACTCGTGATCAAATGTTAATTTTTATTCGTAATCAATTTGTGTGTGAATACCTGTAGCTTTAGTTATTGCTGCTGGTGTTTTCTTTTCGTCAACAAACGCTTTAAACATACATACATATATTTTTTTTTTTTTTGAAAAAAAATTTACATAAAATTCACATTAAAAAGTTATATCTGCGCATTGTCATAAGTGGAAAAGTACTGGCCTATTTTATCAATAATTCAATGTGATAAATATCCTTACTGAGTTTGTTTATCTGAGTTGGTTCAGAAAAAGATGAGTAATATCTTTAACAATTGACTGAAAACAATTAAATAAAAAAAAACAAATAGAAAAGTAAATACAACAACAACAAAAACGGTTTAAAAACAGAAAAATCAAAAGACCATGGCTCGAATTGATCTATTACCAAAATCTACAGATATTCGTTCACCAGCATTTTGTGATTGTATATTTCCAAAAAGTTCAGAGGTAACAACATCATATAAAGGTGATATTCATGAGAAAGTAACATGTAAATGCGGTGAAGAAGATTATCATCATATGGAATGGTCATGGGATAAAGATACAAAACATCCAGCATGTTTTATTGATGGTGAAAATGTTACATTTCATCCAACATACAGTCAAGGTACATCAATAATACGTGGTAATAAAAGGCTTAAACCACATAAAATTCATTATTGGGAAATGAGAATAATAACAAGTATGTCAGGCACTGATGTGGTAAGTTTGTATTTTTTTTTTATTTTTCACTTCACACGATGCAATTTGTATATTTTTTTTTCTTCAAATTTTATTTTAAAATAACAAACGAGACGTTTAAAGTCCAATAAATTTATAGAGATATATTTGAGCATTAATAATTTCATAGAATTCATCTAAAAAAATAAAATCTTACCTAATTAACACATAAATTAATAAATTTAATGTTTGCTTAAATCTTTAAGAAAATACAAAAAATAGTGTATCTTCAAAAATGAATCGCTGCTTTGGTGATGCTAATGTTCTTCTGTTCGTGATACGAAAACATTACTTGTTGCTATGACAACGCAAAGTTTTTAGTTGGCGATGAAATGCTATTACATGACATCTGAATATTACAAGGAATTTCGAATACTTGATTTGATGCGATGCTTTTTTGAATATAAAGTTGCGTTGCATTTTTGAATTTGTGACAAGCATCAGCATCGCATCAACAAAGCAACGATTCATTTTTGAAGATACACATATACACATGTATTTTTTTTTTTACCACACCACACGTATAATTTTTCATAATTTAAAACAAAAAACAGATACCAGATTGTCTTGGCTAAAAAAAAAATGTCACTTTATCTTAGAAAAGAGAAGGCTAGGTTAAAAAAGTCAAAGGTGATTTTAAAAAAACATAAAATAAAACGAGTGCCTAAAGTTGACTTGATTGATAAATTCGATTCGCATGTGATGATGATGTTTTTTTTCTTTTGAACTTTTACATGATGTTTCTTTATTAGAGACTATCAAAATTTTTTTAATTAAAGTCTCAGTTCTTAGAAAAATATTTACTTATTGTATTTGATAAGAAATGCTGATAAGCATTATCTTTAGATTTATTTTGTTACTATTGAGAAACAAACTATTTAAATCAGAAGACAACTAAATTACGTTAAGCAGAGCTTATAGGAACTCGCAACAACAATAAAATTTATTATTTGAACTATCTCAATACCTACTCATAATAATATCAGAAAAAAAAAAAAAAAGTATTGTAATTTGTACGTCGGTCGGTACAAACTATAAATTACTTTCATTAATCTTATCTTTTTATAAAACTAATTTTATTAAAAATATACTACATATTTGATAAGTCTACGATGAGATAAAGGAACTTTTTTTCTTATTATACATATGTTTGTTACGAAGACAGTTATTATGTTTAATTTAATTAATTAATTTAAATCTTATGTAGAATTACACCCCCCCCCCCCCCCCCTCCTCATTCCCTCAATTTAAATATCATTTTTTTCAAATTGCTAGCTGATCGAATGATGAAAAAAGAATTTGTTTATTAAATGATGGGGAAAAATTATGTCCAATGAAAATGCGTTTTAGCCCAAATTTTGTTATTTTTTGTTCCTTTAAAAATTTCTAAAAATAAAATTTTTCATACTTCTTTTTTTTTTACTTTGTAATTTTTTCATTTTTATTTAAAATAAAATAAATAAATTAATTAACCCACACAAATTTTTATTTTTATAATTCCAGATGTTCGGTATTGGAACAGATAAAGTTGATC
Source organism: Bombylius major (assembly GCA_932526495.1). Taxonomy (NCBI): domain Eukaryota; kingdom Metazoa; phylum Arthropoda; class Insecta; order Diptera; family Bombyliidae; genus Bombylius; species Bombylius major. The sequence goes on along the minus strand of OW052044.1, from coordinate 16,607,935 downwards.
TTGAAGAATATCATTTTCAATTTGTAAGTGCACTTGGAATTGATGAAAATTCATGGGGTTTTTCATATCGTGGTTTATGCCAACATAAAGGTAAATTAGAATCATACGGTAATAAAATAACACAAGGTTGTATTGTTGGAATTTATGTTGATCTCGTTAGAGGATACTTAGAATTTTATTTAAATCGAAAGTACGTATAAGAAAATTTTATAAATACCTTTTTTACATCCACAGTCTGAAGAAGACTAATCTATCTTTTTCTTCTTAATTGAATCGGTCTAGATCATTGGGTATTGCATATAACAACATTCCAATAAATCCAAATATTAAATTATATCCTATGGTTTGTTGTACAGCAGCTAAATCATCAATACGTTTAATTAATTCAACATCACAATCAGATACATTACAATTTCGTTCAATGTGTGAAATATCAAAACGTCCAATGCAAGTACATCAATTACGACAATTACCTGGTTTAAAATATTTATTAAATGAATTTTGGTTTTTATGTCCTCCATTGCAATATTCAAATCGTTCAAAAAAAAATGATTTACCATTAGAAGATGAAGTTGTTCTATCACGTAAATCAAAAAAAATTAAATTAAAAGGTGAACTTTAATTTGAAAAAATAAATTAAAATAATAAAAATGTAATGTAATTATAACTTTAATTTCAGTAATAATAATTAAAAATATTCTAATATTTTTTTTTTTTTCTCATTTAAAAAAAAATATAGAAAATGAAATCATAGCAGATATTGTGGATATTTATGAGAATGTTCATCAAATTGCAATTCAAGAAAGAACTGATAGCGATGAAGACATGTCTTCTGAAGATTACATGTTTTATCTTTTGTAACAAATAATGGACATCTCCACATTTTATTAATATTGTTTTTAAAAATTTTCATGCTAATGTGCATCGTTATAGAATGCAGAAAAAAGCAGTTATAATATATTTAAAGTTATATGAATTTTATTATACATTTTCGATGGAATTCATAATTTCTCTATTTCTTTTTCTGTTTTTTTTTTTAAAGTTTTGTATGAATTCTTATGTAAGTTACTAACATTTTTTTTTCTGAAATGAGAAAAGTTAAAAATGAATTCTTTCGAAATTCAATATCGGAAAAATAAATTTAAATAATTCGTTTTAATTTTAAGAATTTTTCTTTCTTTTTTTCAATAGTTTCTAGACATGTTTATCACTGACTTAAATCAACTTAAAATGATGAATTTTTTATAATTTAGAATTAAAATTCTTTGTGATTCAGATTTAATTTTAAGATAAAAAACAAATAGAATTGAAGGAATTCAAGGAATTAATATTTTTGTTTCATAAGAAGTGATACAAAAAATTTAGGTTGCAATTATCACTTCAATTTTTCGGAATTAACGTCCCAGCTATGTAAAAAAAAATGAAATTAATTTAATTTTTTTTTTTTAATATTTTTTATCTTTTGTTTTCATCTGAATAATTTTGTTTTTATTTTTATTACTATTACTTATACACAAACTAAAAAGAAAACTGTAAATATGTGTTCATTATACATAATAATAAAGCAATAGAATTTTTAATTTGATTTTTTTCTTTATGTAAAAATCAATGAAAAGGAAAATATAATAATTACCTTAATTGAAATTTTGCTTTTTTCGGATTTTTTTGAATTGTGAATTGGTGAATTGTGACTATGTGACTATTCTGAGTCGTATATTGGGAAAGCTCAACTTAAATGTTTTGCATTTGTTCTACAGGACAAAAACAAAAACAAATAATTTCAAAAAATTCTCCTTTTGGGTTTATAATTATTTATTTATTATTAATTTTTGTTTTTCTATATTTCTTTTTTTTTTTTAATTTTTTTATTTTTTGCTTAAAATTTATGCATAAACATCTTCTTTATCGGCAACATATCTAATAATGTCAGCTGGTTTTAATAATTTTTCAGCATCCGCATCTGGAATTTCAAAACCGAATTCGTCTTCCATTGCCATTATAACTTCTACATGATCAAGAGAATCTAATCCCAAATCATTGATGAAATGCGAATTTACGTTGAGCTAAAAGACAAAGAAAAATAATAGGTTTAAACTCAACAATAATTGTAATTATTATTATTTTTTTTTCAATTAAACTGATCAACGTTCTAGTAATGAATTTTTCAAGTTTTACCCAATCAAAGTTACTTGAATCGACATGAACCAGCTTTTTAAAAAAATTAAAACTATGATGGCTTTTAAAACTAATTTGAATTGTTGAATGTTGATCAGGCAATCTTTATGTTTCTTTCATGTGAAGAAAGTGTTTACAAACTGAACGCTTAGCAAAAATTCAAACTTGTAAGCATCCTTCAACCACATGAAATGACCACAATAAGTGAAAAAACGAAAATTAAAATTTCTTTTACAATTAATAAAATTTTTTAAAGAGCCTCCGTATAAAATTCATTATTTTTCAAATAAAATAAAATTCTCAGAAAAACCTTTAAAGACCGAAGCAAAAAATGACAATACTTTTCCAAATTTATTTTAAATTTTCCCTTGAAACAAACCGAGGCTCTTCAAAATTATTAAAATCGGATGGCAATTGCAATCGAACTCTTAATTATTTTTTTTTCTTTTTATATTAAAATCATAAAACTATTTTTAAAAAGAAAAAAATACATTACCTTGCCTGGATCAATTTTATCATAAAGTTTAAGAACAAGAAGTACACGTTCCTCGACTAATTTTAACGTCAATGGCGGTTTTGCTGAATAATTACGTTTATGTACTATCGATTGCGATTGCCAAACGTTACAACTGTCCTGAATTTTTGGATTTTATTTGTCCAAATTGTTGAAAGAATATCAATAAAAAAAAAAGAAAAAAAAAATTAGTTTTAATTGAATTTTTTCTACAATTACCTTATCAGCTGTAATTTTATCATAGGCAGCAATTACTTTAAGAACACGTTCTTCAATCTCAGATTTTGATAATTTTGTTGAATAGTATTTTAATTGATTTAATTTCAAATTTGGCTTCTGTTTGTAAATAAAATAAATTATTAATGAATTTGAGAGCATTTAAAGGTATTGAATCGCTTTGGTGAATTTCAATTTTTAATGCACCAAGTCGACATTGTGTCAAAGTCAAAAGAAATTCAAATTTTAGGATAAGAGGAAAAAGTTATTTCTGTTTAATCGTTTAAACCACCTTCCAATTAATTCTACATAGTTAATCCTCTAAAGAACATACATACTACAAGTCATCAAAGTCTTTCAGTACTTTTTAACGAGAAATCAGCACCTGAATTCTTAAGTGTCCAATATCCAATACACCACTTCATCTTTTTGAAAATTGGACACTTACAAACTCAGGTGGTAAAATCTCTAAATTTTTGACTTTGTATTTTCTAAAAAAACTTGCAAGGATTCCTAAAACATAAAAACCTATTTAATGAATTTCGTGAACATTCCAAGACCGTATATGATTTTAGCATTCAATGGCTAAAAATTGAATTATTTACCTCCCTGACAAATACCAATACTTCTATCTTGTACATCTGAAGGATAGACTAGAAAAGTTGCCGGTTGTAGATCTAACAACTACTCCCACACTTCTTGGAATGTACAAAAACTAATCAAAGAATATTAAATTAATTATGTACATATTTCGTAAGTCTCTAATTAGAAAAAAAAAACATCTGACAGATTAGAACTGAATCAAGGAAGTAAGGTTATTTTTAGACTGTCAATGCTTCGATTACAGATAACTTACAGGTGATTTTTTTTTTTTTTTTCAAGAAAATCAATTTAGAGAAAAAATTCTTACATTTTTTAGTAATTGTGTTAATAAAGCTGGTGCTGCAACAGTATTTATGTGCATGGATCGAATGTGTGATGATTGCTGAACACCAATGATACTTCTACGGAGACTAATTCGTTCGCATAAAGTTGTAAACCGACTTAATCCTCTGATTACATTTGTCACTGACATTTTGATTATTCTAAAAATATTTTCAATTGAATAAATTATTAAAATAAAATTGAAATTATATAGAAAAACTTACAGAATATCCTGCTCGCTAAAAACAGAAGACAAGAATTATGTAAAGAAAACCCCTCTTGTAGTCCCGATTGAAGAATAAAAAAAAAATTACCACATGAGTACAGTGTTAGAGAATACTCGCTACATAATTTTCCACAAAGAATGGGGAAAATTGTGAAGTTTTTTCTTATCATTTTTTTCAAGTTATTTTCCAGTTTATATGTAGCCCAAAGATTTTAAAAGTAAAAAAACTCCTTGATATAGAAAAACTTACTTCGAAATAAATCTATTTTAGTTTAATTTCCTCGGTTTTTCCGCAAGGTTTTTGATGTTATGTCAATCTAAAATCAGGTATTTTTGGAATAGTTCTTATCACTAGGAGAATAGAGAAATTTTCGATTTTGAAAACTGTAATTTTTTAATGTTATGTAGTGCCATCTACTTACAGGAAAAAAAACAGAACTACATTTTTCAAATATAAACTGTCAGAGTTGCCAATTAATCTTGTTAGTATCGGAAATCTAAAATATACCGATTCGAAATTCAAAATTAAGCTGCTTTGCAAATTTTTCAAATTTTAATCATTTTAGTGGTTAGTGGTTAGGAAAATTCCAATGTAAATGATTTTTTATTATATTACAATAGATAATTTTCTATAAAATGGAGTTTTAAGGTCGATTCAAACACATCCGGTCAGGTTCCAGTCACAAATACGTTTCCTTGAAAGAGCATTAGGTTCACTTTGTTGAACTGCAGCTTCGGCATAGATTCTTTGAACTTTCTCCTTGCGTTCCAAATCACTAAAAAAATTGAAGAAATAAAAATTAATATTAATTAAAAATTTGAGATAAAAAAAAAATACAAACCTTTGAATTTTTTTTTGAATTTTAATTTTACGGACGTTATTATCAATAACTTTTTCTATTTTGCTTTCTTTTCTGGTGCAACTAACCTTCTTATAGGTTTATTCCATACATTTTTCATAATTTTCTTCAACAAAATCTGGATACACCACAATTATCTTGAATCTTTCAATAATTTCAATGTACCATTTATGACTAAATCCGCAAATTTCATTGATTCCTCCTTTGTGTCTTTTGCAATTGTTTTTTAATTTTGAAGGCAATACTCGTATGTTTGTGTTTTTTTTTAATTTTTAAAACATTGAACCACCATAAATAAATATATTCTGAATCTATTCTTTTATTTATATAGTTTAACAACATATATATTATAAATTATTATTATTATTATTATAATAACATAATATTAAAAAACAAAACAATTTCCAAAATTATTGAATTGACAATTAAATTGACAGGAAATTGACAGGTTAAACCTCAGATCTAAACCATTATTTTTAGTTCAAAAAATTAGGTTTGAATAATTGGGTTTATTCACCTAACTCAACTATTCAAAGGAATTGGTTTATTCACCTTTCTCACCAAACAATGTTAAAAGTGAATTATCTACATATTTACATATTTTATTATTTACATATATACATATGAAAAAATAATAATAACATATTATATTATAACAAAAACCAATTACTTCCTTCATCAATGATCAAAATTCATCAAAAAACAATCTCCAACTAACTTCTAACTCAACCTCAGATTTAAACCATTTTTCAATATAATAATATATGCAATGCATTATATATCTACATTTGGATTAATGTGACAAGTGACAACTGAACTGACATTACAGTCACATCAATGTAGGCATTTTGTGAGACCGATTCAATTGTGCCCATTACAGACACAGTTGATCAATCTACTAATGGTCTGAATCCGCCTCCGGAACGAGTACCATTCTGTTGATGCTCTTGTTGTTGGTGCGCTTCGCTGAGCGCGTATGAGGCGCCCAGGAAGTGGAAGGACCACCAGAGAACAAGACTGTCGGGGAGAGTAAGAGATTCTGGAACCTCATCCTCCGCTAACGCTTGATCTACAGGTGGAAGAACTTCCAGACCAACTTTTATTTTACCGATCTCCAAGCCCACTATCAACAATCATCCTCAGGCGCGCCTAACGAGAGGTAGATGATTTTTTGTTAGATCACAAGCCCTTCAGCCACCATTGGAAGAAGGTTGACTCTTGGATTTCGAATAAAATAAAATTGTGAGCAAAATCGAGTCAGATGTACATATTACTACATACACCTGACCGTCCTAACCACAAAATCAAGACCGATTCAATTATGCAATACAGTTGACCGGATCTAGTAATAAAAACCTAAATAAGACTAAGACTGATGATTGCAATGACCTTCTTAATATATATACACACTAACACACAATTAATAAAACAAAAAAGAATTGTAATCAATTCTCTGGATTTTTAAATTGTTCTTTTTTTTCTGTTTTTTTTTCTTTTTTTTTTTAAATTTACTGGCAATCAAAAAATGTTACATTTTGTTACTTAAAATTGATTCGAGGGTTTAAAATTTGAAATAGAACGAATTGTTCACTTGCACTTGTATTTTAATGTTAATATTCATTTGAAAGAAAAGAAGCAAAAATTACACATACATACAGTATGAGCTCGATAATTTGGACTGATTAAAATAGGCCTTGTTTAAATTTTAAAATAGTTGAAATTATTGGATAGAAACCAATTTGCAACTTTCAACGCTATTTTTGAAAAAACAATAAATAGTTTTGTAATAAAATTAGTTTTTGTTATTATAAAAACCGATTATGATAATTATATAATGAATTATTTCTACAAAAATCTGTGATTTAAATTAGGCAGTACCTACATGTTTAGCTTATTTAAACTTTATTCTATTTTATAAAATAAAAATCATCGAAAAACCTTCAAAGTACCTATTGAAATTTGGGTGTTGAAAAAACCAAAAGTTGAAAATAGGAAGGGAAAAATTATTGAGCGGACACTGTAATTTGAAATAAAATTCTTATTTCAAAAAATATTTATTTACGCGAGCATATTCATTGTAGCAAAAGTACAATAACAACAAGAAACAGAAAAATCAAACCAAAAAAAAAAACAACAACAATAACCATTTATTTCAGCTTTAAAGAACGCTGTTTGCTGTATCAAATAGGTATACATACCTACATAACTATAATATATGCATGTGGACAAAAAAAAAAAAAGAAAAGAAAAAAACCATACCAGCAATATATGTATAATTATAGGATATAATTGCAAAATCCTATGAAATATGTATGTACATTATCTATTCTGTATATACTACAGTATAATATATATATCTATATGTCATATTATTTAATGATCATTATTTTAACAGACAAGTTGTATACCTATATAGTTTTTGAATGAATTGACTCATAATTTATATATGCGCTTATACATATTGTTTCTGTACGTTTTTCGTTTTTGCGATCTGTTTTTTTTTTTCTGTATACGCAATTTCCATATTGGCTCTAAAAAGCCACGTTATTATTATTGTATATGTTTATACACTCAAACACTCATACTGTTGATTTCGATTCATACAAAAATTATTCTTTCTATCAGAGCCTCCTTGGCTGGCCATCTGCAGGGAGAAAAATATTTTTTTTCAAGAAATTTTCATTTTGGTCTGTCTATATGGTATTTATATGGTTTTTGTGCATATATTATTATATTGAAAAATGGTTTAATCCTGAGGTTGAGTTAGAAGTTAGTTGGAGAATCAGCACAATTGAAGCGGTCTAGTTGGAGATTGTTTTTTGATGAATTTTGATGATTGATGAAGGAAGTAATTGGTTTTTGTTATAATATAATATGTTATTCTTATTTTGTTATATGTATATAAATAATAAGATATGTAAATATTTAGATAATTCACTTTTAATTGAGAAAGGTGAATAAATGCTTCCATGGATAGGTGAATAAACCAATTCAATTGAACAGACATAACCTCACTTTTGAACAACTAAAAATAATGGTTTAAAGCTGAGGTTGAAATTTGAATTTGAATTTTTTTTCAGTTAATGAATAATTTTGGAAATTGTTTTTTGATGATTGAAATGCATTGAATGCAATGGAAATTGGTTTTTGTTATAATATAATATGTTATTATAATAATACACAGGCCCATTATGTTTTTGGTAAATATATTTTATATTTACATTTTCACATTTTGTGAAAAATTATTTTTAAAATTTAGTTTTAATTCTTTAATTTCTTTAATTTATTAATGTTATGTTCCAGCATTCCTCCTAATACTTTTTCATATAATTTACATTATATTATTATAATTATTAATAATTACTCCAATAATACTCTTTCTCATAAATCATATCAATGTTATAAGTAAAATTCTAAGAATTATAACGTCAACTTTCACATCAATTATCTCCCATGTAATATTTCTATCAATAATTTACTTCTTGCATAATTTCATTCTCACCAAATAAATTCTAAGAATTGCATTACTTCCCATGAGAACTTAGCACCTGTGAAGTCAGTACAGATTCCAAGAAACCCCCAATTGACTATTATTCATTAAGCTTTCACCTACTTGCTATAAATTGGCACACTCTGGTCAAACGGGTCGAAGTTGATTTTTAAAAGTTATACAGTTCACGTTGTAACGTGTTATTCAATTATTCAAAATCAATAAAATCTAAGTTCGTGATTAAATAGTAAAATTGATTTAAATGAAAATTTGAATAAAAAAATCTAAGTTGTGATTAAATAGTTAAATTAATTTGAATTAAATAATTTAAGTTTTGTTATTAAACAGTTAAATTAATGGAAATTTGAACAGTTAAATTCAGTTAAATAGAAATTTGAATCATATAATTAAATTTTTGATTTGGTGACTAAATAAAAGATTTAATTAAATTAAATAGAAATAATAAAATTTCCCTTTATTGTAAAAGATCATAATTATTTTATTTAAATAAAATAAGTTTGTAAACAAAACTAAATCATAGTTAAATAAATAATAATAATTAAAGTTTTACAAAAAAAATGTGTTTTATTTGTAACGGGGCCATAACATTAAAAAGAATATTATAATTATAATAATTGTATTATATATTATAATATAATTATAATACAAGCTGTACTGTATATTGAAGTGGCTATTAGAAAAACAACAAATAACAAATATTTGTTTTATGGCCGATGTTGGTCAAGATGAAGATTTTATTGCTAGTGAGGTAAAAATGTGATACAAGAAAAGAAGTGAATTAATTTGAATCCTTTTTTTTTTTTTTCTTTATATAAAGGATCATTAAGGATATGGCCATCAATTCAAATGGGTTCAAATGGAACGGAATGATATATTGTATCATTCTAAATTAATTGCATTGTATTATCTGGTATTGTATGTGCAATCTGTGTATCTACATGTAATAATGGTAGAGTATGTTGCAAAATAAGGATTTGTATTGAGTTCAATTGAAGGTAGTATAATTTGCGGTATCATTATTATTTTTAATAAATTTAAAAAAAAAAAAGAAAAAAAAACAGAAAAAAAAGAACAATTTAAAAATCCAGAGAATTGATTACAATTCTTTTTTGTTTTATTAATTGTGTGTTAGTGTGTATATATATTAAGAAGGTCATTGCAATCATCAGTCTTAGTCTTATTTAGGTTTTTATTACTAGATCCGGTCAACTGTATTGCATAATTGAATCGGTCTTGATTTTGTGGTTAGGACGGTCAGGTGTATGTAGTAATATGTACATCTGACTCGATTTTGCTCACAATTTTATTTTATTCGAAATCCAAGAGTCAACCTTCTTCCAATGGTGGCTGAGGGGCTTGTGATCTAACAAAAAATCATCTACCTCTCGTTAGGCGCGCCTGAGGATGATTGTTGATAGTGGGCTTGGAGATCGGTAAAATAAAAGTTGGTCTGGAAGTTCTTCCACCTGTAGATCAAGCGTTAGCGGAGGATGAGGTTCCAGAATCTCTTACTCTCCCCGACAGTCTTGTTCTCTGGTGGTCCTTCCACTTCCTGGGCGCCTCATACGCGCTCAGCGAAGCGCACCAACAACAAGAGCATCAACAGAATGGTACTCGTTCCGGAGGCGGATTCAGACCATTAGTAGATTGATCAACTGTGTCTGTAATGGGCACAATTGAATCGGTCTAATTCTTTATTAATTTTTTTTATCAATATGTAAAAATTCTTCAACTTAATTTTTTTATTTGTAAATTTGCATTCTTAATTTTCAAACAAATTTTCTATTTACAATTTTTTTTAATTAATAAATTATAAAAGAAGAAGAAAAAAAAATTAAGAATAAAATTTCATTTTCATATTTGCATGTGCACACTAATGTTGCGTACAACACAAATATAAGAAAATGGAATAAATTTTTAAAAAGAATGTCCTTAAAATATAGTATTATTTATATGTGTGTTATGTTTTTTTAAAACTTTTGGATTAAAGGCACCATTTTATAAAATAATTTCTCATGTAATGTCTAATTGTCTAAAAATAAATTTTGTTATTAAATCCATTTGTGCAAAACTTGCCTATTGACCTGCAATCTAGAAAACAAAAAAAAAAAAAAAAAAAAAAAAAAAACAATTCAAAAATGTTTCTTTGAAATGTGTTTTGTAAGATTAATTCAGAGAAAAACACTTACAACTAGTAAATGACCACTTTTAGCTCTTGTTATTCCTGGTGTTTGTCCGTTAGTTATTTGAATATCAATTGTGCCAGATTTTCCTCTGACTAGATTGTGTTGTATTCTTGAAAGTGGTGAAAAGAAAAATAATACATTATTGAAATTTATTTTAGAAATTCATTTATATAAAAAAAAAAAATGGAAAAATAAAATAAACTTACGAGGAAGTATCGAAAATTGTTATACTTTTTAAATTTTTCGTTGTATCCAAAATAAATACACAAAATTCAATAATTCTTTGTATTTCCAAAATAAGATCACCTTTATCTTTTTTCAATTCTGGCGGTATTCTAATTAACAATAAATTATCATTATGATTTGTTACACAAAAATCAATTTTATCTAATGGTAAACGATGTTTTTGTTTATATGTTTTCGGATCTAATACATATAATGCTGAATTACTTAATAAAATTAAACGTTCTCTTTGTTTATAACCATGACGATCATATTTAATACAATTCGTACAATATTTCAGTCTTTCATCACCAAATGTTGTTTGTACAAAATTATGAATTTGTGTTGCATGTTCTTTTGGCATTCTATCATCAATAAACCATGGTCCAATACTTGTTGAATAATTTTCTTTTTGATTTTTGAAAAATTTCTCAGCAAGTACTTTTAATTCTAATTGTCGTTTTCTTTCATTACTTAAATTATAACGATAAACACGGGCTAAATGTAATTTATGTAAACGACGTAAAATTATTGATGCTTCTGAACAATGGGCTGGTGCTGTAACCCAATGATTATCTAATAAATTTATTGGTAAATTACGTGATAATCTCATTAACCACATTCTTTTTGAATTTGCAATAAATGATTCATTATAACCATTTGGTGGATCATTACGTGTAATAAAACCTTTAATAAATGCACGAATTTTTTGTACAGCATCACGTCGACGTTTTGCTTCACATATTGCCAAATATCGACGACAATATTTTTGTAAAACAATTACAGATGAACGTAATTTAAGATATAATTTACGTTGTCTACGACCCTTCCAACGTGATTGAATAATTGCAGCAACATCATGTTTTTTAGCTTGAAATGCATCTTCAATTTCAAATAAGGTTTTTGGAAAACGAATAAATATTTTTGTTTTTCCCATACGATATTCATCTGGACTGTAATTTAATTCATCGACAAGAATTTGTACACCATCTTTATTTGGTCCTGAATAATTTGGCCAAGTTTTTTTACTAAGGCATTTGTAGCGTTGCAAAAACATGTCATAGTTTCTAAAAAAAAAAATTTTTAAAAATATCAAAACATTTATTTTAAAATTAATTTCGTTATTTATTAATTTTTTTTTTAGTATTTGGTGCAAATCAATATGAAAAAGGAAAATATTCAAAATTGAAATCTTTTTTCATATTGATGATCGTTACTCGCAAAATTCAAAAATTTCGAACAAATTAAGATCCATTTTTATAAATTTTTTTTCTTCAATTTTATGGTTTTTGTTAAAAGAAATTAGAATTTCTAAAATTTTCACTTGAAATTTTGAATTATTCGATTATTTAGAGTTTTTGACAATTTAAATTATTTCAGGTATGTGCTTTCTTCGATCTTCTCAGGAAAGATTGTTTAATGAAAATTTGCCGATTCTGTCTGATTTAAAAGAAAAAACAACAATTTCATGAAGAACGTTTAATAAATTCGATTCACACACATCCGATCTGGCTCCGGTCGGTGTGGCCAGGTACAGACGGAGGGGAACCGGATTGGATGTATGATAATCGGCTTTAAATAGGAAATATGAAAAGCACAATATGAAACACTTTAATTGAAAAAAAGGTTTTCTAATTAATTTCTCACCTTCTATATGCAAATCCTGCTCTTCTAACTCTTAAATTTTCCATTAATCCCAAATATTTAACTTGATGTAAAACTAATTTTTGATCGAATATATCTGATTTTTGAAGATCATTCGGTTTAATACAACGAATATATGATGGTTCTTTACACATTAAAATTTCCATTAGATTATTTAATGAATTACGAAATTGTGTAATTGCTGTTTCTGGACGTTTTTTATTTTTATATTCGGATTCAGGGAAACAACATTTTATAATTGTATTTTTTGTTAATGACATTGTCTCTTTTAAATCACGAAATAATAAATCATTATTTTTATCTAAAAATCCAGTTACATTATATGTAACATCACCAGCATAATGTATTAAACGAAATTCATCACGTCCCATTGTTTTTTGTATTGCTGTTGTTGCTCTACTATGACATATATAATGTGGATGTAAACCTAATTGATAATTTAATTTTGATAAAAATGTTAAATCAGTTGGTTCACCTGGACGTAAACATTCTTCATCTAATATCGATATAATTCCTTTATGTTTTTCTTCAATTAAATTACATATAACTTTATTATCAAAATATTCAACTGGTACCCATTCAATACCTTCACGTTGATATTCTTCTTGTTCTGATTTTAATGTTAATTCAATGAATAATTGTTGTAATTTTTCATTACAAAAATTTATACAAAATTGTTCAAAACTATTTTTTTTAAATATTTCAAAACCATATATATCTAATATTCCCATAACATTACATTTTCTTTTTATATTTGATGATTGTAATGATTTATTTATTCTAGCTACAAGCCATGTAAATAAACGATCATAAACAGCTTTTGCTAATGCATCACGTGCATAAATTGCCATTTCACGACTTAATGGTGATGTAACAACATCACCACGAGCATCAATTGTTCGATTTGTTAATGCTGCTGATAATTTTCCATTGTCACATCCAAGAAGCTACAAAAACAAAAGAAGAAGAAGAAGAAAAATTAAATTTATATAAAATTTTGTATTGAGAAATTGATATGTATTCAATTTTACAAATTGACTTAAAACTGGAGAGAAAAATCATTAGACAGGGACAAATAGAGGCAAATTACTTTAGAGGCGATGGTTCTGTTAAAGACTATTGAGACAGGGTGTATGAGAAGATTGTTCTCATCATTTCAAGCCAGTTTAATTAAACATTGAAAGAAAAAACCAACGAAAATATATTATCTGATATCGTCCATATTATCAAATTGATAACAAATACAGAGTAACATTCACAATATTTGTACAAATTTCTTATCTAAACAATTTTAAGAAATTTATAAAATTATTGCTTTCATACTACCAAAAAATCAATTTTTAAACTAAAGTATTTTCTAAAACTAATTTAATTATTATTTTACTAATTTACTAATTTAAATCTCATCTCACCTTTGTTACTGCAGAAACTGATTCTGGTTTTAAAATTTTCGCTTTACCATCTTCTTCTGTAAAACCAACATTTCCCATATGAAGAACACTTGCAACAATTTCAAAAATTTCCTGTTGTTCACTATCAGATAATTCAATAATGGACATAGCACGTTGAATATTTTGAAAATTGTTTGCGTCACTTGAACTTGAATGTTGTATTGAATTTTGCTGAAAAAAACAACAACAAAAATCTTAAAACTCACCATATTTTTTTCTTTAATTTTCTTGATCAACTTACAACATCCGTTAAATAATAATACATATCCATGTTTCTTTTTAATTGTAATTTTTTTAATAAATCATCACTACCACCAGATAATAATTGATAAAATATATGAAAATTTCTTTCACCATTACTTTGATGTACAACTCTTGATTTTTCTAATAAATAATTTAAGATATTACCACCTTGTGGTTCACCCGTAAAATCAAATTGAACATCCATATATTTTCCAAAACGTGATGAATTATCATTACGATTTGTTTTTGCATTACCAAATGCCTCTAATACTGGATTACTTTGAAGTAATTTCTCTTTAACACCTTCAACTGTTGTTTTATGTCCAGATGCAGCAGCAATAAATTGAAGAACTTTTTTTGATGCTTCTGTTTTACCAGAACCACTTTCACCTGTTGTAAAATAATGTTTTTTTTTAAATAATTGTCTTTATTTCCTGTGTTCGTCGTTTTATTTAAAAAAATAATAATTACCAGAAATTAAAATACATTGTGGCTGATTTTCTTCCATTAAAGATCGAAATGCATTATCGCTGACTGCAAATCTAAAAAATTTGAAGGAAAAAAAAGGAAATTTTTGGTTATTTCGTGGTTTCTGAAATTAGATGATTTTTGTTTTACATGTGAGGTGGTGCTTCGAAGAAATGACGTCTTCGATATTCCTTGATATCATCTTCTGAATAAATTGGTAATTCTTTATATGGATTAACAGAAACCAATACTTGTCCAATGTACGTCTATTAGAACACAAAACAAAATCAAAATTTATTGTGTAAATATATAAAAAACAAAAATCATAAATGCTTACATAAATTAAATTTTCTTGAAAACGTTTTTTCAAGTTATCAATAAATGCATCTTCACTTTCATAATTCTCAAGAAGAACAAAATCTTGTAGACCTACGCGGTCACGATCATGAAGCCCCTTTTCCATACTTGGTTGATGTTGCCTGCAAAAATAGCAAATTATTTCATTTTAATAAAAAAAAATAATAATAATTCAATGAAATAAAATCAGCATATAATATGTATAAACGCAAATGCAACGAAGAACAATGTATAAATAATAAACATGCATAAAGAAATTCAAATCTCGCTAATTATGAAATCAAGAAGATACTATAAAATCAAAGAAAATGAAGAAGAAAAAAATTCATAATAATAACAAATGCGGATTCAGTGAAAGTTATTGCATTCAAATCAAAGAAAGTTTATAATGAATAATATGAACTTTGACTTTATTGTATTTACAATGCCATTGAAAGGGAAATTGATGATGTGAAATAATTGAAATTAGTGCAAAAAAAAAAATTATATACATATGTATATATTTACAATACGTGACCTAATTTCTTATTAAATTTATATTTTTGAATTCTGGTCGATAAAATACGATCTGGAATTTTTCTTTGAAAAAGGCAACAATACTGTTAAGCTTATGTATGTAAGTTTACAAGACAGGAAACTTTAATTTCCAAATGTCAAAAAATGGTATCTGGATACCATGGAAACCATCAGCCTCCTATATATTTTTAGATCCCTTGAGTGTAATGTGTATGCCGTGATTTTATAGTATGTATCTGGAAACCAAAGTCTAAACTTATCATTAAACTAATCCATGAAAAAGAGTCTTAAAAAAAGGTAAAACATCCTAAATAAAATTTCTCCCATGTCATTTGGAAATCTACTTAAAATTTCTTATTTTCGACACCATACCATTGGTCACTGAAGCACCCTGTTCATTGGATAAAAGATTGAAATTTAGAAATAAAAAAAAAGTTAATTACAGTTGAAAACCCTTTAAATGTGTTATTCAATATTTCAATTACAAAAGCAACATTTGTACTTAATTATGTATTTAAAATTTAGTGTAAAGTTTTTAAGTAAGTATAATCTACTCCACTTAAAATTATATGTAATAAATTTCTAAATGAATTCGTTACACAGTGCACAGTTGCAATTTTACTTTTTTTCTTTCATTTTTATTTCGAATTTTTAAAAATTATTAACACCTTAATTTGTACATATGTGTGTGCATAGATACCTTAATTTTTTTCTCGTTATTTTCTTTCCAGAAAAAAAAGAAGTAAAATTAATAGTCACGTATTTAAAGAATAACTTCCCATTAAAAATATAAAAATTTTTTTTAAAAATTGAAAAAATTAAAATAACAATGTTATAAAACAATAAAATTATTTATTATAAATTCTTATCATGTTTCCAATTTGATTATTTTTTTCTTCTTTCTTTTTGTTCATACAGATAACTAAGGTTATACATATATCTAATCAATTTATTTGAACGTAATCGAAATTATTGATTATATAATTGAGTGTGTATGTTTTATGAATTTTTACCGACAAATCAAGAGGCTATGATTTTTAATATTAATTAATTTTCAATTGTATGTGTATAAGAATATACATATAATATGTTTGTGCATACAAACACACTGTCATACATACTCGTATAACTATCACCTAATGACGTCAGAAAATTTTATTTATCATTTTTATCTAGTTTGTTTTTTTCTTCAAATTTTCATTATAATTCACATATTGATGAATAATTTGATAACAAAAAATACATATGTACTGAGGATATTCCACCCTAAACAGTAAAAAATTATTGAATTGATTATATAACGGTTTTTTTCGAACGTGTCAATGTGAAATAAATTATATTATTTAATTTATACTTTTAAAAAACAATCAGATTTCCTCAAGAAAAAGTGTAGCCAATATCCAATGTTGTACCCTCTAAAATTATAACAAACAGCGAACTGAAAGCCTCATCAACAGAAGCCAGGGACACGGCATGTATCACAGGGCACTGGCCAATAAAGTATAATGCAAAGAAAATGGGTATGTCCTTCAATGCCAACTGTCATAGTTACAGGGAAGCCAATGAGAGAGAAACTCTCACTCACTATCTCTAAAACTGTCCGGCACTTGACAGAACAAGCTTCCAGAATCCAGACAATGAGGAGATTCTTCTTCAAGGACCTTGAGGAAATAGCAAAAGTTATGAACGTCATTGTCTTATAAGGTTACGGCACTCTCAGTGCTAATTGGGTCACATTCAAAATTATTATTTTTTTTAAATTTAAGTTCAAAACATTTGGCAATAAGTTGACTTTACACAAACACCCCACTTAAAGGGAACGGAAGAACTTAAAAATAAAATCACATGAAAAAAAAACTTTTTGTGCAAAAAAAAAATGTTCGAATGACTTTTTAGAAAAATTTCACACGAAAAATTTAAGCAGAATGTTAAGTTTTGGAATTTCCAGAGGAATTTCCATTACGTAATTTTTTGTACATGAATTTAACAAAAAAAACACATTCCATTAAAACTTTCGAATGAAACAAGGACATTAAAATTTTAATTCTCAATGTGAGGGACAAAATTCTTCAACGTGAGAACAAGTTCTAAATGATAATTTTAATCTTACTTTGAAAAAATCAGAGAAAACTATTTTAATTACCCGAATCACTTTAAATTTACAAAATATTTTTACAAAAAGCCACTTTCACTGATTTAATTGCTTTCTTTCTTACTTAAAAATGAATTATTCGAAAAACTGAATCAAAAACTTCAAAAAAAGCTTGAACAAGAAAAAATTATTCACCTTTTAAAAATTCAGGTATTTAAATAATTTAATCCCAATAAAAATTAATTATTATATATATTTTTTTTTCAATCAATAAATTGAACTGTGATTACACCAAAAATATTTTAAAAAATTGATTAATTTGAAGAAGAAAAAAATGTACCTAATTGATTAATTTTAAAGTAAAATACCATAATTTATCATGATTATAATTTATTACCTGGCCATTTTTAATTTGAAATTAATCCTCTTTAAATGTGATAAAAAATTACATTTAAAAAATAACAAATTTTTTTTTAAACTGTCACTGATGGTCGTCGCTTTAACACAGTTTTTTTTTTTTAATTTTTTAAAATCGATTATTATTTTCACTTAAATAGTTTTTGAGGTAGTAATAAATTAAATTATGAAATTTATGAACAATTTCTACAAAAAAAAAAAATCTTAAATAAGAATTAAAAGAAAGTAAAACGCATCACCAAAAAACAATACTTTTTTTTTTATAATTTTATTAACAAAATAATGAATAAATTCAACACAACACTAAAATAATTGATGAAAATGAAATTACAGACTGAATTATGACAAAATCCTTTTAACGTTTTCTACATCACAACTTTATCTTAAGAGTTGGCATTTTCGTATATAATAATGTAGAAAAAAAGCAAATTTTTATATTGATAAAATGTACATTTTGAGATAAGAATAAAAACATAAATAATTCTTTTATTTTTTCAAAATTTAATTATCAATTGTTTTTTATTTGAAAAAAAAAACAACAGAAAATTATTCAAGCGGTATTTCAGTTATAAAAAAATTAAAATAAAAAACGACAAAAAAAAAAACGTTCTATTTTCAGATCTTGAATATTATGTGTAGATGCACTTGTAATTTTTTTATTTTTTTTTTTTTATTAAAAATTTTATGAGTTAAATGACTTGAAACACTTTGTTTAATTTCAATTAATACACTTATTGCTCATAATGTAATTGATGATAAATAAAATAAAACACATAATATGAATTATCTGTGTCAATAAATTGAATTGAAAAAAAATTTTTTTTTATAGCTGAGATCTTATACCCCAAGTCAGTACGAAAAAAAAAAAAAAACAAAAAACAGAGGAAAATTATATTTTCATATGAAAATTTGTATTACTGTTATTTCATATTGTAGACATATTTAAAAAAAAAAAATTAAGAAGAAAGAAGAGTACACCCATAATATGACATTTAATTCTAAAATTAAATTTAAATCCGATAAATAAACAAAAGAAATTTTAGCAGTAGGTGCGTGCTGCGAAGTCAAAATAGAGAAAAATTTAAATGCATATAGCTATATATTTTTTTGTTGTTTTATGATATAAAATATTTAGCAGAACGAACGGTAGAACGTTCATCTACAGGATGATCAAATCGAAGGCTATGAAAAAATACTTTTTTTTAATAAAGTGGATGTTTTGTAAAATCTTCAATTGAACCAGTAAAGTTCATAAGTTTAATAAGTTCACTGGAACTATACTATAACCTTTAGCTAAATGAAAAGGTGAAAGTTGAGCTTATTAAAGTGGAGTGCATCAAATGATAGCCCGTGGAATCATCTTTCTTTGTTACAAAATCTAACACAATGTTTACCGCATCACACGCATAAAACGCACATAACGTAAAAGTTGGCTAATTTTCAATTTCACAACTCAGACCGAGTAGATTAGACTTGAAATAGGTTCAAAAAATTTTCATTAAGAACAAAGCTGGACAAAACCTTTTATTCCATTTTTAAGACTCATAAAATTTTAGGAATGCTTGCGTGAAATGAAAATAAATTCGGAGTATTTAAACAGATTTAAATAATAAACAATTGCCAAAAGACTTTTAAATCACCCTATAAGGGAGAATAAACGGCAAAAATAAAGTAGAAATTTATTTATTTTTTGTATGGTTAGTCGCGTGCCTTTTAGGAAATATTTTTTGTTAAAAATATCTACATACAAATATGTAGGTATATAAACATAAGACATGTAAATGTTGCTAATTTTACAGACCTTTGGTTTGGTTTATTTTAAATTCAATATCCACCATCCATGATATGGTTTTTCGTACAGCTATAGATACTTTTTTCATTTGAATATTTCTTTACGTACATCATGATAATGGTATTACTTTAAAAATTATCCTCACATTCTCAAATGCCAATGCATATTTTATTTCTTTATTTTCATATTTTCTATAAATGATTAAAAATAGCTGGTAAATGTATACAACACATCAAATTACATTTGCTCTGAACAACAACAAAAATTCAATATATGTAACAGTATTTAGAAATTCATCAACAGCAGCATGTTAAAAAAAAATCCCGATCAAAGTGCGTAAAGATTTAAAACATTACAGAAAAAATTAATTTTAGCTTAATACGCCTTGTCTTTTTGTTTTTCGAAATCAAATATACTTGCACATTAGATAGATTAATCCATAAATTTATGTGATTTTGAACAGATCTTTAGGGAGACTGTCGATATCCAGATGGATAGAACATTGACTTCTGATGTCATTAATTTTATTTTTTTTCGATTTCGATTTGAAGTGTTTGTTGTTTTTTCCGGGTACCAATTTAATTTAAACTGTCTGGGTATATGAACTGTTTATACTGACCATAGCCAATTGAAACTGAAAGATTTGAAAAAGTCAAGGTACTTGTGAGTGATTCGCAATCCACGTAAAACTTTAAATATCCAGTTAAATTTCCGGATATTTTTATTGTTTTCGAGGACATTTCGAATTTTCTAAAAAAAAACGTTATAACCTTGAAAACTCGATAATCGATTCGCCGAAAAAAATTGCCATTTTTATTTGACACTTGTGTAATTCAACGGAAACAACTTACACGGTTTCTTGAATAAATAATTTACAAGCTTAACCATTTTTAAGATTAAAAACAAATGCTACAACAATTTTTTTTTAGAAATATAAATTTGCCTTCTAAGTACAAAATATTCACAAAACTAAAAACAGACTTTAATTTCTGCGAAAAAAAAATATCTTCATAAATATTATTTTTAATTAATTGTAATTGAAGCTAAAACTAAGCGAGTTTTTTCTTCTAAAATTAATTTTATCAGCCTTTTCCGGAAATTATTTTAAGCGTATCATTTTGCTAAAATTATTACTAAAACACACAAAAAAAAAATTCCGAAATCTAATATGTATGTACATATTATACTGTGTGTATCATGTTCTTAATTGTATTATTTAAAAATTTACATTTTTTTTTCTTCTATTTTTTTGCATAAAAATAAATTTTTTTCTTGAAGGTTATATTTTATATCTGATTACGTTATTTTAATGAATATATTTTGTCGAAAAAATACGAAAATAATATTTCTATCAAAACAGAAGAAAATATCGAAAATCAAAAATACGGATGCATAAATAAAAAAATCACAAAACAGTTTTTCTTTTTATTTTTAAATTTGCTCATAAAACGTATAATTTTAGTTTCTCAAGAGCATCACAAAATTTTAATGCACACTTCATAGATATTTCTAGATTTAAAAAAAAATATATAAATATTTTTTAAAGTTCAATGACGTCGTATTTAATGAAGAAAACATGTTCTTAAGATGTACAATACATACATACATATGTATGTTTTTTGATTTTTTTCTTCTTACGCAAGTTTTCGTATGCATGGAACACATATTCACAGACCACAAACCATCTAAAATATAATATGGGTCATAAAATGATATTACATGTATTGAGAACCATTTAAAATTTCATCAATAATATTAAGAAATAAGAATATATGTATATACATATTTTTTTAAAATGAATTTAATTGATTTTTTTTCCCAAAAACAAAAACTTAAATAAAAAAATTACTTGGAAAAGTAGAAATTATTCAAAATGAAATATCATTAGTGGTTATGAATTTGTTAATTGAAAACTTATGAGCTTGTGTATACGACTTTCGAAGACATCAAACTGTGATCGCTCATCACTCACTTTAATGACATACGAATATTCAAAATAATAAATTATAAAAAAAAAGAATACATTCATTTTTTTTAATAAGTATTTACTTAATTTTTAGTGTTAGCTTTGAAAAAAAAAACAACTCCAAATCAACGGACATCAGCAGTTTTTTTTTTTTTAAAATTGAAAATGTCAATGACAACATCACAGCAACAATCAAAACTGCTAACAAAAATTATGCATGCATTGATACATTTTGTATTTTAACCATAATTTCTTGTTTAATTTCAATTTCAATCTTTTTATTTATTTATAGCAATAAAAAATAATAAATAACAACTTTCAAAACATTGACCTTTTAATTTTTAATTATTATTTAATTGTTGCAAACTATATTGCCTTGTATTGATCATGTACTAAAACTGACAAAATAACAATTTTGTACAATTTGTGTTTATTAAAATTTTTATGAGATAACTTTTATAATCACAGTTTACTGTAGAACGTGCTAAAAAACAAAAGGAAATTTGAAAGAAAAAAAAATAGAATAGACAAAAAATTACATAAAATTACTGAATGATAAAATAAAATAAGGAAAAATTATCAGTCACGAGCTCAGCCCGTCTTAAGACGTTTTTTCTAAGTTTGTTGGATGACAAAAACAACTAGAAAAGATCTAAAATAATAATGAAAAATTAAAATGAAAATTTGTTAGTCTTAATTTTTGTTAACAAAAAATAGGAAAAATTAAAAAAAAAGGTCGGTTAGTCAAATGGTGAACTTTCCTTCCCTGGTACTATATATAGAGACAAGTCCTATTAATATGTTTAATGTACAAACACAACGGTTCAAATTGATTGTACCTGGCCAAATTGAATTAAGGTTGTACACATTAGTGTAGGGCTAGTTAACAGACCAATTTTCAAGTTGGTCAAAATGGTCAGATTAAATTAAAATATTTTGAGTTTTTGGGAAGTGTGTATATACATAGTATAGAGTTATATTTAATAATTTTATGTGTAGGTCCACGTGCATGTACGACAGGGACTAATCTTGGAAGTTCGAATAGGAGCTGGATCACACACCTAGCCCTTTCTGCCGCTGATAATGAAAGTACATAATACGATTTAGTTTCTAGATAATTATTACAATTTTTCTTTCAGTGTACATATTTTAAAATGTGCAAAAATATTAATTAATGTACACACTACACACATTTATGCAAAAATTGCATTTAAACATTTTTTTTAAATACATCTACTTAATTTCTATTTAAATAAAATAAAAAAATATCTATGTAAAATTCCACATATTCAAATATATAAATACATATTATAAACATTATTTGCAATGCAATGGCATTCAAAATGCATACAATTAATTTTTTTTTCTTTCCTAATGATAATTATCTTCATAAAAACAAAACAAAAAAGTAAATAAATAAATAACATGTGGAATTTAATTATGAAAACAACTCTAAACAATGTTTATTACGGTACATGATGTACTTATACAATTTAATAGAAAAAAGAAATCAGTTGTTGCATGAAAAACAAAAGCAAAAAAAAAAAAAAAAAATGAAATTATAAACTCTCCACGGGCACGGTTAATATTAATTTATTGAAATCAATATGCAACAAAAACAACAAAAAAAACCATAGACAGGTAATAAAAAATTAAGAATGGTAATATTATATAAGAAAAGAAAAAAATGCGATTTTTATATTTGTTTTACCTACTTTTAAAATAAAAATTGTTTTTAGAATGATTATGTAAATTACAATAAATTTGCAATTAGCAAAATTAAAAACAACACAAGAATTATTCAATAATGTGTTAACAACTTAATTTTATTTTATTATGAAACAATTTTCCGCATTTATTTTTTTTTTTTCAAAAATGATAAAAGCACTCGCAAATTTAAAAAAAAATTTTGTTCCAGATACCTGACCAATAAATTTTCGACGTAAAAACGATTTCTTCGGTATTATGAATGGAAGGAAATTAATTATGAGGAATAAAAAATATAATAAAATTTCCGAGTGAAAAAGATATTTTTAAAGTTTTTAATATGCCAAGAAAAACAATAATATAATTTTGAAATGCAGGAAAAAACAGATGACGGAAAAGTGGTGTAACAAAACATAAGACAGAAATTTAAATAGTTCTCAAAGATTTTTTAAAAAAAAAGAGATATCTAAGCTTTTGATCCTTGACGATCTAAAAGTTTCAGATATTTTTTAATAAATTCAAAGTCTTTTGGGTGAAAATGAAATAAAATGAAATGAAAAAAAAGAAGAAAACAAGTTCGATTTCTTAAAAATATAAAACATTTTAAAATCCACTGAAAATATTGTTGTAGTTGTAATTCCATACTTTTCAGTTTCAATTTTTTTTCTCTTAAAAGAAAAAGAAATTTAACACCTGTATACAAAAAAAAGCAAACATTTTTTTTTTAATTGGCATAACAAAGAAAATGTGCAGGTAGTTGGATATGTACATTTCTCGTCACAAAAATTAACTAAGAATGAAGGTTTTACATTATATTAGCACCCTTTTATGATTAAATTCGCATAATTCAAGTTTATATTTGTATTCGAATTCTTTAAACTTTGTAATGAAATATAAAAATATTCAAATTGAGTTAACTTCAACTTAACACTTAATTACACCTATCGTATAATACAATAAACACCTCTTTCTATTTTTAATTTAAAAAATAATTAAAATATGTCAAAATTATTTACAAAGTAGTATGTACATTATTTTTTTCAAATATAAACACCGAAGCCATACAATATTTAAATTGATTATACGCGTGAATTATTTCAATCGTTTTAATTAATTAATCAATCGATGATGACAACAAATAAAAAATTACTTCTAATTAACGAAATGAGTAATTGTCGAATTATATAAATTGTTGTTAAATAAGAAAAATAAAAATAAAAAGTGAAGGAATAAAATTACAAATGTAATTAATAATTAAACAAATAATAAGTGACGATAAGTGTTTCATAACGAAAAAAAGAAAAAGATATTATATAGAGAATTTATCATTTAAACAGTAAATTTCTGGTTGACACAATTCTTTTTGAGTCTCAAATCGAAAAACGTGAACGTGTATACCAGAAACAAAACAAATAATTCATAAAAATTACACTATTATTTTTCAAGTACGAGTATAGGTACTTTTCTTTTGAATCTTTTTCAAATTTTTTACACATGATAGTTAACGGTACTTATTAACTTATATTTTGGATATTAAGGTTTTTTGAACTAAATTTAAAAAAAAAAAAAAAGATAAACTTTAACTGAAGGGAAAATTATTTAGCATAAACTTTTACAAATATAGAATACCTTGATTACGTGCGTTAATATGAACTGAATATGTTATTGAAAATTTAAAAAAAAAAATATTTTCTAGGGCAATAACTCGTTGTACATTTAAATTATGTGAAAGAATATTAATTTTACTCAGATGTAAAATGATTTTTTGTTCTTTTTCTTTTAACTCTGCAACACAGAGGTGTACGGGTATTATTTGTTTTTTTTTTTTTTTTTTTTGGAACTCAGTAAAACAGTATTATTAGCGAAATATCTCATTTTTAAAGATACTTGGAAAAAAAATGGTTACAGAAAAATTATTGTATTCAAATATTGTATTCTGCATTTGTCTGTGTGGTTGGTTGATTAATGTGGCGGTTCTCGAGCACTGAGGAGTGCTGTTTTGATAGCACACCTCGCGTAGCGTAACCCTAAGAAATTACGTTTGACATAGCAGTAGGAGATCGTTATAACCATCCTGTTTCATTCAGGAAACCTATTATGTCTTCCTATTGTCTGGAAATGAGTCTGTATAGTTTATATAGTTCTTCCGAAAATTTGAGCAATAATTACACCGACTTTCTCATAACTTCGGCAACTAACCCTGAGACTTCTGTTATTCTGCTACTATTACGCTTTAGGCCAAGAAGTCCAATAGAGTGCCAGCTGCCAGGTAAAGTTTCTGAATCGACAATTTCAAGCGACGCAAACGCATGTATTCATCTGTGTAATCGACATTTAAAATTGAAAAGATTGCAAATAAAGCAAAATGTTCTTGCAAATTGCCTAATAAATCATGTCACTTTTTTACTGGAAAATTAAGCACTCCAAATTAATTAGGAGTACGTTTTTCGAGAGAACCTGTTAAAGCTTTATTTAAAAGACATTTATTTGTCTCAGTTTTTAAAAAAGTGGTAAAGCAAAACATTAAGTATTTCATTGCTTTCAATTTCACAGAAATAAAACAAAACAGAAAAAAAGTAAGCGACTTAGGTGGTACTCTACTTCCTCATTACAAAAAAAAAACAATTTATAATTACTAACTTTTTTTTTATTATTCACAAACAAAGGTGTTTTACCACTTAACTTTCTGTTAATTTTTATTTTTTTCTTATTGTGTTAAAACTTGTCTCAAAAAACAACAAAAAAGTGTTTTTTTTTGTCTTTTTCTACTTGCTGGTAACTGCACATTGTTATATAAAAGCCACTTCTTAAGTGACTTTTTTTTTTGTAACAATCTTACAGAATAAAAAAATTATGGATGCGTGCAATGTCCGAGTAATTCACATGACGTTGCAGTACAATTTTGTTACCACCTTGAAAGTCACTCAACCAGTCAACTTGCATTGCACATCAAAAGTAATTTACATTTTTTTTAAATTCAGTTATCTGTTTTAAAAATAATAACTGTCAGTAACTACATTTATTTAAAAAAATAAAAAAAAAAGATTAACAATAGTCACACAAAATTTAAACTCTGCACACAAACGTAAAACATCGTAAAACATTGAAGTTAAATTCTGTTAAGATTTTCTTAAATCTGGATTTTTTTCAGATTGTTTTTCTTAACACGTTTACTTTCTTCTCTAATACTACTTAATAGCTGTAATCAAATCATTTTATTAGCACTGTTTACCGACTTAGTTGTTGTTATTAATTGTTTTCATTTAAAAAAAGAAACAACAGAAAATTAGTATTTGTATCTGTATCTATATTTATATTCATCTTAAGTCATATTATGTAAAACGATGTTGCAACCGTGTTATTATTTTTTTTTTTTTTCTATTTCAGAAAATATGATTTTAAAAGTAACAGTAATAAAATTAATAAGTGAAACATCACAATTGCATGGTTAATCATCATAAAAAATGGTGATTGATCTTGAAAGTAAAATTTGTTGTCTTCATCTAAAATTGATTCTTCATTGTAATAAATTTTAAATAATGAAAACTTAAATAACGTGATTTTCTTTTTTCATTTTTTATACATATGTATTTAATTTAATAACCAAATCAATATTGAAAAATAAATTCCATTTTGATTCATTATCAAACTTTCAATACACCACCACACCCAAAAATAAAATTCTTGATAAATTAGATAACAAAAACGTGTCAAAATCTTTTAACCTTAATTCAAAAATTTTAATAGGGTATTTAAGTTAATTGATCACAAGAAGTAAAGAGAAATTAAAATGATATAACATTTGGAAGGACGAAACTGTTCGACTTGCTTGAACTGAATTCAATTTCAGCAATTTGGAAGAGATTATACATGCTGCCATCTCTAATTTTACAAATTTCTAAGAATTAATCAATTTACAAAACTTATTTTTTTATTCCTTATTTTGCCTCAATTTAAAGGTAAGAACTTCTCCTCACAATACAAAAAGTAATTCAAGATTTTAAGAAGGACTTTCCTCCATCCACACGTAGGTACTCGTGTACCATATTATGTACAGTATGTAAAAAAAGTATTGGCATCCAAGCATTTCCAGTAAATAAACTCTATTTTAAAGAGTACTGTGCAAGATATCAAAATTATGATTCATGGTATGTAATGTTCTCTTCATTACCTTTAATTCAATATACAATATTATAGCAAATTAATAATTACAACAACAAAAATTAATAATATTATTCAAATAACTAGTAAAATAAAATTGAAAAAGCTGCATTATTTCTTTATTATCAGTTTATTACATATTAAGTCCTGTTATCATTTGATATAATTATTTGTAGAAAATTTTTTAAAATGACGCCTAAAAACAAAGAAATTAATGTTGTTATTCCATTTTTGAAAATTAAAGTTAAAAAAATGTTTGATAAGAAAGTATCTGATCAAACTATTATAGATATTTTGAAAAAAGTTGTAACATCGGTGATAAAATAGACCCTCTATACTCTATTAGCTGCCATAAAGCCACATAACATAGCAACTCCACCTGCATGTTTTACTGTTGGTATTATATTTTTGTTTTTAAAAGCCGCAGAATCAATGGCAGAATGGCATGCAAAAGGCCATATATCAGTAGGAAGAATAGGAAAGAACGGTTAAATTTTGCTACTCAGTACATTTATAAGCATATATCGCTTTATAATGATGTAATTTTCGTCGATGAGGTAAAAATTAACTACTGTGGATCAGATGGAGTATTTGTGTCTATCAGTTGCAGTATAAACAATTATCTTCAAAACACCCTATGTTGAAAATGAGAACTTAAATTAACCACTTATGAAAAAACAACTCTAATCATGACAAAAAAGGAAGCCATTGTCCTTATTGAACAATGAATTTTTATCGAAGAGTAGAAAAAAAAAACGGAATATGTCATTTGATATAAAATCAATAAGCCCTACGTTTGAAAAAAGATAAAGTATCTATGCTTGTTAGGCTTTACAGTTCTACAGTTAAAATTAACGATTTTCTATGGGTTAGTTTTATTTATTGTTGTATTTTTTTGATGGTTTTACTGTTTAACAAAAAAATCATTACATTTTAATTAAAAAATAAAAGATATTTTTTCCAGTATATATTCAATTATTTTTCATTGATTTCAAAAGCATTTAACTAAAGTGCTAAAAGTGCTTAATAAGTATTCTAATTTTACACTTTTGTTTAACTTTCCTTTATGTCAGCAATAAAAAAAACAAATTGTACATTTTATAAATCCTATTT
Organism: Bombylius major; assembly: GCA_932526495.1. Classification (NCBI taxonomy): domain Eukaryota; kingdom Metazoa; phylum Arthropoda; class Insecta; order Diptera; family Bombyliidae; genus Bombylius; species Bombylius major. The sequence continues at coordinate 16,579,153 of OW052044.1, read as the reverse complement.
TTTATTAAGTATTTTAAAAAAAGCGTCTGATTTGTTTTTTGTTTTTTTTTTTTACTTGTGAAAGGAGGTCAATGAAATTTTAATATTCCTTGAAAAGTCACAAAGGTTAACTTGACCTGAATCGAATCTTTAGAATTTAAATCACAGAAAAAACAAAAGCAAAAAAATTTACTAAAACTTCATAGAATCTAAAATTTGAAACACTTTAGAATTTAAAAAATCATTTTTTTCTGAAATCTAGTTTTTGTTTAACAACAACAACAAAAATCGACATTGGTTACAGTTTTTTTTTTCTTGTAAAGTTGCTTCTATATTTTGTGGAAACGTGTTCACAAGATTTTGAAAAATAAAAAAAAAAAAAAAAATGAAAAATTTAATAAACAAATAAAGTAAAAGATGATGTCATCAAAATAATCTTTGAACTATAAAAGACTTCATTATAGGATTATACTGTTGTCACAGTTAACAGATAAAAGAAAGAAAAAAACAACAAAATTCACATACTTTCGAATGATGATAGTGAACTGTTTAGAAGACAAAAAAAAAAAGTTCATATCATAATTCATTTGACCCATGAGATTAAATTAATTTTTTTTCTAAATTTCTTTTAGTAATTATTTTGTTGATGTTTTTGTTTTTTTTTTTAGAAAAAAATATTTTTAAAACCGTGAGTTTTTATGGTCAAATTCAACAACATCAAGTTGTAACTATCTGGTAGACGGATGACGTGTTTTAATGTAAAAGATATTCGTGTATCTTTGTAATAATAATAATAATATGTATATAAATATGGAATATATGAAGTGAGTCATATATGTGGCTCGACCACCTTGAAATTGTCAGATGCAAAATACAGAAAAAGTTAGTTTACACTAAAAATAAAATAAAGATAAAAAAAATAAATAAATAAATAAAAGTCATCATCGTTATCTGAGGTTTGTATTTACATATTATATTATATATTGAAGATATACTTAATACTAAAGTATACATAGATAGTATATACATTAGCGGTTAAAATACATTTCAGATAAATTATTATTATGCATTTATTTGATTTTATATATTATTCAAATAGGTATCTATATATCTATTAAATATTCACATATGTGTGTGATAAATATAAAAGCATTGAGCTGTAATGTGCCAAGAAAGTTAATTAATATCGTTTTTTTTTCTTTTTGAATTTTAAAATTGTAAATTAAATTTGAATTTTTTATTAAACACATCATAACGTATGATATTTCGTATGACACATATCACAGTAGAAATTTAAAAAAAAAAAAAACATCTTCAGATTTAGATATCTCACAATTTACATAGCGACTGAAAAAAAAATCTAAGTAAAACTGTGAATTAAGTGGATTAAAGTTTGTACTACAATAAGGACAAAATGTCCTTCTTTAAATAATGAAGATTTTCTCACTGTGATATTCCAAACAAGAATATGATACTACCTATACCTATACGTTTTTTTTTGTTTCCGAAACTTTTCACCTTTAAAAACGAACATTTTCGGCAATAACGAACAATGTTTGAAAAAATAAATAAAAGTCCTTGTTCTTTAGTACAAGACTTCTCCATGGCAATGTTATATTTCTCAGTTCCGGGTCATTATTCGGAATTATATTCAAATTTTACAATAAATAATTATATTACTGATTAAAGTGTGTAGGTGGTTTTAATAAATGTATTTATTACAAAAAGTGGTTTATCTTTGAGGTAAACTCAATTTGATTTCAATAACCTTGAAGACAATATGACAAAATAAATAAAAACTTTGTGATTTTTATGAAAAATTACGAAACGCTGTAAGTAAATTTTAAATTGAAATCTTTTGTGTATTAGATTTATGTGAAAATCACATGATGTATTTTTTTTTTGTCTTCTTTTTTTCTCTTTAAATTCTTAATAAAAACTAACACTCGATAAAACTGGTACTTGATGTACCTACCTAACCATTTTTTCTTTAAAATTATGTGCGAAAAAAAAAATGATTTTCATTAAAATGTGACAATTTAATTTATTTATAAAATTTTTCAATTGAAAATATAGAAAACAACATACTAAATAAGGTTGTTTTTTCTCTTTATTAATGAGGAAAATTTAAAATCAAATCGGTTAATTGATTAATGAAACTGGTTTTTCAAACAAAATAAAATATATTTACAAAAGAGAAACATTTAAAAATTTGAAATTTATTTGAAGAAATCATCTTGGAATGCACTTGAAATTAAAAGTTTTTAAAATATGTAGGCAATTTTATTGAAAACTTGATTCTCTTTAAAATCTAAAGGTGTTCCCCCTTAATAGAAACCACAAACAGAAAACTTTTTTATTCGGATGGATCGGTAGCTCTATAAAATTATTAACAAAACAAACAAAATATAAAATTACAAAAAAGATGAATTAAAACCTTAAAACTACAAAGTAATAATTAAAAAAATATTACAACACCTGTAATTATCAATTAAATAAATTTAAATTTAATTGAATTAAACAGAAGAAGAAACCGTGAAAGTTCTTACTGTTTAATTGTAATTTTTTGTTTTGTTTTTGTTTTTCCAATGGTTTCAGTAAGACCGGAAATATGCCGGAAATTACACTATTTCTTATTATAAAACTTAGTTAAAGTATAGTTACGCTCAAACAAATTAAATAATGATAAGCAACATAAGTAAATGCAAAGTGATTGATAAAAACAAAAGTTTAAAAAAATATATATGTACATACATATGAAAAACATAACTTACCGTCAGTTTTCCTTGAATTTTTATTTTATTAATCAAATTTTGAAGAATTTCTAATAACAAAACTTGCCAAATTGCTTTCTTCACTTTGAAATATTTTTCAATTTTTCTTGTTTTCTTTCTTTTTTTTTTTTTTTTTTGAAAAATTCAAAATTTAAATACTGAATTTTGTTTCTGGTTTTTTTCCAAATTTTTTTTTAGGTATAATTTCACAGATGAAAATTTTAAATTTCACTTATAGAAAATCGTGTCACTTCTTTCTTTGTTTTTTTAGATTGTAAATATTCAAAAGTAAATAAAAAAAAAATGTTTCCAAAAGAATTTGTATCACAATTCACAACAAAGTCTAAAAAATTAGGAAAAATTTTTATTAGATACAAAACTTTAAAAATTAAAAGTAGGTAGATACGATATCTTATTATAAAACCGGTGATGATGAGTTACTTTATAAATTTTAATATTAATATATAAAAATAATAGAAAGCCAGCAACAGTATAACATATGATGATGATAATGATGATGATGTTGATCACGATGACTAAAAGAAGTGGCCCCTGTTCCTCTACGTCTGCTGATAACTTCTTTCAAATTGAAAGAAGAAAAAACAAACAAAAAAAACAAAAAAAAAAAAAAAAAGGCGCACAAGAAAAACTTTATAAAACCGGACTAACAACCTCTTTTTTTTTTTTTTGTAATAATTCAACAAAAACTCCTCGTTTTTATAATATTCTATGTAGATGAAATTCAATGTGTTTTTTTAACGAGAAAAAAAATTAATTTCACCTATTTCCTTGAATGGTACTTAGTTCGTTATTAAAACACGATACACCAAATTGAATGAAATATTTCCTTTTTTACAAATTAATAAAAATATCAATTACACTTTTATTTATTGAAAATTATTTTAAAAAAGGACGTGTATACGTCGTCTTGTAATGCATCGTTTAAAATATCAGAAAAGACTGATTGGAGTCTATTCAAGTTGGTCTGGACTAACTCAAGAAAATAACTTTGCTTATTATTTCAGTGATAGAATGGCTCAAATATAAATTTAAAGACAAATAAAAAAAAAGTGTATCTTATATCTGCAGATTAGCTAACTAACCAGCTGTAAGAAATAACTACATACATATGTATGTAGAAGAAGATGTCAGCACAAGTTTAGTTGGCTGTTGTTGGGATTCAACATTCATCAATTTTATTTACCTAACAGCACAAACACCAACTTTTTTAAAAATATTTTTATTCAAATGCAGCTGACTATGACGATGATAATATAATATTCTATATCACATAATATGATATAGGAAGTTTTACTCATCATGTGTGGAGTACGTTAAATATACATTTTAGTATCTTTTGTTTGATTCTATTTTAAACCTACCTACTTACGTGTGGAAACACGAATACAAACTTGAGGTTATTATTATATATGAACATGTTCATGTTACAAGTTACATGTACATTTATGGACACAATATTTGAAAAAAAAAAAAAAAAAACTATTATGGAAACTTGAAATATAATAAAGAAGAGAATTAAAATCATTTAAAAAAAAAACAACGATGAATTTGAATTTAAAACAGAAATAAGTATCTTCAGCAGAAACAGTGTTTTTCCTAACTCTCAATGAAAATATTCTAATCCCAAATCCTAATAGTATCCTACATTGGTTTGTTTGTAATTTCAATTTACAAGTTGAAAGTCAGACAATATATAATAGATATTATTTGGTTTTGAACTTCCTAATGAAGAACTGATAGTTCAAAAAAAAAAAAATAAACTATTCGGAATGGTCAACAAAAATTGTCCACAAGACCTCTGACTATTAAATTAGTTCAGACCTTCATGCATTGTGATGCCTCAAAATTAAGGAAAAATAACAAGTGGTCGATTTAATTCACGAAAATGTTTGTCCAAATTCGATCTTTCTAATCATTTTCTAAAATTTTTACTTCGTTGGTCAGGTTTTTGATATCAATCCCATTAGATAATTGCAGTGAAAGTAAAAAGAACAAGGAGCTAAAAAAATCTTACATACTTAATATGTACACAGGCTACGGGACTAACGAAGCTCTTGTGATTGTGTTTCTACTAAGTACTAATTTATGAAGCGATTACCAGCTGGATGATGTTCCAAACTTGTTTATGCACATCATTGAGATTTTGAGAACCAATTCATGAAACATTTTTTGTAAAGCTTACATACATCCTTTATGCTTGTGGGATTGATTCAAAAAATAGTCAAACTTTGAAGACATACATACATATGTATGTACATGTTGAAATTGACAGAAGACAAAAATATGTACAGGCGCAGGCTTTTTGCACAACGCAACAAAGACCTAGAGCCCCTCTAAATTGATTTTAAATATTTCTTAAAATAAATCATTTCAACAAATTTTATGTACTCACCACCAACATGCTGAAAAAATATTTAAACTCTAAACATTCCAAATTTTGTGTTTTTCACTACAAAATAAAAAAATTCAGCTTAAAAATAAAAATGCAATCGCAATCACCAAATTCACTATCAATTATCAAATCAACTTCTATTTTTACCTAAAGTGCGGGAATAATGACATTTCAAAATATTTACGTTTTTTCATCATTATATTAAGCCCAACATGGCATCACTGACGAACAGGGTTGTAACTTCGATAATACATATTTGTATGAAAGTTCTTTGGAAAACCTGCATTACCTACAAACGAAATTCAAATTTAAAAAGATACGTACTCTAAATTCATTTTTAAATTATCTTAAGAAATTAAGCAATTTTAAAAACGGTTAAATCTCGTCTCTTTCTTACCGTTAATTAATTTTAAATTTCTTGTTCGTATACAAAATCTTTTATTTAACGGTTGGTATTGCAGTGTTTTTTTGACGATTCAGTATTTTTAGAATCGACAACACTTGTATTTTTGATGATGAAATTTCGCCAACTGTCTCGACTTGAAAATGTAAACAAAGTTTTATCATCGTTTTGTGAAATTGAAATAATGACAAGTGTATTAAGAAATGTGATTATGGGATTGTGCATTGAAATGTAATTATCAAAAATATTTAATAATCAGTTAGTAGGTAATTAATTTAATTAATTATTTTCTCTCTCTTTTCAGATTTTATGTACTTATATATGCCACAATATTGTCAATAATTTTATTATTTTTGGCGATATTTGCATTCCGCAAATTATTATTACTCAAAAAATCAAAGATTCATAAAGATAATAATGATGTAAATGTTGGTATATTTCATCCGTATTGTAATGCTGGGGGTGGTGGAGAACGTGTATTGTGGTGTGCAGTTCGTGCTTTACAGGTAATTGATTTGGAAATTTTAATTTTAAGAGTACTTACACATTTTCTTGTGTTTTTCTTCTTTTTTTTTAGGCCAAGTATGATAATGTGAAAATATATATTTATACCGGCGATGTTGATGCGTCACCGAATACAATTCTTAATAAAGCAAAAAATATTTTCAATGTGACTGTTGATGAAGATAATGTATCTTTTATATATTTAAAAAAACGACATTGGGTTGAATCAAAAATGTATCCATATTTTACAATATTGGGACAAAGTATTGGATCATTAATATTAGGATTAGAAGCAATTTATAAATTTCAACCAGATATTTATCTAGATACAATGGGTTATTCATTTACATTACCGTTATTCAGATTTTTAGGAAAATGTAAAGTTGGTTGTTATATTCATTATCCAACAATAAGTACAGATATGTTAAGAAGAGTACAATGTAGAGTTTATGCTCATAATAATCAAAATTATATAATACGAAATCCATTTCTTATTTGGTTGAAATTGATGTATTACAAAACATTTGCGAAGGTATGTATTATTTATGTTGTTTTTTTTTACATATTTGTAGTGTAGTATGTTCCATAGTATCTAAATACGTATTTCTAAAAATTTGGGACCAGAAAGAATGATGACCAGAGACACGTTCACATGATTTCAGCTACACAACAGATTTATCAGTCGCCATCACATTTATATGATTTCGCTTAGTCAACGGTTATAAGTTCACACTTATTATGATATTTTTTAAAATATTAGTAGTCTCGCATTGTTATTCGTTGTATCTAATTTGATGGTTTCTCGACCTTTTCGACTGATAACCTGTCAGATATTAACGATCAGGTATCATATATCAGTGATGAATAATCTAACAACGGAGGTTGAGATTGAAATTAGGATTATGGTAAATCAATCTACTTAGGCCAGTGGTTTTCATCAATATATACCGGCAATAAATGTCAAGCATTTTGTGAAAAGTGCTGCCGTCCTTTGCAGTTCCCTACTTACTCTGGTTCGGTGAAATCGAATAACACCAAAAGTCTCATGCATGTGCTTACGGTTATCTTTTTCGAAGCTATTTTGAATCTCTGTTTTTAAAATCTCATTGTCAAAAACCTTTTATATTTTAATTATCTTTACCATTATTTACTTGTATATGTAGCTTTACAGTTGGGTTGGTCGATGCTCTCAAACAATTCTTGTAAATTCAACATGGACTGAAAATCATATTTTAGATTTATGGGATGCACCATTTAAAACACATCGTGTTTATCCACCATGTGAAGTTAATCATTTAAAAAATCTTCAATTTATTGGTAATGATGATGAAAAAATCATAATATTATCCATTGGACAATTTCGTCCAGAAAAAGATCATCCATTGCAATTACAAACAATGTATGAATTAAGAACATTATTATCAAATAATGAACAATTATGGAATAAATTAAAATTAGTTATAATTGGTTCATACCGTGATGATGAAGATTATGAAAGATTAAATAATATGAAAGATTTAAGTAAACATTTATCATTAGAAAATTCTGTTGAATTTAAAGTTAATATAACATATCAAGAATTAATACAAAATTTTCAACAAGCTAAAATTGGTATACATACAATGTGGAATGAACATTTTGGTATTGGTATTGTTGAATGTATGGCAGCTGGTTTAATTATGATTGCAAATCGTTCTGGTGGACCATTATTAGATATTATTGAAACATCTGAAGGTAGTCAAAATGGTTATTTAGCTGTTGATGCTGTTGAATATGCTGAATGTATATTAAGTATACTTTATAATACCAAAGAACAAAATGAAACAATTCGTAATGCGGCAAGATCATCAATTGATCGATTCTCAGAAAAAGAATTCGAAATTAATTTTCTTAGGGCGGTTAGTCCATTATTTAAAATTGATAATTAAAGTATGACTTACAAATTTGTTTTTTGTATGTTTGTTTTTGTTTTATTTCGGAGCATGAAAACTTATAAAAAACAAAATACATACTAGAAAAAAAAAAGTAAATAAATTGAAAATGTAATCATTTGAAAAGTCTTAATTATCAATTATTTATTTAAGTTATAATTATAAGGGAAGATTAATTTAAAAATTAATTCTATACGATAAGACAGCATTTACTTATGATATAACCTATATAAAAAACAATAAAGTCTTTTTCTATTATGATATTATGAGTTTTAATAAGAAATGTTATTTAATTAAAATTTAAGGATTATTTGCGCAAGGAAGTTTAATTATTTTATGGTGAGTTTATACAATAGGAAACGTTGCTTTCCAGATACAAAAAAAAATTGTGTCTGCAAACCAGAAGATCTTGTGTAAACACTCAAAAGACATAAAAATAAGTAGGAGGCCAAATAAACTCCTTGCCCTTGGTTTCCAGATTATACTTTTTGGTATCTGGAAACAAATGTCTTCTGTCGCGTAAACTTACCATTAGACTGAAGAACACCTTTTTTTGAATTTAAAAAAAATTTTTTGATTTTTTCTATTAATTACCAGAAAAGAGAAGTCAGGTGAACCGTTTGCTTGGACTAAATTTGAATTTGATTGACTTTTACTTAAAACCTAAAACTAATTTGATTTTCAGGAATAAAGATGTTGAAACCTCTATTGTAGATTACGATCGAAAGTTCCTTTCGAATGAGTTTCAAGAGAGCATTATAGAATCTGTTCGAAAAAAATGTGTTTGATCGGATAATTTCGAAAAAATTAGAACTGTCAAGTCTCAACTAGTTTTTTCAAAATTATCCGATCATACACATTTTTCCGAACGGCTTCTGTAGAATCCATACAATAAATACCCTTTCGAAATTCGTTCGAAACGAATGAATCGAACGGAATCAACTTTCGATTGGAATCTATAATAGAGGTGTGAAACTTTTGTTTTATAAAACGGCTGGGTTCATTGTTAATTTTCTTCACAACAGTTGACTGACCCAGTAACACATCACACAATTAGCTACTTTTGCTTGACAATAGAACCCAGAGCAAGTCGAGCAAAATAAGTTATAAAAGTAATTTGAAAATAATTTAAAAATACAACTTTTTTGATTTATTATTGAAAAATTTTATTTAACAAAAAAGAAACAAAAGTTATTTCTTGTTTTTCTTATTGTCTTTTACATTTTTGGGTTTTTTCTTCCATGATGCATCGATTTTTTCGAAAAATTTAACATATTTTTCGAAATCCTAGAAAAAATGTTAATTTTTTTTCAAAATACAAATAAATTATCACAAATTAAATTCCACTATTTTAATTTATTTTAACTTTACCTTATCCTGTAACGGAAAATTAGCAGGATCTTGTAGAAATGTTTCAATAAATTCATTTTGTTTTAAAGGTTTCTCTTGAAATTTCATTCTTCTACGTAAATTACATGTTTTTTCAATATTTTCAATGATATCATTGTATTTATAATTATTTGTTACTTTTGCCAATGCAGAAAATTCAAAATCCTTTGGTATTCCATAAATTGATGATACAGTTTTATTCCATAATAAAAATGTTGAACCATAATCAGGTTTTGGTAATGTTAGGATTTTTTCAAAACATTTTTTCATTTGTTTTAATTTTGCTTGCCATGGTGTATCAGTTAAACCTAACACTAAAATTTTATCTTCAATTTTAATTGGCTTAACAATTTGTTTAAATAAATATTTTGAAATTAATTTTGGTTTTAAATACTCTTGATCTTTTGGTACTTTTTTCCAAAATATACTATGAACTTGATCAATTTTAATAATTGTGGGTTGTAGAATTTTTGACATTTTTGTAATTAAATGTATGAAATATTTCATGTTATCCTCAAATTGTACAACAATTTCAGGATTTAGATTGAAAACGACTGCACCTTTAAAGAAAATTTGGTTATTTTGAAAATGAATTTTAATTGTAATTCATGGGCGTTTCCAAATTCAAATAGTTTTACACTTTTCTTCTCAAATGTTCCTTAACCAACTCAGTGCCCTTTGGCTTGTTTTTTGAAATTCTTAAATAAGCTAACATTCTGAACGTATTTGAATTTGGTGTACAATATTGTGCACAAGGACTCTTACCAATTTCTGTTGCTATTATTTCAGCTATAGTTTTTTTACCACTACGAGAGGGACCTACGATACAAATTGACTTAGGCTTTTGTAAATTTAGCGGTCCCATTCCTAGAAGCCATTCTCTTAATAAATCCTTGATATCTCCTCGAGCAGGTTTTGGGTTTCTAAAAGCAAAAAAACAAAAAGTTAATTAAATGTGTGACTTAAAATTAATGATATTCATTTAAAATGTTACAAATTGAAAATGTTCTTCATTTCACAAGCAGCATAATTATAATCTCCAACAAGTTCGTTAAAGCTTCTCTTTTGGTATTTTTCAATAACCTTAGCATCAATGAGCTCATTAAATAAAGATTCTATGGTACGATCAATTGTCATATCCTTTTTTTGTTTTTGTTTCTTTTTTCCACGTCTTTTTGATTTTTTCTTTTTTTGTGGTTTATACTTCTTTTTGTTATCCTTAGCCAAAGCTTTTCTCAGTAATTCGTATTCGATCCTTAAAAATATGATGAAAATGAAAATATGTACAGAAATATGTATGAAAGTTACCTCATTAAATTATCAATTACAGCTCGCAGTTCTTGATGAACCTCTGCGTATTTATCTTGCCTAATCCATTCGATGTATGGCTCTTCAATGGTATTGTTTTCTTCATCAACAAATTTCCATTCCTTCTTGTATGTTTCCATTGTTTTTTTCAATAAAGCTGTTCTTAAAAAATAATTTAATTTTATTCAAGAAAAAAAATTAATAAAAATTACCAAAATTTTCATTGTTATCTTCATCAAAACTAAAAATCCTTTCTTCTCCACCTTTCATCTCCTTTGCTTTTTTTCCTTTTGCTCCTTTATTTTCTTTTTCTTTAGTTTTTGTTTCAGTTTTCTTAATTTTCTTATTTCGATTTTCTTTAAATTCGTCAACGGTCATTGTTTCACCCCTTAACAAAAGTATCGTACCACCTTTTGTTTCTTCTGGATACGGATGAAAATCACGAGTTTTATCGTAGCTACAAACAAAAATTTATTATGAATTCGTTAAATAAAAAACAAGAAAGAAGAAATCTCATGGAACGCAGAACTTACAACTCTCGGAACCATCCTCTAATGTGATCTGAGATATCTTCCATTATCCAAGGTCCTTTAACTTTAATAATACGAGTTTTTTCATCCTCGCATAGTTTACGAAATTGCTCATTTAACCAAGGGATCTTATACCTTTGTTTATCTTCTCTTTCTATTATGGAAGATTTATCTATTTTTTGTTTAGGTTCTCTTATCATTCCGCAGACCATTAATCTTTTTAATTTTAATGAAGCAAGTTGTTTTTTTGCTTTGTACATCCGCCAATACGATTGAATCTTTCGAGCAACATTATTTGCATTTTCATCTGAAGCAGAGATATCGAAAACATCTCTACGAATCGGTGCAAATCCTGAAATTGGAATAATTAAGTAATTTGGGATTTTTTTTTCTTCAATAAACTGTACAGTTATTGCTAATCACTGATAAGCTTTGCCCGAAAGCAGAAAATGAAATTGACTAACCAAGCTGTATTAAGGACTATTTTAACTTTTACCTTTTCGTTGACTTGTCTCATTGTTTTCACTTTTCTCTTCAAAATTTTCATTGTTTTCTACTTTTACATTTTTATCTGATGGTTCACTTTCTTCTACAACGGATAAAGATTCTGAATTTTCGCTTTCTTCTACATTTTCAGTGAAATCATCCGTTTTCAGTTCACTAACATTATCATCACCGACACCGTTCAACACTTCTTTAACATTCTGGACTTGAGTTGAAGCTAATTCTTCCTTTTGAGTCTTTTTCTTTTTAGGTTTACGATACTGATGTCTTTTATGAGGTGAAACATAAAAATTATAATTATGTCTTGTTTCAGTTCGTTCAATTGGAGTTAAATAAAAATCATCAACATCAAAATGTGTCCTATTAATCGGTATTAACATTTCTGCATCCGGTTTATGAGTAAAAACACATTTCAATGATGATGTTATGGCCGTAATCGTTGGCTTAAATATATATGGAAAAAGTTTTATATTATTGAAAAGGATTCGTGCCTTTCTAGCACGATCATGTAATTTAATCAAATTCACAGAATCGATAATAGATTGTTTTTCAGGACTTATTAGAATTGATGCTTCTGCTTTTTCACGGAGTAGATTTTTTATATTTTTCCTTCCTTTAATGTTTGGTTTTTTGCTTTCAATATTATCCTTAATTGTTTTTCTTGTACTAGATCTGTTTTGATCTTGTTCATCCTTTAACGAATCTTCATCATCCGTTCTCATTAGGGGCTTTTGATAAGTTTCTGCACTGTCAATTAATTTTTGTATTTCTGGATTACGTCCCATTGGAAAATAATAAGGATGAAGAAGTTGGACATCTTGTGGAATAAGTTTCTTTTGAATTAACATTTTATCAAAATAAATGAATTCACTGAATTCAATTTTTTTCAATTCCTTACGGAGTTCCAGAAGACGTTTTGTTGATGCTTCTAATAATGTTTTAATTATTTCACGCTTTTGTACTTGACCAATTTGGTCGTATAAATATGATAAATTATTAACAAGACCAACATATCGTGCATATAAATTGGCAAATATTTCATATGCTTGGGTTTCATCTGTAATTGGTTTAAGTTTTTTATATGCATCATTACGTAAAATAAAATCTTCAATATCTCCAGCAGTGGCTAACCAAAATTTATAATTGAAATGATACATTTTGAGATATTGAGCAATCTTTATTTTCTGACATTCAAATGAATTATGTGGGACGAGTTCCTGTGATCAAGCTCGTATTCACTATCTATAGAGACTAATGGACCAGAATGGCACATTTATTAATGGAAAAATATAAATACTTCCAAATTTCTTAAAGAAATTGGTATTTTTTGAAATCCTTTCTTATTCCACATCTTTCGTTTTTTACACATCTGATCTGGTTCCCATCCATTAATGTTTGTATGTGATTTGTGATCGGAACCAGGTATGGATCAACTGATAAAAATCTCATTTTATTTGAATCCCATTTCAAATTTTATCCAGTAACTGTGTTTTAAATATTTTTCAACTGTAAAGTAAGAGTAGCAATTAAAATTTGCTTTTTTTTTTAAAATCAAATAAATAAAATATTTTCTGACCAAAAAAAAAAATGTGGAAAACAATTTTTTCCCTTCAAACAAGGTGGAATAGAAAGGAAAAATTCCATATTTAATTGTAATCATATGATGATGGTATAAAACAACAAAAGGTGTGTGTTGCTTATTTAAAGATTAAAGCAAAATATGTAAGTAGATAAATATGTCATATGTGTGTAATAATGATACATGAATTGTCGTCAACAAAAAATTCCATTCGACTGAAACTTACATATTTTATTTTTTCGCGTATAAAAACAAAATTCTGCATATATTTTTTTATTCCATACTTTTTTTTATATTTATTTTCTCAAAGAAAGAACTTAACGCATTCCATAAATTTTTGTTTTGTTTGTTGTTTATTATTATTTAAATTTTATATAATACATATTTTTGCCTTTTTTTTTTTGTTTTAATAAAATTTACAATATTTAGTAATAATTAAATTATATATTTTTAAATTTTACATAATTTTAGAAGATTCTTAAATTTTCTTTTGTGTCCTTTAAATTTTCTTTTTCATTGTAAAATTATTACATTTTTTTGTTTATCTAAATATATATTTTATAAAAAAAAAAACACAGAAAACATTTGCAAAAAAACGGTTTTTTACTTTTTTTGACTTTTTTGAAATTTTTCCATTTATTTTTTTTGTTTTTTTATTGCATTAAAATCATGTAAATACCATTTTTATAATCTTGTAATTGTTATTAAACTATTTTGTTTTGTTTGTTTTTTTCTTCTCTAAAATTAAATTAAAAATATAAATTATGTTTTTTTAAATACAATAAAAATAATCTACATTTTGTATTTTAATAATATTTTATTTTTCTTTTAACTTTTATTATAAATTGGTTATACATATATTTTAAATAAAAAAAAAAGAGTTGTAGAATGGCAAGATAAATTTAATTTTACTTTTATTTTTCTTAAAATGTCATTTTTTTTTTAAATATTTTATAAATGTTTTATACTATTTTCTTCCTAATAAATTAAATTAAATAACACATAACCGAAAAAGTAGGGTAACTTCTACAAAAATTATAAGATTTTTTTTATATTTTAGCCGTTTTTTAAAAAAAGTGTTATAAGTCCACTCTGTTGTTTTTTTTTTTAAATATTTCAAGTTTTTTTTATTTCAACAGTTTCCATATACTATTCGCATATAACAGAATAATTTCTGGTAAAAAGTTTTAGGACAATAGTCTATAATAATTTTAATATTGTGAACAATTAAAAGGACATGCTAAATTTCATCTGAAGTTTATTTTGACTTATTTTACATTAGAAGTGGACTTATACCACTTAAAAAAACGTCTAATTTTTTGATTTACGTATTTTAACTTTTTTTTATATTAATTTTAATTTTGTTGTTGTGTTTGCATATATATTTCATCCTTAATAATTATTTTCTTTTTTTATGCCTAATATACAAACTTTTTTTCTTAATCTCTGATTTGAAAATTCGTTCTGTATGACGTTACAGTTAAAAGACATTCTAGACTAAGGAAGTCATAAACAATTTTTTATGAAAAATAGAGTATTCTTGAATTGAAATATACATACATACATACATCATAAAACACATATTTAATCATTATACGAGTCTTTTATTTTATTTTAATTAATGTGGCGCATACGAGTATTATGTAAAATTTCTTAAAATAATATATATGTAAATATGTTTTTTAAATGGCATTTTTATAATCTGTTTTGGCACAGTAAAAATACTTTTAAGTTTTAAGAGTATTATTAAGTTATTTCTTGTGTATGTGTGTGTGTGTGTTAGTGTGATTTCAAATAATAGTTTGGTACAATCGTTGAGAGAAATTTTTACATAAAGTTGATTCTCAAATTTTTCAGTTAATTTTAACCCTAAACTAAAACGGTAAACGTGGGGTGTAGGTAAATCTATGAATAGGTAATAATTTTTTGAGTTTTATGTAATAAAACTGAAAATACTTAAAACTTTAATACACCCCACGTTACTATTACCAATTTCACCTTACCGTTTCAGAGTTAAAATCGGAATAATTTTACTATACTATTTTTATTTTTGGAAGTCAGTATTGTGCTTATGGAGGCAGTACCCGATTATTGGTAGCCTTTGGTAATAGTATTAAATTTAAAAGATTTCCCTCGATTGAAATTGAGATCTGATCACCCCACACATGAGACAGATTTATTCAAACACAATGTAAAAGAATATAGAAAAGTATGCCTATCTTGCCTGTACTGACTTCCAAAAATAAAAATAGTATACATTCTACTACTACAAAGTACTTCAATTTTCTGAATAAAATATTTAAAAATAAATTAATAAAAATGAAAGTTTCATAGAAAGGACATTGAATGTCGATTCACACACATCCGATGTGGTTCCTCTCGGTCCATGTTTGTATGTGTTTTGTGATCGGAACCGGGCCGGTTATGTATAAATCGACTTCAAGAAGAAATCCTTTCAATTTATACCAAAAATGTGCTCTAGAACAATTAAAAATTTATTTCCCTTATAACTACAACGATTGTACCATTTTACACAGAACTCTTCAAGTACCTAAATCTCATTCATACTTTTGATATACCTACATTTTTAATAATCTATGTAGTTGATCAAATGAATCATTTGTCTGAAATATAAGATATTTTCGTTTAATTAAAGTATGAAAAATTTCAACTATATTGTTTCTACAGTTTTTGTTTTTGTTTTTTTTTTCTAAATTGAAGTAAAAGACGAAATTATTTGAAAAGAAAAATAATTCACTTAATATTATATTTGAATTATTAAGTTTACTATGAACACGAAAATATATTTAGTACATACATACATACATACAATAATTATACACAGACTGATTTTTTTAAAGCTTACTATGTCCTCCTGTTCTGTAAGAGAAATGACAAATCTGCGAAAGATATTTCAAAGGAGATTATGGCTTGCAGAATGTAAAGGTTAATTTTTGAATTTTTTTTAAAAAAAAGTATACGGTTTGTGTTGGAAATATGGGTTCTTATAGTTTAGAATCCTTCTGTAGAAAACGTAATGAAATTTTAAGGTTCTATGTTAGAAGGATCATTTTCGACAATCAATTTAAACTTTAAGTCATCTTAAGTACATTTGTGAATGAATCATAGTAATTGAACGGATTAAACGATTTTAAATTTGATTTCTTCAATTTGTGCTAATTAATGTTAAAACTATTGTAATTAATTAAAATATGTACATAATGTTTGTTATCTTCTACATGTTCAACTGATCAACTGAATTCTAAAGGTCGATTTACACACATTCGATCCGGTTCCTTTTTCATCCGATTCAGATCAGTCATTTTTAGATATTTGAATGTGATTTAAAGTCACACACATCCGGTTCATTTACGAGGTCACAAATCACATTTCAAAATTCCTGAGCCTAATCGAACGGACTGGAGCCAGATCAGATGTGTGCGGATCCGGACCTCATAAAAGACATTAAATGTTACAAATAATGGCAGCAATATTTTCTTACTGTATAATAAAATCTATTAATTACTTTTTCCACTTTTATAATTTAAATTGAAAATGACAAAGAAAAACCGTTATAATATACAAAATGAAATAATTTGTCCTTTTTAAAAATGTACAATACATGTTTTGAATAATATTATTACATAATTTAAAAAAAAAAAACAATACAAAATTAAAAATTAAAATGAAAAAAAAAATACTTTAAGTAAAAAAAATACTATTTAGATATATCACAAAACAGTTTTGAAGGCAAATGCTTTGTATATTAAAGAAAATATCTCTCTAAAAAAAACAAACTTATAAGTATTTTAAATATAACTAAAAAAAGGTAAATTAATATTACATACATACAATACTTTTGTAAGTCGTTTATTTTGAAAGTTACCTAAGTCTATTCAGTTATGTTTCGAGATTTTTATTTCAGTTCCCGTACAATTTTCATATAAAAAGTTTAATTTCTGATGAAAACTGTTGCGCATCATAATAACTTTAATAGTTGAAAGGGCATGTCGATCTTCATCTGTAATTTACTTTAACTCATTTTTCACTTCACTTTAGGACTTAAGCCACTTTCAAAATAAATGAACTTCGGAATTTTATTATATTTTTTTAATTTTTTAGTAATTTGTTTTTTATAATTACTTTTTTATTTATTTTTTATTTTATTGAAAAAGAGTATCGAAGTTTATTTTTCTATAATTTTATTATATTTTTTTTTTTTACAATAAATAAACAATCAATACTGATAAGTGTTTTTTTTTCTCTAAATTTTAATAAATAAAATAATAAAACATAATTTTTCTTTATCCTTTTTTTTTCAAAGAGTTGTTCTATATAGTTTTTTTTTTATTAGCTAGGGAATAGAACAAAATTTTATTGTTATTTTCTATTAACATATTATATGAATTTTTTATATTTTTTATTATTTAAAGAATATCTGAAAAAAATTATCATTTTTTGTCGTTGTCCATTTTCGTTTTATCCAAAGATGATGATACCATACCACCGCCATTTGGTGGATAGAGTTTGTCGAGGTAATTTAAAGATTCATTTAAAAATGCCTGTAAAGAAAAAAAAAAAGTGAAATAAAATAATTGCTTTTTTGTTGAAAATAATTATGTATAATTTGTAATTTAAAAAGGACTTGAAAGAAATCTACAATACAAGGAATAGTTGTATGTATATAGGCCATCTTTCAATGATGTTTTAAGCCCGTTAAGATCTGCTGCTGTTGTTAGGTATTTCAGACTATTTTCTATAGGGTTAATGACGTTTAAGAGTAAGAATGCCGTAAACAAGGAGTATTGGAGAAAGATGGTTGAAAAAGTGAAAGCTTGTACCAAGCTGTAAGTCAAGCTGAAGAGGAAATGGAAGAAGTAGTTTATTTCTTGAATTAAGCTAATCCTTTCAGTTCTTTCTCAAAAATTAAATTGAAACCCTTGAATGCATCTTTAAAACTTCTTATAATTGCTCTTTCTGTGCTTGTATTTTTATATGGTATAGCTTTAGATAACAATTTGCTTAGCACCTTTAGCACTTTGTTATTCAATCTTTTATTTGAGAATTTTCAAGTAAATTTCCCAAGAACAATATAAGTCTTTATTGCATTTTTTTTGAATCTAGATCCTTCTAATCTCTCTATTTTCTGAGCTAATAACAAAACATTCTTTAGAGAAAGAACAATTTTCTTCTTATACCTGAGTGATCGATCACAAGGAAGATTAAGAAAGAACAAACAAAAAATCTTATAAAACAATTCTTACTTGTAATGCGTGTAATACAGCCATTATTGCTGGTGATCCGAAACTATGAGTAATTAGTGAAAAATGTGTAAGATGACGTTGCATTGATGGCTCAAGTATATGTTGAGATCTGGTAGCATATTGTGCTGTACGATCCTGACTTAATACTTGCATTAGTTCCTTAGTAATCTAATGAAAATAAATTTTTTTTTTTTAAAAAAATCCCCGTTATACATCATTTTAACTTTAAAAGAACAAAACAAAAAATTTGAAAATTTACCTGTTGTGTATGCAATAATAATTCTTTCCTTCTATATGATTCTTGGGGTTCTGTATGATGTCTTATTATATATTCAGCAAGTTGTCTAGCTGGAAATTCTGTTTCACAAACAAAATGAAAATCTTTAGCTAAATGTGTTGCTTCACCTTCAACTAATGATGTTAATAATGTAACATTAGCTGCCTTCCTTCTTCCAGCTGGTAAATTTAAACCAATTTTTTCCAATTTTTCTCTTAATAATCTTCCACCATTTTTACTTTTTGCTCTATAAAATAAAAAATTTGTCACAAAAGACGAAAACATTTTTTTATTACATAAAAACTCAAATATTAAATCAAGTAAAATATTCTGAAGACAACAAGGATATTCTTAAGAATTTATTTTACAATTTATTTCGATAATGAATTTCTGTTTTTTTGAAGTTTAAAAACAACAACAAAAAAAATACCTTTCGTCCTAGATAAATTGTTTTAAAAGATTATTTGAATTTAAAAAAAAATAATAATAATTTCAGAGTTAAAAAGAAAAAAACAACAAAAAAAAGTGTAAAATATTTTAAAATTTCAAATTATTCGTTTTTGTACAAAATTCGTGATTTAAATCTTTTTTAGGCAATTGATTTAACAGATAAAAACAAAAAAAAAAGACATCAAACTATCTATTTAAATACATGTTTAGGTGTAGTATATCTTCTACAAGATTTTAAAGATTCACAAAAAAAAAAGAAGAAAATTACCTTCGTAGAACACCTCCAAGTAATGAAGCATTTAAGCATTCAGGCGGAGAAAGTCGTCTTTGTACTTCAGCTATAGTTACTTTGTACTTTGATGTACTCGATAGAAGACTAAGTCGTCCAGGAACAGCACAAAATACCTCACTAGGTGAACCTGATCCAATATTATTAACATCCTTTCCACTTTTTATGCCTGTTGTGTGACCAAAAAGATGAAAAAAAAAAATAAAATAAAGGTAAAAGAGATCATATTATTTTTTTTTAAATTTTTTTATTTTGCAATATGAAATTTATATTATTATGTTTGTATGTGTTTTTTTTCTTCTATGAAAACATAATTACAATGTGTAATTTGATGTGATTTTCTATTATATTGTATATCGTCATATTGCCTTTATGTCGTTAAATACACATATTAACAATATTAATGCAAACAAACCAGGTGTGTTAGTAACGCCTTAATAAATCATAGCATGGGGTATATACATAGAATGTATGATTTGTTATTAGCAGGATTATTCAATATGCAATTCGGTTACAACCCTCATGCACACATACAAGTATAATGTATATGCAGAAATAGGTTATTCATAACATTTTTTATTTTATTTTTTCCTTTTTCATATTTCTATTTCTACTAATTTGTAAAATATAGAATTTGACACCACATTTCAGAATATTATTTAAAATTTATTTTGAATTTTATTTTTTTTTCGAATGTTCGAAATTAGGTAAAATAAGCCTGAATTCTGAGCCTTTCTTTTGTTTGTTTGTTCATTGAAGTCTAATAAATTTATAAATTGTAACAGCCATGATTAAAATTGGTCTAAAAAACAACTCGTGATAATTAAATCGATAAAAAATCAATATAAGGACCTCATATTCTGCTATGGAAAATGGTTTTAATTTGTAGATATTTTGAAAAGAAAGAAGAAGAAGAAAAGAGGATAATTTACTACTTAGCTCTCTTTAGAACAATACCACCCTTAATGCTTGAAGGCAATGTGAAAAAAGCAACTGGAAGCAACACCTTTTAGAGGTTAAATGGATAATAGTATTTTTACCCTCTCTATACGATTTTTTGATTAACATTCTTCAATTTTTTTTTTTTTCCGATAATTATTTTCCAGTAAACTTGGGAATGAACCTAATGGCATTCACACAGACGACACATCATCCCGAACGTTTACAAGTCAAAATGTTATCAATCAAATTTCAACAACTTACAACAATTCAATTTACAAATTATATACTTACTTTTAATCAACGGTAAATCTGACATAAAACCAACATTATCATCCATTCCAGGATTTTGTCCATCATCAACGGCATTTTGAAGAGCTTGATGTAATGCAAGCGGATCATGTTCATGACTTAATCTACCACCATGACCACCAGCACCACCGATTGCACTTGTATAATCAGTACGCCTGTCAGTATACGGAAATCCATGAGATAATTGTGTCTAAAGAAAACAGAATAAAAAAACAAAGATTAAAAAGAAAAACAAAAAGAAAAATTAAAAATAGAATCTAAGAATTTTAAATTCTAAAGAATTTCAAAAGTAGAAACTTTTGAATATTTTTTTAAAGAAAATTCTTAAGATGAAAATATGAAAAAAAGAGCAACACATCAGGAAAAAAAGTATCTGAATGATTACTGGCCTTAAAAATAAAACAAAATTTACAGAAAAGAATGGTAAAAACGTAAACTTACAAAAAACAAAAAAAAATTAAAAATGCAAGAAAAAATGAGAAAATTTTTGTTATGATTTTTATTTCATCACAATTTATTCGTTTGTTTTTTTTTTTTTTTGTTTTATTCGTGTTTTTGTTATATTTTTGCGAACACAAAAAAAAAACTTTCTTGTTAAGAAATTTTCATTCGTTTTTTTATTTTTGCATATTTTGTTTAATACTTTAAAATATATATAAAATAAAAAGGATATGTATAGGTACAAATATTTTAAATACCAAAATTCTTGTTTTTTAGTTCAACCTTCAACCCCTTCAAAATACTACATTTAACAGACACTAAAAAGATTTCATATATGTATGTACATTGTACATATTATAATAAAAGAACAAGGCGGTATTTCAACAGAGTATTTAATAATATTTTCTATCTAAAGAATTAGTGTTTATATGTATATGCTTTTTATTTGTTTTTCTTAAAGTTAAAATACATAACTTGTTTAAGGATATATTGCATATTTACTCATACCCCTGAAATCTTTTTTTGCAAAAAATAAGGGAAAAAAAACATCAGTTTCTTGAAAATTAAGAAGAAAAAAAAGATTTAATAAAGACAAATATTAACAACAACAACAACAACAACAACAACAACAACAACAACAACAAGTTATAGATACATGCTCCTAGATATTTTGTGTGTGTGTTTTTTTATTAAGAGAACATTTTTAAGTTCTTTAGGGTTGTCTATTCAAACATTCATTGCATATTTTCAGTGAAGTTAAGAATCTTAATAGATAATATTTTATATGTGTGTTTTATTGAAGATACTTAAAATAAAATAATATATCTGATGTAGATTTATTCAATCTATAATATAAATATTAAATTTTGAGAAGAAGAAAAAAAATTGTTTCCCACATTCTTCTCTGAAATTTTTTTTTTTTTTTTTGAATACACATATTGATTTTGTTTTGATTTTACTTTATTAAAATTGTTATCTTTTTTTTACGATTATTATTAAATAATTACTTAATAGAGAAATAGCTATGTGATTTAGCCATATTCGTAAGAATTTTAAATTTTTAATAAAATATTTTCTGTTTATTATTAATTTCATACATTTTCTTTCTTTTCTGTGGTACTACAGTTCTTAAATGAGCCTTGATTTTTTATGAAATTTTTATACACAAGAAATATGTTTTAATTATGTCCATTTAATAAAAGAAAACAAATATTTTTGGTACAATATTCGTAATTCAAAGGACATTTCAAAGTGCCGTCAGAATTTTTTCTTTTTTTTACTTTGGAAGTCATTATCAATCTTGACAACGTAGAATAATTTTTTAACATTTTGCCGCCATAAAGATCTTTTAAATGCCAGATTTGGAATCAGCGCGTGGAAGTCCAGGATCGACCATATCCATGTCACTGCACTGACTGCACTGGGAGAATAGTTTTTAATATCAGTGAGCGCGTATACTCCGCAGTACCAAACCGGTCTAGTACTGTTTTGGTACGACTAAACCATTTTAGTACTGCCTGTATATACCGTAAGTGCCAATAATGAGAAAAGAAAGAAAAAAATACTTGTCAAACTCAAATATTTCATTCATTGTTAATTGATTTAATAATTTCTATTTGTGTATAGTGTCAATTATCAATAATTTTTTCTTTTTGTGCAAAATTAATTGGAAATGAACAAAGAAAGCAGGACCAAATTAGTTGGTTCGCACCAAAATGGTCGGCCTAAAATGCGTACCGTGCCTATATACCGGGACCAAAACAGTACTAGTACCGGTTTGGTACTGCGGAGTATATACGCGCTCAGTGTGCAATCATTTAAAAGTAACGAAATTTAGTTTTTCATGCCAAATTCCCAAATATTTTTTGAAATTCTTTTTTATTTTATTTGCTGTTCGAAAATAATATCCATCATCTATAAATTTTTTTACCAAATTAACATTTTCATGAACGAGGATGCTCGTGATTTTTACTACTTGAATTTCTTTTGTTATATTATTATAAACAGATTACTTATAGAAGAAAGAAAAAAAGATAAAATCGAATTTTCCTAGACAGAAAAAAAAAATTTATCTTCCAATAAAATAGATTTATGCTTTGAAAAAAAAAAATCTTTTCTATTGAGAAATAAAAATCTTATTAAGACCATGACATGTATATTTACTTTTCGAATTTAATGTTTGTAAATGAAATTGACTTTTTTTTTTCGTTGAATATAAAATCCAAATCAAGATCTGGGACTTTTTAAATTAACTGATTAATATTAATTTTTTTTCCCAATATTTTTTTTTTCAAATACAAGCACTGATATTCGATATTTTAATCTATTTTAAACCAGTTTATCTATTTTTCTTGTATTGCCACGTGTCAACCGGTCAAGTACTCTAGTTTTGAAAAAAAAAAAAAAACATGAATTACATTTTCACAACAAATTCTCGATTTATATTCAGTTTTACTTAGTTTTTTTTTTTTAATGGATTGAATTAGAATTTACATCATTTATGTTCTCAATTGATGTACAAAGTGAAACCTGTTGGGCTTCAAATTGCTTTTATTAAGCGTCAAAAGATACTTTTAACATGGGACATTGTCTAATGAATTTTTTGTTTTACTGTCGGTATACGTAAAAAAACATTTTATGACAGGTTAATGAAATCAAGTGTTTTGAAAAATGTTTTTTTTTTTTTTGACGTTAATTAATCTGCCAAATAATAAAATTTGAAATAATTGTTTTTTCATATTTGAAAAATCAATTAACAAAATCAACTAGAAATATTTTTAATAGGCCTTATTAATAGCATTTTTTTAAAGTCGAATTTAACAAAACTCAATTCTAAAAACTGAGTTTCAGCATGTTTTCAGCAGGTTTCAAAAAGGCAGGTATACTAACATTAAAAAATTTTCCCTAAATTTTAAAATACAATTCCAGCACATTCAAAAAAGAAAATAGAAAAGTAAAAATCCTGTTTAAAAAAAAAACATCAACAAAAATTTAATAATTTCTTACCACATGTCCTTGTAACTCAGCCTCACGATGTGAACGATGTATTCCAAGTTGATCTTGAGTCGTTCGAAGACCAGCAAGCTGATTATAATGATGCAAGGGTGCATGGTGTAAAGATGACAAAGGTTGTCCATAAGGATCAGTACCTAAGTATTCCAAAGCCCCATGATTCTGCAAAAAAGAAATACAAATTAGTCTTATTTTTTTTATTGTTTGGCCTTCAAGATTCTTAACTTAAATTAAAAATCTAATTAAATCTATATAAAACAAAAAGGACACTTTGATATCGTTATTTTAATTATTCTTTCAATTAATGACTCCCAAGGTAGGCATATTTTTTACTTTTTTCTTCTTCTTTTTTCAGAACTTGAAAAACACCATACTATAGGGACTTCTGATTTGGACACTGGATTTTTTTAAATTCAGTATTCAATTTAAAAATTTCTTGTTTGTGTTCAAATAAACGAATATTTTAAAAAACTACTGTTTTTCTTTCTCAGATTTTCATTCATAAGTCAAAGTCAATGGTCAAAGAACTGGAAAATATAATTTAAAAAATGTTTTCTTTGTTTCCACAGTGAATTTCATTGATTAAATATTTAACCCTAACACTTACTAATAACATTAATAATTAATTTATGACTTTCTAATTAAAATTATAATATTTACCTGTTGTTGTGGTGGACTTTGTGTTGTGTGATGAAATGGTGGTGGAAAATACGGTGGTTGAAAATCTGATTGCAATGATTGATGATGCATTGATGTTGTTCCGTGTGTACCACCATGACCATGTCCACCACCAGGTCCACCACGTCCGGTATGACCACCAGTATGTGTTGTATAGGCGGGACTGCCACTAGACAGTCCTATACTGCCGTGACTAGTCAGTCGTTCCTGTAATGAAAAAAAAAACAATTCGTATTAATTAGCATTTATTAATTCAATCAAATCATAATTAACATTAATTATATTTTTTTTATCGTACATAAAAATAGAATAATTGAAAAATATAAAATTAAAAACAGGGAAAAATAAAATATTGTTTACCTGTGGTTCAATTATACTGGTTGTATCTATAAAACATAACGTCATTATAGAGAATAATTTTATATTTTGAAATTTTTACAACATAAAACCTGTCGTTTAATTCAATTAACAGAATATGTTTTGAGGAATGTAAGAGTTTCAGAAATTGTAAACTTTAAATGACACAATTTAGAAGAAATTCATGGACACAGATCCACAGAAATAGATTAGATTCACTTTTATAAAACTAAGATATTTCCTTATACATATTACAACATCTCTAAGAAGTTCATTTTCAAACATACAATCTAAACTTTATCTGATACAAGAAGCACCAGAAAATTTTTCATTCTGATTTTTAAATTCTTTTAAATAAATTACCTTAAATTGACAATCGATAGGGATTTTTTTAAACTAGGATATCGATTATCTCTTATTCCTATAATTCAAATTTTACCCTGTCAACACATTGATTAAATATTCTATCGTATTTCTAACAAATTCTTTTAATAATTATCGGACAATAATTTGACTAATCCTATAGACAATCTAGTTACTAGTCTGTTTTGTTATAAAAAAAGCAAGAAAATTAAGGTTTTTCTTATTACCACAATGATGTTATCTTCGATTTCCAATTATTTTCCCTATATAATTAAACTTCAATTGATTAAACTTCCATTAATCATGATTAATTTGTTATCAATTTATTTGCAAGCACGTTCTTTCACAAAGTTATTTTACAAATTCGAAATTTTGAATTTCTTAGTTTGTATTACTTTTAAATACCGTCGGCAAAGAAACAAAAAATGGAACAACAATTTATTGAAATTTTTGTGATATTTCACCTTACTCAGAGAATTATTTAGCATTAATCAATATTACTTAATTCACACTGTAAGTCCAACTACAGCTGAAAGAAATATTTATCACAAACTATAAATTTGACTTTTTTATTTGCAACTCGCTGGTCAATTTTCATGATCAAAAAAAGATTAGCACAACTTTATTTCTTCATAAAAACGATATTTTTCTTGCTCCCATTTTTTCACGTAATATTTCACAATAACAAGGGAATTTTTTTTCTTTTTTGTAATCGCACCTTCGAATATTTTCATTAAAAAATTTTGAGAATTTTTTTTTTCAAACAACCTTTTTTTCAAAAATCGAACTGTATTACACGTTTTGATGGTGATTTTTACCGATGAAAACTCATTTTTCCAGATACATTTTCTTCAATAACTAACGGAAAACTATTTTAAATTTGAATTAATTTATGAATATTAGAAAAACAGTTTTATTGAAATTAAAACATTTTATTTACTTGTTAATCGAATTTTAAGTAATTCTTTTCATTTATTCATCTAATGGAATTTTAAATTTTTTTCAATATTTATTTAAAGCTCATCAATATTTGATGCACTTTTAATTGAACTTCACTTTTGTTTTCCATTTCATATCACATTTTGCACCTTTAAAAATTATGAATTAACGTAATATATCGCACAATATAACCACGTGGTACAATCGTTTTTAATGTAATAATCTTTTACAAATTATTAATAAAATCTTGTATCTTTTTATTGACAAAATAATTTTTTTTTAAATATAAGAAACGCATGCGCTTGTATGCCTAAGATAAAAACTAAATCAAACTCTCATTTCGTATAAACAAATCAAAATCATTTGGCTCAGTAGAAACGACGATAGTTTTTAAAAAAAAAAAAAAAACCATTACACCTCACGAATCATGTTATATAAAAATTACCTTCTTTTTTTCTTGCTTTAGAAAGTAAAAAAAAAAAAAAATTTTAATTGTATATATAAAGCGTATAATTGTTTAAAAAAAAATTTCAGTTAGTTGAATGGATTGTTGTACACATTCATTCGCGAGTTCTAAACAGTAACTAAAGAAACTGTCATTATCAACACCATGATTTTATGAACAAACAGTTGCCATATTCTACCACACGCTGATTTAATACAAGAAAATATGGTAGGTACCTACATAAAACATAACACATATTAAAAGTAAATTTTTTAATATATGTAGTAGCCCCCTTTTTTTTGTTTTGTTTCCGATTACAACAATCTACATCTAATATGAACTTGAATTTTTTTATGAAGGAACCATTTTTTTTTCTATTAAAAAAAGGATAAAAAATATAGTTGAATATTATTTTAAATGTTTCACATATACTATACAAAATACTTGTTTGTATAGCAAATAAAAAGCATTCAGAATAAGGATTGAATTTTTCATATATACACATACGAAGGGTTCTTATTGTCAATATAAGTTAGTATAACAACAACAAATATTAGCTTTTCAATTTTTGCAGAATTTTCACTATAAAAAATTTTTAGCATGGAATTTTCGAAAAGTTCTTTTCAGTTTGATTCAAAACTTTCGATCTTGATTTTTATGAATCCTTCTGATTAAGAAAGGATAAGCTTCATGTTACAAAGAGGAAAAGGGGTTTAGGAGAAAATATAATTTTGTTGAATATTTCGATTGAATTTTCGCATGTAGAAGGATAGGACGTTACAAATTTGGTTATAAATTCAAAAGAATGAAATAAACTTTTTCGTAATTATAAAAAGAATTTTCGAAAGTTTTTTTTAACAACAATCACATAATTTATACAAATAGTTTAATCACAATTCAAGGAAACTAAAGGATAATATTGTTGGTATAGAACATTATTTATACTTTTAAATATCCTTCAAACAGGCCATATTTCTATGAACTTTTCTAATCTAGGGCGCACAAAAAAACATTTTCTTGTATAAACTTCACTTGTTTCCGTTATTTCATGTACTTGCTCTACATTATTTGTCGATTGTGTATGTATATCTTTAAACCTTTCGCTTATAACAAAGGTACTTTCAATCTTATTTTTATCTTAAAATGTCCGTTTGATATTTATAAGGAAATGATGATGAGGTTATACGTGTTTTTTATTCTCTTTTTTTCTTATTTTTTTTTTTTACTTTTTTATTGAATTATGGACGAATTATTGTTAGCTAAAACCTAACACACTATATATTCAATTTTTTATTCACACATATAACAATGAAGAAAATAACAAAAATCTGGATAATATTATAATACAAGAAAATGTATAAATAGATTACTAACAGGATGTATAAGGACAGTTTAGATAAGATTTATAATGTGCAATTCACACGAAATATAAAAAAGGATTTAAAGTAATACCTATATGTTGAAGATAAATACCGTAGCTATGATAACTTTATGTGACATTTATGTTTGAGTAATTTTAATGTTAACTTTAAAAGTGAATAAGGGGTTAAGGATGCATTATTAAAAATTTGAAATTTCGATTCTGATTTATCAAGAATTTAAAAAAAAAACACACAAATACAAAAAGTTTAATTTTAAGAAAAAAAGTCATACAACTGAATAATGATTGGTTTTTTTCATACTACTTTAAAATCTGGCCTCTACCAATTCTATCTGATTTAAATGATAAAATGATAAGAACATCGTCTTCTTTTTCTTTATTCGATAATATAACATTATTCTAAGATTGGAAAGTAAAAATGGGGATTTTTTTCACGCTTTAGATAAAAAAAATTGTCTAGAATCTTAAACACCCCACACTGGTTAACGGTGTAATCTTCAAAATTCTAATTCTGCATAATCTATGTATTCAAAAGAATAATTAGGAAGTATAATAATAGATACAATATCTTAGCAGTAAGTTTGTAAAAAATAAAAGAAAAGTTTTTTTCTTAATGTTTTTCTTCTTTTTTTTTTCTAATTAAATGAGTGAAGTATCTAATTTTGTTACCAAAATTTACCAACGCCCAAATTAAAATCAGAAAAGAAGTTAAGCCGATTGAATTAAAATTAGTTCATTTTTTTCTTTCTAAGAAACATAACTCGTTATAGATTCATATACGTTATACATACATATATGCAAGTACATAGTATGATTTTTTAAAGTACAGGATGCTTCTAATGAAAAACGTAATGAATTTCGAAATTCTTGATTTGAAAACTGTTTTTTTTTTTCTTTTCTTATTGAAATAATTAAAACACCACAGTAATTATTCGTTTCAAATATAGGTACCTCGACCCAAAAAAGTTGAGGAATCGTATTATACTAAAAAAATATGCGCAAAAGAAAAGATACTTACACACATGCATTTTTGTTGTTGTAAATTCTAAGGTTTCTTCTTTCGTATGTATACACAATAAGATCACTATCATATGTAAGACACGCGCGAGATTACCTTAACTTTTTTGGTTCGAGGTATAGTATCTTTATGTATTTTTAACTTTACAAGTGGTAATTACAGTGTAAGGGTCAAAAGTAGAAAAATGACAATACTGTTCTAAATTCTAAATTCTAATGCTAAATTGACTCTTAATAAAATAAAACAAAGAAAAAGCCACCCACTACTGCATTTTAATTTTCTCATTTCTAGTATCAAAAACGAAACACCCTATATTATCTGCATATTATATTATTATAAATAAATTTTTATAGAGTGTGTAACACATTTCTTTTTTTCTTTTTTTAAAGTTGATGTAATCTAAAAACCGATAAAAATCAACTTTTTATATACTTAGAGAAATAAAAATTAAATCGATCTTCAATTTATTTTTAACTTACCGTTATTTTATATTTTTCAAATATCAAATATGTACTTACTTGTATCATTGCTTTTATAATTATTAATAATATACATTTTTTCCCCAACTATATTATATCTAGTAGGTATGTATATAAGTATGTATTAGTATTATAGATACATTGAAACGCACATGACATGTACTTAGATTTTTATACACAATGCTTTGTCATTCATCTGATTAACCGATAATAAAAAAATATATATGTACATACTTATTTGAAATGCTCAAAAAATATATTGTATATATCGATGATAATAATGATAATAATCTAAAAATCTATTCGGTAATCCATAACATCATTTGTGTTTTAATTTAAGATTGAATTAATTTTTTTTTCTTTCATTTTAAATATATATTTTATTGTAGGTGTCTGTAAATAGATTTTAATATTTCTACATATACATACACCCGCCGACAATGAAATGTCCTACCTCTTGTAATTATCAATATCTGGAAATTCCGTTATTGTCATACTAAGCATAATAATTAGGTAAGTGCAATAAAATGCGATACCTGTGAATGTTCTTAGTGATTTTTTTCTTTTTTCGAAGTGGCATTTGTGTTTAAATTGTAATTTTAATTTTAAGTTGTCTTAAAAAGGGTGAAATTATAATGGTACGTGCTAAAATATTAAATTATGAAGAAAAAGTAAAAGTTATAACTTTACACAAAGAAAACTTTAATAATTGTGAAATCGCTTGACGTGTTCAATGTTTGGAAAAAACTGAGAAATTTAATAAAAAATATAAAACTACTGGCCGTGTAGATAGAAAAAAGGAGGTTCCAGAAAGTGCAAAAAGTCAACCGAGCGAGATGAACGGCTTTTTAAACGTTCATGCTTAAAGAATCGCTTTGCTTCGGCTGTAAAATTAAAATAACAATTTAAAAAAGTCAGTTCATCAAAGATATTAACACTACAACAAAGGTTAAATGATATGGGATGATTTAAAAAAAAAACTGCAAAAAAGCCTCTACTGACAGACAATATGCAGAAAAAACGACTCGAATGGGCAAAAACATACGCAATTTTTTTCCAAATGTTTAAGAAATAAAGCAAGCCGGACATTTCATTGTCGCCGGGTGTACATAGTATATATGTATATGTATGTTAGCTCACAATTTTGGTCTTGTATTTTCTAAAAATAAATTCACACTCATTCTATAGTTTTTATAAAGGTGCACAAAAGCTATATATGTTTAGAAATGTACTTTACGAAAATCGATGTCAAAATTTGAGGTTTTAGTACATACAAATTTAATTTTTTTTTTGTTTTTTTTTTGAGATCATGAAAATCATGCTCGACTTCCATGGAAAATATATATTTTTTTCCTTAACTCTTTTAAGGGTTCATATACTGAAAGCTAGAAAATATACTATTTTGAGAATCCATGTATAAAGTATAGGTAGGTACTTCATTTTTAAAGATTTATCTTTAAAATTTGGCAAATTATTTCTTAAAATGCTCAAACTGTCGAAATTACTGTCCATTAAAAGTTCTAAAATTTTGCTTGGAAAATCATATTAAAATTGCACTTAAGATTTATCAGGAAGAAATCATCTTTTTCCATTTAAAAAAAAAAAAAAAACTAACGTTCTTAATAAGTCACTCATAATTCTTAGTCAATTTTCAAAAACTAAGTTCTAGTTGCCGTCAAAAATAAACCAAACCTGATTTCTGAAACATTCCGTTAAAGGAGCGTAGAGTACATATTATAGTGATTAGTTGTAACTTATACATTTCATTTAAATTGTGATGTTTCAGCCAATTAATATCTGATGGCGGTTATTTTCAATTAAACTATTATATAAAAGAGAGTTTGAAAATTTTAAAGAAATTTCCGTTTAAAATTTAGTTAAAAAAAAAATATGAAAATTTTATTAAAATAATTGGCATTTATTTTTGGTTTAAGCTGAACTGAATCTCTTTATACGCTTTAAAATCAAAAATATTTACTACAATGGTCTCCAAGAATAGATATTTAAAATTTATAACTTTTTTTCTTAAAAAAAAAATAATTTTACTTACGCATAAAATGAAAATCTAAAAATGTTTTTAATACAATTTTTTTTTTTTTGGTTTGTTTGTTTATTTTTCTAGTTTTTATTATACAAGAATATAAAATGTAATCGCAATTTATGTGAATGGCAGGTGATTCCAATTACAATTTATTAAGCAAAACTATTTCTATTGTATTTAATAGTAATATTATAATTTTATACTGTATATGGTTTGAAAATCATATTATTATTATTATAATATTATATTATATAGTAAATTTACACGCCATTGTATTGTCATATTAGTATTTAATTGTGCACCTTTATACATCAAAAAATTTTGAAGGTAAAAAAAAATAACAACAAAAAACAGAAAAAATTATATTTTATACACAATACACAATACAATTATTTGAAATTTAATATTAAAATTATGTACAGGGTGTTTCTTTTATAATTGTGAAAAAGATAAAAAATGATGTTAACTGCTCAGTTTCTACAATAAAGTTTCTTAAATTTTTCAAAATTCAAAAAGAAAACAAACAATAATTTCTTAAACTGATTTATTTTTTAAGTTGATAACATACACATCAAGATCTTTATCTTTCGGACAAGCACTCGAATTCAATTATTGGAAAATATTTCACAAATTATTTCAGTTTTTGATTAAAATCAATCTTTTTTTTTCTATGCTTATTGAAAATTAACCTGAATGTTACCTACTGTGCAAAGAATTTGCTTTAAATGAATTAAATCGAAAAAAAAAAATTCTTTCATTTTCAACAGTTCTCTCTCTTTTTGGTTGAATTATTCAAATTATTAACAAAAATTTTTCTAGTTTAATTGGAGTTCATATGGTGTATTTAAATTACAAATATGGATTTTTTTTTTTAATAAATGAGATATTATATTTTCAATTATTGTTCTGCAATAGTTTCGGTGTTCAATTATAATTGTCGAATATCATGTTATGGAAAAATCCATATACATTATATACATATACAAGTATTTTTTTGAATCTTTTTACAGTTTAATATAGAGAAATATTCAGTTAATAAAGAAAATAATTTTTTCTCAATTCATTCAATGTATACGCATTTACTTTTCAAATCCTGAAAATCAACTAGAATTTTTTTTTTTTTGAATCTGAAGACGAAAAAAAACATTGAGCATGTGTTACATATTTCGAAATATCGTACATATGTATTTATTCAAGGACCCTCAGTTATAAATCATTAATTTTATTTGCCTTTAGGCAATTATAGAAAATTCTAAATATTCGACATAATAAGGAAATGAATTTATCATAACCCTTCAAAAGATTTTGAGCATCATTTACATGAAAAATATATTAAAATATTACGTTTTTTTTCTTCCTCGTATTTTTTAGTTTTAAGTAATTCAGAAATAAAGAAAAAAAAATCCAATTATTGATATTTTTATCCTGTTTGTTTATTTTTTTTTTAATTTACCAAAATAAGTAACTGAGAAAATATTTAATTTGTTACATATAAAAGGATACTAAAATATTCTTAATATCATACAAATATGATACTTTATGTACAGTCGACAATGATCCTTTGCTTTTTTCGAACGTGTATTTTGAAGCTTTCGATTTCTTGTAATTTTATAAACTACACCTACAACACAATAAATCAGTTAAAAATGTGAAAAAGACAATCTACAGTTTAAATTTTGATTTTGATCCTTATTTTGAAACATAATCCTTTTAAGGAACGTACTTGAAATTTCATAATTATAGGCATCCCATGTAGAACTAAATATGATTCGGCTTGTATGAGATGATTGATTTTTGTATCCTTTTATTTATGTATGTAAAATGTTAAATTTCAATGGAACATTTACTTACTATAAATTACAAATTACCAGTGTTTTAACATAAACTTTTTAATTACATGTGAAGAATCAAACATTTTTCTATAAAGTAGATTCAAGACATACGAGTATGTAGATTTTTAATTTTTTAAAACTATTCTGTGTATGATTTATCTCACTCAGTGTCATAAGAAACACTCTAAAACAGATATGACTGATCATTTGACTATAAAATTGTTTAACCCACATAAATACTAAAAGGGGTTAGAAGAATCTAATAAATTTTTCACTTCAACATTTTTCCAATTTCATTCTAATGAGCTAATAATGTATTTGATTTTTTATATTCTGCATTTTGTAAAACCACAAACATACATACATAGACATACGAGTACTCACAACATCAATTTTCAAGGTAATTCTACACTTATTGTCAATCATAAGATTTTTACCAGCAATTTGAAAAAAAATTTTAAAGTTTAGAAAATCTTTATTCTAATACCTGTGTTAGTTTAGTTGTACATACATATTTCGAAAATTTGAAAGTCATTAATCATTTTGTTCTCTTTTTGAAAATAGAAAAAAAAATTCTTTGCAATAGAATAGAAAATAAACTCTAAAAATATTGTATTGATCAGATACTCAGATAAATCGGTAGAAGATATATATATTTTTTTCATTATTTATTTATTTTTTTTCAATTATTCTCTCTTATTTCTTAGTTTTGACTGAATTTTTTAAGATATGAACATATACGATTTATTACTTGTATATGTTATATATATACCTACATACTCGTAGAAAAAAAGATCAACAACCTGTTAAGAATTAGTGATGATTTATAATATATACGAGTATGTTATGCGATTGAACTGCATGATGATCAAATGTACCTACATACATACACTAAAATACTATAGATACTTGCTGTATAGCTATATTCAGTTGTTGTAAACTGACAGCTGTCAATAAAAAAATTATTTTGGATGAAAAATTTCGATTATCTAAATCACATTAATTTTGAATATGATTGTTTTTTTTAATCAACCTGTCTACAGATATATTTTTTTTGGTAATGATTATCATATTTGGCTTTCAAAGTGGAAAAATTGAGGGAAAAAACAATAAATAAATAAATAAACAATGAATTTTAATGATTTTTTCTCCTTCAAATTTTTATCATATTCTTAAAAGTACTCCTTTTCCACATTTTTCTATACATAAGAAATGATTTAAGTAACTATGGCCGCCCACATCGAATGTGATCCTTAAAATAAGATATTTCAAAGTTTTAAAATAAACAAGTGAGAATGGGAAGTCTTCATACACTTAAAGCCTAATAAACGCGAAAATTTCAAAATTTTACATTTTAATGGGGGTTAATGCTTCTTTATAAGGCTTCTACACAATTCTAATACTACTGTTTCATCATTAAATCTATCTAAAACAGAGAGTGTTGTTCTAGATGCACCTCATTCCGCATACATAAACGGTAAACAGCATATTGTTAGAAATGAAAGCAACTTCACAAAACAGTAAGTTCACTAAAAACAAAATTATTCTTTATGAAATTCATGAATTTTAAAGATATCACCAATGAATAAATTTCCAGTTTATTGATAATATTTTTGTTGTTGTTTTTTGTTTCTTTTGTTTTAATTTAAATTCTATTTCTTGCCTATAAGAAATTCCATTTGAATTTTTTATGTACTAGGTATATACTTATTATCTTCTCTAACATGAAGGCGATTTACTTTAATGGAAAACATGAGTGCAATGAATTCCATTCTATCGATGTATGTATGTACAATACTCCATTAAATTAAAAAGATAGTGACAAAAGTGCTTAATTTGGTATTTTGGTCCTATATATACATATATGTATGTAAATACATTTCATTTAAACACATCTGTACATTTTGTTACTTTACTGTTACTGGTTTTAATCGATCACATTTTAATGGATGTTCAACGTACTTTCAAACGTATCTTACTTATTTTAATTACTTAATATTAAATTGGAAGTTTTAAATTCTTTTTGTTTTAAACCATACTGTTTAAGTTCTTATAGAAAAACAAAAATTTAACTCACTGACAGAAAAATAGAGCAATACAAGTTTTGAGTAAATTATCTTGTTTTAAGTTCGTTAGTGTTTTGAACGTTAAGAACATTTGTTGAGTAACGAGTAAAGAAAAAATTTTCCAAATGGAAGATTTTGCGATATATACTCAGATATATATGTTATGCCGAAATACAAAATCAGTGTTAAATAAAATCCCCCTTGAAGCGAAAACAAAATTTATCAGGTACCTAATTAAAAAAGTTAATTTTGAAATCAGTTTTCTCGAAAACTCGTAAAAAGAACCTAAAGTTCAAACCAAAGATCTTACATTCTTCTATTCTCTAACTTAATTGAATTCCATCATAGAACAGTAGCTCATACATTAGGGTTAAGATTTGTATGTATGTACATACATAATCAAAGGTCAAAGGTCATTTCGGCTGTAACAATGAAAAAATGAAAAATCTGCATAAACTGAAATAAAAAATGCATTGATCACATATATACCCTTTTACCCATTACTCAATTTTTTTTTCCTTTTTCGGCATTAAGAGGACGATATTTCTTATTCGAATAAACTTCATACATATATGTATGTATTTGTACTCACTTTATCCTTTTCATGTTCTCCAGATTCATTTTCACTATTTAATAAATGTGATAACTGTTGTAAATCACCATTTCGATTATTATTATTATTATTTTTAATTTTATCACTTTCAGGTACCATATTACATTGTTGTTGTTGTTGCTGCTGCTGATGTTGTGGTGATTGTGATAATTGCTGATGATGATGATGATGATGATGTGATGTTACATCATTAATTGTTGTATTGTGATGATGATGATGATGATGATGATGATGATTAGTATTATTATTATTGTTGTTGTTTCGATCACTTCCTTCAACATTTGAACAATCCTTATTATTATTATCATGACTACTACATTCATCCATACTATTTAATAATATTACATTTTCATGTTCATTAAATGATGATTTAATACTTAAATCGTGTGATTTAATTAATTCAATATTTCGTAGCATTGTATTTATTGTATCATTTTTTTGTTGATTTTGATTATGATTATTATTATTATTATTACTACGATTATTATTATTATTATTATTATTATTATGAGTATTTAATATATTTTGTTCCAAGAAATCTAGATTATTTTTAATTAAAACTTGTTTTAAATTATATGCATCTAAATCATTATTTATTGTTGTTGTTGCTGTTTCTGTTGTTGTAGTATTTAATAATAAATCACGATCGTTGTTCTTGACATTATCACAGGTTGTTGATGTCGTTGTTGAATATGTTATTGCCGCCACAGATGTTTCTACTGTCGAGGATGTTATTATTGATTTTGATTCCATTTTTTTTGTTCTTCGAGTTTCAAAAATAAATTTTCGTTTAATTTAAAGAAAATTATGATCATCTTTCTTTTTAAATTCAACTTTGTTGTACTCGTATATTCAGATACAAATTTTAAATTTATAATCAATTTTCCTTCATTTTTTTAAATTAACGACAAAAATTAACCATTAAAAATGTTGTTTATCATTTTTTTTTTATTTATCCGAACATAATCAATTTAAATGTTAATAATTTAATATTATACTATGTATGTAAAAACAAATTACCACTTTTTTTTACAAAAAAAAGATATCTATCTAAGTATAAAACAAAGTATAAGTATATGTATGATGCATATGGTTTCGGTAAGCTACTGTACCTACATATATATCATATATGATATTACATATGATCACATAATATGTTTTCATTTAAAAACTGAAGATCATGTATTAATAGAGAGTTTTTATATTAAACAGCACTTGGTTTAATTACATATTTAAAACTTTATAAGAAAAATGTATAAAATAAAATTGTTTGCAAAGTAGAACATGATTTACATATTTACTTGTTGTAAATATATGTATATATGGTATGTGATTACAAAAACAACAACATCAACAAAAGAAAAAAAAAGAAGAAAGCAAATTACATTCATCGTACTAAAAAAAAAAAGCATAAATATTTTCAATTTGAGAAAAAAATAAAAAAAAATGAAAATTAGCTTATTGTAAATGCAATTTTATTTGATTAATTATCAAAAATTAATAAGAGAAAAAAAAATTGAAACGAGTATCTTAAAAGCAAACAGATACTTGAAGTACTTATCACAATCTTTTTTCTAAAAGAAAATTATCTTTATGTATTTTTTTTTTAATAAGAACATAAACTTTTTTTTGCTGACTTTTTTTCTTCTCCGTATTACATAATTTTCTTTCACTCAATTAAGTAGAAAAAAACGTATGAAATTTTTTAGAATGTATGTATACGAAGTATTATACATACATAGTAACTTTGTTTTTTTTTTCTATCTCATTATTGAAGATTAATATCACAATTAAAAGGGGGATTAAAAAAAATATCATAAGTGATTTAATAAAACGCACGAATGCCATACCAGAAACAATTTACTTTTTTGTTTTAGATATCCAATCAGTAGCGCAATATCGAATAAACATTTCAAATTTATAAAAGGAAAATTAACTTATGATTTGCACTTACTTTTATTATCTTTTTTTTTTTTGTTATTTTTTTTTAAGATAATTGTTTTAATGTTAAATTGAAGATATAATTTTTATATGCATTATGCCTTTAACTTATTTTTCATGAAATATTTAACGATGATAATCTTTTTTTAGTGAGTTGTCGCAAGTAACACATTCTTTAATATCTCAGTGAACACCTCTTTTTCTCTTCAAAAAATAAAAAAACTTTTCTTCCTTCTTTTTTTTGTTTTTTGTTTTTTTTTTTTAAATTGTTGAAGAAAACAATTTTTACTTTTGTAGTATTTTGTTTTTTCTTTTAATTTATGACACAGATATTTTATGTAATTAGACTCATTATTATTTTATATATAAATTATTAACAACAACAAAAAAAATACTAATATATCACTTTAACTTAAACAACTATCTTTTTCACATATCAAATATTGCAAATATTTTGTTTTTCTATTTTTTTTCTACAATAATAAATAATAAAAATATTTCGGAACATTTAAAATTTAAAATATTTAATTATATTTTCAATAATAAAAAAAAAAAACGCGTGTACATCTTGAATATCACATGTTGACTGCGAGGTAACTCTCACAAAAAATACAAAAATGATCCTAAATCTTTTTTATACACAAGATCATCTCGTTTAAAAGAAAAAATAAATAACAAAAAAAAAATACATTTTTAATACCTTTATTTTTATATTAAAAGTAAATATACATATGTATTTATTATCTATATGTTATACAAACATATGTATGTATGTATGAATTTTATGTACACCTGTGTATATAAAATATATGTAATTTGTATTTTTGCTTGAAAACTTCTTTATTTTTATTTTTTTTTATGTTGTTTTTGTTTTTGTAATTGTATGTCTACATATTTTGCTTTTCTATACACCGTTACAAAGTCATTATGCTATTTTTTTTTCTATATTATTATTTATTTCTACTTTTTTTTTTTAAATAAATAATTTAAATATTTCAAGATTGAAACGATTTCATTCATTTGTTCTAAAGGACTTTATTAAAGACTGGCAACAAAACTATAAATAAAAATAGAAAAAATAAATATCTTTTAGCAATATTACATATATGTATGTCTGTATAGTAGATATAGATACAATAACTCTATACAATAATGGAGATAGATACCTACACAATTTATTTTCAAGCATGTAATACATATATTTTATGCACTAGTAAAATAAAACGCCAACAACAACAATCAAGCAGTATAAGAGAAGTTAAAAAGAAAACAAAAGATTTAAACGAATACTTTAAGCGACGAACCTGATTCCAACTTGACCAATATGCATGTTACTTATATATTTATAATTATGAATAAGCACGCACCCAAAATGTATGGTTTATGATGTGATGAGGAGGGTGTAATGGAGCAATGTGGAGACTAGTCAGAGTATGACTTTATGTACATACATACATAATATAATATATACTTTTTGTTTTTGTTGTTGTTTTACAATTGCCGTTGTTGATCTTGTTGCTGTTATTCCTGTTAGATAGTTCGACTTTCAAAGTTACTTAACATTAAATTGCCTTTGATATTACATTAAGTGATATGTGTTGGTCAGAATCATTTTTATAGCACAATTACAGTTTATTATCAAATGTAGATACATAAACATATAATATACATACTTATATTCATACCAATATACATATAGTGGAATATTATATTCATTTATAAGATGTGAAATTACTTGTGTATGAAGGTATAAATGTATGCAATTTATGCATGCATGAAATAATTTCACTTTAAATACAGCTCCACCTTTAAGAGAAATGTTTTCTTTGGTCATTCGTTTTATTTACCTGTATACAGGGTGTTCTTGTATTTTCTTATTCAAATTTTTAAATTTAAAATTTCAATAAAATGTTAAAAATTTTTTAGTCGTTATTTTATGTTGTTAGAATTTCATGTCTGACTTTTCAAATGATTTTCTAGACTAAAAGGCACCAATTGCCTCTAATATAGCTAATAGTCCCAGACGACTTACAGAAAAGTCATTTTAATGACATACATATGTATGTAGTACTTAGACTCTAGGTTCTAGTGTGTTGAATAATTTATTTTTTTTCTAACTCACTTTAATTACTTTGTTTCATTTTTTTTTCTATTTTTCTAGATTTTTTATTAATTTTTGGTATTTCCGCAAAAAATGAACATTGTTTTTTTTTTTCCGAAACAAATTACTTTTATATTGAAAATCTGAAACACCTTATACAAATTTTCTTGATTAAATAAAAATATTCTTCTTTTCTGTGATTATTTTTATGTACATATCTCGATTGTAACCATTCCTACTATTATATTGTTATGCTTCTTTGCGACTGTAAGGCAAGCATGTAAAATTAAATTTAGTTTAGAAAAAAAAAAAATTATACAACATATCAGATTACATTTTTGTTTTATATTTTGTTGTTTCAAAGTGAATTTTGTCACATTAAAGAAATTTTTCAAGAAAGAAAAAAAAAATAGTTTTTTTTTCTTAAAAGTATTATTTTTTTTTGTCTCGAAAACAATGTTTATTTCGAAGTGAAGGTTATTTTAATTAATCAATTTCTCCTGTATGTTATTACACAAACAAAAAGATGAATTTCAAATAAAAAATTCTGTACAGGGTACTTTAAAATGTAATCTAAAAATGAATACATGTTTATTTTTGATGTTTCAATAACCAAGAATCATAAAGATTCAATTTCATAGAGAAATGAAATTGTTATTCGAGTGAGTGACGACTTGGTCAATTATTTTAAAATTATAAAAAAAATTTAAAAATTCCTAATATTCATGTAACCACAAAATTAAATATTATAAAGTGTTAAAAAATTAATTTTTGCTTTACGTCATCCGATAAATTTCAATATTTTTCTATAGTCACGCCTTAGTGTGGGTGAAAACATGTGAGCACCTTTAAAACATAATTGATTATTGTGCACA
Source organism: Bombylius major (assembly GCA_932526495.1). Taxonomy (NCBI): domain Eukaryota; kingdom Metazoa; phylum Arthropoda; class Insecta; order Diptera; family Bombyliidae; genus Bombylius; species Bombylius major. Next base: position 16,537,726 of record OW052044.1, on the reverse strand, counting down.
GCTCCATTAGTTATTTAATTAAAAATTACTTGAAATTAATTTAAAAATTTTTCACATTATAATTTTTGAAAAATAAACGAATTAACTTAGCTAAAAAAATTTTACATGACTAAAAATTGTTAATACCACCACAAGATGCCTCTTATGCTTTTAGTTACCAAATACATAAACCATTATTGTTTCATGAATCTGCCTGTTTAAGTAAAATGGCGCTTGTAATAGTAGAAATTGAATTCTCTTTACCTTTTTCGACAAATTTTACGTTTAAATTTTAAATACAAAATTACAATAAAAAATTAAAATAAATTAAAGGGATACGTTCATGAGTCATGGATTGTAATTATCTTTAATATTTGAAAAGTATTCTCTCTAATGAGTTTATTTTATTTAAAATTCTTTACAAATAACAAAAACAAAAAATATCAATAAAAATTAATTTTAATTGAATTAATGAATGTTCATCTTTTCTTGACATTCTTTTCAAGTCTACATTTCCACAATGCCCTTATTTTATTTATATTTTTTTTTTCTCTCAATTAATATCTTAAATTCATTATGTGAATATGAATGAGGATTTTGCGCTTTGAAAACATGTATTTTTCTGTTGTTTTTTGTTATTTTTGTTATGTGTAGCTCCAGTAGCAAAAAAATGTAATTTTTCTGATTTTGTTGTTATTATTTCATTGTTTTTGTTTTTGATATTTTATGTATACAATATTACTGGCTGCCAACCCGTTAACACAAAATTATATACTACATTGGACAGAGTTTGACTTTTAATATAAATCTAAACTACCTATATAATATGTTTATATTGTTTTTTTTTTTATCCCTTATCCTTATACCACATTACACCATCACCTCATATCACTTTGGCAATTTACCAAAAATATGTTGATCGTTATATTTTTAAAAGACTGAAATTTGTTTTATTCAAAAATTAAAAAAAAAGAATCAACACAAGCAGTCGAATTACACGATCCCCTATCATCTTTTAAATTGCACTACTTCAAATAAGATTTCAGAAAAACAAAAAAAAAAAAAGGCCAAAAAGAAATGAAAAACAAAAGGAATTTTCGGCCAATTCTTACGTGTTGTGTTACATATAGTAATATTCCAGTAGTAGACTAGTTAGTTTTAACTTTTGTTAATTTTATTCTTTTTTTTTTCTTCTTTTTTATTCTGATATTCATTTATCCTTGCTGTTTGTCTTACATCTTTTCAAGAAAAAAAATAAAAATAAACTTCCACTTTTAACCGGAAAGATTGTAGAAATACCTTAAACATTCCAATATTCATGTTCTTTTTATTTTTTACTTGTTGAAGAAAAAAAAAATAAAATAAATAAATAAAAATCGTCTAAAGAAAAGAAAAATAATGGGCGGCAGATATTTTGGGCGGTGTAGTAAGTAGCCAAGTATGATATGTATGTTGTACGTGATAGTTGATACAAAAGACGTTGATTAATTTTAATTTTTCAATTCTCAATTTCATGTTATATGTTATTCAAAAATGCGTTTTTTTTATTTTTGTTTTGTTTTCATTTATTAAATATAAGTGCACAGGTAGATATGTACATATGGATGTGTTTCAATGCAAAGGATTAAGTATTATCGCAATTAAAAAATATTTTTCATTTTTCTTTTATGAATGTTTCTTTTATTGTATAACAAATTAATTCATTTGCTGGTAAATAGATTTACTTTACAGGTGAACTTTTGATATGAAATTTTATTTTAATTTGAAAATTATGAGGTTCAGATTGTTTAAAAAATAATAATAAGGAACTTATTATCACGATCTTTTAGAATAGACAAGTCTTTGAAAAAAAAAAAAGTTGTACATGCCACATGATTGTAACCTTTGACGAGCTATTACGTTAAATAGGTAACTCAAAATTTTATAAATTTCATTTATAATTTCTTCAAATTGGAAAATTTAAAATATAAAAAATTAATTTTTTTTAAGCAAAAAAAAACATTTTAAATGTTCAAAAAAAATATCGAATCTTTTCTTTTTTTTGGCTCATCCGTACTATTTGGTTTTTAGAAAAAAAAACTATAGTTAAAAGATTGATTATATTCAGGATAAAGAGGGTCTTCAGCAAGTATTAAAAACTATTTTCTAAATAGTTAAACTTCCTTGAAATTTTTCCTAACATTTCAGAAAGAAAATTTGATCTGTGTAAGAAATTATAAAACAATTGTTCAAAAGTAAAAAAAAAAAATAAAAGAAAATTTGTTTATAACGATTTAGGCGACGGCAGATCTTATTTTTTTCTTTTTTGCATTTTTTCAAGAAAGTTTCAAAAGTTTTTAGTAAAGCAAATTTTTATGAACTTTTTGAAAAAAATCTGAGATTTTTTGGAAAATAAAAACAAATGTTACGAACACTTTCTACGTATCTATTTTTTTTTTAAGCGCTGAAATTGTTTTCGGATTTGTAAAAATCGTTCTTTATTTAAAAATTATTATTATTATTTTTCGGCAAAAGCATCATTTGATGTTTACTATAAGAAACTTACCACAGTAGTTCACATTAAGCTCCTACTAGAAGACTTTTCACCCCTACAGCTGAATGAACCGAAGCCAAACTAACTGAAGTAAAATACAAAATTTATCACTATGTATTTTAAAAAAAGAGAATTTCAACTTTAACCTAAATTTCCTAGAAATTAAATAATATAGAAATTTAGAGAAATTGTTCATTCTTAGCAATATTTCCGTTATATTTTGAGCGATCTGAATAAAATTTGGAACATATTTTCCTTGGACAAAGCTACAATCGATCAGCGGAAAAAATTGTTTACACTTATAATTTAAGCTTTTAAAAAGCTATTTCTAATGTATATTTTTTTACAGTTATTTAAATATCAGTTTTATTTTAACATGGTTCTTTAAGTCATTATTATGTAGAAAATTTAATCAATTCTTGATCATTTTTATATCCTTCATTATACCTGTGTAACCTGTTGAATAATTTTAAAAAGCTTGAAAAACGTTCGTTGCACTCATTCTTCTAATTTAAATAAGCAAAACTAAATCGAAATGTCAGCACGTGCTATTACGTATCACAACAGATAAAAAAAATATATAAAAGTTATGTCTTTTCATACATTTTACATACATATACATTATGTGGCTGATTCATGTTGCAATTTAAATGCTTTTGAAAGAATAAATTTAAGAAAAACGACAAGAAAATCCTATGTTCGCTATGATGAAGTTTATATTAACGCAAAGATGAAGGTTTATTCACTTTTATTTTATTCATTACTTTTTTTTTTCAATTTAACAGGAGTAAAAATTAATTTCTTTCGTTTCTGGCCGTTGTATTAGCATTACCGATCTACATACATTTATAATAGCTTCCATTCCTTTTACATCTAAACATATCATCAAATTATTAAGATTTTTCACTTTTTCGTTCATAACCGAGTACTTTAAATATGAGAACAAAAAAACTACATCATAGATGGAAATCTGAATAAGACACGATTTGAAAATTGTTAGAATCCTCAGATAAGACAAAACTTTTCGAACACACAATATTAGAGAATTACTGGAGCCCTTTTATAGCGATGTACTTTTAATGAAATTTCCCCTAAGAGAAACTTACATCAAATCGAGAATCTATTTAAATCATCCTGTACCGTTTTTTTCATGTCAATTGAAGAATTTTGTTTAGAATCCGGAAATTCTTATTCAAAAAGAAAAAAAGAACTTCAACACATTTTCAGTTGTGAACAAACCAATTGGTTTTCTACTATATCTACCACACAACCAACAGGATACATACATACATATAAGTCATTTCATGCAAATACAAATGATTTTAAGAACCGCTGTAGAATATATTTTATCAAGTAACAATATTGTCGGTCTAAAACATTATTATATTGTTTTTGACCTGAAATTTAAAGATCCATTGACCATTCTTTTAAATCAAAAGATTTCATTTGATATACCACACGCACACATTACATATTATGGGATAACGTTGTTGAACAGAAAAAAACAAAATTCCATGTATGTTTTCATATATATATAAAAAAAAACATAACATGTTCTACCTTTTTAATTCTGATATATTTTATGAATGAGATTTTACTACTTCATTAAAATATATATGCGCATAAACAGAAATCGATTATCTCCTCTTTTTCACTTTTGTTTGATTTATAGTTTTACATAAATGAATATAAAGGTCAAGTGGGTATAATATACATACATACATATGTATCTACATTTTTATGTATAGGTGCATACACACAATACATATATTATCTACATAAAATATATTCTAAGAGGTTAAAATGAAGAAATCTTTTGGAATTTCAAACATCATTGAAAATTGCTATACAAGAAAACATGCTGTAAAAAATATATTTCAATCAAATTTTGCAGAACCTAGTATACATATACTTGTGCAATGTACATACAACAACAAAAAAGGGTATTTGAAAAAACAGAAAACACTTGTAAAATTGCGAAATATAGTGCCTACATAAGGAAAGTAAGTAAGATACGACTTTTACTTGAAAATTCAAATTAATATAAATTTGTTATTTTGAAATCAAACTACAAACTTTATGTGAGTTAAGAACTACTTGAACTTTTATGACATGCACCTACAATTTAACGTAGACTGCGAACCACAGGTTGTCAGTAAAGAATGAACTAATCAATCACTGAAGAAAACATGATTTCATTAATTTTCCTATGTGATCAATGGGGGCCTATTTTGCATTGTTTTTTCTCATTCGATTTGCACCTGTTATTTCTTTGCTGATCTTTTTCAACTTCTTAGATATATACGTAGAAAATGATATTTTACGTACCTTACGTAGAAAAATTATATCTTAGACTTAGAATTCAGCAAGTTTATGTTGTTAAGCTCTGTCAATTATAGCACATTATTTCTGTTAGACATCTCGCAACTTAGGTTAGCTAACTATCCTTCATATTCTAATGATATTTATTTATTCGATTGGATTAAGTTTTAAATTACATAATTCCATTTAATTGTTTAATTATTTTAATAATTATTATTAGAGAACTGATCTACTTTACAATATGTAAACTAGCCAGCCTATATGTTACTGTATGTTCAAATTCAAATTTTTCAAGTTAGTATAGGTTATATATAAGATTTTAAAAACAAGAAGAAAAAATTGTAATTATGTAAGAATTTTAAAGAGTTTTAATTACTGCTCGTAAGTGTAGTACACAAGTTTTTTGTCGTTGTTTAATTTTTTAAATTATTGTTTTTACTGATAAATTGGCTTTTCTCATAAAATTTTCTAATAAGTTATTTTTTATTTCACCTAATTGTCTCAAGAAATACAATTTGGTTAAATTACCTTAAAATACATAAATTTTGTAAGAATTTGGGTTATAATTAATAAAAATTCCCTTAAATCTATATTTTTCAAAACGTACATATAACTGTTTTTAAAGTAACATTCATTAAATTTTTATTAGAATAAGAAAGTCATTTGTCTGTATTCATGAATTAAGTCAATATTTACAAATTTTTAAAAAAATAAAATAGATTAGTTTTGAAAATAAAATTTCATTCATTAAAATTGCAAAATTCAGAAGATATTCATAAATTTAAAAGCCTATATAGTTTTCGGTTAAATCAATTCATTAATATAAATGCGCTCTTACCTGAACAGGTAGGTATGTATACAGTTTATGTGCATTCATGTTCAAATATCTTTTTTTTTTCTCTTCTCCAAAATCCCAAATACCAGAAAAAAAAAATAGTTTAATATTTCTTTTGATTTCATGTAAACACGGAAAATAAGATTTTATAAAGTAAATAATTATATTGAAAGTTTTCTTTTATTTTTTTTCCTACTATATGGACAAGGTAATTAGACAGTCCCATTCAAGTATTTTAAATTTTTCATAAATGTTTTTGTTTTACATTTTGTTTTTTTTTTTTTGTATTTAATTTAATTTTTTGATTTTGTTTTAAATTGTATAACTGGTTTTTAACTTGATCTCCAAATTTATAGGTATTTTTTTTTTATTTTAATGTTGATGACCAGTCATATAAAGTATAATTTACCAATTTAAAACTCATTTATAGTTTCATATATTTAATTTATCACATTTTTTTCGTAATTTTTGTTTTTTTGTTCTTGTTTTTTTTAGGTTTTCTTAAAGTGATTTTAAAATAGTTATCATGGAATTTTTATAAATCATTTCTAATAGTTTTGTTTTAATTGAGAAACAAAAATTAAAAATTAAAATAAAACTAGATAATTGCTCAACATTTTGTTGTTTTTAAATTCAAGTCTATACCTATATTTCTTTTTTTTTTTTTTAATTTTAAAATTTCAAATAAATCTACATTGAAATCTTATCCCCCACACATGTGTTTTTTTTTCTATGTAATACCTAAAATAGAGTGAAATAAAAACTAATTGATAGGAAAAGTAAAAGTAGAAAAAAAAACAATGTTAGTCCTTGAAACTTTCAGTGCAAGGAATCAAATCAAATGGAAATCTACCACAAGCCCACTCCCCCAACTTGTTTTATTAGAAACTACTATTACTAAACAACTTTATTTTCGTCTCTTTTGTCAATTATTATTGTTCATTTATTTATTTATTTATTTTTTTCTTTAATAAAAAGAAGAAAAACAAAATGAAGGTAAGTCGACGACTCTCGTAACAAAGAAAATTATGTTTTAAATTTTTTTTTAAATGTGATACGTGTCATTTTCAAGATATTTTTATTTTCAAAAAAGCTAGTTTTTGCTCATCTATAAAAATTTAGTTCAACAGTACATCCTAGCTGGTTGGTTACCATCATCTACCAACCAACCAACATTCTACCTAAAATTCTAATATTCATCCCCATGGGATTTAAGTTGATTACAAAGTAAAAGTGGTGCTCTAAGTAAATAATGTAGGTACACTAACAAATTTTCATAAATGAATTATAAGTTTTTGGATACAGATTTCCATAAAAATATCCTGATTATTCGCCCAATTATTTTCTTCAGTAAAAGGACTATTTTTCTGCCTAAAAACAGGTGAATGTTGTTTTTCCTTTTAAATTCAGTACTCACAAATTTAACAGGCAAAACACTTTTGTGTATGAAATGTCAATTATTTCCTGATTTATGTATGTACATAGAATTTCAGATAATTTTTGATCAAAAGCACAAGGATAAAATTTCCACATTGTAAAAAGTATAAAAAGATGGTAAAAAAAAAATTGTCTGGGAGAAACAATCAACACACTTTCTAACTAAGATCCGAAACAACACCTATTACCACATCATCAATTTTCATCGAAATTTTTCCAGTCCACACTATTGAACAATTTTCCGATACATTCCTTTTGTTTTGGAGCTAGCTACTGGATATCGGTATAATTTTTTTTTCTTTATCAAGATAAATTGCAATATCTACAACTTAAGAATTAATTATTTAAAGAAACAAAACCACAAATCTTACAAAAGCATTAAATTGTTATTTTACCAAACTACTTAAACATACAAACAATTAGCATAACAAGAAAAAATTGCACGCATATTAAAAAATTAGAAATCATTTATTTAAGAGAAAAAATTCAAACTGTTTAAAATAACAAAAAAAAAAAAATCTGCTAATAACTGCATGCAGTTTATGCAGTATATATTTTATTTAAAGAAAAAACAAATTATGCATAATATGTAAAAATTATTATTAAGATCACTTTTTGTAGTTTTACATTGAATTTGTGGAATTTTTGAAATGCCTATATAGAATGTTGTGGGAAGATTGAGCTTTTAGTTTATTTCGTCAATCATTTTTTTTCTTCAAACTTTTGATTTCATCATTATTTTTGTATTTTGTTTTTATGCAAGTCTAATCATCATATGCACGCAATTCTTTTTATCCTTTGAGTTTTTTTTTTTTTATATATAATATATAATGAAGCAAAAATATCTTTTTCACATGTAATTTAGATATATTTTTTTAAACGGATCACGAAACATTGATTTTTCGTATATAAATTTTAAACGTATGTATATTGAAATTTTCAGTACCTATATATTTTTTATAAACGATAAAATAAAATTTTTGTTTTTTTGCGGTATGATCAATGATGGGAATTTAAAAAAAAAACATTTACAATTTATATGTATAATGAAAAGTATGTATATATAAGTGTGTATAATATATAAATTCGACGACTTTTTTGATAAATTTTAATGTAAAATAACTGAATTACTTGTTTTTATTCAAATAGAACTCAGATTGAACAGATTTAAAATTTTTATTCCCGTTGCATATGTGCCGAATTTCTTTGATCCTTTTGTTCTAAAAATATCACGTTAGATATTTTAGAAAATTTGTCATTATTCTAAAGGTTAAATAAAAAAGCAACTACATAATTTTAAACTATTGTACTACATATATATATTCTGTAAGCCTTTAATCCTTTTACAACATCTCATTTTAAAACAGAACTCTGACGGAAAACGGATGCAGCGAAAAAATAAATTAGAATAAAAGTCATATTTTAAATATATATAGACTGTCAAGAATATGTGCACTGTAAGTATTTTATCTATGTAAAATTCCACTAGACATATTCTAGTGAATTTTTTTACTAGAATCCTGACAGTATTAAATATTTTAACGATGAAGCTTGTTTCGCTAGATAGTATGCGCAAAATTTGCTTTATTTCAAGTGAAACCAAAAATTTATTGAAATTCTAGTGAGTTGTAATAGAATATTGACTAATTTTACTGATGTACTTATTAAAAAATCTTTTCAAAATTACTTGTAATCACTAGATTATCGTTAAAGGTTACTAGAAAATCGGCTCGTGTACATATAATATGCGTGTATCAATTTGTAATAAGTCTGTCATTCAGTTTCGAGCGTTTGAATCAATAAGTTTAGTTAAATTAATCCTAATTCTTAATTTCAAATATTTCATATTTATCTATAATTCTATTGTCATTTAAGTTATGTAACAAATCCAAGTTATTCATATTCGTCATATGATTATTGTCAATTAAATGCTTAGATATACCGTATAATGATTTATCTATTATTTTTTGCGTAGAATAAATGCTCCATGAATCTTGTTACCAAATTTCTTCTTGTTTTGCCTATATAAACAGCTAAACAATCATTACATTTAATTTTCATTAAAAAGTAGTGAAATTCCAGTGAATTTTGCGAAAAATTATATGAAAAATAGAATGGAATTTCATTTAATTATACCATACTAGAATACCAGCGAAATAAAATGAATTGGCTAGGAAAAGAAAAACAGTATATCATTAAAAAAACTTTTAAATTCATTTAAAACAACTAGGAATATAGTGGAAAGGTTTGCTAGAATATTATACAAATTGTACAGCGATTTCAATTAACAAAACTAGATATATATATAGGAAATGAATGAACTAGTAATCTATTGATTCATTTTTCACTAGGATCATAACTAGATAATCTAGGAGTTCCGATCTAGTTGTATTTTATTGTTTAAATTTTATTGTATAGAGAAAAGTTTCAGATCTTTGTATTTATTGTGAAAAATAATGACTTTTAAGAACCAGATATAAGATGAATAAAAAAAGGATTTTGAATTAGCCAAATTTATTTCTGTAAACATTTTTATTTCATTATGTACATTTTCTACAAGCACTTGCATCGACAGTTTCACATGGATTGCGAATCATGGATTTTCGTTAGAGAATTAATATATGTGATAAATTTTTCTCTTTCTTACTTCATTTACTTATTTAAGAGTACTGAAAAATATTGAAGGGGTAGGAGATTTAAATATGAACAATGTTTACTAAGAACAGTAAGTGACATGACACTCGGAAGCGCATTGGCGCAAGAGCTCTGTTTGAATTTAAAACATTAGATATTTTTATTTGGATATTGGAACATTCATAAAAAAGTTCAATAAAGTCCATTGAAATAAAAACATAAATTAACCTTAAAAACTCGGAAAAATAAAATTAAATGTTTCATTAAATAAAATGCAGGATAGAACAAATATATATAATCAATATTACATGAACCCATTCATCTATGTATATATGTAGATATAAAATGAATAACTTTTTTGTTAAAGTGATAAAGAGACTACAATTATTTTATTTTTTTACTCTATGTATGATGGTATACCAATGACAATGATGATAATTCATAAATGTTCTATACAGTTCTGTGTTCAGTTATGAAAAAAATGAATATGTTCTGATGGTATGTATATTTACGTTAACTTATTAAATAGTGAAACATTTGCATAAAAGATTACTTGTATTTTGAGATTAACACACTATATGTATAACTTCTATGCTAACTTCTATGAATTATTTGGTACATTTTTAGATAAATTGATAGTCTCAAGTCAGTCTACTTACCTTTTTACTCGTCAATCTTCAATCTTTATGTAATTTCAATATCATAATTATCTTTAGCTATCGGTAAACGGAAAAAGGAAGAAAAAATATTTTTTTTTAAAAAATGTACCTATAACAATCATATCAAGTTAAACTAGATATCAGTGTTGCCACTTTTTCCATAGCTGAGAAGATTCTACATATTTTAGATTATCAATATCAAAATTAGTAAAATTGAAACTGCAAGAGAACTAACACCTTTGATAGAGTACCAATGTATATGCGTTGACTGAGTTGCGTTCGATGCGATCTCAGGTAAGTGCACACATACATTTTAGTGTTATTGAATTAATGCAGCCAATGCATACATTGGATCTTAAAATTTTACATTAGAATCCTTGATTATTTAGGAAACCCCGAAGCCTTATTTTTCCATTAACCACAGCCTCTACTAGACAAAGTGATTTTGACGGTTTTGAGGGTTCATTTTAAATTACTCACGAAGTAAAAAAAAAATTGTAATCATTTTCAGTCAAACATTAAAATTCAAAGACATCTACCACACGTTACACAAGATTTACACTAGACAGATAAAATTAGATTTTTTAGAATTCTAACACTTTGGAATTTTTCTTTGCTGACAGCTTTGGCAAAGTTTCATCTATTCTTGACAACAAAATTTAATTTTTGACGTTCAATTAAATTACAAAAGTGTGAGCCTATATGTCAAGATTTTTGTATTTCAATTTTTTTGTTTTTGTAATGAATATTTACACTTAGTATGATTCACTTCCAATTCAATGGTCTTATCCTTGGTCCTCTATATTCATAATAAGAATTTTCTTTTCCTAAATATAACGGTGAATTGTCCTTTTTTTCAAGTGTCATTTAGAAAGTTAATAAGAATTCAAATTAAGACCATTGGCATTGGCAACATTATGCAAAAAAAAAAATTTATTATTACACTAATTTCTGATAATATACATTTTCTTGTACCACCGGCACCATACTAATAATATTATACTGAATATTTCACGTATACGTATAAATATTATGACATCCTGTTGGATGTTCACTGATGATGACGGCGACATATACCAAATGATTATGATGATGTGGACTTGTTATAAAGAATAAGAATATAGTGCTTCTTCAAAAATGAATCGCTGCTTTGGTGATTTTAATGCTTTTCTGGCCGTGATGCGTAAACACTACTTTATTGCTATGACAATGCAGAATGCAATGTTTTAAGTTGGCGATGTAATGCTATTACATGACAGCTGAATATTACAAGGAATTTTGAATACTTGATTTGATGCGATGCTTTTTTGAATATGTGACAACGCATCAGCATTGCATCAACCGTGCAGCGATGTATTTTTGAAGATACACATATGTACATCTATAATATCTTTATATACATATTGTGTATTAACTATTAATTGCATTACAAACCCGTGATAATAGAGGTACTCCCTTTATTTTCTACATGCAAATATAACCCGTATCTTGTGATTGACGTTAAAGTTTAAATCACGGGTAGATACATTTCAAGTTAATATGTATGTATATTTCTTCTCTTTTGTGTTTTTTATTTTCTTTGTTTTTTGTTGTTTTTTTTTGCTTTTTTTGACCCAAAACAAGTTATATTCAGTCATATGATATCATATAAAGATCGAAAGCATCAGTTAAAATATAATTTTAAGACTTTTTATATTATCATGTGTTTCCATATTAGTCGCTGAATGAATATTTTTATTATTAAAAAATTGTATATAAACAAAACTTCATTAAAAATAAGGTTATACACAGAATATGTTTTGTATTCATGTATGTTTACCTATGTGTTTTAACTTTTTTTTCTTCAAAATAAATATTATAAATAATACTTATATTTTTTTCATAATAATTACGATATGTACGAGTATTTATATATTTATCTATATTGTTATGTACCTGCCCAATTTTATAACATACATATATATAGTCATATATACACTACATTTACATTATGTATCTTTTTAACGAATGTAGGTGTATTACTGTTGATTGACATATTATTGGTTATATTGCACGCAAACATAATTTTTTCGTTTTGTTTTCTGAATTGTTTTATGTTCAAATACTTACAACTTTAAACTCTAAATTATCTGAAAGTATAATATAATGTTCAGAAAAAAAAGGGTTTATAATACAAAGCATATGTATTATTATAATGTTAAAAGTTCATTCAGTTCTTGTATAGTATAGTTCTTGTTCTTAAAAAACAAAAAAAAACAAAAAAATAAGTACATATAACCATAATATTGGAAGACCTTAAAACATTAGTGATGGAGTGTTAAATGAACATAAATCAAAAGATCATTTAGACTGTCTTGAAGGCAGTTATTACTAAAAAGAATCTATATAACTGCATAACTAACAAAAATATCTATATTCGTATATATATTTATGAATTTTACCAAAATAATGATCAATATTATATGTATATACTCATTAAGTGATAGATATAATTTTTAAAGTATCATTTGTTATTCAAATATCTTTATTTTTTTAAATTTTAACTCACTAATAAGTTTTGCAAAAATAAAAATTGAATTTATAATCCGAAAAGAAAAACCGAAGGCATTCAGGTTAATAGCATAATTAATGCTGATAAAATAAATAGTTCATTAAATTGCAAAAAAAAAAAATATGTATACAATTTCGGTGTATCTTTTATATAAATACACTTAAAACATTTTAATTTGTACGTGTACATACATATGTTTATACTTCGCAAGATACAGCATCAGAATAGCAAACTGAAAGGTATGAAGATAAGTTTCGAGGAAACAAGTGAATCAAGTCATTATTATGCACATGCAATTACTCTCCAAAGATTCTGAGGTATTCACATTGTTTACAGAAAAAAAAACAACCAAATTTTCGTGTCAAAACTCACTTATCTCAAAAATTAACAAACATTTACTTTCTCTTTTTGGTACAACAATAAAAAAAAACTGAAAGCTCATTATCGACTTTTCATTACACATTCTTCAAGTATATTTTAAAGAAATTATTTTTGTTTTTCAAGTTATTACAAAAATGTTTTGTGATAAAAAATATCTGAAATAAAAATTGATAAAAAAATAAAATTTTTTTCGACACAAAAGTTGCATCAACTTGCTGAAACGAAATAAATTTGCAAAAACAAAAAATACGACAATGGAAAAGGTTGCAAGAAAAATTATTGAAGCCTTCAATTTCCTTATTTTTAAAAACATTAGATTAATTTATTTTGAGCAAAGATACCCATGTTTGGATTGGAACATTTTTTTCTATAAATGTGTTATTTAAAATTAACATAATATACTATATAGAGTATGATAAATTTTCATGAAAAAGAGAAAAACGTTCTTGTTAGGTCTGTTTTTCTCAAACTAAAAAGAATACTTTCGTACTTTGAATTTAAACAAAAATTAGCAAGGAATATTTTCTGTTTTATTGTAAATACAGGAAATGTGAGCTTTTTAATTTCTTCCGTAAATCAAAACTAAAATCTGATAGATTTTATTTTGAAAATTTCGAAATCAAAAAAATTGAAAATGTAACTAAAAAATTTGGTGTTTTGAGACAAATTTTCAAATAATGAAATTTCAGTAAATCGTTTTCGAAGTTTGCTTTTAAATGATTACCTAACAAGTATTATACTTCGGCGAAAATATCCAAGGCACTTGTAACTCTAAGTATAAAGGATAATAAATGAATCGATGACAACTTAATAGTAGTGTTAAAACTTGTAAAATTGAAACCGAAATAGATTGATGTTTCTTGTATTTTAAAATTGATAATAGAAATTTGTATACCTTTTTTTTACGACAGGATGTTACAAAGGCCCGGCCTTAAAAGCGAGCAATTTACTAAATGGGTTTTTAATAAATAACTGTAAATTGTATAACATTTATTCGGTCTTATTTTACAAAAAAATACCACACAGGACTTCAACTTTTAAAAACATGTATGTACAAAAGTCTTTAGAAAATTACAATCCTCCAAAGAAAAAGCTCAATTATCCTTTTAAAAAACATCTCTTTTGAAAAACAGCAGATCTAAGTTTTTATTTATGATGGCATGATTACATTTCCTAGAAAATTATTTAAAAAAAAAAAAGAAAAAAGTAAAAACGATATACATATAACTCACCATCATGAATTTTTGATCCTCAAATTGATGATCATTTGTTCTGTGTAAGATATGCATAGGTACTAATTTCTTTTTTAAGTTTTAATTTCAAAAATATGTAGATATATAATCACAAATTATAGCACAATAATACCTATTATTTTACTAAATCTGTTTTTTTATTTTCTTAAATACACTGTAGAAAATTTTAAATTTTACTTAATTTATTTAATTTTCTTTTCTATATATAAATATAAAAATTGGACTTTTTTAAATTTGAACAAATGTAAAGTATTTCACAGATACACACAATATCGCATTGAATAAAATATTTTAATGAGATATTAGATAAAATTGGAAAAAGATGAAACCATTTCCTTTTTTTACAAATATGTATATAAATTTTTATCACTTTTTTTTTTTTTTTTTTTTTTGAAAAATAAATAGGCACAATATAGAAAATTCTAAGCGTGTACAAGATTTATATAGATACCTGATGTGTAATTAATTTTATTCAAATTTTAAATTTACAGTTAAATGCTTATTATAATTAGTATTTTTTTTAGTACTAAAATATATAGCTATTTCATATAAGAATTTTGTAAATATACCAATAACTTTTATAATACAATTCAATAATTTAAAATACTTTATTTTCGAATAATTTTATACAATGTGGGCACTCTTTTTAAGGCAGATTGTTATATATTTTTATGTTTTTACTCCTTTGTTTTTATATCATCAATTTAGATATTGAACCTTATAAATTTTATATCACAATTTTTACACGATAATCGCGTTTTTAATTCAAATTGATTAATTTTTTCACAATTACCTAATTACGAATTTGTTCATTTGAATAATCTTAAAGAATTTTTTTTTTTTTTAAATATTCATTTAGTGTTTAGAAAAAAAAGCAACTAATTTTTCAAATTTTAAAGGTTTTTAAAAATCATTTTCATTATTTGTTTTTCGGAATTAAAATAATTTAAAAAAATTAATTACACAAATCATTAATTAACTTCTTTTACTTGTCGTTATTATGTGAATGACTATACTTTTTTTATTTCAAATTCCAACATTAAAATATTACCTACTCTTTAAAAAAGCAAATCATAAATCCCATCTATTACACACCACGTGCTTCAATAATAAACTATGAATTGCAAATTTATCATTTTAATATTTTAAAAAAAAAATGTATCCTTAAAGATGAAATTGTCGTTTTAATAATAAAATTTTTTACATCATACATAAACACATATCGTTTAAGTGGACACTGACGACATTTTTATATGCAACAAAAAAAATAAATAAACAAGAGAAAAACTTTAAGTAAACACTTTTTTTTTCAACGATTTCAATAAATTATTATTAATTTTTTTTTCTCGTATTTTATATTTTAACATTTATTTGTAATATTTTTTTTGATGTATAATATTTTATTATTATTATTATTATTAAATTCAAAATCAAGATATGTCACAGAATTCAAGACGAACGATTTAAAAAGAAAGATTACGCGCGCAATCAACTACTTTGCGCACTAGACAGTTTCTAACTGCCTGTAAAAGTAAGAGCCTTAAGGGTATTTGGCAGTTATAGTTATCGTCGCAACAACAACCGCCACCACTTTCGTCTTATTCTAAACCGCCACCGCCTCTATATCTTTTTTTTTTTAAATATGAAAGGAACCTTTTTTTGAAAATTTTTCTTCGTGGTTTAAAGTTAAGAGATAGTATGATTTTTCTTTAAGACTTTCGTCATCCGTTCCGTACGTATATGTAGCACCACAAAACAACACAACACACAAATATTCTGATGTATTCTGTTGTAGATACACGAAGAAGAAATACAAGTTCATGTTCATATCATAAAATAATATCTCTACTTTTTGAAAAAGCACAAACAAACAAACAAAAAATAATATAAAAATATGAAATCGATGAATAAAATAAAACTAAATACCGGGCACGAGATGCCTTCAAGAGATACATAAATCGGAAATCTAAGAAGACCGCATAAGAAAAAGGTTAGCTATGTATGTCAAATAGTGTTTTTATCGAATGTTTTTTAGATCGAGGCATCGTAATTCGTAATTTCTATGTTTTATTTTCATTGTGTTCTGCTGTATTATATTTTCAATCTTTTTGAATGTGTGGGGAACTGGGGATACTCAATATAGTAGCAATGGAAATACTTTGGTGTATTTTATTACTGATGCTGCTGTTGCCTTCTTGAAAAACGAGTTTTTTAGACATTCCTCCTAGGGCCACGCCTTACAGCCAATAGTCCTGCCCATAAGCAGCCATCTACCCGCCATATCTATTTGATATTTTGTATGTTTGCTTGGTGGAAAACATATCTCATCCTTCCCACTCCAAAAAGAAGAAAATATTATTTGAAATATGTAGGTACTGAAATGCTTAGCTTATATTATGATATGTTTTTTTTTTTTGTTATAATCTGTGCGTATTTCATTTTATATATACAATATAATGATAACTTGTATACAGCTTTACTACTGATAATCAAAACTTTATTTACTTACTGTTACTGGATAGTGGATACATTGCATATTCATTACAAATTACAATTTTAAATGTTTAAAAAATGTATTGTGGTATATTGCTTTGTCAGTGTTGTCAATTCAAACTTGTGAAACCGAACATTTTAAACTTATTTTTTTTTGATATGCCAAAAATAAGGATGAGGAAGAATGCCCTAGATTTAGGACGTCACGATACCAACTATACTATCGAGGTATCGATACATTTGATCCGATACTAAGATACTGAATACTCGATACTCAGTCTCCAATACTTTTACCGGTATCGATACTTTTGAGCCGATACCCGATACCCGATACCAGAAGTGTTAAGTTTTCGAAATAGGGTACAAAATCTACAAAAGTGTAGGAGATTTGAGTAACAATGTTTAAGTGGTAGCTAAGAGCAGTGAACGGCATGACGTTCGGTGGCGCATTGGTAAGCGCACTATCCCGGCAAGATAGAGGACTGTGGTTCGATTCCCAGTCGAGTCGAATGTCGTTTTTACTGTTCTTATAGCTACTACAATTTCAGAAGTGGGATAAAGAATCCAGGCAGTTCGGCATTTGAAAGATGTGTTGTCATACGGAAGGTTTCTGGTTATATGATTGATAGACATCTGGGGTAGATGTGTCATAGGGAAGCTTTCTGGTTATGATACACATCTGGGGTAGATGTGCTGTCAGGTTGGCCGAACTGTAGGAGATTTGAGTACCAATGTTTAAGTGGTAGCTAAGAGCAGTGAACGGCAAGACATTCGGTGGCGCATTGGTAAGCGCACTATCCCGGCAAGATAGAGGACTGTGGTTCGATTCCCAGTCGAGTCGAATGTCGTTTTTTCTGTTCTTAGCTTTTACAAAAGCTATATAAAATAAAAGAGTCACCAGAAAACAAGAACGAGTACGTTGTAGACAACAAAAAGTTATTAATTTCTAATTTCCAGACTACTTCCTCAAAAAAAAAAAAACTTTATTTTCATTTAGTTTTCCGTTTTTCTTTGGGTATAGTATCGGATTTTATAGTATCGACCGATACTATAGGGAATCGATACTTTTGTCCCGATACTATCGAAGTGTCGATACCATAGATTCGATACCAATACCGATACCCAGTATCGATACTTTTCAAAATTTTGACGTCCATGGCCTAGATACCCTTCGAGTTTTTTGTTGATCCATACAAATCCGACCAACTTGAAAATTACTTCACAATTATTCTATTGTGTTATGTAATAAATTCACAAATTATGTTTAACGTGAATTGTGAATCACCAAGTAAAAAGTAAAGTAAAACATAAAAAAATCGGAGTTGATTCTAAAAATTTAATAATCTCAAAATCTAAAAATTGAGGCTCCACCTCCATCACCTTAAAAATTAGGTTAAAGCAAAATAACTCGTGAAAAACAAGGAGTATCGAAAAAGCCAAATTAAAAGGATATTTACATTTTAATGAACAAACATGACCCTAGATTGTGAAACAACAGGGTGATTTAAAAAAATAATTTTATATTTAAAAATATTTTATAACAACTTTTCGATATTGGTAACACTTTTTCAGAGTTTTATTGAGTTTATACCTACGATTCGAAATTCTAAAAAAAAAAGTTTTTCTTACCAGTCAGGGAGCAAAATTGTAAAAACTAAAGGACTTGTAAAAACAGGACTTTAAAATTGTTAAAATTCGCAAAAAGTCTTAGAATTGCATATAGGTACACAGTTTCTATAAAAATAAAAATTTAAACGTGCGCACCTGCACTTTAAATAGGTAAATTTAAATAAATATTTTCATATAAATTTTATCCACCCTAATTTATACATTTATTACATACATATAACGTACATATATACGAATACATATACATATAGTCTAGATAATTTATTTTATTGTATATAAATATATCTATATCTATTCAGATGTATCTTATTTTAAAGATACAATTGTATATACAGTTAACTTTAATTTATCATTAAAATAATTTATATTTTGTGTACAAGTATAAATTCAGTAGAAATATATATTTTTTTAAAGAATAAAAACATGATAAAATAAAATAAATAAATCTCACGAATTCTTTACAATGCAATGTATACGAGTATAGTAGATATTTTTTTTGAAATAATTTAATACAAGAAGAAAAAAATGTATTTTTATGAAAGAAATTAAATTCATTTTACATTTTTACTATGTAATTTTAAAAATGAAATTTAAATTTGTCCGTAATATGGGTAATCACATCACATTGTAAGTATATTGTATACATACATACATATATACTATGAGTATATATCCACAATACAATACAAGAAAACAAAATTAAATCATATGTATAAATTGGTATTTTCATATTTGAATTTAATATAAAGTATCTATCTATACTTTTTTTTATTCGCTAAATTAATATCTACTTTTATGTACTCGTATATACTTTTTTTTTTACAAAATTTTGTTTTATATTCTTTTGTTTCAATATATTCATTAAACGAATATATTTGAAATCGCTATTAAACCAGCAGTAATCTACGGTTACTGTTGAAAAGTACAAAATCCTGATAACCGGAGGGTGAGTTCGTTATCACGAATTCCTTAATATCTACATATATATTTGTATTTTTGACTTTTATTTTTTCTTGTAATTGTAATTTAGTAAAAATACACTATAAGTAGTTATTTTTTTTATGGACTAACTTACTGATACCGAATATTATTCGATATATAATGAATGTGCACCTATATATAAGTATGTAGTACAAGCCTTTTTTTTTAAATCTGATACATACATGTAAAAATGTAGTATATTTAATTTTTTGTATCTTATTTTTACTAATTTTTTGTTCTTCTAAAATTTGTAAATAAATAATTTGAAAATTTCTTACGTTTTTTTTATTTCTTCTCATATTTATCTAAAAGATAATCCTTTATTAGATTAATATGAAAATTCCATTCAAGTATATAGACAAGTAGAGAATATATCTGTGTTTTTTTTTTTTTAAAAAATCTTCAGCAAGAAACATTGTTTTGTTTAATTTAAAGAAAGAAAAAAAAATTATCCATCAAAATGATAAATTCTTATCCGCGATTACATAATTTCTATATTATATTTTCATTTTTTTTTTTTTATTTTTTCATTTAATAAAATTTTTAAATTAATCCTATACCATCACAGCTTATCCTTATCTTGTTTTTTCTTCTTCATTATTATTATTCAGTTATCCTCCTTCAGGGTAACATTTATTCTTTTTATCGTTCATTAACTGATTTTCCGGTTTCAAAATTCAATTTGATGTAAAACTCATGATCCTTATTAAAAAAAATTGGTATAGGTATATAATAATATGATGTATACTGAACAAATTTATTGTACCTGTCAAATCGACAGGAAATACACTTTCACTATATAAAAATTTAATTTTGTTTATATTTTAAGAAAAAATAAAAAAAATAAAAAAAAAGGAAAGAAAAGTGTTGTATTGCTCTATTTATTCTTATGATGTGCATTGTATACGAGTATCTGCAATGCTTATTTTTATTTTTTTTTATTTTTAAATATAAATAACATAAAAATAATTGCACGCTATTTATTTGCCTTTTTTTTTTAAAATAAGGATGCTCTTATTTTTCTTCTTATTTTTTTTTACTTTTTTTCATGCTGATTAAAGTTTTTTTTTTTCATGGAAAAACCAACGTTTTAAGTGGAAAATCTTACAATTTGTTTTTTTCTTTTTTGGACTATGTTGAACAAAAACTACTTAGTATAGAACAAAAATTACATATGTCACATTACACAATATGAAAGATACTTTTTACCAAATACATCTGTATTTCAAAAGTGTAAATAAATTTTAACCAAATTAAAAACTAAATCAGAGAGAGCGGCCAATGACTGAAGCGGTAAAATACTGGCTTCTGACACTGAAGGTCTCGAAAAGGAATCCGCCTATATTCACTCAGATTTGTATAAGTATACACCAACTCGGTACTGAAGTAGTTTAGTGGCTCTGCTCACCGACCATAAGCAAGTCCCCAAAAGTATAACTATACGAAAAATATCAGTACCGGATCTAACTTATAAATACATTCGTTCTCTATCAAGAATTTAGTGGTTCGCATTCCATTTAAAATTGTAGGTGCATATGACTGAAAAATTGTCAAAGAAACTTCAAGTAAATACTTGAAGCGCTATGTCCCCATGAGGAATAACACTGAAAGAAAAAAGTAAATTACTTCAATTTAATACCCAAAATTGGCTTTCAGATAACAAATATATACCTTGAAAATGTTGAATTGAAATGGAAACATTTCTTTAAAAATTACATTTTTTTTAAGAGCCAAAAAAAGACGTTGATTTTCTTAACATCGGATTGAAGGAGGCTTTCACCCGATAGCTCTAAATATGGACTTTTGAATTTCTTATGAATTTTTTCCGACATATACTGAAAACAAAGGAATATAAAGGATCTAGGGTCATTAAGGACAGATTCGAAAAGAAAACTCGAATCCTTTTAAAAATATTATATCATTTTCCATTTTTTTGTTATTTTTCAAAATTTTTACTATTTTTCCCTCAATTTATCGAATTATTAATTATTGAAAATATACATTACACAAAAAAAAACTAGAAATTACACAAGATACATTAAATTTAATGAAGAAAAAAAAAATATTAGAATATAAATATAATTTTATTATCTTAAGCAGGATGCAACATAAAAATCAAGTAAATCAAACTTTAATATTTTTCATAAAAAAATAATATAAAAATATTTAAAAAAATGATGTACGAGTATGTACATATGTAATATGTTTATATGCAAGTAAATTTTATATATTCGTACATATATATGTAAAATATTTTTTGACGTGAAATGTTTTATCGTTTTAAAAGATTCATTCAAGTCATACACCTGCCGTTTATATACTCGGCGTGTATTACATTTGAAATATATTCATATATGTAAAAATTCCTCTAAAATTCTAAATAAGGTAATGGTTTCTTAATCTTTTAAGTTGTTATATGCATAAACTCTTTTTTAACTGCACATAATACACAAATATGTATAATATACTATATATTTACTTGCACACAGATTGCTTTTCCAGATAATGAGTGTTTTTTGCAAGACTAAAAAAAATATATATTATTTTTACTTATTTTATTTTATTATTTTATTTATTTTTTTTTTTAAACTATAAAGGAAACGAAGCAAAGGGTTTTAAACAATTTTTATGCATTCAGATTCAGCATGTTATATGAGATTACAAGTATTTATAAAAGCACCTATGTAATCAACATATACATACATATAAGTATATTATACGAGTGCATAAAATACTTATAACATATTTTTCATTTTTAACATTAGCATCCATAAGTTACGCCAATGTTGCCAATGGCAAAAATGCTCAAAACATATTTTCTAAATTATAGAGCATCAAGAGCATATGCAAAAAATATTTTTTTTTTTTTTTTGATGAGGAAAAACACTTTTGAAATAATCGAAAATTCATTGATCTTAAAAAGATTAAACTGAAAATATGCATCATATACGAAATATTATGTATGTATGTATGTATATGTATAAGTATATTTACTCCTATAATATTGAAAGACAAAAAAAAAAAATTTAAATGAAGGAAAAAAATAATAAAAAAAAATAAAATGCATAAGATATTATTATTATTATGTACGGACTACAGATATGCATATGCCTTCTTCAGTTAATAATGATCCATATATTTTTTTTTAAATATATTATGTACCTGTAATGTAATGTAAAAATTAATTTTATACATCTACACACATAGTACCTATATGAATGAATACATGTACTAATATGTACCTATATAGCTATATAGGTACACAATGCAAAGTATAGTTAAATTTTTGTATAAATTACTTAAGCACTGTATTTTAAAATTTTATTAGTTTATTAATTTGTGTATAATGATTTTGTCTTTCTTGTTTTTCTTAAAAATAAAAAACTAAATAAGGATAATAATAATATGTAGTAGGAAATATACATACTCGTATATTACAAAGTTTTTAAGTTGTTTTTTTTTTTTCAGTATCTTACAAACCGTAATCAGGAATTATTAAACTTTTAAATTGAATCATATGTGGGAGGAAAATAATTTTCGTAATGAAATAACACGAAAAAATTATTGTGACAAAATCTTTAAGTGAAATAAAAAGTTTAGAAAAAAAATATGATGTATGTGTGTGAAAAAAAAAATCCTTAATTAACTTGTGTCATGTTTTTTACTTTGCCTCCAGGAGAAGTAAATTTCATTAATTACATGTACACATCGCATGTATCAAACACTTTGGACTATTTCATGTTTATTTTAAATTTAACATGCTGTACTTATATACCTCAAATATCTTTTTAAGGACTTGTAATTATTGCAATCTAAATGTGTGTGCAAACTGCAAAAATACCAGTATCTACACAAAATTAACTTGTAAAACAAATACCAAAAATTTTGCAATAAATTTTTTGATAGAACTTAAAAGGGAAATAAATAAAAGCTATTGAAATGTATCCTTGCTTTTTTTTTCGTTCTACTAGGTATATTTTCAAAATTACATGATATTGGGCCTTTTATTGTCATAAAATAGATATATGTATGTCCTTTAAAAAGGAATAAGTATTCTACTATTTTCATATGTCAAAATATTTTAGAATGTTACTTGTTGTGTAAAATTGACACTGCGAGGGATTTTCATACACTTAAACAATTTGATTACTAAGTATGTATGTATATATAGCAATGTATATCTAATACGAAAATTTTATATCCTTATATACATAAAAGTAGGAGGTGGCCAGAAGCACCTAAAGTGACTATAGTTGTGATAAAATGTGTAAGTTTTCCTGGCATAAATGTTCTATTCATATTTGTTGGAAATTTACACAAACTTTTCTCTTTAAATAAATATACTTTCTTCTAAGTGAATGAGTTGTTTTTCATTTTAATAAAAAAATCTTATTTTTTATTTTCCAGCATTGTCCTGTTTCTGAATCTAATTTAAATCTAATTCACTTGAATTAATTATTATACAGCTTTTAGAAAAGGCTTCTGAAAGCGTCATTGTAAATCCCTTACTATTTTTGAAGTCATTCGTGGGCTTTTTAAAAACGTTTAGTTATTTTGACGTCTTGCTTGAAGCCTTAGTAAGTAGCTCAAGATCCTTTCCAAAAAAAAATTATTTTGTCAAACTTCTAACCTATAACACCAGATTAATCCTATAATTTTATTTAACATTCATACTTTTTTCAATCTGATAAATAAATATTCAAATTACCTTGTCTGATGTCTCAGTTCTGCTTTGATTATGATGAATGACATATTAAATATTATCTGATAACAAATTAGGCAGAGACGTCTAATCATAAACAAAAACATATTATTTAATGTTATCTAACACTTTCAAAGAAAACAAAAAACAAATCCTCGTATGCTAAATACACGTTAATATCAAATAATAACACACAAACAAAACCAGAAAACGCTAAACTTTCCAAATTAGCGTAACATGATCTGATATTTTTTAACATATTTTTCAATCCTGCGTGAATAATTACTGAATTACACTTGATTTCATTATTATCTGCACCAACGCCCGCTTATTAGTAAAATAACAGAAAAAAACACACACAAACACAAAAAGGAAATACCAAAAAAACTAAAAAAAAAAAACCGTCATAACTTGGTCCTTAATACTTTTTCACTATATAATTTAATATTTTTACACATGCAAGTGAATATTATGAGTGTACTTCATGTTGAAATGCAAATAATATTTTCATTCCCAATATTTATAAAATGCACGCATAGCCGCATAGAGTCCAATTTCAATACCTACAATCTACTGTACGTATTAATTCTATACCGAAAAAAAAAAACATAAACCAAAAAGATTGTGTAGGATTCCTCTTCAATTTATGGTGTTCAACATGACACAGCAGGGAATATGAACTTTTTGCCTTACTATATTCTACTATAAGCTAAGAAGAAGAATGAATATTATTATATTATTATTATTATGTAGAAAATGTTGGTCTTCGTAAAAGGGATATATGAGTAGCAAGTTATTTTCATGTTTTATCATCTATACTGGCACGTGACTTTGTTTATAATATTCACAAGAGAAGTGTGTTTTAATAAAAAAAAAAAAAATTAAAATAAAAAACAAAAATGTTTATAAGTAAACGTACATTGTAGAACATTCAAAGTTCCTTTTTTCATCATCATCATCTTCTTCTTTTCTTTTTTTTAAATATGGCACATAGATTTTCATTATGATTTTCTAAAAAAAAAATATATTCTTTTTTCTCTTCATTTTTTCTTACTTTTTTTGTTTTTTCTAAACATGATTTTCTTTGTAAGAAGTGAACTTTTAATGAACTTTTTCATTCAATACTTAGTAGATTTACCATGGTACGATGAAATATATATGATTTTGTTGTTGCTTGTTGTTGTTTTTTCTGTTGAAGATGAAAAATCCTTCATAATTATGGTTGTACTTTTTTATACATTATGTTGAACAAAACAAAAAAAAATTATAGAAAAGGTGGGTGATTCGTTAATTTTATATAATATTTTTACTTGATGTAAAAAAGTATCATTGAATAGATACATCTATGTATTTGCAAGGCAAAAAAAAAAAACAAAAAAAGAAAGTCAAAACGGATACATTACGATAGTCACGTGCATATTATTTACTCGTTTCTTGATTAATTTCACTTATGTGATACTTGTTTAAAAAGTAAAACAAAAATTTGTTGAAATATAATACAATAATCATTTTAGTTACACACAAGGAAATGAAAATACTTGAGCCAATATTGTTTTTCATTTAAATTCACAAATTTAAATAAATTATAATTTTTAAAATATTGATTATAATTTTTCCTTGTTTATCCTTACACCTATGAAATTATATCTTTTAATTTGCATTCTGTCAATTATCTTATTGATTTGTTTTTAACTTGATGATCTGTGCAGGTGATTTAATTAATCAATCACTTTTCCTTACAAAAATTTTTCAACACGATATAGATAATTGTGCCAGGTCATTTGATATGTCTGTAAAGAACAGAAAAAATCGAACTCGACTGGGAATCAAATCACAGTCCTCTGTCTTGCCGGGATAGTGCGCTTACCAATGCGCTACCGAATACCATGTCGTTCACTGTTCTTATACTTAGTTACTACTCAAACATTGTTTGTTGATATTCAAATCTCCTACAAAAGTGTGTTGGATTTAAAGAATTCCCTTGAATAAAATAGAATCCATTCTTTATCTTATGTGATCCTGAGTTTAAGAGCTCCTTATTTGCCCAATCTCATTTTTTCTCCTAAAGTTGTCTGTACTGTGATAATGCATTATAATGCAATCTTTCCCAAAAAATATTCTGTATGTCAAAAAAAAAAAGAAATTGTTCACAAAAAATTTTCAAAAACGTATCTCTTTAATTTTTAGGACTTCGGTGCTTTTGCTTCCAGATTTCAGAATAAAAATTTATGGATTTTTGTTTTCTTTTCGGAAGAATTAAAATTTCTGTTTGAAGACTTGGACTTTAAGACTCTTCTACTGGAAAAATTTTATAAAACGACATTATTTTCACATTCGCTCTACTACAAAAAGCAGTCACTGATTGGATTGACGGTTTCGACAGAAGGACTGCTAAGGTTCAACATTAGGACTGTGTGCCGTGATGATGATGATGACTTAGAAAAATTGAAATCTATAATCGTTAAAAAATCTTCTAATTAAACATTTTTTTTTTTTAAAAAAAACTTTCCACAATCTAATCAAAACTACAAAAATAAAAATAAAAAAACATCATCATGATGTTCCATTTCCTTAAAGAATAATTAATTTTTATGAAATACCCACGCAAATTAAATATTTTTGTACTGTTCGATTTTTCATTTTAAATTATTTAATTTCGTTTTTTTTTTTGATTTTTGTAAATTTTGACAACAAACAAAAGTATAGATAAACTAAAATAAATTAGAATTTAAATAGTTTTCATTAAATTTTTTCACAAAAAAAAAGAATAAAAAATAACAATTATGCCAGGTAATTTAATTTTTACCTGATAAATTATTTGTGTTTTAAATTGTATTGTGTGTTCACTGAAAATGATTAATTTCTATTTAATTCATTTTTTTTTTAAATCAAAAAAAAAAAAAGCCAAATAATAATAAATTCACATTAAAAATTTATATTTTTATGGTAAGACAAAATTTCATTTATCAAGGTGTTTTTCAAAATTAAATTATTAATAAATTACAATTTAATTGTAATTGAGGTTTTATTTAATTTTAAAAAAAAAATGTTTTTTTTCATCATTTTGTTTTTCATTTTTCATAATTCTCATAATTATATTTTAAAGTGAATTGTCTGTTATTGCAATTATCTATTTCATATGTGTATCTTACATATGGTATGTATGTATATATGTATTGTACGAAACAATAATTTGTTATTAATGATCAAATAGCATGAAAAGATACAAAAATTTCAAGTAGATATAATCGAAAAAAATTAATAATTTTATTTTTATTTTTTTGATTATTATATTAAAACAATTTCTCTGATTATTTTTTAAATAATTACATAAATTAAAATCAAATAAATAAAAAAATATCTTTTATTTTTTTATTTTTTATTTTTTTTGTCGAATTCAAACTACTTAAGATCTTGAAATAATGATAAAAGATGATTTTCAAAGATTTAAAAAAAAAGAGGGTTTAGGTAATAATTATTAATTCTTCGAAAAATAAGCTTTTCAGTAACAACAAAAAACTATTAATTTTTTTCTTAAAAAACGGAAAAAGGACATGCTTCATAAAATTTCAGATCAGTTTATTAAACTTCAAAAGGCACATATAAAAGATTCAAGTGGTATAATTTAAATAAAACAATCATCAATAAAAATGCGATTATTGTGCTCTTTTGTGTCATGAGAAATTCAAATTTTTGTACCATACTTAAAATTTTTTTTGAAAGACAAAAGCAACAAAATTAAATTCATTTGGAGTGTTTAGAAACCGTAATAATATATATAATACATATATGCGTTTTTTTTTTTTTTTTTTTTTTTTTTTTTTTGTTAACAAATATTGATGTAATATAAGTCGAATTTTATGAGGTTAATGATTTGATTGTTAGCCCAATTAATTTCGTGAAAAATATATAACGATCAAAACGATTTTGTTGTGATCGTGATATTTGAAAATTTTATTTCCACAGGCGCCTCACGCAACACTTTTATACATATATATATAGGTACATACGCATACAAATAATAATATGTATCAATTTTGTTATGTGTAGAAATTCAGGATATAATTGTGATATTATATTTTATTTGCTTACATTCGAGAATAAGGCAGAAAGGGACCAAAAAGCAAATTTTAAGATAAAGAAAAAACTGTGAAATTGTTGTCTTCTCTGGTAAGCTAATTTCCAAAGAAAGAGGGGTACCTACTATTTAAGGAATTTTAAAATTTAGAATATTCTGTCGCATATTGAATCGTGATATGATTCATTAATTTTGAAAGAGATACATATAAAGCTGCGTTTTCAACGAAGTGATCGCACTGTACCTACATAAGTATATACACAGAAATTTAAAGAAAAAAAAAATTCAAACGCACATGTTTCTATTATAGGTGTTTACATAAAAAAAAAATGTTTTTCATGCTTCTCAACATTGAAGAAAACATTCTGTGCGTTGTACGCGCACGGTGACCGCACAGTGAGTACAACACTATTTCAAATGTACACGCACATTTTTTTTGGTGGAAACGCACCTTATTTTATTTATAAGGTCCTTACTCCTTAGTCCTTATACATACATATAATATAATATGGTTATCGTTATTTGAATTTTCATGAAGAATATCATATTAATAACAATCATTCTATCTGAATCTTTATTTCAACAACCTCAGACTTTTTGCAGAGGTACACACTGGATCAAAGACGTTTTGTTCCTGGCCTCTATAAGAAAATTTTCAATATGCTAATTTTTGAAATATTATTCCAAATTATTTGGTTTATAACTTTTTTTTTATCGTAGCGATTTCACCATTTTTTTTTTCTTTTTGGAACGATAAGTCACTCCATTTTTTTTTTAAATAATTCAACTGTTACTTTGCTCGATTTTCTCAATTATACAGGAACGTAAAAAGAAAACAGAAACCTTAACTGCATAAAATTACTCAATAAACGTTTGCTTTAATTTTTTTGTGTTACGTCAAAAAATAAATCATATTTTTTTTATGAATTTCTCAACAAACAAAAAAAAAAAAAAAATTTAGTAACTCGTTATTTCGACATTTGAAGCTTTTCCCGAGAAAAAAAATCCATCGGAATGACAAAACAAAAGCAATTTTTTAGATATTAAATTTCAAAATATTATTGAAAACATGCAAAAAAAAAAAAGCAAAAAAATGGTGTCTTATGATAATGCCTAACAACGACAAAAAAAGGATTATTCTTTTTTTTTTGTCTATACTCTATAGGTATATTTTATTAGCCGTAAGGGATGTTACGATATGTGTACTAAATAAAGACTTTTTAAAAACGAAAAAAAAAAAAAAACAGTCCAAAAAGCTTGTGTTTTTTTTTTTTTATATTTTTATTTCAACATTTTAAAATTTATTTACCTCATTTTTATGAACAAAATTACTATAATTATTTTGACAGATTTGATGGTCAAAATTCTGACATTTTCGAAATATTTCTTCTCTTTTGGTGCATATTTTGTTAGATAAAAACAAAAACATTTGAAAAAAAAAACAAAAAACAAAAAAAAAAAAAAAAATAAAAACTATTAAGAAAAAGAGGATTTTAAGAAATATATGAAAAACATTTTTTTTTTGCTCAAAATTTTGTGTATATACAAAAAGAAAAGCTAAGAAAAAAAAATGCATATTGTTTGAAAAGAAGTGATAATAATATGCATACCGCGGAAGCGAAATGATGTGCTATACACATACATACATACATACATACTGACAATAATTCATATGTGTGTACCTACATAAAAAAAAACATATTTATAAAAGGGATATTGTTGCAAATCATAAATGCAATGAATTTTATTTTTGTTTTTTAATATTTCCTTTTTTTTTGTTGTTGTTAAATAATGAAAATGTGTAAGTAAGAAAAAAAAACTATATTTTTTATGTTTATATACACATACGTATTATTCTGCCTTCATTTTCGCCTAAAGTTAATATAAAATCCAGAAGAACTAAATCTTAATAATAAAAAAAAAAAATTTATAAAGAAGAAAAGAAAAGTTCATCCTCACGAATAGCCTAGAGACTTTTTTGTAAGAAGTTTTAATACTCATCATGTTGATTCTCCTCATATACTCTCGCAGTTTTTTATAAAAAAAAAAAAAAAAGAAATGAAAAAAGACTGCTGCATTTTATTTTACCATTTTAATGTTTAATTTTTTTTTTTCATAATATTTAATGTTTCGTTTATTATTATTTTTTCTTTCCCTTTTTTTTTTGGACATTTGTTTTAATTTTTGAACGATATTTTTGATATTACATACTTTGAAACAAAATAACATTTACTTACCAACTTAAATATTTTTTATCCTTTTTTATTTATTTGAATTGAGATTTTAGTGTGGTTTATTTTTTTTCTTTCTTAATTTTGATTAGATCTTGAACTAATTTTTTTAATCCTAATTTAAGTATGTACTCATTACAACAAACTAAAAACAAAGGAAATAGAATAATCAAAAAAATGAGAAAATGTGTATAAGATCCTAAAGATTAAAAGGCAATTTAAAAGAATGTGAGACAATTCTAGAAGAAAATATAATTATAATCCAAAAAAGGACTAAAAATAATAACAACTCTTTTAATAAAAATTTTGTAATTCTATTATAAGTCAAACTTCTCTATCAAATTTGAAAAGAAAATCGTAAAAAAACACGTCCTTTCAACATTTCAATTTCTCACTTTCAACACAATGGCTCCAGCCTCCATATTCATACCTATCTGTATATCTCGTGTTCTAGTTTTTGCTACAAGAAAAAATTTTAATAGAAAATGACAGAAACATTGACAATGTCCTTTCTAACAATGGACTAAAATTACAAGTAAGATTTTCAACAATAGTTTTTTTTTTTTTTCATATTCAGAAAAATATGTACCTTTGCCCATTGGTGAATTTAATTAATCGATAAAATCATTTTGTAGTACAATTACAAATTTTGTCTTACAATAATTTCACATCATCTCACACACAATAAGTACCTTTAATTTCTGGCATTAGTTTTAATTTTAAAAACGTGACCTTAATTCCTTTTTGTTTTTTTATTTTTTGTTTTGTCTTCTTATATAACTGCTACCTGTTACAATAATCATTATGATACCAAAAAACATTCTTGTTTACTACTATATTGACTGACGTCGTAACAAATTAACGTAAATAAAACTGGAAAATAAAATTTAAAAAAAAAATAATAATAATAAAACAGAAAGAAAAAAATATAATCAATCTCAGAAATATTCGAACATAATTGTTTTTTGCCCCAAACCAGCACGAGCTTGCGTGAACTTAACAGGTACAAAAGGTAAGTATATAATAATATTTGAAAAATTTTTACCTTATGTTTATAGTGGCTTTGAACTGTGAGTGCACAATACCTACTACAATAAACAATCCTGTATGTGCGTATTTTTGTGTGATATTTTATACATTCTCATTGGATAAATTACATAGTTTTTAAAATCATACAATGAATAAATCTCTCTAATTTAAAAATAAAATAAAATAATATTTTTTGGAAATAAGAAAAGAAGCAAAGAAAATATTAGTAGTGAAAAGTTGAAGAAAATGCATTTGTCCTTTAAAACTACTTTGCTAAAGTTAACACACAAGAAGAAAAGGAACTTTAAAAAAAAGAGCCTGTAACAGCTGAAACTCCCATTACCCCCCGATTAAAACAAAAACGACATCAAATTTCAAAAACTGTGGTAGGCAGAGGCACCAGCTATGAAATTCTTTCTCTAAATTCTCTATTTAAACCACCCACCTTAACGCGCAATCTCTTCTTGATATATTGGATACTTTATTATTCACATTATTTTGAGAGGAAGTAATTCCACAAGAATCCTTATCAATGGGCAATAAACATATAAAAATTATCGTATAGAATGAATTTTATTGGTAAATCCCAAATAAAACTATTTTCAAAAAAATTTAACGCTCAAAGGACCCCTAACCACAATTAAATTGATTTAAAAAAAATTAAAAAACAAAAATAAACTCATAAAGTTTTCACGTTTCAAAAAATTTATTTACTGTAGCTTTTCTTCTAAAATTTCATAAAAATTAGTACAACCAATTTTTTTTTTTGTTAATTTATTTTCAAATTACATAATTCGATAAAGACAACAAAAAATTAAAACATAAAAATTAAGAAGAGAAAAAACAACAACAGCAAACAATGATAAATTCAAACAAAAGTTTATTTGTCTCATAAAAAAAAAAAATATAAATAACAAATTAATAAAGTTTAAATGAAATTAGAGGGAAGTTCAAGCATTTCAATTTCTGTAACGTCTAACTGTAAATCAACTTTAATTTTGAAATTAGGGTTGAAATATAAGACTTTTTTTTTCTTTCTTGTCTTTTGTTATTTTCTTTTTCAAAATTGTTTTTTTTTCCCTTTTGTTTTACTTTTATCTTATGATATGACCAAAAAAAACACATAAAAATAAATTGGAAAATAAGATACAAAAAAGGACTTAAGAATATAGAATGAAGAAATCCAATTAGAGAGTTAAGAAAATTTTATTTTTTGTTATTCCACCGAAAAAAAAAGAAAACAAAAAACAAATTTCCTTCAGCATCTACAAACAAATTATGATAGACAAAGAGAGAAAGTATTTACATAAAATAAAAACTAACTGCTTACTTCGAAAATTTCATTAAGAAAAAGTTAAAAAAAAAGAAGGAAAAAAGAAGAAAATTAAATAGAAAAAGAAGAAGATTTCTTCTATTGTAAGTTATTAGAATCAAGCTTTTTTTTGTTGAAATTTTAAGGAAAATGAAACAAATACCCGGTAAGGTGGAAAAAAACATTAAGTTTTATTTTATAGGGAACTTTTGTTTAACCAATAGAGAATTCACAAGGTCAATAGAATAAAGGAACCTAACCAATGCAATGTACAATTTTTTTCCAGTGAAATTTGGAATATTCTTCCTCCAGTTTTTTTTTCACGCTTATTTTTTTCATTACGTTACAAAAATATGCTCGGCTAGGTCCTAGGAGTAAAATATATAATATATGCTTCCAATAAAAGAGTGTGTTCAATCCAGATGTCTGTTAAACTTTAAATGTAAACCTCTTATTCTTATTTCTTTTTCAAAATAACAGTGATTTATTGATCCACAGAACACAAATACTATTGTAACATAATAGGGGAATTTTGGTTCGGGCACTGCTGGTTCAGCAAAAATCTAGTGTTCATCAAAAATAAAGGGTAAAATTTGTCTTTTCTGTCCTTGCGTGAACCTAAAGGAATTTAATTAAGAATATATAGAGGTACGAAAAAATATAGGTAGATTAGTGAAGTATTAAAAGCCTATATGTACCTACTTTCTCACAACAAAGCCAGAATCGTATTTAAAACACCAAAACATACATTGTCCTTTTTATGACTTCTATGAAAATTATGAACCATGAATGAGATGATATTCAAATTCAATTGTGGAAAATAATTTGGATTTCTTAACTAAATTTATAATGAGAACCAAGTTTCAGAATGTTCAGTTAAGCGCTAAATATCTTTCATCGTACTAGTTTAAAATTCGAATGTAAAATTTTGCAAAAAAAATCTAAAATCAGTAAAAAATTAACATTATGTTAAATATAATTAACACATTCACTTTGAAGCAAATAAACAAACAGAAGAAAAAAAAAAAAAATTCTATTAAATTTTCATTAAAAAATAAACTTAACTGATATTTTGCGATTCTCTCGTATATGTACCCAAACAAACTTAAAATATATATTTATCCAATAATAAATGTATATGAAATGTTTTATCCCACATATCAAACATTTCAACAAAACCTATAATGATAAATTAAACACCCAAAAAAAAAAAAGCAAACAAAAAACAAAAAAAAACTAAGGTATCTATTAATCATTATAAAGACGAAAGTCACATAAAAAAAAAACCTTTTTCTTTTTTTTCAACTTACATAAACTCAACTCCAATTTATATTATATGGTCAATGAATTAAATGTTAGCTGTTGATGAACCGTTTCATCGTTTTCCGCTTAATTTTTTATTTTATTATTTTTTAATAAACCCATTTTTAATTCACTTGTTTTTTATTTAAAGAAAGCAAAAAAAAAAAAAAAAAGAAACATTTTTATGTGTGTACTATTCTGTACTATATAATCATTTTATAAAAACAAAAATAAAAAAAGAGCAAAAACAAAGAAAAAAAACGACAAAAGTTAAAGGCGACCCTCTAATTTAGATAGTCTTTTCGTTTAAAATAATATATTTCTGGAATATTTGAAATCAAGATCACTCCTTTAAGTAACAAAAAAAAAAAAAAAAAAAAAAAAACAGAAATGAAGAAGAAGAAAAACACACTACATACATATGTACATATAAATATCAAGAGTAAATCTTTGTGGACACGAACTGAAATTCAAAACTTTAAATGTAATGTAGTTTTATAATATTTTTGATTTCGTTATTTTGTTTTGTTTTCATTGTCTTTTTTTTTTCATTTAAAAAATTCTAAATAATACTATAGTACAATCTAAAAAGGTTAAAAATACCTAACTTATGTTTTTTTTTTCTTCTGCTATATGTACATATGAATCCTCTATACATTCTTTCATCATCATCATCATCATCATCATATGTGGATAATAAATATACTCATAAGGGAATATCATAATAATTATAATCACATAAGTCTGGATTTGACCTATGTCGGTTTTTATTCCACAATGATCATGATGATGATAATGATGATAAACAGAGATTTCTTCTAAAGTTTCCGTGATCTTTTAAAATAACAAAATACAAAAAAAAAAAAATCCAGTTTCAGCATCCACCCACAGTTTTAGTATGAAAAAATAAAATATATAGTAAAAAAAAAAATAAATAAATAAATAATAAAACAACAACAAAACGCAAAATGTATAAAAGGAGAATTATTGCACTTTTTTCTTGAAATACTAACTTAGAAAAAGAAAACACTTTTTTTTTTTTTTTAATTTGGACGATTAAAATGGTATAATTATTATCACAGAGATTTTCAAAAAAGTTTTTTTTTTTTTCAAATAATTTCTGTAAAAAATAAAATTATTTCAATGTAAAAAAAAATCCGATATATCATAGTAACGATACCATAGTCTCAAACACGCCTTAAGACTTTTCTTTTTTAAATTTGTTAACCTCCTTTTTTAAAAAAAAAAAAAAAAAAAAAGAGGAAAAATTCATGAAAAGTCTGGTTATCAATAGTGTCAAACTCCCTTTAGCACCACCACCACCTTTGATTTCAAAACATCGTTCATTGAAGGTGATATCTCCGTTATTTTTAAAGCGATAAAGGTGAAAAAATTTGAAGCATAAGTTTTCTGGACAAAACTAATATAGATCAACGTAAATGCTTTCAGAAAAAAATCAACAAGAATAATTTTTTTTTTAAATTTTATTTATGAGCCACAAAAAAGGGCTAAGGATATCCCTTTACTATACACTTTTGATCAGGACCCTGCTGATGCTGGTACAAGAGGATGTAAAAACAAAAATAATGATGAATTTTGTCCATTTCCCATTTATTCAAAGACAAAACTGGATGAAGCTTGGAAATGCAGGAACTCTTTACTATTTATCTTTGTAGGAAAAACAGTAAAAGGAAGATAAAGGATTGAAAAATTAACTTATTCTTTCACTTTGTTTTTTCAAGCAGCTTGTCACTTGACACGTCAATAATCCTAGTCTGTTTCGATTTCACGTGTCACCCGAAAATTTGCAATTATTCGTACATTTCAAACATTCTTCATAAACGTTTGCCCCCAAAGAAAATTTCCTTTTAATTTTTTTTTTTTGCTTTTCTTATAAAAACAAAGTCATAAAATGGAATAATAGGAAATTCTAAATGAGATTATTGTGCATCATTATTTAATAAAAAATAATAGATAGTACTTTTTTATATTTTATTTTCTTCCTTTTTCTTATTTTTTAAAATTTTCTTATACATTCCATCTGCAAAATATAGAGAGTTTAATTATATTGAAAAAACTTAATAACATGCAAAGCATATACGAGTAGTATTGCATCGATAATTCTATTATAAGCCACTTTGTCTCTATATTGTTAAACTGTGTACAATATGTATCTGTATAGATATTCTTCTTAATACAAAAAACAATTTTTTTCATCTAGATACATGTATGTTATATTTTTTTATTATTATGTATATTTATAAATAACAGACAAGGCAAATCGCCGTCAATCTTATGTGAAATCCAATCAAACTCTCATTATTCTGTCATGTGCTTAGGCATACATCTATCAAACAACCGGCAGGTTTTGTTGATGTTTTTCTTCCTCTTATTTTTTATTTCTTTTTTTTTTTCTTGAAAAATATATTTTAACTATTATATTGTTATTGTATTTAGAGCATATTCTTAACTAAATTTTTTTTTTTTGTTCTTTCATCTTCATCGTCAACATCATCTTTATCATCATCATCATCATAAATATCGTTCTTCATATATTGGCACAATAATAATCATCTTGTGTGATATATTGCTTTTGAGGTGCAATTTTAGAAATTTACTAAAATAATTTTGTTTTTGCTCTCTTTGGTTTTTTTTATTTGTGTATGTATATGTGTTTAAATTGGAAAAAAAATGTTTAATCAAGAAATATATATAATAACAAGAAAAAAATAATGAATTTCCAATTTCCTTTTTTTATACGAAAAATTTTAAAACAATATCCATTTCAATAAATCAAACAAAATAATTTGGAAGTTTTTTTTTCTGAATGTGGTATGCTCATAATTAATGAATCCTTTTTTTTTTCGATTAAATAATTTTCAAAAAATTTTTATTAATTTTGTTCATTTGAAAAAAATAAATGAAAAAATGAGGAAACTTTTTTTTTTAAATAAAAATCCCAGACTTTAATCGATGTACTATCAATCACCTGTTGGGTGGATCTCTTATTACATGCTATCTGCTGTGGAAGAAGTCCATTACACTTTTCCTGTTATTGCTGGAAAAAAAACACAAGAAATCAGAACTGTTCCTTAAAGTGGATGAATGACCGCTTGAATTCTTTTGTTTTTCTTCTTTTTATAAAGAAGTGTCTAATGTTTAGGTGTCGTTAGATCTGATGTGTTATCCTTTTGGAACAAGCTCCGGTTTTTCAACTTTCTTGAAAAAGTTTTCAAAATCATGCGCTGATGCAACTATGTATTTGATCACGACATAAAAATATACTTATTCGTGATTTAACTCTCACTTCATCATTTTTTGAAAGAGAACCACATCAGACAACGATTAGATAAAATTCACTTGATATTTTCCAGACGAAAATTATACAAAAACGTTCACACTTTAAACAGAAAAACATTTACAAAATTTACATTAAACAACTAAAACTGTCAATAGAAGTTAATATAAAAGGCTCATACAGTCGAGATTAAAGTCCATCCTTGTTAGTTTCATAAACCTTTAAGTTTAATGGAACAATCTGTTAGAAAAGCCAACCCTTTACACTGTTCATCTATCTTACACAATTATTCATTGAAAAACTGCAACAAAATTTCTCGACATATTTTTGCAAATAGAATCATAAAAATTTGAAAAAAATAAAAGAATAACATTTCTTTTGTTTAATAAAAGCTTATTAAAAATAATCTTGATTACTCCATAAAAATAATTTTTCTATTCATAAATCCTTTTTTTTCATTTTGAATCTTTTCAAACTTTTCCAGATACTAAATACATTTCCCATTCATTTTTTTATAATATGTACATATATTCAAAACAAGTACTTTTCACATATCACATATGATTTTTTTTCTTTCTTTCTTTACTTTCAAGAATAATGTTTACGCAAATACTTGACAATGTGTTTTTGTTAATGATGGTAAACACGACATTTTACACGTTATTTTCAAATAAATAAATAAATAAACTAAAAATGGAAAAAAAAATTGTTTATTATTTTCTTTTTAACTGTTTTTAATTTTTTATATTCACAGTACGTTCCAGTTATTTGTTGTTTTTTTTTAATTGCAAAATAAAAATAAAAAAGTCAAATTAACAAACTTTCTTCTTCTTCTTAGATTTTGAAAATGTTTTGTTTCTATTGTGAAACAATTTGAAAAATAAAATAATTATTTGACGAAAAATAGAAGAAGAAAAAGAAGAAAAACAAAACATAAGTACAAACATAGATGCTTTTGGCAATTTCTATTCAATTTTACCGTTTTTTTAATATTATTTGCAATTATTTTTACATTTATTATTAAATTCAAAAAAATTTAAAAGAAAAAACAATTTTATTTGTTTTAAATAAGATTTGTTATTTTAATTATTATCAGCAAGACAAATTTTAATTGACATCATTAAAAGCATAAAAATAAAAATATTTCTAGAAAGAAAAGTGTTGATGATGATCACATGCCAAAACTGCAGGATTTCATTTTAAAATTGTCACGTTTAGAAGATCCTGAGAGTATCCATTGATTCGTTTTTGGTTTAAAAAAAAAAAAGTGAAAATACAAATTTTTCTACCCTTGAAAGTAATTGTTAATTCTGAATATGTATACACGAAAATTTTGATATTTATGAATTTTTATGGTAAATAAGTGAAAATTATTTTATTTTTTTCTTCTTTTTTGTTGTTGTACATGTTTAAATGAAAAATATACCGCAGACCATAAAAATAAAAGTTTATTTAAAAAAAGTAATCACCCTACACACAACTGGATTTGTCACCCCCATTTAACAGTGTTTGATGTATTATTTGGTTCATTTGTCCGACAGGTTTAGATAAATATAAGATTCAATATAATTTGAACATCATGCAATGGAACACAATATATGTATGTATGATGATGATGATAACTACAAAACTCACGCATATTCTACACATATAGACATTAAACACATGAAAAAAAAAAAAATAAATTGACTAAGAAAAAAAGAAAAACAGCAGAAAATAGCGTCAATAAGAGCAACAATAGAAAGAAATGAGGTTTATACATGGATTATACCCTGTATGTTTTTTTTTATTATGCTGCTTGCTTTGACAAATGTAGGTACATTTAATAAGGGTTGTTTGATAACAACACACAGGATCAATAAAGTCCTTCAAAGTGTAAACCACATAAATATTTGGATAAATTAAAAAGAAAGAACAAAAGGGATGAAATTTCATTCAATGTCTTTTACAAATAAAATGTGATAAATGAACGATTTTTGTACGTTTGTTTTTTTTTTCTTCAATTTTAAATAAAAAACAAAAGCTTAAATAGATACGACATATTTTAAATAAAGTTTTAACCATGTATTTTTGTTGTTTTTTTTTTTTTTAGCATGAACAACTTGAAATTTGTGTAATTAAAAAATGAATTTCCTTTCTAACTTTATATATGAATCTCACGTTTAAGGACATGGCATGTTTTTCGTTAGTAAAAAGAATAAAAATCCAAGCTCAAGAAGATTGTTTGAAAGGATTTTAAAAAAAATCAAAAGATATCAAATGAGTATCTCTTCAAACTTTTTTGGGCAGGATCTTAAACACTAAAAACGATTTAAAAAAGGAGATGTTTTTTATTTCATTTCGAAGAACTTTTACACTATAAAGTTGTTGAAACCTGAAATAGCCATTCTATAAAAAAAAAAAAAAAAAACTCAGCAATAAAAAATTTCTTTCGAAATACAAAATATATATGTATCTATGTTTTGCATTTCACGTGATGCAAAAGTCCTGACAAATCAAGAATACGTAATAACGTAATAAGTTATTCAAATTATTTATTAAATTAAATTACAAAATATTCATGGTATGCATTCTGATTTTTTAAAGAACAAACTACTCGTATAACATTTTTTTTTTTTACAATTTTTATAACTTGAAAAATAAAAATTATCATGTAAAAATTATTGATTTTATATTGAACACCAACCGTTCAATGTCAAAACTTTTTAAAAAAACATAAATCAAACTTCATGATCTTTGAATGAAAAAAAAAAAAAAAAGGAAACAAAACAATAAAAAAAAACAAATTTAGAAAATTCGTGTTATAAACGCATTATGTAAGTGTGTGCTTTTTAAAGAGCAAAGAGACATTAATAAAGATATCAAAAAAATTTTATCATTAAATTAATTTTAATACATACATACATACATACGTATATATTCTTTTTGATTTTAGCGACCACATACCGATTACGAATTGTATTTTTTAAATAAAACAACGAAAAAAAAAATACTATAGGAGAATAATATAAAAATCTTGTTTACTTTTAACGACGAATTATTCAGATAAGAAAAATAAACATATTTGGAGAATTTTTATATGCATATGTACATATTTTGAATATATCTAAAAAAGAAGCTGCATGAGAAAAAAAAAATAATCTAAAGGCGATGAGAAAGATTTCATTTACCCGCAGGAGTTCGTTTTCAATTCGTTACATCCTTCCGTGGCCAAAAAAAAACGAAAGAAAAAAATAAAATAAAAAATAAAAACGAAAGTTTTCAAAAAGCAAAAAAAAAAAAGTAGAAGAAGAAAAGTAATGTATTGATCTTCTGTTTTTTACTTATTTTCTTTTTTCTTAGGAAGTACTTTTTTAACATACTCTGAGGAAGTATTTAAAACGCGTGCCGTCCCCTATTGACAAATTTGTTCTGCCATTAATAAAAACTAATATATATGACCGCGAGAACGTTTATAAATTAAACCGCAGTTTTGCACGCATATAATTTGAATTTTATATTTTTATTGAATTTTTTGATTTTTATTTTTACAAAACATAATCGTACTTTCAAAAAATAAAATTCATACAAATCAACGTGCATTTTAACATCAAGTAATTTGCATTATCACATTCTTTTTTTTTTTTTTGAGAAATTAGAATTAACTCAATAATTCTAATGTTCAAAATTACAGAAAAAATGTATTCTGCTTTTTGTAGATTAGATTAGATTATATATTATAGAGGACCAGCCTAGTAGATGTTGTTGGTGGGATATTGTTCCCTCATTATTGTGACCCGTTTGGATCTTTTGTTGGATCATCACTGCTATCTTTGACCTAAAGTTCCAGGGCTTGACAAAACCCAAGACTTTTTTAGGTGGTAGGTGCTACATTTCGTCCGGTGTTAGGTACATTTGGTCCATATCTTTGCTTTTTGTAATCTAAGGCTACTAAATCTAGCTTAGGACTTCATGAATTTATTTCCACTTTCATACATATGTATACATATACGAATAAACTCACATTAATACAAGGAATGGGAACTGTGGTTGTTGCAATAAAACGACAGTGTTAAAATCAATGACAGAGTTCACACTGTATTATAACTTTGATCTTTGGCCTTTGGTATTCATATTTTAGCTGCAGCTTGCTTATTGTCAGTAAGAACAGTCTTTTATTTTCTCTAAAACACTCAAGCATTTCTGGAAAAATTCAGTTGAATTTTTCTAATGGACTTGTAAAAAAACGTGAACATTTAATATTATCTTCTAATATTCTAAAAGCTTATTTACACTGACATGCAATCCCTTTAATATTTTTTATCAAGTGTTGATGATGATATTTAATTTCAAATTAAAAAACAAAAAAAAAACACCCTGTACAATAATTCAAATAATAATTGTACAAAATAAATTTATGATTTTTTAATTTTCCATGAATTTCTTATAGTCTTCAATTATAAAGTAGTCATATCAAAATGATTATAGAATTTATCACAATTTTAATTTAAGAAAATTATTTAAAAGTAACAATTTATCACCTTTTTTTCCAAAAACAAAAAAGGAGGAAATTATCAAAAATTTAAAGAATTTTTATTTTTAT
The DNA here is from genome assembly GCA_932526495.1 of Bombylius major. Classification (NCBI taxonomy): domain Eukaryota; kingdom Metazoa; phylum Arthropoda; class Insecta; order Diptera; family Bombyliidae; genus Bombylius; species Bombylius major. The sequence goes on along the minus strand of OW052044.1, from coordinate 16,495,505 downwards.
TTGGCTCAAGGCAAATACCAGAGAGATTATTTATATTTGGAAAAAAAAAATAAACTATATTAAGTGGTATTCTGATGATGTTTTTGTAAGCCCAGCTGGTATACTATATTATAGGATCAAATTAAAATTTTTTTTTTTTATTTTCAAAACAAGAATCTTTTTCCTTATTTGAATTTTTTTTTAGTCAGAAAATATTTTTCTTTTATTTTTCTAATTTATCAATCGCCTTTAGTCAAATGTTATTCTAAAAATATATAAAAAAAAAAAAAAAAAAAGTTAAAAAAAAAGAAAACGGAAAAGAAAAGAATTAAATTGTGATAAAAGTGTTTGAATTAATTCTTATTGTGAATTTGATAACATGAATATAGCGCCAGATAATTATCATAAATATGGTTTTCATCAAAAGAAGTTTAACAAAACAAACAGTAGCTTATAGTAAAAAACAAAAAAAAATTTACTACCTGTTGTTGTCGTTTCTTTTATTTGTAATTTTATTCTCTTTGAAAACAAACGAAAAAAACAGAAAAAAACAACAGAAACAGAAAAAAAAATATATTCATAAAAGTTTGAATAAGTATCTAGGTAGATTTAATTTATGATCCTTTAAATGATACCTGTATACATTTTAAAAGTTTGTTTTTTTTCTTATGTTTACATATTTCATCATCATATTACTCTTTTGTTTTTTTTGGTTTTTTTGTTATCATGTGAAATGTATTTTAAATATGCCTTTCGGTTCTAAAACAAAACCACAACTTTTTTTTTTCATATTTGTAAATGGATAACACCTCTAGATATGTCATCATCGCCACTATTGTACAAGAGAAAATTTTGTTTTAACCTTAAGATATTTTAAAAGGTTTTTTTTATTATGACATCCTATCCTATCAAAAGTATCTTTTTTTGATATATGTGTTAACAATTATGTCAATTTTTTCGAATAAATCTAAAAGATTTTTCTGATTGAAGAAAAAAAAAGTTTTTAAATTATTGCAAAAAAATTCCGTCGCTTTTTCTGTTCAAAGTTCGAATAAAGTTGATTTTTTTTTTATTATATCTTCTAAGTCCTCATGAACGAAATTGAATTGAAATTATATTTTAAATGGATTGAGATATTTTGAAAATAAATTCAACAACAACAACAAAAAAAGGTGACATCGTGAAGTAATTGAAAATTTTTACCATTCAAAATGACAATAAATATTCAAGTAAAAGTATCTTTTTCTTCATTGTGTCACCACTACAGAATTTAAATTCATAAACTTTTTCACCAAAACAAAAAATAATATCATTGATATGAACAGTCTATTTGCAATATTGTCCTTTTCTTTTATTCTATAAATTGAGAGAGAAGAGAAAAAATTTAATGTTAAGACATATAATATAAGACATAAAAAAAAAAAATTTTTTTTAATGTAATCCTCAATGTAAAATGAAATATGAACATTTATACAGAAATTTTCATAATTAATATTTTAATTTAGTTTTTTGTATCATTCATTCAATATATATACAATTTAAGAGTGATGTTTCTTGGATAAGTATATCGTTTTCAACGCAAATTAAATTCTAGACACTTTGTTTAACCGTAACAAATTACATTTCCTTTGCCGTTTTATTCTTAATTTTACCTTTTCTAAAAAAAAAAAAAGTTTAAATAAAAAAAAAATTGAACAAAAACAAATTAAAGACATCACATAAATACACTCAGAAAAAAAAATTGATTAAAATTTGAAATGTTTTAATCAAAGAAATCTGAAAATATATCTTCATTTCACTTGGTCCTGTTTGTCATCTTCACGGAACTTTTTATTCTGGGGTCTTTTTTCGTTTTTAGATTCGAATAACTCCGGGCTCTATGGCCTGAATTATTTTTACACGATTCATTCTTTACAAAACTTGCCTTGATAGGAAGACAGATCGTCGTAAAGAGACGTAAGTTTCAAGATTAGAACAGAAAAATTCCTCTAATTATCTGAATTTTCTCTTTAAAATCACACAACCTTATGAAATTACATATGTATTTAAAAATATTCCCTGATTCTTGAAGACTTTTTTAAGTAATTGATTGTTAAAATACTTTTACTAAAACTGAAATTGATAGGATAGAAAAAAATATATAACACTTTATTCCTCAACACAAAAAAGTGAAGCCAATACCCTGAGGAAAATCTCAATCTTTTGATTTTAAACCGATAAAAAAACCGTCTGAAATATGAGCATCCATATAGAATTCATTCAACAAAATTTTTTCCAGTGTAGATATTACATATTTTGAATTAAATTCAGTTTCAATCTATAACATAGAACAGAAAAAAAAAAAAAAAGAAAAATATTTATATGACCAATCACTTACATACAAAAAACATTAATATCCTATACACATAATCTTTAAACGTTGGTATATCAACGAAAAAACAAAACAAAAAACCAAAAAAAAAAAAAAAAAAAAAAAACAAAAACATCTATAAAATATACTTTATACAAAATACTTGACTTTGGATTGTTTTTAATTTAAATAACGAAGCAATAAATAACCATATTGCATATTCGTATTCATTTTTATATGAATTCTTTTTCATCCTCATCACCATTATGATGAACACTGTATCTATGTATAAACATATATGTATTTGAAAAATATAAAAAAAAATGTTAAAAGAAATATGCACTTGCATTTCAGGTCCAGAAGAAAGATTCTTTAGCGTTTCTTATATGTATATATAGACAGTGAACCAGAATATCGCAGTATTTTTTTTTTTCTTTGTTTTATTTATTCCAATTTACAAAACTTTTTTTTTGTTTTCAATTTTTCTTGTTTTTTTTTTTTTCATTTAGACTAAAAAGAATATTAATCGCACCTGGCTTAAGTTATCGTTAAGCAATCATTTCAAAACCAATGTATATATTCAACATTTATGAAAGATGAAATTTAATGAAATCAGTTCGTACATATATGTATATAACGAAGAAAAAATAAATACTGTACATAAACAGGATATTATGATTTAGGAATATTTTTTTTTCTTTCACTTTTTGTTCTTTTTTCTTATGTAAATGATTTTTTTTCTAATTATTTTCGCCGACGCTTATTACAGAAAAATTTAAAATAGTTTCAGTACATTTACTAGATTAATAAAAAATAAAAAAACAAAAATAAGTTTTGAAGAATCCTTTCTAGTTGTCAAGTTGATAAAGGATTAAGGGTTTTTTTAAACAATGGAAATCATATTTTCAATTAAAAAAGGATAATGTAAATTCAAGGAGAAAAAATAATGTAAATGAATGTTTCGTTTGACCTTTCATAATACACCCTCTATAGTAGCACCTAAAAAATAAAAATAAAACAGGAAGCCTAAATTTTTGTAATTTAATTACGTCAAGGAAAATTTAATACCAGAAAACATTTTCCAGATTGATCCTACCAGATTTGTTAGTCTAGAAATCCCACACAATAACGTTTTCTATTCACGTTACGTCGGTAACTTTATTCTACATAATTCTTTTTACAACCTACATCCTATCTAAATTATATTTTTACAAAGTTTCGTATGATGAGAGTTAGAGAAATCGAATAACCGTTAAATTAGGTTCTATGTTCCTCAATGACATCACTATTTGAAATTTTTCAATTTAAAGTGAAGTAAACAATCTACTTCGTTTTTACATTATATGCATCCTTGTAACGCCTTTTCAATTTTCGTGATCATTATTAATTTTGCACCATTAGACCATTTATCCTGTTGAGATTAAATTCTAATTTCTATTAACCGCAACTTGTCAATACCAATGTCGTTATACTTCATGTCACGTGCTTTTGTATACATTTATCATCTTAGCTATTTAACTGTATGCTACACTTGAAAGTACTGACACGTGCAACTTTTATTTATCTGTCTTTAAAATGAATATCCTGTGAAAAATTTTCCGAAAAAAAAATAAAACTAAAATGGTATAAATGTGTTTTTTCTTAAAGTCAAGATCAAAGAAAAATAAACTTTTGAAAGTTTGACATGCGTTAGTTTTAGCACAAATAAAAAAATGCATTATGCACTTGACAAAAAATAATATGTATGTATGTAGTTTAATAAGGAAATTAATTTTTTTTCGGCATTTTTGAAAAAAGGAAAAAATCTAGTTTATAAAACCTTTATGTCCGTTTAGTCTTTTATGAAAATTTCAATTTTAAAATTTCCCTAAGTGACTTTACCACAAACTTTCAACCTGCGTCCTGTTGGAATAAAAGGATTTTCATCTCTACAAAACCTTTTTTTTTTACCTTAACCATAATTACATTTTATACTTCAAGTTCATCCCACTATACAGTATACACCTACAACTATATAATATACTCATAATCATAATAATATCAAAAATTGAAAATGCGGTAGTTACAATCATACAAAAATAAAATTCTATTATCCTCTCTTCAATGAACTTTATTATTCCACTCTTAATGGTAGAATGACCTGTATCCATCATTTTTCAATGTATAACATGAATCAAATGTATATATACAAAATATAAATATAGATACATACGAGTATATACATAAATCTACATTATCATAGTCGTATAGTAAGAGTCCATAACTAAAAAACTGTTGAATCAACTAAGCAGAAGACCCTAACAGAAATTATGTTTATTGAATAGGAAACTCAATTTTGATGAAAATTGTTGACTTTGTATATTATTTACCCGATAGGAATATAAAATTATTGGAATAGATAAAATATATAAAAACATATACATATGTATAAAGAATGTGTAAATTTATACAAAATATTATGAATATTGTGTTAGTAAAAGGATATTAGTTTAAAAATATATAACTTACCTGCCATGCATTAGCATCTAATGTCGCCAGAAATGACATATCCAGCTCCTATAAAATAAAATAAACATATAACATTATGCAAAAAGAAAAAAAAAAACAATAAAAAGGAATTATTAAATGAAATATGGAAGTCAAATTAGTTTTTGAATTATGGAAACAATGTTTTGTAAAAGAAGTTTGAGTTACATACTTTATAATAGAATTTTAAATTCTTACATGATTGTTGTGGCTTTCAGAAGAATAATAAAGTTAAAAGACTATTTTCTTATTTCTATCTTTTTAAAATGAAGACTTAGAGTTTAATTGAACAAATTATTTATCAGATAAGTAATGAAGTCTTTTGTGTTGGAAATTGTTGACCAACATGACGGATTTTTTGTCTTCTAAAACAAAAAGATTTTTAAAATCCTCCGTTAACTACGAAAAATTATTTTCCCTTGAAAAAAAAAACACATTTCCAGAATTTACAGAAGATTTCGTTCAGAAAAAACAAAACAGAAATAATTTTTTCAATCAATATTGCAAAGCGATTGAAACTCGAAAGAACATGCTAATAAAGATTTTTTTCAATTTAACAGTGATTTGCATTCCACTTCCACTACAGTGAAAAATAATCCTGACTCAATTATAAACGATATGCATTGGTATGGTATGGTGTATGACGGGCTGCTTACTTCTGAGAAGCACTTCCACTCGGAGGCCTGAAAGTTCATTGTGAATGCCCTTTTTTGTTTGTAGGATAGGAGTTAACCGGCCTATCTTGAAAACCATCCTGATTTTTGTATAAATTCATTCAAGTCCTTTAGTGCTATTTCTTCTAAATCGTCCAGACTGTCAAAGAACCTTACTCTCAAACAAGCAAGCCTTCGTTCTTTTAAAGCTGGACATTCGCAGAGTAAATGCACTATTGACTCTATTATTTTTTTCTTCATATCTCTGCAACTTCTGCAGATATCGTTCGATGGTACGCCGAGTTTATTGGGCCATAGCATTGATTAGGCAATGTCCAGTAATGACCCCGACGAAATCCACTTCACTTTCCAAACAAACAAATCATAAAAATATCATTTTTTATTTGTGAAATAATCAAAATTAAAAATATTTCTTACCTTTCTGTTTCTGAAATTTGTTACGAAGTCCAGAATGAGATTTTTTTCAAACTTATTTTTATATTTCTTATTTGAAATTGATCAATAAAATAAATCTTTTCTCAAATTTCTTAAAAAAATCTTAAATTTTACCACAAAGTATTTGCTATCAGAATTAAAAAGAAATGTAAATTAATTGCACAATAAATCCAGAATTTTTTTATTTTGTAATATTATTTTTTAGAAACTACATTTAACATTCTTAATATTTCAATGAAAATGAAGTATAATGAGGTATTTTGGGAACTGAAGGATTCTATTTTTTGTAATATCACCTCCAAATTAGCTCTGTATAGTATTCGGAAGAATCTTTTTTCTATATATTTTTGTGAAATTAAAATTTCTCAAAGGTCCTCATTTATGACTTTCTAGGATATTTTTTACTTTTCAATTAATTTCTTTTCAAAAAATTAAATTAAATTTCGAATTATGGTACGAAAGCACTCAAAGAGCAAAAGACGCATTTATTCCAAGAAATACAGGGAAGTGAAAACTAAAATTTAAAATATACATATATCCCAAATATTAAATTTTAGTAATTTTTTTTTTAAATTAAAAACAAAAGCAATCTCGTACTAAGGGATACAGTTTTTTAATATGATACAGATTATTTAAAGAAACAAGTCCCAACAAATAATTTAATCCACAGTCATGTCTATATTGTTTTTTTTTTTTATTTGGTAACTACTAAAAAACAACACAACATTGAAAAAAATAAATTATAAAAGAATTTCAAAAAATTTCTTCGAAACTAGATTTACAAAAACTTTTATTTTTGTATCTCTTTTTCATAGAATTAAAATTCTCTGAGCAATAAAATGCAAAAAAAAAAACTAAGTTATTTCAACGTGAAATGTTCTTGTTATATCCTTTTTCATTCACTGATTAATATTTTCTTTTTTTTATATTTATTTTTTTGGCAAAATAATTTTCATTATAGTTGTTGTTGTTATTTTTGTTCGATGTTTAAAAATTCATTTCGTACAATTTTACTATCATTATTGTTTTTTCTACTTTTTTTTTTTTTACAAAAAATGTCCTGGTTTTTTTTTAAATTTTTATTTTGCAATTTTTTTTTTGTTTTTTTTTTAAACAAAAAAAAAACTACATGGTATATGTATATGTAATAATCACTACACAAATATGTATATTATGACGAATATTCAATATCATACATACATCAAAACCACGACACTGGAACTGATAGAACGAAAAAAAAAATGTTTTTTTTTTTGTTTTTTTCTTTTTTTTTAAATTTTTAATGCTACTTTTTTCACTATGTTATACAAAAATTGATATTTTATAGTTTTGGCGGGAAAAAAAATGTTTTATTTAAAAATTGAAAATTAAAGAATAATATTAAATATTTTGTTTTCATGAATTTTTATTTATAATAAAATAACAAAAACAACAAAATATGTATATGTTTGTATTTTTTTTTTCTATTTTCTATTAGTTTACTTTTTTTTTCTTATTTTTATTTTTTGTTTTTTAATTTTTTTATGATCGAAAAACAATATTATTTCCCAAACTTACGCGTTTAAGGTTTCAATACGACTGCAACGATTTTTCAGCCCTTGGCTATTCAATACCTGGGGGTGTATACTTCAGCTTCTGTTACTATCTTCATGCGTACATAACAATTGCTAAACAAAAGCATTTATAATATGGGATGCAGAGAAAATATAATTATATATGATATTGCTTATAGCACAGTTATACATACCTGTGAACCTTCTGAGAGATGCTACAGAATTGCTTTAAGGATAAAAATATATCCATTGAGTTTATCTAGTATATGAAATACATTCACAAAGGATAATTTTATTTTATATACATTTATACATATGTTCATATATCTATATACATATATATGTATATATGTGCCAATGTGTGTAGAAAAGTAAAAACATCGTACACATTTCGCAATTTATTCGTTTTATATTTTGTTGTAGATTTTAAAAACAAAAAACCAACAAAAAAAAATACAGCAACAACAGCAACAATATTTTCATGTACCTACATACATATATACATATAACATTCGCTTTCGCATAACATCATACTAACATAACATTCAAACTCATAATAGAAAATACATAATCGAAATTTCTGATATTACAATATTGTTGCCTTGCATATACAAAATCTCTAAAGGGATTGCAACCCCCTTTTATCATATACTCATATAACATTTGCACCACCCTATTCATTTCAACTAACAAATTTCTTGAGGGGACATAACATCCGAAGGAATTTTATTCAACATATACGTACAGTACATACATATCTTCAAACGATCTTTATCTAAAATACAATACATATTCATATAAAAAATTCTGTATACATGTATGTACCAAAAGAAGTGTAAAGTAGAATTTACTGAATGTATAAAAGATGAGCAATACAATTCTTGTCCTTTTCAGATTTGAGATAAACATTTAGCATCCTATAGTTTATATATATAGGAAAATTATCAACCAATGCTTTACGTATATTTTCTTTATTTTATCTCATATATGTTAATGTATTAAGAAAATTTATAAAATACATAAATATTTTCTTGGGGTTATCGCCTCTAACTCGACTCATTGTATCCGCCCCAAGCAGTATATAAGAAAATCTGTCTAAATATAGGGTGATTATTAAATGAGATATTATAGTACAAAAGCATGATGATGATGATGATGCGGGGACCATTGATGATTATTGAGTATGCGTACATCCATTATTTTGAGAGTATGTATTTGTATTTTTTTCAAAAATCTTATGTATAATATACGTTTCAAATCTAACACTAATGTAAAAAATAAAATACAAAATTTTCCATTAAAAATACACATACACATGCACATTTTGGAAAAATATACTACATAAATTTTAATATTTTCATAAATAAATATGTATGCTTTTTTTTTAATCTTTATATATATACATTTTTCATGAGCAATTTTTCTGAAAAAATAAAGAAAATGAAAAAAAAAAAATTTTGAGTATACTAAGTATGAACAATATCATAATCAAAACTCAAGTAATTATAAAACAAATTTGAAATATCCACAATTTTTCTTTTGTGACAAAAAGAAAAAGAAAGAAATATTTTTTTTAATATTCAGATTTTCACGAAAAATTACCACACACATAGTGAACACACTAAAAAGGATTTTAAAATGTCGTTCGTATATCTTTGAAAATAAATAAAAGAATAAATAATTCCTAGTGAACATTTTTAAAAATAATTTTCAAGATAAGTGTGTTTTAAAGGATAATAAAAAAAAATTTAATGATTTTTTTAAAAGTAGTGTAAAACTTGAAAAAAAAAGTTATTTTTAACAATAAATAAATTTAATATGTGACTTTAATTAGTTTTTCTTATACTTATATGAAATACGAATTAAGATATAAATATAGATGTATAAATGTAATTTTTAATTGTTTTAGTTGAATTATGTAATTGTGGTTTTAATTGTGATAATATTGTTGAAATTTTCTAACCATATATATTTTTTCTTGAATTATAAATTTGGGATTTTTATAAATTTCATAAATTTTATAGAACTTTCTTAGCCTATAAAAAAACATAAAATTTTTTAAAAAAATGTTTGAAAAATTAAATTTCTAATTTAATAAAACAAAATGTAGCATCAAAATTATTTAAAGGGATTCATACTTTCACCACTACTAAGTCATTTTTGAGAAACAAAATTTAATTTGTGTTTTTTTATGAAATATTACATTACTCGTGCAGACTATAATTTTTTTTTTAAATTTAAGTAAGTGAAAGGAAAAAAGGAATATATATTTTAATAAAAAATATTGGGTTTTAGGGAAGAAAAAAATGCATAATAAAATTTCTTAACCGAGAAATTAAAGAATAATTTCTATAAAAAAAATCTTCAATGATATTATTTATCTTTAGATAAAAATTTAAGAGAAAAGGATATAAGGGTAATTTAAAATTGACATAACCATGTTCAGTTAAATAGAAAAATAAAAATAATATGAATTTTTTTAAATATACAAAATTCAATTTAGTGAAAAATAAATTATAAATTTCTAATTGACTATTTTATTTTTTATAGCAATATCAAAATCCTGTGTTATAAAATATTATAATAGCCGTTCCAGTCGAATTTTATATTTTGAGAGAAAATGCATTAAAAATTTACAGTGTGCGAAAATTAATTTTTGAATAATTTAAAAAGTTCAAAACTGCAATTTAGAAAAAAAAAATAATCTAGGTTTTTATGTTGTGTACATATTGATGTTTTAATGTCAAAGAAGACAAACAATTGACTATTGAGGCTACCATTTCATAAACATGAAATAAGTCCGACATAATACCTAGAAATACATTTTCGAGTATGAAAAATTTGTCTCCTAAATTGTCCTTAAGCAATTTTGTAAGAAAAGATTTTAATTAGAAAATTAAAAGTATGAATATTAATAATACATATTTAAAAAGGTCACCTACTATAAAATTCGCCTTATTTTTTGTCAAAATCCTTTTAATAAAATTTCAATTATAAATTGAAAAGACATAAAGCTTTTCAAACATAAGAAAGGTGTCAATTGGAACAACTTTTCAAAAATTCGTCAGTCAAACAGAAAATTCTTAAGAAATTTCTATCACGACATAAAGAACCTAAATTATAGCATTTAATTCTTTATCACTTTGTTTTATTATTTTTCAATATTTTAAAAGACTTTCAAGATCTTTCTTGTAAATAAAACAAATATATACACAAAAGCTCATAAGGTCAAACAAAAACGTCAAAAAAGCCTGAACATTATGAATATTTACTTATAATTTCTTTTTCTTTTTCTTTTTTTTTTTTTTCCATTTTCAAAACATCTCTCAATCAAACGATAAACAAATATGAAATTTGTAAAAGATTTTTGTTTAAAGTTAATTTTTTCTTTCTTTAAAATTTAAAGCTTAGACCAAAAAAAACATTCAATTTTCATTCTAACTTGTATGTATATGTTATCGTTATGAATACGTTTGATTGTCTGTCCTTTGATCATAAAACATATAAAATATAAAATACGATATTTTATTAAAATTTAAATTAAAAAAACCTTTGATAGGCCACCTATTTTTTTTTTTTTTTGTTTAAAAAACATTAAAATCCAGTCTTTCAAATTTTTAATAATAATTATTCGTGAATGAGACGGTATTTGTTGTAAATATGTATGAAGAAAAAAAAAGCAAAAAATAAAAAAAAAAACAAATCCTAACTTTTATAGAGTACGAGTAGACATAAAAGGAAAAGCATCATCAATTTTTTAAGCCCTTTTCATTCATAGTAAAAACATGATTTTGTTTTTAAATTTAATGCAAAAAAAAAAAGAATTCATATTATACACATCCTTGTACATGTACCTCTTATATTATATATTTTAATCTAAATCTTGTAGAATTTAAAAAAAAATTTTTTTTTTTTAATATCTGTCATAGACACAGGATGAGAGGATATACGGCATTCATAAATATACAAAAATCTATACATAAGGAGTTTACATAAACAGCCCAAGGGTGGGATCTATATTTATTTATACATACATAGAAATATATGTGCATATATATTTTATTATACATACAAATACATTCAAAAATAAAAAAATAAACCTCAGCAACCATTATTTATGTTTAAAAAAATAGGCATATATGTATTATATTTTTTTTAGGTATCTATTACTTTTATTATTATTATTATTGCTTTTCTAATAGACTTTAACTGTGTACTTGCAAAAAATACCATATTATTTTTATTCCTTTTGAAATATGAAAAAAAAGATGAAAAATAAAATAAATATAAGATATTTTTAGTCAAGGGCAGAAAAATATGATATACCACATATCTTCAACTGATGTATATGTGTGTACATGTGTAAAATTTAAGTACATTTTTGTGTACAACATTCATAGATTTCTTCAAAAAAGAAAAAATAAAACAAACTAAATTTACCCTCTTTGCAATTTTTTTCTTCTATTCAATATATATTTTAGAATATTGATGAGTGGGCTGGGAAACAGTTGCTTTTGCCCTTAAGGTTTATACTAACAGGATTCAAAATATATATGTACATATGTAAATGTAAATACATATATGAATTACATTTGTACAATAATATACCTATACGTTTTTACTTGAAAGTGTATGTGTATGTATAAATTTTATTTTATTTCTTTTCCTTCCAACAAAAACAAAAAAAATGAATATAGAACATTTTACCGTATTGTAATTTAGAAAATAAAAAAAAAAAAATAACCGTATTGAATATTTGAAATACATAAATACATTTAAATTTTCACATTGATTTAAAATTCATTTTCTTTTTATACAATATTGCCTTTTTATTTATACGAAAAAAAAATAGTAGCCTTCACTTTTATTTTTAAGATTTCAGTTTTAATGTTTAAAAGAAAAATCTTACTTTTCACTTATACAACTTTTCAAGCCCTTTGGTTATTATTTATTGGAGTGGATTAGATTTTTTATATTTTATTTTTACCAGTGAAACACCAATCGGCTTTGATTTACTTGAAACGAAAAAAAAAAAATTTATGTTTTCATTTTTCATATTATGGAAAATTTACCAGCTGTTTATGAATTTTGATTTACGTTTACTACTAAAATAAAATTTTTCAATTTAATGGAAAATAACAACAAAAAAAACAAGAAGAAATATAAATTTAATGATGAAAAAAAAATGGCTATAATATTATTGTTTGTTCTCTAACATTATTTACTTTGTATTAAATTAATTAAAATAAAATTGAATTAAAAATAAATTAAATTAGCAACAAAAACAAAAAGAATGTTTTAAAATTTTTTTTTTTTTAATTACAAAAATAAATTAGCAAAATGCCAAAAACAGAATTTAGCCTTTGTATAATTTTAGAGAACTTTTTACTTTTCATCATTATCATCATCAACTTTACAATTAATTGTGGGCCTTGGACATGGACGCTGAAGAGTTGCTTCAACTATAATTTAATAATAGAGGGGTATAAAAGCAAAGACAGCAATCTTCGCACTTTTATTAAATTTCAGTAAACGACATTTTTCTTTCCTAACGATTTTCAGTTCCAGTTTTATTTATAAGTAGCGACTTAGAAAGTATATAGGGTTTTTTTTAGCAGATTTGCCATGAGATTTTGTTGTCATTGCATTGTAATCAATGTTCAACTAAATCCAGTAAATCCTCATACATTTCTCATGTTTTTTGCACTCTTTACTCATTTTTTATCAAAAGTGGAGATTGCTGACTTTACTTTTATACCCCTCAATTATAAGTTAATGACTCCAATCGTTCTTAGATGATATCAACGTCAACTATCCAACGGGAGCTTAATTTCTTAATTTTTCATTAGATTTTTTTTCCCCTGCTTTCTATACCCATAGTGCTGCAGCTATATATTTGCACCCATATGAATAGCAGTTTTTGATGTTTGTAAGCAGCTTAGATTTCAATTAACTAATTAATATAAAGTACATATTATCTTCAAAGTTTTTTTTTTCATAAATAATTTTTAAAAAATAAATTCTATACGTATGACTATTCTGCATACATATATTGATAGCTTAGATACCAACTAACAACTGAATTGAAGTTGTATCTAAATCTAAATTATCCTAAAGATGCAAAATCCTCTCAATAAAAATCAATATTAAATTCTCCCTATAGCTACCTTTTTTTTTTAAATATTTTAAATTTTTATTGTCATAGTTTCAATTTTCCCATATATCAAACAATAGTTTTAAATTTATAATAACAATGTAATAAGGTATAACTGTATATGCACATCATACATATAATTAAGTAATTTTTCACATACACAAACGCTGATTCATACAGGTTAACAGGTATGTACATATGTATGCATATGTAAACAGTATCCAATAATGCATTTTATGATTTATTAGAGTATGATACGTAATTTCCATTAACATAATTAATTTCGTAATTATGAATATAACTACTGCATGGATTAGTTAAATTAAGCGTTTATTATATATAATAAATTTATTTGAAAAAAAAAGAAGATACAAAAGATATTTTTCCCACAGAAATAATTTAATTATATGATAATTAAAGTTTTTATTAGTTTAAAGTTTATTTTAGAAGAATTTCAAAATTATGCAAAAACAGTTTCTCTACCATTCTTAAAAAAGTGCAACAAATTAAACCGACATTAATTGAAGCAATTAAAAAAAACTAATTTTCAGATATTTTTTAAGACATATTCCAATTTTTAACTGATTAAATTGTACATACTCGTATGTATATATCATTGAAATAGATATTTGTTTTTTTTTATATATATAAAATATGAAGTAACACTTTATATTCAAATTATATACTTGAATGAAGTCATACACAGTCATAACTGATAATTTATTTTTTCGTGAAGGAGGGACAAAATGCATAGCTAATGAGCTCAAAAATAAACCGCATAACTAAATTATCTTGAATATATGTATATCCCTATATTGTGCAATAATAATAGCTTAGTAAATGTATCATAGTGTGTTTCCTGATATCAACACGCGCATACATTTATTTATTTTTTTTCTTCTTCTTCCACTTAAATTGATATTTAAATAGGAAAATGATCCTTGTAATTACAGTGGAAAGAAAAATTTCAATAAATGGATTATTTTTGCGTAAAAAATTTGCATACATATACATATATCGGTAAAAGTAAAGATTTAGATAGTAAGATTATTCTAACAATTATACTCGTAATTTTTTTTTCAAGAATATTAGATATTTTCGGGACACAAAAAGGACCAGTGTCCCGTTTCTGTAAGGATAGAAAATAGATTTCACAGTAGAAAATATTCAATTTGACGTCAAATTGACGTAATTTTCTAACGAAGTGTTTCTGTAAGAAAAGAAAAGTAGTAGTAGAAAAGAAACAGTAGAAAATGGAATTCACCAATGTGAAATTTTCAATTCTGAAATGTTTCTGTAAGGTTTTTGAACGATGGAATATTTTCTATCGATAGAATTTCTTTTCAACAGCTATTTAGCTTGTGAAAAAGATTTCAACCGGTGAAATTTTGTGTTTTGTATTGATTAAAAAAATGTAATACTAAGAAAAAATATTTAAAATACAGAAAAAAGTAAAATGAGTAAACAAATAAGTAAATTTTTAATTAAATTTTATTTCTAATTTTTATTTTATTTTTGTTTTTGTTTTTCAAAGTTGATTTTTTTTTATGTTCTCTTCTATTACTAGTATAAATAATTAATTTTTCTAAATATTTAAAATATTTATCAATAAAAATGTAAAAACAAAATTTATTTTAATTCAAATTGTCTGTTTTTTGAATTGACAATTGAATTTATTGTTCAATTTCCATAATTCCTCTTCACCTTTTCTATCTCACCAAAAAATTTTCAATCACTCATACAGAAACAGTGGAATTTGACTAATTGAATTTGAAATAGAAAATACATGTTTCGTCACAATTAGTAGAAAATTTTCTACCAAAGTTATAGAAACGGGACACAGATATGATATTCTGCAGCATCGGCTTAAAATGAATTAAACGTTATTGCTTTATAAATTTTAAAAAATTAATGAGAGGTAAAATTCTGAAATTGAAATAATTTTGTAACAAAGAAAAGGATTCAGACGTAATTATAATCTGGAAATGAAGACAACTCTAAGCTTTTATTCTTGATGTATTGCAAACCAAAGAAGCGAAAGCTATTGGTATTGATATGGTTTTAATAAAAAAATGCTCGATAAAGATATTTCCAACACTTGAACTTAATGCAACTTAAAAAGATTTATTGGAGTAAAAAGTCCTACTGAAGTGCTGATCGGTAAGTATGTTGTAGTTAGGTGGTTCTGATTACTGACCATAAGCAAGTACATAAAAACCAACTACACAAATAACAGTAAAGCCCTGCCATACGAATAAATTCGTTTCTCTACCAATGAATTCAGTGGTTCGCATTCCACTTTAAACTGTAGGTGCATGTATGACAGCAAAATTGTCAGAAAAACTTCAAGTAATAGCAGGCACGAAAAAAAAGTCCTACTGACTGACAAAGGAGGTCAGAAAGAGAAACAGAATCCGTTCTTAAGTGTTCCAGCCTCAATCGCAATCGTCCTAAAGACAGTGACACCGAAACAAAAGTAACAAAATTCAAGCCATACATTTTCTGATATGGGGCAATGGCCAATAAATAAACCTACTATTGACCTGAGCTATAGCTTCATAAGCTTGATTATAGTTATTTTATCTCATGGTGATTTTATAAGTAACGGTAAAAAATCAATCATAAGGAATTTTTGACAATTACATTTTTTAGATATTTTTTAGAATATTCAAGAGAAATAATTTGTATCTTATACATGATAAGTAGGTATCTGAAATAAAAAATATCTACTACGTCATAATTATTTGAAAAAAAAAAGTGAAAAAATTTCGATAAATTATGCTTTAAATCAAATACCTACTTTTTATTTTAACTTTTTTTTTCTCATAAAATCCAATTTATTATAAAGATTTCAAAATATTTAAAATTTAAAAAAATATACACATACCACTTAAATTTATTGTTCTAATGGTACTTATAGCAAACTACATATATACTCTTTTAATATTGTGTAGCAATTTAATCAGAAAAATAAAAACAAAACAAAAAACCGAATAAATTTTTTAAAGGGTTCATATATAGGAATATCGTCATAATCAGAGAATTATAATCTTCGTCAACATTATTGTCGTGTGTTGCGTGCCAAAAATTACTTTTATCGTGAAGATTATATCACGAACCTAAACTTATAAATTCATTTTTTTTTTGTTCATCTTTTTAAAATAAAAGTAAATTTCATTTGCTAATATTTTTAAAAGAGAACAAAAATCAAAAAAGATACATTTTGAATACACACATAATGATATTATTTAATATGAAAACAAAACAAAATAAATGACATAAACAGTTTTCATAATATACTTGTACGTTTGTCTTTTATTATATTTGCAATAAAAAACAAAAGGGAAAAGCAATAAAAAAAATTTTGAACTTGTAAAAATAAGTCAAATTAAAATGCTTAATTTTTAAATATCATAAGATACTTTGTTATCCTTTTATGATTCAGTTTATTAAAAATCGCTAAAATATATATATACACTCCGGGACAAAATGATAGCACACCCCTAATTTTTCTCTGTTTAGAAAAACCCATTTAACATATGGTGTTTATTTATACCTCATTAGAAAGAACAATCAAAAGGAAACATAATACCTTCAATTGAGAAAAAAAAACCGTATATACCTCCTTTTATGTTAAAAAAATGTAAAATTAGGTGGGACAAAAAGAAAGCACAGGTAAAAAAAAAGAAAGAAATTTTTATTATAATTTTTTTTTTCCAATGAAAATTTATTTTTATTTTTATATTTAATAATGTGTTGAACCACCTTTTTTTTCTATTACCGCAATCATTCTTCTATTCAATGATTCATATAGATTTTTTATATATTGTTGTGGTATCTTAGACCATTCTTCCAAAATCGCTGTTTTTAAATCTTTTACACTAGTATATTGGGTTCCTCCTGCATAAACCGCGCGGGATAAGTATCCCCACACATTTTCAATTATATTGAGGTCCGGCGATCTCGCTGGCCAATCCAAAACAGCTAAATTATTCTCTTTAAAGTAATTTTTTACCAAGCCAGATGTATGAATTGCAGCGTTGTCTTGCTGGAAAATAAAATTTGCTGTGGCAAAAAAAAATTGAAATTGTTTTGATTTCACTTTCACTAAGTTTTTTTCCTCATCCCATAGTTTTATTTGCAAATTGAAAATTTTAATTATTTCACAACGAAGTATACTTAAAATTGTCTTAAAATGATTATAAATAGAGATTTAATTTTTCACAATTACAAAACTTAAGAATTTTTTACTTTTGATGTTCACTCAACAAATATTTTTTACAATATGACAAAATGTGCTATCATTTTGTCCCACCTAATTTTACATTTTTTTAACATAAAAGGAGGTATATACGGTTTTTTTTTCTCAATTGAAGGTATTATGTTTCCTTTTGATTGTTCTTTCTAATGAGGTATAAATAAACACCATATGTTAAACGGGTTTTTCTAAACAGAAAAAAATTAGGGGTGTGCTATCATTTTGTCCCGGAGTGTATGTATATTATTTGTTTGCAATGAAATAGGATTTTATTTGAAATATGGGAAGATAGATACAAAATCATCCTATTTATAGGTTGTTTAAAATCCCTACATTTACACAACCACATCAGATACACATATGATTACACATTATATTTAAAAAATTCGAAATTTATTATAATTTCAAAAAAAAAAAAAAATTGATATGTAAAAAACACTTGAACGAGAAAAAAAAAGGAAAAACGCACATATATAAGCATTTCATGTAAATTATAAACTAAAAGAAAAAAAAACTATTATAGGTATGTGAAGAAAGAAGATTAAAAGACGATGGATGCATTTATTTAAAACATAACTTTCGGTATTTACAGATCATCATAATAAACTTAGGTATGTATGTATGTAGACAACAAAACTGCATATCAGATCATAATATGCATCATCGAAAGCCATCATCAAAAACAAAAAAAAAACAAAAAAACAAAAGGAAAACGGTTGGTCTCGTCTTGATTAACAAAATATATATCTGTTCAGGTCAAAACAATTACTTCGACCTGTTACTATATATGTATATGTATATACATATTTTAAGGAATATCTTTGTATGTATATACGAGTGTATGTTATATTTTTTTAATATTTTTTTAACCAATTTTTAACTTAATGTTTTTTATTTTTTTTATTTATTCATAAATGAATACATTGAAGATCACGTTTTAAGCACGCGTATATCGCGAGTTTATCATACACCTACCACACATTAGGTCTTCAGTATTCATCAATCAGGTATTTCATTTTTTTTCTTTTAATATTTCATAGGTACAAAGGGTTAGAGAGTTAAACAATTAGATCATTAAACAATTGAGTTTACTTTATATACCAACAATGCAAATCAGGAATGCAAAATTTTCTTGTAGTTATTTTAGAAGCTCGAAATAAGGAAGAATTGTTTACAAACAGTAATGTATTATTATCGACGTTTAAATAGTTTTAATCTAGTCCTAGAAAAATAAACCAAAATCAATTAGAATGTGGACCTCAATTATATGCGAAATATGAAATTTAAAATAACATTTTTAGAATTTTTAAAATCAACTGGAAGGTAACAACTGAACTAAATGGAGGTGAATAGTAGAGGAGACCAACATTCACCTATAGGAATTTAGTACCGCAGAAGAAGAAGAAGATAAACTATCCATTCAAAGTATATTTTTTCTATCATTTATATAGTTCTATCTCGAATCTTGTTTCATTTTGTTTTTTTGTCTACAAAAGCTGATCACATATCACATATCTAATATCTACATAATTTTTTATATCATTCATGATATAATCATATGCACAACAGACGTACTGACAGTTAACAAAATCCAATAATTTTTTTTTTGTTGTTGTTGAATTATTTTGAAACCAAATCCATTTATAGAGTATTTCCATACAATTAGCAATCTATCAGCTAATATATAATTTAAACAAAATGTTAAAATGAAAGTGTCATACTGAAGAGTAATATTATATGTATATTTTATCTTAATAACATTATACATTTATATTATTATTATTCAACATCGATATATATATACATTTATAAATATATTGACGAAAATATATTAAATAACCCTCTAGTTCATCATTGAATTCTGATGCTTTATGTAAACACAATGTCCTACATAACAAAAGATATAAAAGCCAAAAATGGTATTTAATTTTTTGTTACACATACATATAGTACAGTTTGAAGTGCGATATATGTATGTTTTTTTGGTGGAAAAAGGGGCATTCAATCAGGTCCTTTTCAAATAGATATACAAATATGAAAATAACTAACTGTTTATTTACTTCAGGGATCGGAACGGATCTATTTTTTTATTAGCTTTTGCTATTTTTTTTTTCTTTTTTATTTTTTCTAATCGTTTTCTCAATCCTCTTTATAGTAACATTTTCTTCATTTAGATATTACAATATGTGAATAAATAAAATAAGGGTTTTTTTTCTGTGTTGAATGAATATTTTGTAACTGTCAGACCCTTCAATCAAATATGGTATTTTATTTCGGCCAATTGACATTGATCTTAACAAATATAAATGCCTCTTTTAAGTACCACAGGATTAAACTTTTTACTGTTACTCTTTCTTTTTTTTTTTTTGTTGAAGTACTATTTTCGATCTTTCAACATAATTAAAGTTTTAAATTAGCTTTAAAAAACAAATTGATATATTTCGATATTTCGAGGACAGAGAAAAAATGTAGCTCTTATCGTCTTATCACAATTAAGAATAATGGGACTTAAAATCAGAATCTTTGGAAATATGAAACATATTTTGATGAATTTTAATTAGTACGAGTTTTAAATTGATTATTAAGTCCGTGTGCCAAATTATGAAATTTATGAGCCATCAAATAAAAGAAAACAATTAGATGTAAATAAAAAATTGATTTCAAAACGATTTTTTTTTTTTTCGAGAAGTCAATTTAGCACACGAACTAAAAAGGATTAAAATAACCTTTTTCTAGACTCAATAATCTCGAATCAAAAAGTCGATTAGAACATGATCAACAATTTATATCTAATCTTTTATTTTTATTTAGGCAAATTTGTTTTTCTTACACATGACTCATAACTCTTTAATAAAATGTTACAATTTTTCATTTTCAATTTATTTATTTTTTTCGTAAATTCTTGACATTGCATTAAACTTCAAAAGCATAAAATCACAAGAAAAAATATATATAAATTACAAAATTTCAATAAAATACTACAAAGAAATTAAACATCTGTCAAAAATTGAAATTTTGTTTTCGTTACTTTTTTATTTTTTTCAATGATTATTTTAAAATTTATACAAGGCATATAAACACATGAACACTGATAAAAGAGGATTTTTATCCTGTTTTTTTTTTTTATGTACAAGAAAAAGGGGTTACAAAACAAATTAGTAAATGATGACAAAATGAGGGTTGAATGATTTTCTTTTAATTTTTCACTTTGAAATTTAAATTTCTTTATAGGTAGATAATCACCACTTCATTTTAATCGTTATTTATAGAGATATCATCAAGTGTGTATATATGTATTGTATGTACATATAGATTTTGGTGGTGGTGGAAAATTTGTACCACGAAATTGTTTTAAAAAAAAAAAAACAAATTTATAATCTTTATACGGATCAATTGATAGGTACATGATGATGCAATAAAGTTTAAAAGAAAAAATTTAGATGCGTAGGTTTAATTGACCATTCAACTTGTTATTACACCCTCAATTAAGATTAAATAATATATGAGAAGGGTGACAATGTCAGTACTGAATTCAAAGGTATCATTTTTTGAAACATAAAAAAAAGAACTTTAAAAGAAATGTAAGGTAACGTGTGTTAAAGAGCTTCCATTTACTTGATTAAAAACATTAAAAAATGTAATTTAAAAACTAGAACTTTATACCTATGTCTAAAATTTCATGGTATATAAAATTTTTACATTCTTCAAAAACAGACATTCCCCTATGAAATTTATTATGCAGATTTTTGGAAAACGATGCATTTAAACTCCTTTTTTGTAATCTTGATAAATTTTTTTCCAAAAAAAAAAACAAAAAAAAACGATATTGTCAAGGATAAGGAACTTTTTTTTTCTTATTTTTCTGTCTATATAGCGAAATTTTTGTGAATATACAAAGTAACAAAAAAGAAAACTGAAAATTAAGTGAAAAAAAAAAAACATTTAACAAAAACAAAAATATTAACATTAGTAAGATCGTCAGTATTAAAACAAAAAAATTATGTTGTGCATAACCCATAATTAAACAATTTAAGTTACTCCCTCTTTTTACCTTGAAGCATTGTAAGAATTTTTCGTGTGCTACCTCCCCTTGTTCAAAACTTTTTTTTTCTTTGAAATTCATGTATGTAAGTACTATATGTATGAAGTCTTAACACATTACATATATATAGATATATGTAGATATGTTTTGTTGCAAGTAAAGATTTGTCTTTATTTTGAAATTCTTAAAATATTTTCGCTGTGTTATCGAAGATATAAAATTCATGCATGTAGTATGTATCGGTTATTAAAACAAAAACATAAAATTCGTTGGTTTTTAAAAATAAAATGATACACATGAATTACAAATGTAGGTATCTACATTTATGTATTTCAAGATATTTTTTTTCTACTTTATATATCTTTATACAAGCACACTCGTATTTAATTTTCGTTTGAAAAACAAACAAGAAAAATATCAGAAATCAAAACTGTATATAATGTTTATTATTTTATTGCCAATTTGATTTAGGTAGGTACTCTCTATTTATTTGTTGAAAACTTAAGAGAAAATTCGACTTTTCTGAAAAATATATCTTCCACCCTTCATCAATGCGTGGTTTACTTTAGAAAGTTCACAAAACGCGACAAAATCATCAGAATCTGAAATTCATTAGAAGATTAGTTTTTTTTATATCCTTTACACAAATCAAATAAAATCTTCGTCTTAAGTCACCTAAATCTTCTACCACTTTTTTTTTTTCGAAAATGAATTTATTTTTAATAAGGACAAATACCTACTTGATTCGTGAAAAAAACAGTATCTAATTTAAAAATAATAATAAAATTCACACTTCATATGTTACATTACATACTTTTTCTTGATGCAATAAACTGTTCCTTAAAAAAAAACATCTAATAAACATTCAATACCACCGGAAATAGAGTGTAAATAAAAATAAATTGAAAAATTACACGAATACTTGACCAAAATGAATTTATTTCTAATTTCTAACATTTTTTTTTTCTTTAAGGATACGATATACATATTGCGTCTCCCCTTTTATAAATTTAAATTATATTCTCATTTACACTTTACCCTATTACACTATCCGAAATTCAAACTGAATGATACTTCCCTTATTTTAATATTTTTTTTTCCAATAAGAAAAAACAACCTGTCCCTTCACGAACACTTCATTTTTTAGTTATTTCGGTTATCTCCCTTCAATTTCAAAACAACATCAAAAATCTACCATTTGAAGAAAGCATAAAAATTCATTGCGGTTTGAATTTGTCATGATTTGTAATTATAAAATGCTCACATTCGTTTTTTATATGTTGAAAATTACATAATTAGAGGTTTGTTTTCAAATCTTGAATATTTGTCATTTTTTAATACAATCCACACATATGGCACAAAAACATTTATGAATGAAATTTTTTTTTTCTGTAGGTCCTGCTCTGTTTTTTTATTTCCCTAGAACCAAAGTTACAGGAAAAAAAGAAATAAAATCAATCTGAAAAAAAGAAATTATTCAAAATTCAAGGAGAATTCTTCTTGTTACTTTCAACAATAAATTTTTTGACACGAAAGAGATCCCTTTTTATTTTGGAAAAAAAAAATGTTTTTATGAAAGGAAAAAGCTGAAACTTGCACAAATATTCTCTGAAAAATTCACCTATAGGAATCAAAACTAAAAGGATAAGAAATTTTCTATAGACCGATTCAATTGTGCCCATACAGACACAGTTGATCGGATCTACTAATGGTCTGAATCCGCCTTCGGAACTGGTACCATTCTATTTGTTGCTCTTGTTGCCTGTTGGTGCGCTTCTGCTGAGCGCGTATGAGGCGCCCAGGAAGTGGAAGGACCACCAGAGAACAAGACTGTCGGGGAGTAAGAGATCCTGGAACCTCATCCTCCGCTAACGCTTGATCTACAGGTGGAAGAACTTCCAAACCAACTTTTATTTTATCGATCTCCAAGCCCACTATCAACAATCTTCCTCTGACGCGCATAACGAGAAGTAGATGATTTTTTTATATGCATTATATTATACATATCATAATATAGGTGAGATAGGTGAATAAATGCATTTTAATTTGGATTGGTGAGATAGTTGAATAAATGCATTTTAATTTGGATTGGTGAGATAGGTGGATAATTGAACAAAGGTAAAAAGTAAAACTAATGGTTTAAATCTGAGGTTTAAATTTGGTGTACTTTTAAATTTGAATTTGAATTTTTTTTTCAGTTAATAAAACTCGAAGTTGAATAATTTTGGAAATTGTTTTTTGTTATCCAAAATTGATATTGATATTAGAATATTTTCAATTACAAAATTATTATTTAAATTTCATCAAGATTATTATTTTTATTGGGGTTTATATGAAACAGAAAACAGAAAAATTTACATTTTAGGAGCTCTGTATCATTCGCGAGTATTGGAAGATGTAGACCTTCCAAAAATTCAAGTTTCAATTGTTTCTTGATCTAATTTTGACATTTTTTAACACTTTGTTCTG
Organism: Bombylius major; assembly: GCA_932526495.1. Lineage (NCBI taxonomy): Eukaryota > Metazoa > Arthropoda > Insecta > Diptera > Bombyliidae > Bombylius > Bombylius major. The sequence continues at coordinate 16,471,065 of OW052044.1, read as the reverse complement.
GTTTAAATTTAAATTAATTAATATTTAAATTATATAAATTTTAACGTAACAAAATGTATAATTGTTTACTAGGATAAAAGTTAAGTGAGGTGCACATTATCATTTAAACTGACAGTCGGTGACTTATGAAAAAAACTGAACAACCACGAAATCATTTTGTCAGCATCAGTCAGCATACACATTATCATTTTAATTATTTGAATTGACAGTTATGCAAAAAACTGTCAGTTTAAATGATAATGTGTACCTCACTTAATTCTTATAAAAAGGGTACATTTCCATTTTTGAATTCTAGGGCTGTGTTGAACCGATTCAAATCAAATAAAAAATTTAATAAATCTGTTGTAGAGTGTAGAGATCTTTTTGGTGTCAAGGAAAGTTTTATAGAGAATAACGAGCAAAATACCGTACAAAAATTTTAAGTCAATTGGTTCTTAGGGTCCTGAAATATTTAACTTTGAAACGGATTTTTGACCAAAATTGTTTAAAATACAATGAACTGTTAAACTCACATCGACATGAGTCATTTAAATTCAAATCATACAGAACGAATCAAATTTCTCGATTGAATGTAAACATACCTTCGGTTTGTGAATCCGATTTTGAAATTGACAACATTTGAATTTTGACAGCATTACGTTTACATCTTGATTCTTGATAATATATTATATGAATTTTTGACATTTTTGGTTTTGTTTTGTTCTTTGTTCATAATCAGTAATCATTATTCATTAATCAATAATCATTTGTTGCTTAATGCAGTGTGCTTTCATTACGTTTTTGGCGGCTACTTGAATTTTATTCTATTATTAATAATTGTTAGTGCTCCTATAACGTTTTGTAAAGATAAGATAATAACATTGTAAAGTACTCTAGAAGTAAAATGGAAGTGGATAAGCGCAACATTATAGTTGGGAAAATTTATTCAGTACAAGTAAAAGATTTCGTGTAAGTTGATGAATTGATGATACAAATTTATATATGAGATTTCATCTGATTGCGTTATTTTCTTTTTCATTTTACAGAACTTATGATAAAGTAATCTTGTATGCTGGAGAATACCTTAATATAATTCTTGGCCCTAATGGTACAGGTAAATCAACAATCGTTGCTGCAATTGTTTTGGGAATGGGAGGAAGTCCAAAAATCTTATCAAGATCTTCAGATATACAAGATTATATTAAAAATGGTAAAGAATCAGCATGGATTCAAGTACAAATCTATAGAAATGTAAAAAAAGAGACCATCACTTTTGAAAGGCATATAAACATGAATGGTAAATCGAATTGGAAAGTAAGTTGATATTGTGAACATCTTGTACCTATATGAATTTTAAATTTTCATTATTATATTTCCAATAAAAGGTCGATGGAGTCTCTATGAATGAGAAGCAGTACATAAAAAAGATAGCTGAATACAATATTCAAATTGACAATCTTTGTCAGTTTTTACCACAGGATCGAGTACAGGTTGGTCAAATCTTAATTTTTTTTTTTTTTTTTGTATATTAATTCATCCAGTTGTGAATGTTTATTTCCTAATTCCCTTCAACAACCCGCACTTTTTTTCTAATAGAACATTTTTTTTTATGTTTAGGATTTTGCTAAAATGAATCCACAAGAAATTTTAAGTAGCACACAAAAATCAGTTTGTGAACCAGAAATGATGACAATTTTTGATGAATTAAAATCATTACGAAAAGAACAATTAAATTCTAAAAATTCATCTGTAAATTATCAAAAAAAATTAAAAGATGCTCAACAAAAATACGAAGGGTAAGAGGGGTTCTTTTTTTTTATTATTTATTCAACACATATTTTTTTCTAATAAATAAATAACTTTCATTCAGATTAAAAGATGCTGTCGAAAAAATTAAAGAACGTAAATCATTATTGAAACAAATTGAAATGTGTGAAAGTAAGAAACATTGGCTTGAATGTGAACAATTACAAAGTGTATTAGAATCTGTTAAAAATGATTTACAACAACAAAAGAAATTTGTACAACGTGATAAAAAGACATGGGAAAATTTTAAAGAACAAGGAAAAAAAATTATTGATAATGTTGATAAAATTAATTTATTAACTGAAAAAGAGGTAATTATCTATCTTTAGCTTGAAATTATCTCTAAAGGGATTTCATTTTTTTTTTCTTTTTTAAATTTTTTTCAGGACGGAGAGTGTCGCAAATGTCGTACTAAATTAGAACAGCTGCATAAAGACAGTAAGCAATTGCAAATCGACATAAAATTATCTAGAACAGATCTTGAGGTTAATTGAATTTTTTCAGTATGTATGTATTTTCAAATCATGTAATATATATTTTGTATTTTATTAGACCAAAAAGAAAGAAGAAAGTGAAAGAGAAACACGCTTAGAACAAGCCAATGGGATCCTTCATGTTTATATTCAAGATTTAAAGAACCAACAAGATATGTGTGGAACAGGTAAATTTGTTTAGAAAACGCTTTCTAAAAATCATTAAAAATTTTTTTGTTTGTTTTAGAAAAACTACAAAAAGATAAGCGACAAGATTTCATTAATAAATTAGAAGGTATTAGAACAGAAAAAGAGAAATTGATAGATAAATGTCGTGATATAAATCGTACACTTGATGATAATTACACACCACAATTACAATCGGTTAAAAGAAAAATTGGTGATTTAGAGAATATTCCTGTGAGACGATTAAATGTAAGTTTAATGTAATGTATTTTCAAATTTGTGTTATTTATTTATATGTACTTTTTTTTTCTTTTTTTAGATGATAAGAGATTCATTCAGAGATGCACATCAGGCAGTAATATGGCTTAGACAAAATCGTCATATTTTTCAGGGACATGTTTATGAACCAATGTTATTGGAGGTATAAAAACTGAAAAACCAATTATTTTTTGTTTTTTTAATTCAAAAATTTCTTTTCCAGTTGAATGTAAGAAACGCAGAAAATGCAAAATATTTAGAAAATTCTGTAAATTTACGTGATTTAATTGCATTCACTTGCACATGTAAAAGTGATGTTGATTTATTGACAAGAAAATTACGTAATGAACAAAATTTACATATAAATGTTGTTTATTCAGAAGAAGCAGATGAATGTACATATAAAGCAAAAGAATCAATAAATCATTATAAGTAAGAATTTTTATTTAAAATTTAATGAAATTATTGTAATTAAATTTTTTAAAATAATTTTTCTTATACAGAAAATATGGATTTTATTCATATTTAATTAATATGATCGAAGGACCAGCACCAATTTTAAATTATTTATGTCAAGCATATCGTGTTCATGAAGTTATGATTGGAAATGAAAATGTTGATAATTATTCAGATGATTTACCAAATCATATTCGATCATTTTTTGGTGGTAAGTATCTACTCACACTTTTTGTGTACTTTAGATAACCACATCATATATAAAATTTTCAAATAATTTCAGGTAATTTTAAATATTCAATAACGATATCCAAATATTCTAAGCAGAAATCATCATTACGTGAAGAAATCAAATCAAGAAATCTATTCTGCATGAGTATCAATACAGATGAATTAAATCAATTGAAAAAGGAGTGAGTGATTAACAAATTTTCCATTAAAAAAAATATATATATATTATATATGATATATTTTAAAAAACAAAAATTTTTCAGACTGAAAGACATAACCAGCAAATCAGATATTCTTAAAAATCAACGTACACAAATTGAAAGTCAAATTCTTAAACTTGATGAGAAACGTAAAGAAATTATTCAAAATAAAAAAGAATTCGAAGGTAAATTAATCGAATTGCAACAATGTAAAGATAAATTGAAATTACAAATGAACAAAGTTGATCGTATTAAAAATGGAGCCATAAGTAAGCAACTTAAATTTTTTTTTTTTTTCGTTATTTTATCGTAATAACTAAATTATATCTTTCTTTTATTTTTCTAAAAAAAAAACAACACAAATCACAGATATTGAAGAAGAGGAGAATAAAAATAAACAATTCGTTGGGAATACAATTAAAAAAATCTTATCAATGGGAAATGAAATAGTAAAATGGCTAAAACAATATAATAAACATAAAAAAAATCAAGAATTCTCTAAGCTTAAATTAAATATCATCAAAAAAGAGAATGCTGGATTAGAAAGATTGATAGCAGCCGCTAGTGAAGGTTTACGAAAATCACAAGTAAGTAATTAGGTTTTTTTTTACTTATTCGAATTTTATTTATTTCTTATCCGTCTTAATTTGAGTAGCAATTTTTTTTCATTTTCTCCCAAAAAAATATCCTTTCTGTATTATAACTTTTTTTTTTTACAATTCATCGTTCTGATCAAAATAATGTGAAAAAATCCGGTTCGTGTGATAACAAGTGATCAGAAATTTTTTGACGCCTCAGCATATGCAATATTGGACTGATATAGCTGCAGCAACTAGAATTGTTGCTATTCACGGTTTTACAAATAGTTTCTAATTTGTGATAGTTTTATTTTAATACATTCCAGTCCAGTAATAACGTCTCACCCATTTCTATTCCTATCCTGTCTCTTAACCTTGAATAATAAAAAAAAACTTACCTTGTGAATATGCTTTTTAAAAATTATCCGTAGTCCCTGAAACAATAAATAAATATTGTTAGATTGTTTACATAATAAAGCAAGGAATTCTTAGAAAATACCAATCTATTGTTTAAAATATGTATAAGAAAAATAATATTACCAATGCATATTCCTGTAGTTTTCCCACATTGATGGTTTGCAGACTGAAAGACATACACATTTTAACCCACACACATTTTTTACTCACTTTTCACCACTAAATTTAAACTTTTTCTTCAAAAAAATCACACGATCACATCACAAATTAAATTAATTTTCAATTTAATCATTTAAAAACACAAATTTCGATCGCTTATTAGGAGAAATTTTCAGTATGGCTATCGCTATTTTCCCGCGTAACTGTAGAAAATAAGTAAATCAATTAAAATTGTGTAAGTGCAAGCAAATGTAGGTAGAATAGAAATGCAAGATCATAAGAATTCTGCGCAGGCGTAATAATATCCTGATTTTGAAAATACAAATAATAGAATAATTACATAATGGTTTGGATTTCAGCTAAAAATTTAATAATTTGTTCATGTTTTGAATTTGATTTTTTTTAAAAATCGTTACATAAAATTGTGGATGGGGGATGGGTGTTACTACAACAGCAGCTGCCTATTGTGCATATATTTTTAACGTTCAAAATATGAATGGTTAAAGTATCAAAAATTTCAACTGAGTTTTTCTCAAAACTAATAATATATAGTTACCTCGATTAGCCATTACGGCAGAGCTATTCACTGATTGATTTTATTTAATTTTTTTTTTTTTTCGCTTTCTAAGGAAACATATGAAACAATTGAGGCGAAATTCAATAATTGTAAAAGAAAATATACTGAAAAATTACAAATTTCAAAAAATTTATGTGATGGAAAAACTCCAAATGATCCAGATTTTCCATATAGAAGATATTATAATCGTTTACCAAATACTGTTGATGATATCGATGACAAAATTAATGATTTACAATCTAGAGTTGATATAATGGGTTCAGAAAATCAAAGTGTAAGTTTAAAAAAAAAGTACATATATCGTCACCTTGGTTCTTTTTTGTGGTATACGACAAAATCTGCTTTCGAGAAAAATGAACACAAAGTTTGGAAGAATAAAAACACTACTATATATAAGATATTTTGAATTTGGAAAAATATTAATTATTCATTGGCATAATAAAAATAATTTTGCGTTTAATTTTTTCATTTTCGTGATATATTTTATAAGCGATTTCATTTTTAAATTTTTAATCTCGTGCATATACGATACAAGTCTCACTAATTGATCTGGTAACATGCGTATACCACAAAACGACTTTAATTTTGTATGGTATACCATAAAAAAGAACTGAAAAGTGTTTTGCGCATATACCACAAGGAAGCACCAAAAGGTGCGTATACGTGGTATACGTCAGACAAGCACCAAAGTTCAGAACCAATTTGAGTAGATTTTTGTTGTTGTTTTATACATAAAATGCATATAAAGCAAAAAAGAACTGAAAATTATTTTGAAATTTGCATATACAACAAAGTATACACTGATTTTTTTAAAAACGGAGAGAGATAGAAAAATTTCGATTGCAGTTACAGAATGAGCACAAAAATACAAAATTTTTGTTGTACATAGTTCAAAATTGACCAAAATGCGTATACCACAAAAAAGAACCAAGGTGACGATATATAGAGCCTTTAATAAAATTAATTAATTTTTGTTTTTTTCTTCTTTCTTTTAACTTGAAGATAATTGGAGAATATGAAAGAACTAAGGAACAAATACAAGAATTAACCGAATTAATTGAAAATGCATCAAGAAGTGATAATGAAATTGAAAATCGTATGAAAGAATTACATGATAAATGGTTTCCAAAAATATCTGAAATTATAGAAAATATAAATGAACATTTTACAAAATTTATGTCATCAATGAATTATGCTGGTGAAATTCAATTATTATTCAATCATGAGGTTAAATAATTAATTTTTTAAAAAATAATTAAAAATTAAATAAAACAAAAATATTCTATGTACCTATATATTTTTAGAGAGATTATGATGAATATGGTATAAAAATAATGGTACAATATCGTAATAATACTAAATTACAAGCACTTGATCGTTTTATTCAATCTGGTGGAGAAAGAGCTGTAGCAATTGCTGTTTACACTTTATCATTGCAACATATTACAAATGTACCTTTTAGGTAAAAATTTCAATTTATTAATTTTTGTTTTTAATCAATTTTAATCTAAATTACTTGTTTTTATTTCCCAGATGTGTAGATGAAATTAATCAAGGAATGGATGTTATAAATGAAAGAAAAATATTTAATATGATAGTTCAAGAAACATCACATTCAAGAAATTCACAGTATTTTTTTATAACACCAAAGGTACCAGAAATATTCATAATTTTTTTTTTTTTTTTTAATCCTAACTAAAAATTTAATTACAATTTTTTTTCTCTTACAGTTTACAAGTGGTTTTACTTATAACGATACAATCCAAGTTCATGTGGTTTTTAATGGTCCAAATGTAACAAGTTGTGAAGATTTCATTTGCAAAAATAAGAATTTTCAAGATACATTAAAGAATTTTTAATAATTTTTATTTTAATAAGAAAAATAAATACATATTTTCTATACAATTGTTGTTTTACGTGAAAAGAAAAATCATCTCAATAATTCGAAAGGTTGACATTTATATGTTGGTCTTATGACCAACGTACTGTTCAAATCGATTAATTGGACGAAATATTAAATCAACAATGCTTTTGTAATGTTTTACTGATATTGAATCAATGTCACTTAGCCCTTAAAGGACCATAAAAAAATGCAACGTAAAAGACCAAAAAGGGTCCAATAGACCCACAGATGAAAAATAGTAGGAAAAATAAGAAATAATTTTTTTTGTCGAAATTATTAAATAAATATTTCTATACACTTTTTACAAAAAACTGATTTTCATGAATGCTCTGCAAGGTATCCTACATTTTTCACATATTTGCTTTGATTTTCTATAAATTTTTGACGGACATATACTACACCTTCTTTTCTTTAGTGGAGGTTCCGCATCTCTATAAGGTGATGCATCTATATTGGATACTCCATCAACATCTTCCTGCAAAACTTGAATCATTTGTTTTTTCTGCTCTGTTGTACTTCTTTTTCTTATTTGGCTTATTACTAATCTTCTGACGATCAATCTTTAAAGAAACTTTTTGTTCATTTTCGTACTTGGTTTGTTTTTTTTTCCAAACGAAATAAGCAACAATTCCACCAAAATCAATGATATTGTGAAAAAAACGCTAGCGGCCATATTTTTGTTTTTCTTCACTGTATAATTGTGATCCATCTGATCTAACGTATCCAATCCGCCTTTTGTTTTGTTGTAGATAAAATAGATTCATTTCAGTTTTTTTTATTGATCATTTTGATTATTTTGGTAGACAAAAGAATAACGGCTAAATTTTTCTTGGAACATATGACACTAAAATCATATTTTTACGAAATCCGAAACAATTAGACTCTCCTGGTCTTTTTGTATTCATTTGGGCAAAAAAAATTTCAGAATGCACTTTTTATTTTCTCGTAATGTACCAACATACTTATTTTATACCATTTCACCACAGTGAGGGATTCTGCTAGTGAAGAAATTGTTAAATATGACGTTTCACATAATTTTTCTATGATGTTTGACGAGACGAGATACTTCTAGATAAACCTTTTTTTCCCAAATAAGGTATGCTGAACAATAGATAACTCGTAGCATTATCACATATCCACCACATTTTCATTCCGTATTTACTATTTGTCCGGTTTATTAGATATGTATGTACTATTTGAATACAACACAACCACAAAAAGGAATAAACTGCTCATCAATAGTAAAATTTTCTCCCGGAATATATGTTTTTTTCAAGATTTTAATGATTTTATTAAAAAATTCCCAAACATCTCTGATTGGAGCCAGTTTATCTTTAGCTCGTCGTTCAGATCTATTTGATTTATCATCGAATCTGATAAAACAAAAATCTTCTCTTTCATAACCTACCCTTATCCAATTTTCAATCTATGTATATAAATGCGTCATAGGTTTGACTAATTTATAGTGAAATAAAGATATATGTATACGAGTATGCTTGCATTGAGGCTCATAAAATTTAAAAAAAATAAAAATTTGCAGGAACTCATATAAAATAAAGGTGCAAAATATATGATTGTCTCCAGATACATTTTTGTTTAAGCCCTACATAAAAGTATATTTCAATACGCGCTATTTTTCCCCCGATATACTAAATATTCTTTTAAATACCTCCTTGTAACTTGTAAGATTAACTAAAAGATTAGGCTTGCAGAACGAAATGATATTCTGTCTGCGTTTCCATATTTACCATGTTGCACAACATTTTCATCACAATTCTTATTTCGATGTTTCAATAATCACCGAAACAAAACACCAAATTGTGTGGTGCTCAGCAATGTTAAATTCTGAAACGTATGCCTCTAATTTAGTAAATACATATCTGTAAAAAAAATTCTGAAAAATATATGAATAGCTAAGTCTAAAACGTTATTCTTCTTAAACATATCTTATTTAACCCTCTAGTGCGTCCTGATTCTTTTTTGAATCATACTTTATTTTAGCTGTTTTTCTTAGTTTCAAAAATGTTTTTCGTTTTATTGCTAAACAATTCAAATCGGGGACAAACCGTTGTCACAAAAAAGGCAAAGCATATCAGTTTATATGGGCATAAATAGCTGTTGCATCAGTTTGAAATTAGTTTTGTCAAGCTTCAGACGTAGTGCTGAGTAGGTGTGATAAAGTGATTGTTTTTTGCTAGAGTTCATCATAATAACGGTAAGTATTTACTTTTTCTTTTTGTATTTGTTATTGAGAATAAGTCCAAGCAATCTCCAAATAATTGAACTAAAATTGTCCTTTTTATGAAGAAAAAACTATTTGATTCATATATGGTACATTGTACAAAACAATAGCCCCGAAATATAAATTTCACTTGATGTGTTTTTGAAAAACAAACTATATATTTTCTTATAAATATTTTTCCATTTGCTTAATTTTGATATATTTCCAAGAATACGCAATGTCGAAAAAAGGATTACAGAAGAAAGAAATATTAAACATACTTTTTGACCCTGAAAATAGTGAGGATGAATTAGAAGATTTCTCGTCAGATAATCAAGAAATCGAAAGACCATCTGAAAATGTTCTAACTGAAGAAGATCTGGTTAATATACTTGGTGACCGCGATATCCTGGAACTTGTAGAGGATATAGAAAATATTGATCCGAATGAGAGTTTACATCAACCACCCAAAATACTCCATCAATAACGTCAAAAAAGGAAGATTTTAAAAGCATTATTTGGAAAAAAAGAAAATTAGGAATAACTGAGGAGCAGATAAAATTTCTCGGAAATACTGAATTGTCTTCAAATGTAAAAGATTTGGAGACTCCATATCAATTATTTAAATATTTTTTCGACGACGAAATTCTCAATAAAATAGTTATGGAGACGAATTTATATTGTAAGCAGAAAAACATTGATGATCCTTTCGTTGTAACAGCAGTTGATATAAATCAACTAGGCATTCTAATTATGTCATCAATTTTAAATTTTGCCAACATCAGATTGTTCTGGGACTCTCTTGTTGGCCTTAGGTGTGTTTCAGAAAAGTCCACAGTATGACAAACTTCACAAGATAAGACCACTTGTGAATCATATAAATGCCAAATTTTTTCCTATAACTTTGGAAGAACACCTATCTATTGACGAGCAAATATGTGCTTCAAAAGCATCTCACCATCTGAAACAATATATGCCAGCTAAACCTCATAAATGGCGGTACAAATTATTCGTCCTTTCTGGAGTATCTGGGTTCGCTTACAAGTTCGAAATTTACACTGGGCTACAAAATTCCAATGAAAAGGGACCACAGAACGAACCTGATTTAGGGGCATCGAGGAATGTAGTTGTGAGGCTTTTGAGGGATGTTCCAACAGGCTGCAATTACAAAGTATACTTTGATAATTATTTATTAAACTTCTATCAAACTCGTAACGTTTATTGCAAAACAAGGTAATCTAGAATTTTGAAGTTAACTTGCATTCATTTGATTTTTTGGTTGCTGTTTTTTTTTTCATTTTTGACATAGGTATACATTCCATAGAAACTGTCAGGAGAAACAGAATTCCCAATTGCAAGCTCCCACTTGAGGAAGAAATGAAAAAGAAATTACGAGGAACATCAATTCAATTTGTGGCAAATTGTGATGGTATTGATGTTGCCAAACAATCAGTTAATGTTCAATGCCCAGCCATAGTCAAAGAGTACAACAGACACATGGGACTGGGAGACGTCGATCTTCTCGAAAGTATGATTGGTCGATATAGAATAAAAATGAAGTCCCGGAAATGGTATCAACGTTTAACTTACCATATGCGTCATTAACTCTTGGTTTTTACATCGCAGAAAAGGTGGAAAAATGAAATTGTTGGATTTCCGCAAACTAGCTGCAACTCTATATTACAAATTAATTCAAGACAATTTAGACGTACCAGAGCAAGCGAATCTCCTTCTGTGGAACGATTACACCAACAAAAAAGGAAAAAAGGTCCCACTCAAGCTATACCTCCTCCAGATGTTAGACAGGATTATATTGATCACTTTCCTGAATATGGACAAAACAGAGTACGTTGTAAATTGCCAAATTGTTCTGCACAAACTTATGTGAAGTTCTATAAGTGTGGAACCGCCCTTTGTTTCAACAGGCAAAATAATTGTTTTTTGAAATTTCATAAAAAATAATAATTATATTATATGTACTATATATATATAAGAAAAAAGGAATAAATAAAATAATTTATATCTGTTCTTTTAAAAAAATTTTTTTTAATTAAGATATATTAACTTTTTCAATTACTTTTCCTATACTGCAACACGCATCGATGCATAAATGTATCAAAGGATTTTTCAAACTTTGTGCAGTAAATAAGGATTTACTGGTAAAGTGCTTTAAGAAAAGATGTTTAAATCACACTTTTCGACCGGTTTGCAATCATATGATTGAAAAAAAAATTTGTTGTGCACTAGAGGGTTAAGTTGAAAGGACCTTTAAATTAAAAATCCAAAATTGATATTACCTTAAAAAAAAAAAAAATTACTTTATTAACTTGGAAAATTTCAATAATGGAAAAAACTTGAAAATTTTTCACTTTTAAATCAATTTCAAATTGATTATTGTTAATTTTGTTTTTAATCATAAAAAAAATTATGAAAATATTTTTTTTTTTTACAAAAATTATAACACTTAATAAATAAATTAATTAATAATAAATTTTTGTTCCTTTTTTTTAACGAATTGATTTTAAACGTTGCCAAATACTGTAACCTTTTGTTTTATCATATTCATAATTTTTATGTTTTTTATCTGGAATTTTAGTTTGAGCATATTTTTCACTATTTATTGAAAATACATTCCAAATTGCTATCATATCATCATCACTAATAACAGCTAATTGTAAATTATTTGGACTCCATAACATTGATTTAATTGTGCTACTTTCATTTTTTAATACGTCAACAATTTGATCCAATGATGCTAATACGATTACTTCATATGATAGTTCATCTGAATCTGTTCAAAAAAAAAAAAAAAAAAAATTTAATTATTAATGGAATGAGCTTGTATCTAATATTTTAAAAATAAATGTTTTTTTTTTTTTTTATTTTACTGTCAATGGTACATCCAATAAATAATTCAGCCGTTAATTTATTAATTGCAAATGAATCAAATTTAACTTTATTATCCTTTCGTTTATAATATGCAATTACATTTAATGATGGAATATGAAATACACTTATTGTAGCAGGAATTTGTTCAACTGAAAAAGACAACAAAAAGAAAATAAAATAACACAGAAAAAAATGATTTTAAAAGAATATTAAGAAATTATTTACCAATTATTAAATCATAATCAACCCATGGATGCCATTCCATAAATATTGGTATTTTATTAAATGTTTCAATTTTATGAATAAATTTAAAACTATACCATAAAAATATATTAATTAAACCTTTTATATCGGATGTTGCAAAATATTTCATATTTGATGAAAATTTTATTGAATATATTTCATTATTATGATATTTTAATGTTTTTAATCTATATAATTTTGATGTTTCAAATATTTGTATTTCACCATTTTCATATCCACAAACTAAACTTTCACCAATATTATCCCATTCAATACAAGCAACTTTATGATCTTGTAAATAATATGAATCCGAAAGATACATACTATTTCGTTCTGAAACATCCAATATTTGTAATACTGTTCAAGAAAAGAACATTTAAAAAAAATTAAATTAAATTAAAAAAATATCAAAAATTCAAAATTAAATGAAAAAAAAAAAAACAACAACTTACTATTTCTTTGACGTTTAATTCTTGTAATTGCTAATAAATTTCCGGAAGGATTAAAATTAATTGCTGTTATGTTTCTTAAATAATATACTCTTGTCTCATCTTCATGTGGATGCCAAAAAATAATTTTATTCCAAAATAGTGCAGCCATTTGACCTTTTGCAGACCAACACATTATATTTTTACCTGTTATTTGTTTAAAAAAAAAAAAAAAAAAAAAAAAAAAAAACACATATTAGAAAAAATTATGGGCACTTTCAAAAATACAAATTGTCTTGCAAAGTGTAGTTATTATTTAACCGATTCATCAGTTTTAAATCATCAAGGGTGTATAAAATTACATGTATAGGTACACCTGAAAATTCATGGTCATTTCAAGAACATACTCACATTGCCGATCATGAAACAAAAACTTATTTAAAAATCATTAGTCCATAAACACAAACATACACACACAAATAAAAATACTACCATATAAAATTACAATTATTTATATATAAAATTTATAACTTGTTTTTCTAGCTTTTAAAAAAACAATATACCTACTGAAAATTGATATTTTCAATATTCAATCGAATCAAATAATGAATCAAGATAAATTCAAATAAACAAACAAAATTCTAAAAAAATTACATAACAAGTTTTAATTTATATTTTTTGTTATTTTAATTTTTTTTTTCAAACCTACATTTTAATCAATATTTCCGGTACAACTATAACGGATGCATCATTTAAAAATAATAGGCCAAAAACTAAATACATAGCTTAGAATTTTAATAGGTTTTAATGCGTGTGATAAATATCATAGAACTATTTGTTGGAAAAACATAATTTCCAAAAACAATCTGAAGCTAATTTTACATTTACGTTAACCATATAGCATGAAAATCTTTGAAAAGACTTATGGTTGATTCTCGCTAACGACACAACAGACACGACACGTAATGTAACCGACACGACAATAAATTTCTTTTATTCACTCGAAGCGGTACGAATGCGACAGACACTATTTTTCACATACATAATATGTATTTGCTCATCTTCTTGCATATTGTATAGTTATATATGAAATGTAAAATACACGCTGACACAATACGCTGGATATCTTTCGACCGACAGAAAACAACAGTATCGTTACGATTACGTTGTCTGTCGTATCGGTTACGTTATGTATCGTGTCTGTCATGTCGTAAGTAAGAATCAACCCTTTATCCTGTTCAAGTACGGCGCTAGTTGCTAACAGGATGCTTTGCCCTATTATGCTAGATTCTTTAAAAAGACTAGATACAACTTGGCACACAGTGTTAATAGTAAAATTTTTAAATTTATTGGTTTCTAAAACTGTTTAAACCTACTTCTATATTGCTGTGTACTATATACCTACATTTTCTGCTTACTATACGCCCTAAATGTCCAACTGGTTAAATTACATTATATTTTAATTTTTTAATTACCTTTAATCGCATAAAAATGTTCTGGTAAATCATGACTTGCATCCTCTAAAGCCAATGGTCTAAAACGTGGTCTACACATCCAATCATAATTTTCAAAATTTTTATAAAATATTTCGGAATTTTTTATTATTGGTAATTTTTTATATTTATAATATGATTTATTTTGTTCAACAAAAGTATCACTAAATTTAAGATATCTTTTACATTCAGGTTGTAATACATTATTAAGTAATATTTTGAAATTATGTTTTCTCCAATAACCATCAGTTTTTCTCTGTAAAATTCACAAAAAATTTTTTGAAAAAACACATTTAATTATAAGTATGTAATTTTATCTAATAAAATAAAATATATATGTACAGTATCTATAAAATCAATATTATTATTTTCCATTTTACGTTTATCTTTTGAAATATAAAGATTCTGTAGGTTATTATCCATGACATATCGTCTTGGTATAAATCTGTCCCCATATGAATTTGGAACATGTTCAGCAACTGGTGAGACTTTCTGTAATTAAGTTTAAATTAATTAGTTTGAAAAGGATAAAAACTAAGAAAATATTTAAAAAATTAGTCAAAATTTTCAAGAGAAGAAGAATATTCTCAAGCAATAATCTAACCCTCTTTTTACATTCATTCATGTACAGAGGATCTTACTTCTATCAACTAAACGTTCGCAGTTCTTATACTTTAGCCATATGTGTTTCTGTTTCTTATCTATAGGTCTATAGTCAATCAACTTAAATTGGACAAAAGTCCATCCTTTTCTTGCGGAAAATTCCACTTTATTCCTACAAATATATCCTGCGTGTGCCCTTGAAAAAAGTTTTTCAAAACTTTGATGCTTTTCCCGCAAGTAATTCTAGCATAGAATCTACGGACTTTTCTTTTATTTTCCAAAAAAAAAAAAATTTAATGAATAAGTTTCAATTGTTACCTTATTGTCTTTTTTATTTCGAAAATTGGTAATTAAATTTTAATTAAAATTTAAAATATCCTTTGCAAGGCAATTAACAAGAATTAACTTTTACCAAAGTTTACTTTGAACATAATTTCAAGAAGAAAAATTTAAATACAGATTCGATCTCTTTTTTTGATTAGAAAGTCCTTTTTAAAGAAAAACCATTTTGAATTTCGTGGTTTTTCGAAAATTTTTGAAAAAAAAAAAAACAAATCTGAAAACTATATTTTTTTTAAGAGTCCAATTTAGTGAAATGGCCTGTAAAGTGACCGCCTACAGCCTACATTTCTCAACCGATTTTCATGATATTTCAAAAATAGATGGCTGGAAGGGAATTGTGGTCCTTAAGTGTTGATGAAGACAAAAATACATTTTAGATGATGTTGTTGTTGTTTTCGAAAAATTGCTCACTACTAAATTTGGCTCTTAAGGCACAGGATGAAAATTCTCATAGAATTGAAATAATTAAAAATACACAAGATTCTTGTAAAGAAAAATATGTATTTAAGAAAATATTCTTATTGTTTGAATTAAACGATTAATTAATTTTAAAAAACCCAAAGATTGTTTCATTTTTTCACTATACAGATTCCATTCTCTTTGGAATACAGAATTTATACAAACGTCTTCATAGCTTCTGCTTTATTAAATTGTTATTATATAAAGCATGTATATTTTTCTATATTATTTTCTGGTATTTTTCTTGTTTAAATAATTGGACTACTATTTCTGTGTTACACATAAGCAAAAATATATATAGTTATATATATGTATATATAAAAAAAAGACAAGAAAATTAAAAGCAACTTTAAAAAAAATAATAATAAAAAAAAAAGGAAAGAAAAAGAAAACTGCGAACACCTTCTTAAAACTAACTTTTCTTCATCGAAATAGTTTCTGTTTATTTTTCTATTAATTTAGTATTTTTTTTTTTTTTGTAAATTTTATTTCATTTTTTTTTTACTGATATCGAAAAAATATAGAACATAATAAAAATGAATCTATTATGGTATAGTAATAGATCATATTGTTATAGCATAATTATGTGCACGTATGAACGATTAGTTTTTTACTTTAATACATAATATACCTTAATACACGTATTTACTAGTTAGTAGGCACAATAACCTACCACCTTCTTATGCTATATATATATATATATACCTGTATCTAATAATATATTATTAATAATAATAATAATAAAAATAAAAATAAAAAAGAACCAAAATGTACGTTTCAATAGTTTAAACATATTATCTAGTTACTTTCTGGAGATATTTGCAATGCAACAAATCGAACTATATTAGCGAAAAAAAAAACAACAAAAAAAAACAACCTATAATAGGGGGTGCTCATCACATTTTTTACAATTCATCCTTTAACAATCGGGTGCCATACAGTGATCCACTCATATAAGCTTTTAAGAAATTTATTTCCATTAAAAAAAAAAAACGTTCCGCTGAAAATTAATCCTTAAATAATACGTCCGCTAATCCTTACGTGTTCCTTTTTTCATTACTTTAAATAAAACCGAGTCAAAATAAAAATAAACTTAAGATTTCTGTTTTGTAAAATAAGATTGCAGAAAATTTGAACAGTCTGTTTCTAGTAGAAATGTAAAAAACTAGAAATAAATAGGTGGGTCCATTGAACAGGGTATACTGAAGAAATTTTTTAGAAGGTGTAATAATTCTGTAGCGAATATAAAAAAAGTATTTTTTACTATTTTTTGAAGGAAAAATAATTTAGTGCAAAAAAGATTTTAAAACTTGAGAAATTTTAAATAAATTCTTGTTGAAAACTCATAAGGATGTGGACTTTATAGCTATTCAATAATCACGATAATTATGTACATATTTAAAACTTTCTTGATCATCATAGTTTAACGTGAAATGCGAACCACAAGTCTGTCGTTAGATGCTGAGCTTTTTTGAATGATAGTGATCAGACTTATAATCAAAATAATGTGGTCGTAACTGGCTTGTAATTAATAAACAGAGTTTTTTTTTTTTGTTAGTACCTACTGCTACGAGCATTTTTGTAAAAGTCACATGAATTAGTACTCATTTGAAGTTGAAGGATCTAAAAATGGTCTTTCATATTTAGACTTGAAAACCATCAACAAAGAACAAATTTTAATAAATTTTATTAATTGAAATTTTTAAAATTCCATTACAATAATTTGATACACCTTGCATGTATATGGTAACTATTACTCTAGATTATATGATACTTTCTCAAAGAGTTATGCAAGTATATATATTTTAAGATATTTAACAAGAAAAAATAAAATGCAATGTATTGAAACGATCAAGTTAAGTGATCAATACCACACAATATATACTTAATACTGTCTTTTAGTGAATTTTTAACATTTGATGAGTATACATCGTTAAAATATCTCAACAACATATCCTAAGAATATTTATAGTGTAATAAAATTGTGTAATAAAAAAGTGCAATCTGAATGCAATTTCTAGTGAAATTTTCTTTTTTGTGTGTAACTTTTACCGTGGTCATTAGTCTAATGACAATTTTCTAATTTTTTTTTTTCTAAATTCAGTTTAACGTAATTAAGTTCTTTCGACAAAAAATTATGAAAATTGTAAGCTTTTTCCATTGTATATTTTGTGACGGTAAAATAGATACAATAAAAAAAATTGCAAAAATTCGATGTCATGAAAGGTATTTCTGTTTATTAGTTAGAAAAGAAGAATTTCAATTTGAACTAGATTAAACGGTGAGCTTTATCGCGAATCAGAATTTTATTAGACACACTTTCTTCTTCAACTTCTTGTTTGTTTTTTTTCCTATTCAAATAGAAAAAAAAAAGAAGTTAACCAGAAGGTACCATGATACTTTTCGCTATTAAACTTGCTATTAAAGTTCGAAATCTAAAAAAAATTTTAACTAAATATTTTTAAAGCAAAAAAAAGTTATTGTTTTAAAAAAAAATTTAAAACTATTATCTTGTCAGGCCTTCCTTGTGTAATTTTTCCTGAAAAATATTAAAAGTGGATAAATTTTTGAAATTATCACTTTTTAAAGTACCGTTATCATTTTCAAAATTATAATAACGTAATAAATCTACAGATAGATCGTATTCATCCTTTTTGTCAGTGAAACCAAAAGAACGCACCACGCGGATATAGAATAGTTTACGATTTACGGAGATCTTTGATGCATGTCATAAAACGTTTTAAATTAAATTTAAGTTTTAAATTAGGCTTTAAAATTTAAAAAATGGAGTTCATGTATTTTTTTTTCAAATTTAAAGGTAAAATATACTAAAAAAAAAGACTGGAGTCCACAAAGGCGGTGTTTAATGTGGTATTAAAAATGTAAAATTATTCTATTTAAGGAAAACAATTCCAACATTTAATTAAAATTTTTTATACACAAAAAAAGTAATTTTACGCCTCGTTTATTGCTACATTTTCAGGTTAGTCGTTTTGTTTAAATGAAAATGAAAATTGAATTGTTTTCAAATTTGTAGAAATTCAAATTCATTTACCATTTTAATAATTTAAAAGGTGTAACAGTGTTTTAATCGTTACACCTTGTCAGATTTTTTTTATAAATATGTATTTCGCATTGTAATTCATTGATCTTAGTTTTGGGTTTGTTCATTTCTTCAGAAACAAAAGCATAATATGTATGTAAATTTTGATTATAGGAACCGCCTTTTAACAAGTTTTTCAACAGTATTATCTTTTTTTTTGTCATTGATTTTCCATTAATAATTTTTTTTATTGGCAATGGACATTTCTAAGTACGCACGGTTGAATAAAGCCTATTGAATAAAACGCATACATAACATGGATTGTATTTTGATACTTTTTTCAAATAAAAAGTATAGCTGTAGATTACCTTGAATTTGATTCGATTTATTAGTATCAATTGTTGGCTTATTATCCTAATAATGGGTAAACAATATTGTTTTAAGCAAATCCAAAATACTTGCCTTCTGAAAATCAACAAATTTATTTTATTTTGACTTCGGACTCTCTTGGCATTCATCTTTTTTACAGGGACACTTTTACAATGATTTAATTCCATGTTCTAAATATTAACGATTTAGAAATGTGAATTTCAAGTGTCTTTGATTTTATTTACTTTCCTAGAACCTTTTTTTTCGAAACAAGTATCAATTTCGAAAATTATAAATTTTTATTTAAAAACGATGATAAAATTTATTCAAAGTTCTTGTCATATGGGGATTTTTTGGACCAGCAGTTCGAGGTTTATTAACACTTTTTCATATAAAATAATATTGTTTCGTATCTACTGGCCTACTAAGTCCCAACATGATGAGTACAAAAGCAACATTATTACGTTTTTTTTTTTTTGGCATAATTAAAAAGAAATTTTTTTAGTGAGTAAAATTATTATTTAATCAAAAGAAAAATTAATTATTCAACATTTGATCGTTTGCGCTGAATTAGAATTTCTAAATGGTATTTACGTGTTAATTGATTGTAATGCCCTTGGAAATTCTAAATAATGGCACAACACTATATACTTATGCTATAAAATTAATTAAAATTTAAAAAAAAAAAAAATCTTACCATTATTTCATTAATTCTTTCATTTTCTCTTTTTTTAATAACAGTATTATTAGCTAAAGTTTGTTCATTATCACGATTTATTTGATTATTTTTTTGTTTCTTCAAAAATATACCAGAAATTCTCATTATGTATAATTATTTTATAGTTAACTGTATTTTACTTTAACAATTTAAATTATATTACATTTAAGGTAAGAAATTTGAAAAAGACGATTTTTTTTTGGACTCTTTGAAAATATTCACCGTACAATATTTTAACAGCTTGTCAATAACTCTGAATATTAAAAATAAAAACACAATTACATCAATTGTTGAAAAATAATTAAAGAACCGCAATGAAAAAACAGTTACAAAATTTGTTTGATTGTAATAATTTATTTTTTTTTTATTTGTAATAACGGTCAAAAACACAATAATTAGTTAAATTTTATAAATACATAATTTTAAAAATCACTTTATTATTTTTTTTTGCTTCACAATTTTTTTTTTTTTTTCAAATGAATTTAATTTTTTTAAGCTGATACACATTTACTGTGTCAAATACGAAAATTACGACTGAAAGTTATCGCACGAGAAGAACAATATTTAAACTACCTAATTGTAAATTTTGTAATTTAAAATTTTTTTTTCAATTGAAATTTACTATCAGCATCGGGATGTTGAAGTTGAACGATCAGTGAGCGGAATTTACAAATATGTACCTACAAATGATTTCAGCAGAATTTTGGACGAATTTTTGTAGTCGACTTTTGCAGGTACTTTTTTTGTACTGGGATGGAAAAGCATTCAAATTTATTTTTGTTCGTTTTTTGAGAAATTTTCGAAAAACATACAACCTCTAGCGTTTTTTTTTCAAGGCGATGTCTGTAATTTTCCTGGAGTTATCGAAAAAAAAAATAGTTAACTGATGGAAGTTGAAAAAAAAAAATTATCAAATAAGCCAGAAAATATAAAAAAATAAAAAAAAACTCGAAATATTTTTCAAAAAAATTACTCAATTTTTATTATTTTTACAAAATTTACAATTTAATTTTGAAAATACACAAAATAATAAAGAGATATTTTTAGATTTTTCTCAAAAATAAAATCTAATCTTAAATTTCAATTTTCTCCTTTTGAACAAACAAAAAAATTGATATTTAATTTTTGAAATTATTTTTCATCAAAATTTAAAATATCCCTCAATATCTACTATCTACACATACATACATACGAATATAATGAAATCTAAAAAAACAAAAAATAAAAAAATTAAGTACAAAATGTATTTTTTGATATATGTAGTAAATTAATTCGTTATGTTTAAATATGAACTATAAAATATTAATGGATATTTTTTTGTAAATGTATTCGAATATGATGAAAATTTTAAATGAAAAATTCGCCCATAATACATTGTTATCAAAAATAATGCTAATATTGTTTCGAATGGTATTAAAAGCCATAATAATACAAAATAAATTTGTGATGATACATCATATAGAGCACCATATATAAATTGTTGACAATTTCTTAGGTTTTCATTATGATGATGATTACCTTCTTGTACTGTTGTACATTTACTAAAAGATGGTTCACAACATTTATATTTTAAATTAATATCATGCCATGCTTCCATTATAGCATCATCATTATTATTATTATTATTATTGGTATCATCATTTGTTCCTTTGTTATCATATAGTAGATTTTTCATATCAAATTGATTAACAAGATCATGTCCGCTAAATATTGAATTTATATCATTATTATTACCAATTGAATTATTATTTGTAATAATTTTAAAACGATAATTTTTAGCACATATCATTGATATCCACAGCACAATTATACATGGAATATATATTAAAGCATTTCTTTTATAATAATCATTTTTATAATTTTCATAATCATTTATTGTTGTTATTATTGTTTCTTTATTTGTGGTTAAAATTGGTTTATTCAAATTTAATAACCATTGAATAATTTTTAATGTTAAAACAGTAAATAATCCAAATAATGTTATTGTTATATCATTTGATGATACAATTGTCATTTCAGATTTATAAATTTTTGTTAAATAAAATATCATTAATGTTATTATACCAAATATATTTAAACTTAATAATGTAAATAATGTTATTATAATATGATGAAATATATCATTAATATTATTTGATAATATTATTTTTGGTATATCATTTGGACGTCCATGTAATATAATATCCCAAAGTATATTATTTGATTTTTTTATATTTATTTTATCATTATTATTATTAATTTGATTACCATCACCTTTTTCATAATTCATTTTTATATTGAATTTATTATTTTGATATAAAATTTCTTGATTATTCATTATTATGTACATTGTACAAAATTGAAAAATTAACGTTTATTTTTTTTTTGTTTTCAATTTTTAAATAAAATTACTTTTTAATTATATGTTGTTGTTGCTTTTTAATATTAAAAAAATGCTTTTAATTTTATTAATTAACAATTAAATTTGAATACAGTTCAATTTTTTCATATTTATTCTATACAAAATTTATAATGTTAACTTGCTAATACATAGCTATAAAATGATTTTAATAAAATTTTATGATATTTAGCAAAAAATACATTTTTTTCCATGGTTTCTAAGTTTAAAAAAAGCTTAGCTCATTAGAAAGTAAAAAAAAGTGTTCAATGAAGGTCGTAGATGTGCTCAGTACTAAAGTAGTTGGGGTAGCTCTGCCTTTGCAAGCCTACAAAACCAACTACATATAAAATATCAGTACCAGCTCTGTCATACGAATAAACTCGTTTTCTACCAACGAATTTAGTGGTTCGCATTGGGCTATTGCGCCATTTAATGGATGGATGGAAGGTCGCAGATTGAAAATGAAAAAATAATTTTTGCTTTGTTTATTGTACAAAACCTATTGAATTCGTCTCAATTATACTTCGAGGACGTTGTAGACTTCCAGCAAACAATTTCAAAAGGGTAAAATAGAAATAAGGTAATTTTAAGGCACTACAGTATTTTTTATACTTACACAACAAACAAGATAGGTACTTACATACAAATTTTTTAGACAACGAAAAAATGTCTTCTACTTTTTCCTTTTATGGTTCGATAGAAATTTTTTTTCATCTATTGGAAAAATTTATATGGTGCAAAACCTTTAAGACATTGACAGAAAATTGAAAATTCGTGGACATACCTAGGCCAGGACATACACATTTCCCGCGTTAGAGAGAAAGTTTAGTCCGTACTCCGTAGTCCGTATCGATCAGTTTGTTTTACAAACTTCGTTTTAGGTCGTTGTTATTTTTTAACTGTTTAACAGTTTTTTTTAGTGCAATTCCATATATTTTCCACACAATTAAATTTTTAGCAATTTAAAAGAACATCAAGCGTTACAGAACATAATGTGGTTTCTACATGGTGACACCGCTTAGAAATCCCGTCACTGTTCAATCTTGGATGCTGAAACTCGATAGAAAAAGGGTTAATGTACTAACAAATTGTTACAATTTTTACAAGAACCTTTACCATATATACATATAAGAGCTTTACGAATTTAAAAAAGGTATAAACAGCATAAAAATCTTAAAATTACTAAAAACACATCTGTTTGAATAATGAATCGTATCTTTATTCTTAAATTCTAGCACATGTTATATATAATATAATAGACTTATAATAAGGCACAATTTTTTTTTTTTTTTCTAATTCTAACATTAATAGTTTCATTTCAAGTATAATTTATTCAACTCAAATTCTTAGTGAATTAAACACGAATTTACGAAAAACAATTCAGAATATTTTTTTTTCCTGATTTTAATTTTCAAAATAACGATTTTTACCTAATAAGTTGATTTCCACACATCCGATTTGGGTTCGATTCGTCCAAACAGGTTCAGACATCTTTGTATGTGATTTGTGACCGAAATTGGATCGAATGTGTATAAATAGATACTACATACATACATTTGAAAATACCTGAACCTGTTTCTATAAATTGGGTAGAAAATTTGCTACTAATTGTGACGACACTTGTATTTTCTATTTCAAATTCAACTAGTCAAATTCTCCTGTTTCTGTTCTGAGTTCTGAGTGAAAAAATTTTGTTGAAAATGAAGATTAATTAAAGATTAATTTTTGTATGATGATGAAGATGATAGTTTGAAATTGAAATAATTTATATTTTTTTTAGTTATATTCCATATTTTCTCATAATTATTTATTTAATTTTCACGTAAAAAAATGTATCTATCAGAAACATAAAAAGATAAAATGTCTGATGCGTGTCCTATGCCGTATGTCGTTTTAAAAAAAGGCGAACGAAATCGTAGTCGTGGCAAAAAACGTAGTGGTGTGGTAGCCGTAAACGCGGTCAACCTCGACTAAGCAAAGCTAGTAAAGAAGGTGGAGAAAAAAAATGTTATCGTGCAAGAATTGTAACAAGAAATCCATTCTTAGTTTGATTTTAATAAAACGCATATATTTCGTTCATAACATAGTTTTTCCTTAATATTCGATTTAAACCCCCTTTAACAAGAAAAGTTAAACGTGAATCATTTGTACACAACGCGTTATACGAGCGCGTTTTACGAGAATGCTCGTACAACGCGTTTTCCTATAACGCGGAACAAATATACTGTGTTATAGAGGGGATTACTGTATTTCAATGCTTTTAACGCATTATTCCAATCGAAAACTCTTTTAATTCACAAACTGTATGTGGAATCGAGCAGTTTATTAAGAAAAATATTGTGGTAGTTTATGATTTTGTTGTGGATAAAGTAGATAATTTTGTCAGCCTAAATGGGTTAACTCTAGCCACACTTATGCTGATAATAAATGACATAATATTATACCGCATGTAGTAGATAATGTAGTAAAAACAATGAATTGTGAATAAGGGCTGTCTCATCATCACTCTCACAAAGATGGTCGTGCAAAGCAGATCATGTAAAAATAGATTCTATAGTATATAGTATAAAGTATTAAATAGTGTAATACGTGTTTTTTAATTCTTAATCTTTAAATCTTAGGCCATCCTTACAATCTTCAGGTGTGGAGTGAATCCAGTCATTTTTAAATCATCTGCAATCAGAATAATCGCCTTCAATATAATTTTATTGAAATTTTGAAGGGTTTTATATAAAATCTTTGTCAAATGTCTCCACCAAGTGGTCCACGTATTGAATCTACAATGGCAGAATGGAACGAATTCCTCGAGAAAGCAAAAAATTCGTCTTTAAAAGAAGTGTTAAGACGTTTGAAGCTTTCCACCATTGGTAATAAGACCAGTCTGAAGATACGGCTTCAGGAGGCGGTCAAAGATAAAACTGAGCAGGAGCTGCTGCAATTAATTCCTACTGGGGTCGGATTCAGTAACTTGGAGAGTTGTGGAATAAGGGAAAAGAGAGAAATTTTGACATATAATTCTCCGAATGTAATTCTGTAGACTGTAATCTGTAAGTGAAAAATGACGGTGGAGAGTTTTGAAACTCTCAATTCCAACTCTCAGTTAAATGTTCGGTGGAGTAGTGGAAAATCATTATTTATTGAGTCAGTCAGTTGTTTGCGCGTGTTGTTGTAGTGAAGTGTGAGTAAAAAATGCAGTCAACCAAAGTGAGTAATAAGTAATATTATTTACGTTTATTAGTTATTTAAAATATTTTTATTAATAATAAAATTAAATTAAATCATTTATATGATCATATTGTTTTAAAAATTGAACAAAACAACAAACAAAAGGAGGCACTTGTGCAATACATGGAAAATAATATAGATTTCGCCCATGAAAGGTTTGAATTTTTTTGGTAAACTATAAGAATTACATTCTATATATTTACATATTCATTCTTTTAGATTTGAATCTATTAATGGAGTGGGGTTAATACGGCAGAAATAGGATGAACTTACCAAAATACTAAATGGTCTTGGAGGATCAAATAAAACAAGTGTTCAATGGAAGCGTTATTGGCTTGATCTAAAGTAAATTTTAATATGTAATTAAAAACAAGAACAAATAATGAATTTTAATTTTATACATATAGGAAACATTTGAAAAAGAAACATATTGATTATTTATTGAACTTTAAAACTTTATGTTTTATTTTATTTTTTAATTTTGTAGAATTTTATCAAACTAATTTTATAAGCTATCAAAAACATTACACAAAAAAAATTACTTTTGTACGAAGCACGAACAAAATATAGTAAACGAAGTAAACAAAAGACGGTTTTCCCAATTTCATTTGTTTGAAATAGTATTCGAAAATTCTAGACTCGAATAAGTACATTTCCCAATCTCGATTATTTTCCCCAACTCTCTCAAAAAATTAAAGAATAGCAGTATGAGACTTGGAGAGTTATGGATGTGGAAAACGAATTGGTCTCTATTCCCTTATTCCACAACTCTCCAAGTTACTGAATCCGACCAGGGGTGTGTGACGCTAGTGCATTGGTACAAGATTCCAATCAAAATGATTTAAATGGAAATGATAACCAAGATGATAATAATGATGATGATGACGATGATAATAATGATGATGATGACGATAATGATGACATCATTGGTAACAATGATGAGGGCGTTGATGAAGAATTAAAGAGACTACAAAAGGTCACCTCAATGTCAACACCTTTTACTTTTAAGGACATTGAAGACTCGGTGCCGAATTTCAGTGGAGACGACAATCTGCCTATCCAGAGGTGGATAGAACTTTTTGAAGAAATGGCAGAAACGTTGGAGTTCAGCGAAAGGACCAAATTTATATACGGTAAGAGACTTAACTGGTACGGCAAAATTATTTTCCAGGACAGTAACTGTAAAATCATGGAGGGATTTAAAAAACTGGCATTAAAGTACGAGTTTAAAAGGAAAGTGACGAATGCAGATTTACATCAGGCTCTGAGAAATCGTCGTAAACGTCGTGAAGAGACAATGCAACAGTACTTTTTGTCTATGTAAGATATTGCATCTGCTGGTTGTATAGATGAAGAAGACTTAATTCAATATATAGTGCAAGGCATTCAGGATAGCGAAACTAATAAAATTTTATTGTACAATGCGGATAATTTGAAAGAATTAAAGGTCGCGGTACGAAATTATGAAAGAATGAAAATCAATTATCATGACAATGTTCAAAAGGGAAAAGAATTTGAAGAACGTAAACCTAAATATTCGAAACAATTTGACAATAAAATTAGTAAAATAAAGTGTTTTAATTGTAATCAGAGTGGTCATCTAAGTACAAACTGCCCTAAACCTTCTAGAAAATAAATTTCTTGTTTTAAATGTGACCATATGGCTAACACATGTAAAAAAAAATTTGATGACATTACATCAATCCACTTACAATAAACTATATATGTAATGATAATTATCAAAATCAATCAGCTGTTCCTGAAAGTCAATGTCACACAAATTTAAAACATCAACAAAAAATAAATAATTTTGAACACATTCTTGCCTATGATTTCTTCAATGAAAATAGTGAATGTAGTAATAGATATTATTTTTTCAGTAGTAATAGATATTAAAACAGGAAAGCGTAACATAATAGGAGAGAAAACATTCAACGCTATATGCGCTATTCGTTCGAATTTTCAAACAGAAAATATAAGCTGCGTTAATTTCGAACCATCTCCAAACCATTATAAGTTACATAACAGCAAAAATTTATATGAAACCGAATGAGGCCTATTTAAGACTTTTTTGTTTATATTTTTGTTTTCTTTTTTTTTGGCTCTTTTTGAAAGTTTTTAATAGTAATAATTTTATTTTTTTGATTTTTTTTTGTAAAACTAATTGTTGAATTTTATTTTTTCTATTTTTATAAAATACAAATGAATTTTTTTTTTAAAAAAAAATACTATACTTTATTTAACAATTAAAGTCAATTTTTGAAGGCTTTTTATGTGTGGGAAAAACGTGAGATTTTTGGATTAAGTTTGTGGGAAAAATGGATTAAAATGGAATTTTCGTGGGACCTAACATCACTGAGTCGAGAACAGACCTTATTTTCTACTGTGAAATTTATTTTCTATCCTTACAGAACCGCACTACTGATCGGACGATGTGGAACTGAATAGGTGCCGTATGGTATTTTTGTGAATCAACTTTAAATTTGACTAATAATTCAAGTTGAATAAATTATTAACTCAAAATTATTCCCTTAAAGTAAGATATGATGACAATATTATGCTTTTGACTAGTTAAAATAAAATAATATACATAAATTTTTTTTTTTAAATCTGTATGCAGTATATCAGATATTAATGGTCATAAATTAAATGTAAATCTGATAATCCAACAACCATTAATAAAACTACTCACACAAATCAAGACCATTTTCCTCAAAAATTCTCGAATTGACAACAAAATAGTCTTAATCTGCGTTTACAGATCATGCTTATTTAAAATCCAAACAAATATTAATAAACTAAAAATACGTATTTAAAATTTTAAAAAAAAATTAAATTCGTCATACACGTAAAAAAAAAAGAGGAAATTAATTATGTCTTGATAATGAGTTGATAAGTTGCAATAATTCTTAAACTAAATTTAATTTTTTGTTTGTTTTGTTTTTGTCTAAATCTAATTTAAAAATCAAATATAAATCTTAATTATTGAGCTTCGGTATCTTAATACTAATTAAAACTATTTTTAATGAATACTGGATTATAAGGAAATAAAATATACTAATTGAGTTTTTTTTTTACAACCCTTTAAAATGTCAGCTTTTTTAAAAAAAAAAAAAGATTGTAGAGCTATGAGATGAAACCGGCAATCAATGGCAATAAAATGATGAGCAGAAACTATAACTATTTTTTGCTTATTCTTAAAACGGTAAACAGTTTTACACACTCACAATTTGGGACCTGTATCATTTGAATATTTTCCAAAAATTTATTTAAAATCGTGCTTTGCATATCATAGATTCTGAACGGTCATTTTATTTTTTGGTCTGAAGCTTAAATATGAGCAATCCGAGTTCTGCAAATCATTCGTTTGTGCAGACTTTTAAAATTGTTCATCATCCAAACTCCGACCAATCGTTTTTCAATTGTTTCATTTTTCAGATCACATAGCTCTTTTCAACAAAAACAAATAAAATAAAATATAAAGTCTAAAATTTTATGATGTTGCCAATACATGAAATCAAAAATAATATCTACTTTTCACTGTTAATTAAAAACAATACACTGGAGGGAATATCAAATAGGACTATTATTTTTAAATATTGACCCTATTCCTGTACTCTATGATTTTTGAAGGTTTCATCTGAAATTTATCTTATTTTTTTTTAAAAGGACACGAAAAAATAAAAATAAATTAAAAACCCCATAAATTACAGAAATATGATCACATGTTTAAAAAAACCAACATAAACACCGCCATTGTAGATTCCGATCGAATAGGAAAATGTTTGAACGAATTATGTACATTCTTTCGTTTAAAATCATAGTACAAGGGAGGGTTTTAAAAGCCCGTAGAATGGAAGGGAAAGAAAGGGGGTAATCCTACTTCGGTTAATAGCGAGCTAACACTTAGCTCATTATTTGTTTCTAAATTTGAAAGATGAGCTAAGAGGAAACAAATTTCATAACAGTTTTAACCTATTTTAAGGACAAAAAGAATAAAATACTTTTTTGAGGGTATAAGTAAATTAATTTTAAGAACTAAAAAGTCATTGAACTTTAGAGTAATTAATTAATTATATTTAAAAGAAAAAATGATCTTACTTTTACTACCCTCGTAACTTATCCAATTTTAACCTATTAGTCGAAACTATCCGATCGAACACATTTTTCACACACAGATTTTAGAATACCCTTTCGAAATTCGTTCGAAAGAAATGATTTGAACGGAATCAACTACCAATCGGAATCTATAATAGGGAGTGTAAATTTGACTAAAATATAATAGGAAAATGCTTTTTCTGATAAGGCCACTATCTCACACAGCACGTCTTAATATAACGAATATGAAAATTACTTTATATTTTTAAAAAAAAAAGTTAACTTTTTAGTCACCTTTCCTTTCCTTGTAATGTAGTTTTGGTGTAGCTGTTATTTAAAAACAAACAAAAAATTACTCATAAAGATGATTACGTCCTTTGCTTATATGAAAATAGGAATTAATTTTTTGTTGCTTTTTATCTGTTTGTTTTCTTTTTTTTATCGGACTAGAAGAAATTTTTATCAAAAAATAATTTTTGTCTTTTTTTTCTTCAAAGAATATTTTTTTTTCAATGTTGACACTTATTTTAAAAATTATATCTTTTTTTTTTGTACCATTTTTTCCGTTGTTGTTTTTTTGTTTTTCAAATATTGTCGTAGAAAGACACAAAAAAAAAAATTTGTTGATATAAAATCTATGATTTTTCTTTTCATTATGACACAGTAAAACCATAATGTTTCTCTACGATTTGGATGAAATGAACACCTTTGCACGTAACATAAACTTAAATTTCAAATGATCCTATTCCTAAAAATGTTTTGGTTTTTTTACCTGTCCGCTATAACTAACTTTTTTCTGTAAAATCTGATATTATACCAGGTGCATGTAATGGCTCTAATTGACTTCCTAAATAATTTATTCGATTACTCATTGAAGGTTTATCACGTGGAGAGGTTAATGGTAATCCACTACTCGTATATGCCATCGGTAATGTTGCTCTTCTGAAAAAAGTACACAAAAAAAAAAAAAAATAAATAAATAAATAAATAAAATGAAACCACAATGAGAACCACTTAACTTACTTTTGAGGTTGAACATGAAAAATTGATTTCGAAACGATACGTTTTCCTACTTGCCATCTACGTACAATAAATTTCATACGTTGAATTGCAACTATTACCAAAGCAACAGATCTGTAATATCAAATTTAAAAAAAAATCGTTACAATTCTTTTTTTTTTTGTTGTTGTGAAATTCAAAATTAGGAAAAATAAAACTTACTTGAATAATTTCTTCTTTGATTTTTTTGGTACATTAACATTTAATAATGCCAATGTTTTCATTTCATTCTCTTGATATGTTTGTAAAACAATTAATAAATAACGTTTTTGATGAACTAATGCTTTACGATGACTTTCAACACGTAAATATCTTCCAAATAAATGATTTGCACGTTCTTCCATTTCAATTAGATTTGTTGCCATTACATTACCATTTTGATTATTCATTTCTAAATTTTCAATTTTTTTTTGTAATGTTTTACGTTCATCTGTTAAATATTTAATTGTTTCAGTCATTTGACGATTCTCTTTTGTATTTTCAATAAGTAAATAATTAATTTCTTTAATTTTTTGCATAAATTGTTCTGGTACAATATTATCACCACCATATGAATTTGTTAAAATTTCTGTTAATTTTGTTTCACGTTGACAACCTTTTTCAATATCACAACGTAATGTTGTTATTAATTGATTTAAATTATTACGTTCTAATTCTAAATTTGTTATTTTTGTTTTTAATTCTTGTAATTCAATTGTATTTTGTGTATTTTCAATTCTTTCTTTACCACGACGATGTGCACGACGTGTTTCAGCTTCTTGTAATGATGATATTCTTGATTCTAAACTTTCAATTTCATTTGATGCTAAATTTAAACGTTCTTCTAAATGTTCTGAATGATTATCAATTAAATTTTTTTCATGTAATAATTTTTCCATTTCTTTTTTTAATTTATCTGTATAATTAATTCGATCATTTAATTCAGTTTCAAAACGTATTTTTTCACGTTCTAATACTCTTTGTAAATCAGTGACACGTTCACGTTCACGTTCATTTTGTGCTGTTAATAATTTTATTTCTGTTTTTAAACGTTCACTTAATTCTAAATCAATATCTTTAATTGTTTTACGTGGACTTTCTGGTGGTGATTTTATTATATTTATTTTTCTAGCTTCATTTCTTTGTAACACCGTTAATTGAGTTGAAAGTCTTTCACATTTTGATCTTTCTTCATCTAATATTCGATGAAAATCTTCTTCTTTTTTTAATGCATCTTCTAAACGTATTCTTAATGCACGTATTATTTCAGCATCTTGTTGTTGAATTTCTTGTGAATGTCTTTTTTCATCATTTAATTCTTTTTGAAATTTTATCAATTGATTACGTTCAATTTCAAGTTCATTTTTAAGTAATTGAATTTGATTTAATAGATCACGTTCAATTAATTTTTCATGATCAGTTTTTAAATCTAAATTTTTACCATCATCATTACGTATTGCTTTAATTATATTTGAATCTAATTGTGCTGAATAATTTAATTCTTTTTCAACTTTTTCAGCAATTTCATCAACAGAATATGGTTTTGAATTTGAATCACTAATTTGTGAACGTAATCTATCTAATTCATTTTCTAAATATAAAATTTTTTGTTCTAATTCATAATTTCGTTGTTTCTCTTCGTGAAATTTCATTTCAAATTCATATAATGGTAAATTTTGTTGATTTATTTTTGTATTATCATTTGATATTGTATTAATTAATATTTCTTTACCTTTAAGTTGATTTTTAAGACCATCAATTTCTTTTTGATATGATTGAATATCAAGCAAACATTTTTGATATAATAAAAGATTTTCAGATAATTCAGTTTTTATCATATTCAATTCAAATTTTAAATTATCAACATTTGATTTTTTCATATTTTGAATTTCTATTTCATATTTTGAAATATTTTCTAATAATTTTTCTTCATTTTGTTTTAAATTAAATAAATCTTTATCTTGTTTTGTTAGAATTTCATTTTTATCTTGTATAATATCATTTAAATTTGTAATTTTATGTTCTAAATCACGAATTTTTTCTTCAAAATTTTTCGTTGTAATTTTTAATTTTTCTTCTAATTTTTGATTTAATTCATTTAATTTCACATTTTTATCTTTTAAATCATTTAATTCAATATTTTTATTTTTTAAATCATTTTCAATTTTATCAAATGATTCTTTCGTTATTGAAAATTGTTTTTGTAATTCTAATAATTCACAATCCTTGTCTGTTAATTCTTGTTTCAATTTTAAATACATTTCTAATTTTTTATTTAATTCTTCAATTTTCATTATTAATTCATTTCTTTCTTTTTGTAAATTATTAAGTGTTTCATTTTGTTGTTGTAAATTTATTTTTAATTTTTCAATTTGTGAATTTTTTTCATTTTCAATAGATTCTTTACTTATCTTAAGACTTTCAGCTAATTCTTCGGTTTCTTTTAATTTAGCATTTAAAAGTTTAACTTCATCACATTGTATAGAACCTTCATTATTTGATGCTAAACTTTTAGCTTTTGAATCATCATCTTTTAAATCTGAAAAATTAATACGACGAGGAACTAATGATGAATTATTTCCAATTTCATTTTTTTCAATTGATGTTTGCCGGAAGTAATGTGATTCAGCACCAGAAATCTGTATACCACCATCACTACGTTTTGGTGATTGATTTAATTCATTTGCATTCAATCGAATTTCTTTAATATTTTCAAATGCATGATTTGTTGAATCATATTGAATTTGTCCGGATAATTGTTGAACTTCTGGTAAAACAAAAGAAGATACATTATCTAATGGAGCTCGTCTAACAGGTTCGGGTTCATCATATTCAGAAATTGAATGAATATCACTTAAAGTTCGTGCACTAGATTTATTTGTTTCAATATCATCTTGAGATATTTTAACTTTATTATCACTTGCACTACTTTCGGGTTGATTTAAATTTATTTCAAGAATTCCTTGTAGTTTTTTCTCTTTTGTTTCTAATTGTTCTTTTAGATGATCAATTTCTTCATTTTTATCAGCTAACATTGTTTCCATTAAATCTGGTAATGCTAATTTATTAATCATTTCAGTTTTCATTTTATCTTTTAATTTATTATTTTCATCTGTTTTCGTTTTTAATTCAGATTTTAATTTTTCAAATGAACTTCTTTCACTTTGAATTCCAACAGCTAATTCAGTTTCTTGTCTTTCAATTATTAATTTACTTTGTTCTAATTGCTTTTTCAAATTTAATATTTGTTTATCACGTACTGATAATGTTTCATTAAGTGCATGCACTTCATTTTGTAAATCATGAATACGAATTGTTAAATCAGATTTACTTTGACGTTGTAATTCTTCAACATGATGTCGTTGTTCATCTAATTTTGATTGTAAAACTGATATACGTTGTAATTGTTCTGACATTTTTTCTTGTAGAACATCACGTTCATGTTGTAGCTCCTATATGAATAAAAATTAAAAAGAAGAAAACTTGTGAGATCAAAGTTCATAACATATTCTTAATTTACGAGAGATATATTTTAAAATAAAGTTCTTTTGATCATAATGCAATTATGGAGCTATTTCTGTTGGCGTACGATCAAACAATCTGTTTTCTGTTTCAGATTTAAAGGATAAAGCCGAAATTATACTTACTTTCTATAATTTCATTGGGCTTAATGAGTAAGTACATAATTATTTTGAATTATAAATTATTTAATAGATTGAAGTTTTTTTTAAAAAAAAAAAAAAAAAAAGAAGGCAACAACGCCTATGAATAATTTTATTAAACTTTTTTAAATTAAAAATTAAATGAAATTTAATGAAAATATTCTATTTTCTTTTTTTTTTTAGCATCTCTCTGTCTCTCTTTTCTACTGCTTGTTTATTAGAGTCAAAGACCTTAATTGATAAATTACTTCAATAGAGTATCAACGCATCTATTCTTTAATTTGCATTAATTAATCAAACTGCAATGAATACATCCCGTATCAGTTGAAGAGGCAAACATTGTAAGCAAATACTGACTCGTTCATGATGCTTATTAAAATATTTACGTCAATTATTTAATGTCTAAGGTCTCTACACACAAAGACTAATTTTTGTTTTTTAAATAAAAAATAAGCAAGTTTTAATCAAAATTCTTAAGAATTTTAAAGAAAAACATTATCTGTTTGCTTGTAAAAAGATATCAGTGCAGTGGTATAAATTTCAAAATTTCACTATACGAAATGAGATTACCATTCACCCTGTATCAACAAACACACAAAAAAGTAGAAATTTTTTAAATTTTCATTAAACAGCCAACAGATTAATTACAGATTTCATCAAAGGAAAGTAATAAGTAATTATTTTTGAAATATTGATGAAATGACAACGAAAAAATGAATCTATTTTGCGTGCGTAAAAATCCTCACAATAAATTTTAAAAAAAAATCATCTAATAAATTCATAACGAAAATTTTTTTAAATTCATTCAAAGCATCATCAAACAAACTCCTACAATATCTTTTTTTTTCGTTTAATTGAATTAATATGCAGGAAATTTTAATCATTAGGGAGAAATTAAAATTACTTCACACATGTTTTTTTTTTTTTTTTTTTTTGTATATGTTCCATATGTACCCGCATCTTGATCGATGTAACACAATGAATAAATAAACAAATTTATTTCCTTAAAATGTTCTAAAATACGTTTTTCATCTTTTTTTTTCATGTACATACCATGATTGGAGATGTTTTGAAATTTAGTGACATATGGATTCAATATTTCACTTTTCTATTAGAAGCAATATGTATTTTTTTTTTTTTGTTCTTTCAAAAATTATAAATTAAAAATTACAACAAATCATAAACAAAAAATAACAAAAATAAAAAATAACGTATTCAAAATATTTATATATATCTATCACACTTGTTCGTATTTAATTGAAAATATAAAAACAAAAAAATTTGTATCTTTTCTTTCTAATAAATAAGACGAGAGAATTGAACGCGTCGAATCAATTTAAAAGACTAAAAATGATTAAATGATGTTCTACAATTTTTGTATTTATGTTCATGTATGTACACACGATAAAAGAATTCATACAGTGTGGCGAATATTTTTTATAGAAAATACTTTTACTTGTTAAAAAGAAAATATAAAGCTATACCAAAGAAAAAAAAATTAATTAAAAATAAAATATTGAAGCAAACAGTAAATAGCTCAGTGTAAAAGCAAATAAAAAGCTTCTTCTTTTTTTAAAATAAGAATAGAATATTCTGTAAGAAAGACTAAAATAATTTTTTTGACCACTTCCAGTACATATTAACGCATTGTATTTATAAAGAAAAATCTTTTTTTATTGCATGTAAAAATATAAAAAAAAAATAAAAAAAACTAGTATGTAGAAAATGTAACGGAAAAAATATACTTACTGCAAAATTTGTTCGTATATTAACGATCTGCATTTCAAGATCTTTAATTCTTTTAATAGCTGCTTCCTCTACACGAGTATGTTTTTCTAATTTTTCATAAACTCTTTGAATTTCATCAGTTGGTATACCATGTAATGATGATGATGATCTTGGTGAATTATTATCATTAATTGGAGATTGTTGTGGTGATACAATTGGATTCCTTTTAATACAATCCTGTACAGAAACATCTTCAATTGGACTTGTACTACATGATATTGAACATACTGAATGATGTAAAGATTCTAAAGTTTTTATTTTTTGTTCTAATGTTACTTCAATGTCACGTAACTGTTTTAAAGGATAATAAAAAATGAATAATTAAAAATGGTGATAATTAATAAGAATTTAGGACTAAAAATAATAACTGCAAGGACAATATCCTATATTATGGCAAAATCTTCTAACAGAACGTTAGTTTTTGTCAGAACTTTGAAAACCATTTTACTGCAAACTTTCAAACTAAAAAACTTTAAAAAATTACCAGACGAAAAATAAATTTCCCACAAAAGAAATTTCCAGTGTAAAAAATTTTTAAAATAAAATAGATATTGCGAAAATAAAGTTCAAACTACTTCAAATTATGTGAATGCCAGAATCATCTAAATTACGAGTTTATAAAAAACTTGAAATTCTTAAAAATAAATTTAGGAAAAAAAAAAAAAACTATTAAGTCATTCGAACAAATGAACACATATATTAAAAACAAATGACTGAGCGAGTGAGTATACGAGATACAGGGTAAACATCCTATCCCACACAAAATTATCAACATCATAAATTCAAGGTCATTTAGTACGTTCTGATCCGTAAAAATATTGTTGTCCCAGGCATACAAAAATTAAACTTTAAAGAGTCTATTCGTTCATAACATTCAGAATTATCATAGGAATGATAAGAAATTCAAATTCAACTTGTTTTCCATAAGACAAACCCAGCTTGGTACTAACAAAATCTGAAGGTTATTCACTAATCAAAAGGGTTTAATTAATTAAAAAATTAATTTAAAAAAATATATATAACGTAAAATTACCTGTTCGGTAACATGGTTCCATGTTACAATTTGATCAGCACTCAAACGTGAATTTCTCAATTGTTCCTCTAAATAATTAATTTTCTCTTGATATCCTTGATCTATTTGTAATTTTAAATCATCAACTTGATTTTGTAATTCTTCATTTGAACGTGTTTGTGATGCAATGAATAATTCAAGGTCCTTGAATGAATAATAAAAAAAAATATATTTAATATAAAATAAATTTTCTTTATTTTGAAATAATTAAACGGAAAAATTTTGATTATTTGAAAAAAAAATATATTTTCCGACATAAAAAAAAACTATTTTTTAATTTTATTTCCTCTTTTCATTCTGCGTCATCGCGTTTTGTAGCTCGTCCAAAAAAAAAAATTGAAAATAATATGTAAATAAACACACTGCACAATATTTAGTAAAAAAAAAAGAATAAAGGGGAAATATTTTAATTTTTTGAATAAACGTGCCAAAAAAAAATTTCAATAAAGAAAATTTAAAATTCCGTAATAATTATGCTCTATTTATTCAGAAATTTTGAAATTTTGAAATTTCGTATTTATTGTGAAGCGTTTTTTTTTTTTTTTTGGTTTTGAATATTCTACCTTAACTTTTTCATTTAAAACATGTTCGTTTAATGATTTCGTTTCAACTTGTGTTTCTAATTCTGAAATTATTTCTCGTAGAACAAATATTTTATCGATTGATGCTTTCAATTCAATTTCTAATTTATCTTTTTTCGATTCCATTTCATTGATTTGTTGAGTTAATTCTTTTATTTGATATTCCATTTGTTCTACCTGAAAATAAAAGAAATTTTAAAAATATTAACGATTTCCAAACAGACAGAATGGAATCGGAAAAAACCTCAAATTAATCATTTTAAACAGTAAAAAACTTACACTTTTTGAAGCTACTTCAAATGAATTTTTCTCTTTATCTCTTTCTTTAATTTGACTTTTCAATTTTTCAATTTCTTTAACAAAATCATCACGTTCTAATTCACGTTCAGCTGCTTGATCATCAAGAAATTGTCGAATAGATTTTAACTGTTTATCAGCTGCATCAATCTGAACAAAAAAAAAAAAAAAAAAAAATTGACTCAATTACTGTGGGAAATTAAAAAAAAAAAATAATAATAATAATTCACTTGTACAAACCTGCGCTTGTAAATCATCTTTTTCCTTTCGTCCTTGATCAACAACTTTATCACCTTCTCGACAAAATTCTTCAATCATATGCAAAAGTAATTGTGAATTTTCTGTCATATTTTTAGTTGGTGTACTTAAAAAATTACGAGCTTTTTCTTGTAATTGAGTAAAAGAACTTGATGATAATTCAGTGCATACTCTTCGAGGTGATTTTATATTTCCAATTGAATATCCTTCACTATATTCTTCTTTTTGTAATTCTAATTGTTCCAATTGTTCTTTTAAATTATTTAATTCTTGACCAAGTTCATTATTACGTTTAATTGCTATTTCAAGTTCTTGTTGTAATCTTTGACGTTCACTTTCAGATTTAACTAAACGATTTTTTAATTCATGAACTTGTAATACATTCATTTCACCAATTGAATTTAATGGTAATAATAACGGTATATCTTCATTATTGAAAATTTTTTGATTTTGAAAATTAGATGGTAAACTATAAGTAATTTTTTGTCTTTCTTGTGAATTATTTTCTTGATCTTTAGAATGATTTTGTAAAAATTTTTCATTAAATGAATGAGCACGTTCTACTTTCTTTGGAGTACGATTATTGCCTAATAAAAAAAAAAAAAAATGTGAAATGTGAATGTATTAGAATGTGAAAAATAGTAAAATTTCAAATAAATAAAAATTACTTGTTTTTAAGCCATCTTCTTCACAGCTATCATTTTTTTCATTGCCTTCTTCGTTTTCTTTATTTTCCTTATTTAAATTTTCAGATAATTTTAATAAATAATTTGCTTCACATTTTAATTTATCTAAACAATCTTTAAGATTGAATGGACATGTTTCACTGCTATTACTACTACTATTATCATTTGTAACATATTTAATTAATTTTGGATCTTCAATAACTGTTAATAAACCAGATACATCAGGAATATATTTCATTTGTTTTGATATATTCATTTGAAATGATTGATTTAATTGTAATGAATTATCTGATGATACAATATCATATTTTTCATCATTTTCATTTTTTTGTGGACTTATTGTTAAATAATTTTCTTCATTATTAAAATTATTACCAGAATTATCATGTTCATATGATTTAACATATTTTATTAATTCACATAAAACACCATGAAATGTTGATGATAATTCACGTAAATTTTCTTTTTCATTAAATATTTGTTCAAGATCACGACTTAAATCAAAATTTGAATTTCTTTTAAATTTTCGATTTAATTGTTTTTCATAATCAACTTTTAAACGTGACATTTCTTCTTCATGCTTAATTTTTAATTGAGCAATTTCTAATTGATTTTTTGCTGTAAATTTTTCACGAAGTAAAATTAATTCTGATGGCCAATGTTGATCGTCTGGTGTTGTTTCAGATAATAAATTCTAATAAAAATGAAAAAAAATATATAGAATGTCTTAGTGATAAATTAACCAATAGAGGTGTTATTTTAATTCTGTACATATTTGAAAAGAACAAGACAAAGCATTATTGTTAAAATTTTAAATATTAAAAATTGTTATTAATAAATTTTAAAACAAAATATTTTTGTGTAAAAAATTGTACATACATATTACAAAACAGAAATGTTTACAAAAATTGCCACAGTTTTATTTTATTACTTTAAAAATTAATGACTTACCTTGTGTGCCAAATAAGTCTTTTAAAAAATATATTGTTGCGAAAATCTATTACGACATCCGTCTCAAAAATACTTGGTCTTTTCAAAAACTACATTCAAAAAAGCATTAAAAAACAGCGAGTTATCGAATAAAAAATATGGATGATATTGAGTGCTTTCATAAATGCGTCGTCCACGCTGACGGCGAAAAAATCATGTTCATAAATTACTTTCCAGTGCAATCGTGTTCAGGCGAATGCGATTTTTATTTTCAATAAAAATAACGAATAGTGTTGTCAATATTTTATTTTGACTTTTGAATGTTTTTCTTTAGTTCGATTTTCAATTTATTAATATTCAATTAATAAATTTTATAAAATTTAACAACGTGACGTCACATTTGAATCTTCAAATCATCGAATCATGTTCATTTATTGTAACAAATGCTTGCATGCACAGTTGACGACTCTGATTAAAATTCCAGCGCAATCGAGTCGTCGACGTATGTTGACAACGCATTCATGAAAACACCCATTTTCTTCTATCGAATTCAACAATAGAACCCCTGAAACCTTAAATTCCATTTTCGAAATTCCAATTCGCAAGAATCGAAATCTACGACATGAGGGATTAACTTCGGAGTTGACCTTTACTTGAAAGACAACTTCTGAAATGAATAATTCAATTTGGCACATAAGGTTAGTTCACATTTAACTCCTTTGAATTTTCAATAGAAATTAGAAATTTGAAAATACTTTGATGAAAAAATCAAAAATAATAGAAAAGATATTCATGAGTTAGTTTCATAAAAAATAATAAAATAAAAAAGAGGAAAGAGAAAGGACAAGAAACACAGTATTACAAATTTTCACATACGAGTTTTTTTATCAATCTAATGTATTGTCATTTTTTTAATCCACGTTAAAAATTAAGCTCGAGAATTAAACTATTTTTCTTGATTAATGATTTTGATTGACATTTAATCAAAAACAATTTTTTTTAATTTTAAAGGCTTATAAATAACAAAATTAATCCAAATAACACAATTTAATTGTCGTAAAGTAATTTTTTATAATTTGTAAATCAGACATTTTTCTTTCAAAAAAAAACACTAAAAGAAAAACTATCGACCGAAAAAAAAATTTCAATTTAAATTCACAACATATTTCCCAAAAATATAGAATTTTTATTTTTTTTTTACAAAACTCACACATAATTTTAAAAATTTTAGAAGAAAAAAAAAACAACTAAACTAATAATAAATGAAACAAAAAATATGTAGCATCTTTTTTTTTACATACCTACCTCAAAACTTTGCTAAATTTATGATTTGTTAATAAAACAGTTTATTTTTGAAATAAAAACAAAATAATGCACTTAAAAATATTTTAACGAAATAAAACGATTATTTTTAATGAGAATTTTAAAATAATTTTTTTTGTATCCTTTTTTTTCTTCAATTTTTTCAAAAAATTGATAAGACGTTATACGTTATACCAAAATTTTTAAAAACATAAATAAAAACAAATTGCCACGATTAACGAATTTTTTTTTAAATTTTTAAGAAGAGATATATTCACAACAATATTCAACTTGAATTCAATTTGATTATCGTTTAACGACTCTTTGTACATAAATGATTAAGTATCAATAACGTTCATAGAACTACTGTATACAATATTTATTTTTTTTAAAGCATGCACGCACTTAAGTTTTTTTTTTTCAATCTAAATTCCTAATCTAACATTTAAAAAAAAAAAAAGAAGAAGAAGATAAATGTGGAAGAAACAAAAATACATGAAGTAGCATCTTCATTTCCCCTCATTTTCTTTTTATTTGTACTTTAATTTGAAATTAGAAGATGATAACAACAATTACATTACATTCAATGATTTAGTGTTATCAGCAGTCATTAAAAAATTAAACATAATTTTAAATCTTTTAATTTGAATAATTTAGAGGCAAAAAGGACATCTTCGAAAACGTCAAATGATATTCAATTGATGAAATTCAGCAATTCAAAGTTTTAAAGCTGAATTCCACCTAATAACAACCATTTGACGTTTTCGAAGATGTACTAATATTTTCGATTTGGGTAGCGCAGTACACGGCAGTTTAGCTTTTGAAAGTACATATTTCTAAATTCTAAAAAAAGACTCTTGAAAACAATAAACTCATTTAGGTTTTAAATTTATCAAAATTTAAGATGCGTTATTCTTGTAAATTGGTATAAAATGCTACCTTGAACGCTTATTTTGTTATTCAAAAAAACATTTCCCAAAACTAAATCCCAATAATTTGTAATACGTTTTACCGTTTCGCACTATTTAAAAAAAAAAAATCCTTTCATTTGGTACCCCTAACAAAAAATTACATTTACTATTCCTTTATTTTATATTTTATTTTTTATTTTCATATAAAAATAGATTTCTAAATATTTTCGAAAATTATTTTAATAAAATTTATTGTATACATACTTTCTATGTTATTCCAAAAATAGAAGACACAAAACTTAAATTACATGTTTTCTAATAATATTTGTATAAAATTTATTTACTACAACAAACTCTTTTTTACAATTCATTAAAAAAATAAAAGAAAAAAATATTTCACATGAAGAAATTGTAATTAACATTTATTTTGATTTTTCATTGTGTAATGTAAATATAACTGGAAAATTACATAATTTAATATTCTTGCAAGGTCATTGTTTTTTAATAGAAAAAAAAACATATATAGAATGTAGAATAGAAAATAATATAATGATGACTAGACTAATAAATTACTTTTTCCTTCAATAACACTTTTATGAAATATGTAAATATAAAAAAAAGTGTGTAACAGGAAGGAAATGTCAATAAATATTGTTCTGTGCACCCTCTATAATTTTTTATATAATTTATTTCTTTCATAAATATGTGTATCTTCAAAAATGAATCGTTGCTTTGTTGATGCGATGCTGATGCTTGTCACAAATTCAAAAATGCAACGCAACTTTATATTCAAAAAAGCATCGCATCAAATCAAGTATTCGAAATTCCTTGTAATATTCAGCTGTCATGTAAATAGCGTTGCATCGCCAACTAAAAACTTTGCGTTGCCATAGCAACAAGTAATGTTTTCGCATCACGAACAAAAGAACATTAGCATCACCAAAGCAGCGATTCATTTTTGAAGATACACTATTTTTTCAAAATTTATTATCGTCTTTTCAATCTTTTCAAAACAAATTCTAAGAATTTCACGCCATATAATATTGTCTGATTGATGGATCTTTTATGATTAAAAAGTTTCCCTCAAAATCATTTTTCAAATTTACAATTCTCACGGTTTTATTTTATGGAAAAACACTGATTTACTTTTGGTATCATTTATACTTGGAAAGACAAAAAATTCGAGCTACTAGTATCAGACTCAATTAAAAAAGTAGAAAACGTTCAGGAACAACTCAGTTATTAAAAAAAACATCTGAAATTAGTTCAAATTTGGAACTGACTTTAGTTATGAGTCTTCTTTTAAAACAAAAACAGAGAAATTTGTTTTAAAAAAAACATCATTTTTGAAGATATGCTTGTTTTTGTTACCAGTT
Source organism: Bombylius major (assembly GCA_932526495.1). Lineage (NCBI taxonomy): Eukaryota > Metazoa > Arthropoda > Insecta > Diptera > Bombyliidae > Bombylius > Bombylius major. Next base: position 16,427,430 of record OW052044.1, on the reverse strand, counting down.
AAAAAAATTATTAAACAGACGTTAATTAAGGCCTTTTATATTTTAAAAAAAAAATTTTAAAAAAAATAAGAATAGACAGTAAAGGTCTGGAATTGTTTTTTTTAAATGCGCTTCATCGAAACATTTTGGAAAAAGAAAATAAATAAAAATTCAATATTTACAAATGAAAAACATCAAACATATCTACATGTGTTCACTTAGTTCTAAATATAATTAAAATGAAGAAAAAAAAAAGAAATTAAGCAGACATATTTATAAGGTTCATCAATGATCAGCACATCAATGTTTTTTTAAAAGCAATAAAAAAAAACACAAAAGTATGTAATTTAAAAAAAGCACATGCAAATTCATCTTAATCACAGAGATAAAGAAAACTAATTAAATTATCATTTATTTTTTCTTTGAAAACAAAAATACTAAATAATGATAAGATTTTTTTTTTCTTTTTTCAAAATACATGTGTGTAGAAAATAATATTTTGAAACTAATACAAAAAAAACTGATATTTGTTATATTTACCATTGAAATTTAATATTCTTGCAAATATTTCATATTTTAACATTTGCCCTTTGTTTAGATAATTTGCGGAAATTAAAATAATAGGCGAATAAAGGAGTTATTTGAGGAACAAAAAAACACAATATCAGCAGCAAAAAAATTTTCATTTTTAGCAAAACAATATCGAAAATTTTTAAATTACAAAATGGCTATTGCCATGTATGTTTTTTCAGAGATGCTCTATTCACTATTAAACTATATAGTTCAGGGAGGTTTTTAAAATGATACTCCTATTAATTTTGCCATTAGTTTATTTTATTTTTTTAAGACATCACAAAAATTTGTTAGATTTGATGAAAGTTTATTAGACTGAATTAAGCAAATATCAGAAAGCAGAAGAAGAAAAAAAGAACAAAGAAATTTGAAAAAAATGAAAAACAAAAGAAATTTCTGAGATATTTATTGAAAAAATAGCTGAACGAATAATAAATAAAAATTTGGTATGACAAAAAACAAATGACACCAATCAAATTAAAAAGAAAATTGCGTACTATGAAAAAAAAAAATGTGTAATAAATTTTATGATAAAATGTAATTTAAAAAATTATTTTAAAGGAAGAAAAAAAATAATAAATTGGAAATTTGGATAAGAAACTGGATTTCAAAGGAACAAAAAAAAAAATGGATCATACCCACTTAAATTTGATTTCTAAAAAAAATTTTCTAAAAGCAAAAAAAAAAAAAATTTAAAAATAAATAAATAACAAAAAAAAACCCTTGGTTAATTATTCTACGTTTTTAAAAACCAAAAAAAAAAAAAAAATTCCATCAATCAAATTATTTAAATTCCTTTAAATTTTTTTTTTGAGTCTTTTTAAACATACCTGTATTTGATTTTCCAATTCATGTAAAATATCTTCTTTAGCCAAGGCAATTTGTTCCTCTAAACGTCTTTCATATTCAGCTGCAATTGTACGAATTTCCTGACTTTCGTTTATTGCTTCATCTTCATCAATGATAATATATGATGATGAAACTGTACCTTGGCCCAATTCATCTTTATATTTTATCGTTGTAGGAGATAAGGATTTTTTCTTCTTTTTAAGGAATTAAAGGATATTAAAATTTATGGAATATTTTTATCAAATAGCACAAAATAGTATTTGTGTTATTTCAAAAAAAAAAAAAAAAAAAAGTTCAAGGCATTGTTGATTAAAAAATAAAAAAGGATTATTGGGTTAGAAATTATTTTATAGTAATAAATGTGTTTTTGTTGTATTGATGGTTTTTGATTTGGCACAAAAAAATAAATTCAATAGAAAGATATAAAAAAAAAAACATGCTGTTAATATTAACAACATTATTTTGTGTAATATATAAAATTATACTTGTTTTTTGTTTTCAATACTTCCATTGGGAACAGGTTAACATAATTAAAAAAATCACAAAAAAAATATGAGTTATCCTTAGACTACAACAATTCCTTCTTATTTTGTGGGTGTTGAAATTGAAAGAAAAAAAAATATAGGAAAAAGAAAATAATAATAAAATTCAAAATAATAAGTACTTTTTTGGCAGATGATTTTAAATGTGCAAAATAGAGAAGTGTTTCGACTTTCCCTTAATAAAAATGAATTCATATCAAGATGACTCAATCGTCAGATGGACAATTTAATATCGATGAATTAGAAAATGATTAGGGTTTTCATGGTTGACATGACGGTTTTAGGAAGCGTTCTCATACTGAAAAACTATTTAACGATTAGCTTGGTCTAAGATTTATTTCAAATCTAACACATTAGTAGTTACCATTTACAAGAACTGACAAACACAAATGAACATGACATGATCGTACCCAAATTCGAAAATCTAAAATTTATAAAGCCACACTCCTGCATTATTTTTATTTTCTGACATAATTGCATTTACTATAAATTTTTGATTTGAAAACTTAAAAAAAAAAATATTTAATGAAATTTTTCAATTTACAAAATTTATATTTAGAATTTTAGCTATTTCGAGCAGAAAAAAAAATTAAGCATTATTCATACACACCTGGTTTTCAAACAATTTTAATAATGCAATGATGTGAAATATTTCAGCGAAAAATAAATTAAAATAAATCACATTCCAAATAATTCAAAAATAATAAAATCAAAATTTTAAAATCTTCAATCATTTAAAAAAAATGTAAAACAAATTTTTATAATTTTCCGTTTACTTATAAAACGGCTTTTTTTTTTTAAACACAATAATTATTCTAACTGTTTGTTTTACAACTGAGATCAATTGTAAATTTTTTGTTATTTTATTCACAAGCAAGTAGGTACACCATTTTTTTTATTCAATCACATTGAAACGGTATTTGTGAAGCTGGTTTTACTCAATATAATTTCATTTTCTTAAAATTCATTTTTTTTAAACTTCAAAAGGTATTAGTTTTAGAAAATATCGTAACAGAGGTATGTGCAGTATGGGTAAAATTCAAATAAATCACAGACGTGACGTACCCACATTGAACTTTTATTGCTTTCAAAAAAAAAAAAGTTCGGGTTTCAATACAAAAAATCAAGAAGAGAAAAAAACTAAACAAAACACAAAAGTAAAAAATTGTGACATTAGATTAGATTAGATAATAATTGAGGCTATCGTTTGCATTTCGATCTGTAAAGTTTTTTTGTATCGCCAATGCTTTTTATAGATTTAGGCTTTTGATAAATCATAAAATGCTACTAGAAGATGCACACCAATTTTTTTCAGGTTTAAAGAGAATTTGATACATATATCGCACTCTTTTAGAGGCTAATGCCTTCTATTCATTCACTCGAATGTGTTTCGAGGTTTTCTTAGCTTCTTTGCAGAATCTACTATTGTCATCTTCTTTTAGCCCTATCCTACTCAAGTGATAGTTGAGTGGACAGTGCCCAGTTAGAAGACATGTGATGGTAAATTATGACGATCCCCACCTAATTAAATAAATTAAAATCATAACCCTTTAAAACATCTTTTAAATTCCATAAATTATATGCTATCCATTGGCCTTAATTATCATTTGAAACTCATAAATCTAAATGTTCCGTTTTAAATTGATTTTTACAGTGTATTATTCCAAAAAAAATTTATTTTAAAATTTTTATATAAATGTCACTGGAAATAACAATTTTCATTTCTTGATTACCATTTTTTTGTAGAAACAAAAAAAAAAAAAAAAATTAAAAAAATTGCCACTGGAAAAAAAATACGATTGTTAGACATTTGAGAAAACTCAAATCAATGCAAATTTCTTCACAGTTTTCAATCAAATAAAAATTTAGAAAAAAAAAAAACATGTTAAACAAAAAATTTGTAATGTCAACCTACACCCAATGATTCAATATTTTGAAAATAAGTATTTTATTCACGGTTTTTTCAACAGTGTGTTTTGTGAAATGTAATATGTATGTTTTCAAGCTCCTCATGATTCAAAAAAAAAAAAAAAATACTTATTTCCAAAATACTTAATGCATATTAACATGCAAATACATATATTTATTTTTCGTTTAAAAAATTCAGGTAGATTCTATTTTTAATCATAATTATAGATTCTACCCAACATTTAACAATAAAAAATTGAATCAATAATATAATTACCATGAAATCATCATCAGCATAACGTGTCTCATAGTATTTAATCTTTTCATTTTGATGTCCAATAATGGCTTCATAATTATTTTTAATATCTTGAATTTTTTCCTGATAAAATGATCTTAAATTACTAATTGTTGCCACAGAATTCTACAAAATAAAAATTTTTGATTAGAAGAAAAATTTCTCAAGTACACTATTTTTTTTACTTACTGAATCACACAAATTATCCATTTCACCTCCTGGTATAATTTGTCTATGAGATGGACTACAATATAATTCTTTTCTACTCTTTTTTCTGGGACTTGTTTCTTTTAAAGAAATTTTTTGACTTTCTTCAAGTAAATTTTCATGTTCTGAAAAATCTGAACCAGAATTAATTGAATCATCTCGAGCACTCTTTTGTGAAAATATTTCTTCAGAATATCTTTAAAAAGAGAAAATATATAAAATTTTATTTAATATATTTAGAAATTTTCAATTAAATTAAAAATCTTACTGTTTTTCTAAATCAGCACATTTCTTTTCAAAATACATTCTTAATTTTTCCATTTCATGTGAATGAATTGTTTCTAATTCTTGACGAAGTTCAATTAAATCTGATGAACCACTTTTCACATTGGACAATAAATGTCTTATACGACTTATCTGTTTGAAATTAAATAATTTCGTGTTTAATTAAGATATTTACAAAATAATAAATAACTGAAAATTCGAAAAAAAAGGATACATTCAAACTAACCTCTAAATCCTTATCATGTTTTTCCAATTCCAATTGTTCATTTACAGTTTTAAGTTCACTATCAAATTTTAATTTTGTTTTTTCAATTTCTTGACTTAATAAATCATCAAATTTTTTTTGTACCATAAAAAATATTCTTAATTCATCTGGATTTAAATATTTTTTAAATTGTTCAATTTGTTTTGAAATTGGTTGAATTTCTGGATCTGGATATATTTCAATACCGCAACCACCTAATTCATTACCTAATTGTTTTTCACGTATATTTTGATTTGATGTTGAATTTTTATCATCATCTAATAAAATATGACGATCTAAATCTTCATCACTTTCACTAACTAAATCAATTGAAATTTCTGATAATCTTTGACCAGTACTTTCTTGATCACGTGGCCATGATGGTTTTCTAATAACATCTAATGTTTCAGTTAATTGTTTTCGTAATTGTTGTACTTCTATTGATAATTGATCACTTTGTTGTTGTAATTGTTCACGAATTTTCATTGATTGTTCAAGTGATTCTGTTAATCTTTCAATAACAGTATTTTTTTGTGATATTTCCAAATGAAATTCAATCATCTGAAAAATAAAAAAATAAAAAATTAATTTTCAATTAAATTTCAAATTAGAACAACAAAAAAAGAATTTATTTAAAATTGAAATATATACCTTATTTCCAAGATCATCTTGAATTGGTTTGTATTCAGTTGAAGTGGTTGTTGCTAAACTTGTTGATTCTCTTCCTGATGGTGGAATATCCTTGAAAGAATCATTTTCCATTTTATTAGCGAATAAATCTCGTCGTTGTGCTGCATCTAAATGTACTTGTAATGAATTAAAACTATGATTTTTTGTAGAAATTGTATTATCTAATTCTTCTGTTTTATTTTCCATATTTTGATTTTGAGAATCGGAATGAGTTGTTATTGAATTCTTTTCTGTTTCTTCGGTGATATCTTCGAGAATTTCTTTTTCAAAATCTGTCTGAATTTGTTCCATTTGTTTTATCGTTATTGTTTTATTGTCATTTTCTTCAAATGAAATATTCTTATTCATTTCTTCATTTTTGTTTGTTGAAAGAATTTTCTCTTTAAAAACATTCATATCCTCCTCTTCTTCTTCTTCTCCTTCTTCTCCAACAGAACTTAAATCTGGATTTGATTCATGTAACGTTTGATTATCTTCTTCAGCATTACTTTTTATATCTGAATCGGAATTTGATAGATTTAAACTAATTTCAATTGAATTTTTGTCAATTGAATGTTTCGGTGTAATACTTTCTTCTTGTTCTTCTTCTTCACTTAAATTCTTATTTGTGAATTTCACAAATGAATCAAGACTATGACAATTACGTTCTTTCAATATAATATTCTCATTGGTTTTCAATTCAAAACTTTTAGATTTTATTTGAATATTTTCACTTAGACTTTCTTCACCGAGCATTTCTGAAACATCGTTTATTGTATTTTGACTTGTTGTATTTTGTTCATCTTCTCTGGATCTGGATTCAGATTTTTTCTTATTTTTCTTTTTAGAAGAACTACCTGACTTGACTTTGCTATTCTTAGATTGAATATCTTTTACACTGGTGGATTCTTTATCTTGTTCTGAATGAAAACTACCTGACTTGACTTTGCTATTCTTAGATTGAATATTTTTTACACTGGTGGATTCTTTATCTTGTTCTGATTGAACATTTTTAGAAATATTATTACTGGGTAATTGATCACTGTCAATTTCTTCTTTATCGATTTTTTTATCGACATCTCCACTACTATCATCGCCAATTGAAAATAATCGACGTTTAATATTCTTCGATTTATCAGATTTTAATTTCTGTAAAAATGTATCACTTGATTCTGAACTAAGTATTTCTTCAGCAATATTATCAACGCTTGCTTCAGTACTTTCACTTTTTTCATCCATTTTTTTAATACTTTTTTTCTTCTTTCTTTCTATTTAAATTTAATATTCAAAATATACTTTTACTCTTTTCAAAGTCTCTTCTTGTGTGTTAAAATTATTTTCATTATGATTTATTGGAGTGTCTTCGTTCACACATATTTAATGACAAATTTATTTTTTAAAAGTTGCATCGAAATTTTTCTCTGGAAAATAAAATTAAATTAAATTTTAAAAAAATACGAGATTTAAAGAAATATTTTTTTGATATAACATTTTAATTCGCGATCACAATGTGAAATCATAACTAACTTACTCACTATTGTGAGGGAGTTCATTAATTCTTTAAAGCTGAACGTCGCCAAATAAGAATTTTTGAAAAATTCAATTCCAGACATCTTAGAATAATAAATAAATTTTCATATTATACAAAATATGTTTAAAATTAAGGGAAATAATTTTAGAATTTCATAAACAAAAATATCTTAAACATTGCAACAAATTGCATAGAAATTTTTTACTTTGAGCAATTATGGAAATCATAAAAATTTAAACACCCAATATTTGTTTATGTAAAAATGTCGAGTACCTATGTGTATTTTATGTGTTTGAAAAAAAATATTGTAAAATATGAATGAACATTTCGTATAAAAAAAAAATCTTCAGTTTAGAAATTTAGAAGAAAAATATTTTATGTGAAAAATTTCAAAGTCCAACCAACATTACATTTTTTTCACACTTTACAATAAATTTCATAATCATTTTGTGAAAAATACTTTTTTATTTTTTAAAAATTTTGTCGCCTTTTTGTTTTAAAAAATTTGTAAATATCTTTGAAATTTGTACATCGATTTTCTTCAAATTTACACAAAAAATTCTTTCCAACATTATCAACCATTTATCTTTAACAATAGAAAGATCCTTTCAATAGGACATGAATCAATATAAACTAAAGCCTATTTTATTGAAAATTCTTTATAGAATCTGCTGTTAAAATTTTAATTTTCCTTCTCCTCCAGCAAGTTTTTCATGGGAAAGAAAAATGTGTCCTCATTAAACAAGCATTGATGCGTAAAACAATTGTTTTTTCTGAAAGGGTTGCCGGAAAATTTTATAAGTGTAAAAACACACATTAACTCGAAACAATAATCTTAAATATTTTTTGAAAAAAATATATATTAAGAAAAATCAAAATTTAATAATGAATTCAGCTGTTACTTCCTGTTCAAATGAGAACTTATTTTACATTTTTAAAAATTTACAGAAAACATGTCTCTAGTAGCACAATACCATTTTAAACTAAAATTATATCTTATATCCCAAAATTTACACATTCACACTGTACACAGTGTTTTTTATTTAATTATTTTTAATTTCTTGTTTGTTTGTCTTTTTATTATACTCTAAATATTTTACTTTGAAATGAAATAATCGATTTACTTACTCTAATTTTATTTTTAACGCAACAATATTATTTTCTATTATCTGTTCTAAATACAATTATTTTAAGGATTAAATATTAATTTTTTTTCCCCATTTTCATTTTAATTTTCTGTCCACAATAAAAAAAAACAAATAAGTAACAAGAAAAATTTCTTTTCTTCAAAATTATACACGATATATCTGAAATAAGTGCCATTACGTATGTATTGTGTATTGAGTTTTATTTTTAGAATTAAACTTATACAAGAAAATTTTTTTATTTAAGAGACAAAATTCTAAATTATTAAAATATAGGCATAGACCAATATACAAAATGCATTTTTAATAAAGTAAAGTTCATTCTATAAAAACTATATTTAATATATGACATTGTAGAAAGTATGTTGTTCTCTCTTGATTTTAAATTATCAAATAAAATAGCTAGCGCATAATGAAATATAAATTAGATGAACTAAATTTTTTCTTATTAATTTTCAGCTGATCGGTTGGCCTGGCTCGGTCTTTAACTTTTTGAAAGAACAATTTAATATTTTTTGAAAAAATTACGACACACAAATTTTGGCACAAATTTTAATAAATAATTTTTTGAATCTCATGTAAATATTTATAGGTACATAAGAAATATAATTCTGTTAAATTTTTCTTCTTTTTCTTTAGATATTAGATTTTGTACTTCGTAATTAATTGATTAAAATTACATAACAAATAATTGCAAGGGAAAAAAGGTCAAGAAAAATAATAAAGAAATTAGGAATCTAAGAAAGCGACGTTTATCAGTACAAATTATTCAAAAGACACCAAAATTGATTGGATTTAACTGAACTTTGGTAATTGTTCTCCTAAGAATCTAGGTCCAGTTAATTATAATTCAAACAGAGATTAAGACATATGTAGGTAATTAAAAATACTTAGATGAGTTGAACACATGGCTAGAATTGATGAAAGTAGAACACTAAAAAGAGTGTCCAAAGAAGAGCTAGATGAAAAGAGGCCAATGAGAAAATCGAGATAAAGATGGATAAAACCGTGAACGCAAAATAGATTAGAAGTACTATATATGTACATATCAACAACTGGGAAAGTGCATCTATGTATAGAAAAAAAAATTGAATTAGTGATAAGAAAAACCAAAGTAAACATTCAAAATTACTTCTTCAAATAATTTCTTATCTTCATTTTTTTCTATATTTGTTTGTACACTTAGTTTTTTTATTTTCAACTCATCGAACTTTTAGGTCTTCAGGGTCTTCAGACGTACATACATATGTATATGTGTATGTTCACTCCCACATATGATGCTTCTATTGAAAGCAAAAGAACGTTTATTCCACTTTCGAATTTCAAATAAATTATGAAAAATTATATTTTTAATTGCATCACAGACCACACAAACAATCTTATTGCCAGTTTTTTTTTTATTGTTGGTTTTACAATAAATATTGCAGAAATTGAGAACGCATATCTGGTTTTCAATTTTTAAATTCAAATTAATTTCATATAAGCTGAATATAGCTAGCTATCTTCTAGTAAACGCACTTTCTTTTTTTTTTTTTTTAATAAACACAAATATCTTCACGTTGATGTGATAATCTTTTACTAAGGGGATATTATTTTTGTGTACAATATAAATGAAAAAATAAAATAGAATAGGCTTGCAGACTATATGAAAATTTTAAGATGTTTCTATTTTTGGAAAGAAAAAAAAAGAAAATTATAATAATAAATTAGCAAAATGAAAGAAATATGAAGTATTATACAATGTAGTGCATAAATTAACAATCTAATTAGTTTTTTTTTTTTTAATAACATGCATATTGTACCTGCCAGCCCTAACCCTATACATATAAATTATCAACAAGACTAAAAAAACAACTTGTTAGACGCGAAATAGTGAAAAAATTAATTTACGTTTTAATACTCACATTACATTTTTGGTGTGTTTTCTTAATCTTCACATAAATCCTCCAACATTAAATTTACAAAATTCACATTTAACATTTCTTTTTAACTTCTAAATTTAATGAATTACACAAAAAAACATTTATTATTTACCTCCTGATTAGATTTTTTCCGCACTTGACATATTTACTTTGATTAATTTTTAGTTAGTGCATTTGAATTTTTTACTTGATGCACTTAGCATTACCAACTCAAATGAAAATTTTTAACCGCTAAAATTTTCCAGATTAGAAAGTGTTCAGAAGATATAAATACATACATATGATACCTTTTACACAGTTCTTCCCCACGACCAAGTTCCTTATGCTGTTATGATACGGTATTAATTTCATGATTAATTTCGTTATTAAAAAGAGATAACAAATATGCTTTACGGAAAAATCAACCAGAAAGAAAGAGAGATATGACTAACACTTATTTCAGTATTAATACTGAAAATGTCAAAAACTAACTCTCCCAATTCTCCAAATTCCAATATCCTTCCATTAATCATGAAATTAGTCATGAAATTTGAACATTAATATTATTTTTGTGTTGCCATCGTGTTTAGACATTTTTCATAATTTAATATTATATTTAAACGAGTGTGACGTGTCTAATTATTTATTTCTAATTTTTTTCAGTGAGTACAAACAAAATGAATAGAATAGAAATAATAATCACGAACATTCATTTACTAAATTATATAATTGCCATTTACTTTAAACAGAGATACCGGCAACACAACTTTAAGAAAATGTCAGCTGATTTTGATAGTGTGTCTCTGTTTCTCAAATCTGTTGTCTCTTTCTTTAAGTACTTAAAATTTCCAATAGTATTAATACCGTATCATAACAGCATTAGCCAGAGGAGTAGTGCGGTTTCCTCATCTTTCTTCACTTTTTCAACCAAACTGATTTCTATTTAACGAGGTGAAGATGAAGATACTAACACAATATACATTATATACAAAAACAATGTTTTTGAAGAATTTAAATTCAAATACATTGAAAAATTTGTGTATGTACAATGAATTGAGAAGAACGAAAGAAGATGCGTGTAAAAGTAAAAAAGAAGAGCTATGTAAAACGGCAATAGCAATAGGTTCTTTTCGGATTTATGAATTATCAAAGATAAATAAAAAATAATATTAACAAAGGTGCAGAATGGAGACAAATTGACTGTTTATTATTTGATTATTTACTTTTGATACCACAGTTATTTAATTTTAAATATTTTTTTTGTCTTGAAAAATTATCTTTGTAGAGTAAGTGTACAGTGGCCCTTACTTCGGCATTAAAATAAAAATGAGCGTCGAATCCGAACACTCTCTACAAAATGTATTTATTTTTGTAATTTTGTTTTAAGTGTGTTCAACGAAAACAAACGACATACCAATGAAACGAGATATAAATATTATTTTTGATTTTAAATTGAATTAATGTAAAAATTAGGCACTTTTTATCTTTTTTTAGATGAACTATATGTTTACTGATCACATTTATCACATTTCTCGCATATTCATGCTGTTGATGTGTTCTTTTTGCTTCAGCATCCTTCATTGCATCATATTACTGACCATATTTGCTTCTCGTGTTTCTTCATTGAACACACGCTTTTTACACTTAAATGACAAGTATAATTTGGTGGTGTTTTTCTAACCTGATTTGTTTAGGAGTATTCTATTAATTTTTTAAAGCAAAAATAATTAAATTAAAACAGAGGAATAAAAATGAGTTCTATTGGAACTGGTGTAAGTACGAATACAACAAAATATCACTAATTATCAATTTAAATTCACAACAATTATTATTTTAAAAATAGTATGATTTATCGGCTTCACAATTTTCACCCGATGGTCGTGTTTTTCAAGTTGATTATGCAGGAAAAGCTGTAGAAAAAAGTGGTACAGCAATTGGTCTTAGAGGAAAAAATGGAGTAGTTTTAGCTGTTGAAAAAATTGTAACTAGTTCATTATATGAAGGAGATGCTGGCGGTCGAATTTACACAGTTGATAAAAGTATTGGATTAGCTGTGGCTGGACTTCTTGCTGATGGTAGATACCTTGTTGATATTGCTAAACAGGAAGCAACAAATTATAGACAACAATTTGATAGAACAATTCCACTTAAAATCTTAAATGATAGACTTTCAGCATATATTCATGCATACACACTTTACAGTGCTGTACGACCTTTTGGTGCTACAATTATATTAGCATCATGGGAAGAAGATACTGGACCACAACTTTTTAAAATTGAACCATCTGGTTCATCTTTTGTAAATGATGTTTTTACTATTATCAAATTTTTTAAAATAATTTTATTTTATGTATTTAGGGGTATTTTGGTTGTGCTAGTGGAAAAGCTAAACAACAAGCTAAAACAGAAATAGAAAAATTAAATCTGAAAGGCATGTCTACAGATGAACTTGTAAAATGTGCTGGAAAAATGTAATAAAAAAAAAATTTCGTGTAAAATTTATAAATATGTATTAAGAATTTTTTATTTATTTTTTTTTTTAGAATTTATCAAGTCCATGATGAACTTAAAGATAAGGACTTTCAATTAGAATTGAGTGTAGTGGGTAAAGAACTAAATGGTATTCATCGTTTATCCCCGGAACCATGGTATTCGATGGCTATTGAAGCTGGTCGGGCTGCCAAAAAGGAAGAAGATAGTGATAACGACATTTAATTATTTTGAATTTTTAAATTTTTTTATAAACATTAAAATTTTCATTTTTCACTGATTTTTAATGTAAAAAAAATCACTTTATTCTGGAAATTAAACAAAAGAATTTAAAAATACACATTTCTATTGTTTTATTTTCTTTTTTCAAGCAATAGTTTTTTTATTTGTTTGAAAAGATAAATAGATCAGGGCAAAGATAGTAAAAGAACATTAAGATATACCAACAATACAAAAATTACAAAATAAAGCTCAGGGTCTTGTGATAAGAAATTTCTAAAGTGAATTTAGTTTAAAAGCAAGAAATAAACAATGATTATTTTAATTAAAACATAAATCCTTCAATAAAAATGCAATTATTTCGTTATTCTACTTTTAAATTACCTTTGTTCAGTCACTCACAACAATTCAATTCAAATTTTACACATTTTTTCAATTTTTTTAATTTTTTTTTTTTATAAATACGCAATTTCCAATCCAACTTGGATTTGTATCACACTTTCATAGTACATGTAAACATCGTGAACATATATTCGCTATATATTTGTCATTGTTTTGTCGTCTCACGTCCGAATCCGATTAAAATGAAAATAATCTCGTTCTATATTTTTTTATTCGATTTTTCTCATCTTTATTTTTGGTAGCACAAAATTATTTCAATTCTAAAATACCAACATATTTTTTTCTATTTTTTTCATATTGATGTTAGAATAAAGTGAAATTATAATTTAAAATAAATTGGTGTTTAATAAGGAAATTAAAATGACATCATAGGGTAGAAGTAGAAGGTTTGATTTGACTATTTTTTATTAAGTTGCAAAATAGAAAAAAAATAGGAAAAAAAAGAAAGAAAAAATATTTGTTAATTTTACGTGCTGATACTTGTTTTTTTCTTTATCGATAATAAAAAGATTTGTTTTTTCAAATAATGAATGATGAGTTGGCTACGATCTAGTCCTTTAAGACAAAACTTGTCTAGAAATCCGAATGTTACAAATGAGACTAGATATAGTCGTTCAATTGATGCAACAGCAAATTGTGATCCAAGGGCGTGTTATGATAGTTTTTGTATTCATTGGAAACAAGCATATGAGATAATTTTAAAATCAGATGTAAGTACATATTTAGAATTTAAAAATGGAAGTACATTAATTATCTTTTTTTTCATTTATCAAAATGATAACATTTCAGAACAACAAACCGCCAACGCATGATGATGTTTTAGGTGTTGTATCACATCTTGATTATATGGTAACATTATTGTTGGTCGAATTACATCATTGCAATAAAATAAGTTTACCAAGTGTAAGTCAGACACCTTCAGCACCATGTTTAGAATATTTGTTAAGTGAAAATCTTTTGGATAAATTATATGAATGGGGAACAACAACGGGTCGTTATGCAAATGCAGTTCGTTTAGAACAATTAAAACTTTATGAATTATTAGTTAGTCATTCAAGACATCAATTACTTGTACATGAACCATTTTTAAGACCATTGTTAAAGATTTTAGCAAGTAGTCAAGGTGAAATTTTTCCACCAGATGTAGAAAAACGTCTTGTATTATTGTTAAATCAGCTGTGTGTGGTATTAATGCAAAATGTTCATTTACTTGATTTGTTCTTTTTTTCATCGAATCAGCAACAAGGGCAAGGAAAAGCTAAGTATGTATTTATATTTTTCAAATGTAATTTATAATTAAAACATTTTTTTGTTGTTATTATTTTTCAGTTTCATTTTATTCTCTCTTCTAATACCATTTGTTCATAGAGAAGGAAGTTTAGGACATCAAGCTAGAGATGCATTACTTTTATGTATGGCTTTATCACAAAAAAATGCAAATGTTGGTACATATATAGCACAATATTCATCGATGTGTCCATTATTAGTAACTGGACTTGGTGGATTATATTCACGTTTACCAACAACAATTGAAATAAATTCAATTGATTGGCATCGTATAACACCAGATGATGTTGCTGAAATACCAGAATTAGCATTATTTATGAATTCTTTAGAATTTTGTAATGCTGTTGTTCAAGTTGCACATGATTTAATTAAACAACAGTTATTAGATTTTATTTATCAGGGATTTATTGTACCAGTTTTAGGACCAGCAATATTACAGGTCAGTTGTGTAAAACAAAAAAATGTTTCAGATAATTAAACACTACATAAATGTTTACATCGAAATTTATCTTTTGATTTTACTTGAATTCAAAATTTAAGATAATCAAAAGGCAAATGTCGATTAATTTTGGTACTCGATTGTAAATATGTACTGTGAAAAATATGTTTAAAATGAAAGTGATTTATTTCTTTATTCTTTCACTCTAGTTGCTAGTTGTGAGGATAGAAAAAAATCACTTTTTTTTTATTCGAAAAACTAATTTCAACAGAATTTTTAATCGAGTTGTATAATGGGATCTTTGTTCGCGTGTTTTATCGTAAAATCTGTTATGCAATAATTGGCTACTATATTATAATACTAATATTTGTGAAAAATTCGCAATTGTTTAAGCATTTTAGTGGTTTAATTTTTGTCTGTAAACAAAAGAGAAAAGTCATAATTAAAAAAAAAAAATAAAACAAATCATCATTTCAGCAAAGAAGCAATTTGTTGATAGCATCTTTTTTAATTATGACTTTGAAAGCCTATTCGTTATTTCAAAAGATTCAGTGTCTAGAAGTATAATTTATCATACAAAAATTATTTACTTGTTTTATCGTTGTTACTAAGATTTATAAATATTTTTTTTATGGCTCATAAATATGCTTTAAATTTTGAGATAACGAAAAGGTGTTATTTGTAATTTTTGTAGCTGTATTCGATACGACCTGGTGGTGGTGTGGGTTGCTTTTATGTTTGTTATTTTTTGTTGCTTTAATTTTCCATTAAAACTAATTTCATACATGAATTCATTTCTTTTTGTTTTGTTTTGTTTATTTTTTTCGTTCTGTGAAATAATATTATTTTTATACTTATTGGGGGTTATACTAAAATTATTTATACATATTTTCTGTATTTTTATTTTTTTTTGTTCATTATTCATTTTGTTTCGCTTATTAATTTTTAAATTAAAATTTTAAAAAGAAAAAAGAAAAAGAATAAAAAAAAACAATATTATATTTTTAAAATTTTATTGTTATTTTGTGCGAGAAAAAATTATGCTTTATTAACCACGCCAGGACAAATCGAGAATAATATTGCATTACAGATTTTCAAAGGCAAACATTTGCAGACAAACATCGAATCACAAATTTCAACAACGGCTTATCTGGATTTAATAATACGTTCTGTTACTGAACCCGGACTACTTAAAGTATTTATTAAATTTTTATTTGATGAAGACAAATTCGATGGACAACGAATATTAGATATTATGATTGAAAGATTAAATTCTACTGATCCAAATGTAAGTTAAATGAAAAAGTTATTTTTAATTTTATTAATTTTTAATAATTTTTTTCTTCATTTTTTTTTACAGTTATGTATGGTTATGCTCTCTCTTTTTGATACACTTTTAGGTCTTTATTGTGAAGATATAATGTTAGAATTACTTTTAAAATATTTATTACCTGGAAAGCATGTTCCAATATCGTATCGTCATAAAATTAATCGTATTGATCCTTATGTAAATACTGTTGAATTTTTTTTAAATTTAACACCAGATATTATGAAACATTCAGCAAATCTTCATAATTATCGTAAATTAAATACAAATGATTTAAATGATTCAAATGTAATATCATCATCATCATCATCATTTAGTAAAACAATTGGTGCTAATTGGAATCATTATGGCCTTAATTCTGGTGATAGTTTATATTCAAATTATCATGCATACCTTTTTGATGCACATCAAAAAATAACACAATGTTATTTAGCATGTTTACAATGGTCAAATAATTATAAATATCATAAACCAATACGAAAACATAATCAATTATCTGAAAAAACAACCGAATTAATTCGTAATTTTTTTCAAGAATTTTCAATACAACAACAACAACAACAGCAACAACAATCATCAACATCATCAATTAATCTAATGAGTACAATAAATTTAGATGCACAAAATTTATTAGATACAGAAAAAAATAATAAATTTGATAGTTTACAATCAACTGGTGAATCAAGTGGTTATGAATCATTTAAATGGAAACCAGAAGATGAATTTGATACAATTATTATTCCAACTGGTCATCATTATCATGAAGATAATAATGATAATAATCAGAAAAAAAATGAATTATTATGGAAAATTTCAAGTAAAAAAGAACAATCAATGACAGATTTGGATTTTTCTGAAGATATATTTGCACAAGGGACAGTCACATTAGGTTAGTTGATTTTTAATTTATTATATATTTTTTTTTTAATATAAAAAATTCACTAATTAAATATTATGATATTTATATATATATATGTATATATTTTTTTAAAGGTCCTTTTCTAGGCTTTTTATGGAGTAAATTACAAACATTTACCAGTAATAGTTTATTTGTTAATTTACATTTAACTGGTTTAATAACAAAAATTGCTTTATATCCTTTGCCATTAATACATTCAATTATATTACGTCCAGATGTTGTTATATCATCAGATTCACCATCATTTCATCAAATATTACGAATATTAAAACAACAAATTGATGCTGAATTATCAATAACAGAAAATTCATTAGAAATAATTGATGTAGCAAGATTATTTTTAATTGATCGTGAATTTCGTTTAGTTAATGCACGTAAAAAATCATCTGAAATACAAAAAAATACAATAACACCACCACAATTAACACCATCATCATCATATGATCCATTTCGAAGAAATGATACAAAAAGAAAAAGTTTTTCACAATCAATTACAAATATGTTTAGAAAACAAAGTAAGTAATTTAATTAGAAATTTACATCTTTAATTTAATTCTTTCTTCTTTTTTTTTGTGATTTTAATTTTTTTCAGGCACAACACCATTTTCATTCTCTTCCTTTCCTTCATCTAACAATAACAGCCAAATAAATAATATTCCGATGAGGGAAACTCATAGTAATAACTTTATAAATAGTTCAATATTTAGTAATAATCATAATCAGGGCACAATATTAATGAATTTAGGCAGTGGAAGTGGTCATAATAACAGCGGTGGTGGTACTGGTGGTTCAGAACCAACATCACTTGATTCATTATCATCGATGACATCGACAATTGGAGCAATAGCAAGTACAAGCGGTACAGAAAGAACACGTGATCTTGCATTATGTGCGGTATTATTAGATGAATGGTTAAAAGAATTAGCAGCAATATCACAAGAACAGTCAATTATAATGTTAAATGATACATCTTAGTATAATCCTGTTTAATACAACAACAACAAAATTATACTTTACATTATAAACAGTTATGCGGTTTCGAAACCATTACGGTTTTAGAAAATTATTTTAGTAGAATTTTATTAGATAAAAAAACAAAAAATATGTAACTCATACCAGCAAGTTTTTGCTTGATTTTGTGTTTTTTTCGAAAACGTCAGATAATCGTCAATTGATGATATTCAGCAATTAGAAGCTTTAAGCTAATTTTCATCAATTGCCGTTTTCAAAGATGTACTTTATTATCAGGTTATACCATGAATTTTTTTTCTTGATGAGCTATATTTTTTTCAAAATTAAAATCCCAGAACATAGATTATTAAAAATTGTTAATTGTTTTTTTAATAAATTAAGAAATTATTTATGATTATGTACCAAAAACAAAATTACTTATTTATAAAAAAAAAAGTTAATACAGTGCCACTTGTCCTTTTTGATATTTTCTTTTAATTCACTCTGGATTACTCTGATCTTTAAAGAAAATTTATCAAGCAAAAACTCGGTTTTATAAACATTCGGGATGTTAAATTTTGGAAATAAACATGTTTTTGTCTGTAACATTATTATGATATTTGCGATTTTTGTTTTTTTTAAAGAGGTACATACATAAATTGGATTTTTGAAATATATATTTTAATAATAAAATAATAAAATGAACGCGTTCTAAATAGAATTAGTCCGAAAAAAAAAAAGATAAAATAATAATGGGAGTTTTTATGTATTTATCTCACAGTAATTTTTATAAAGAGATAAATTATTTTTCTAAAGAACAAATGTTTTTATATACATATATATTATTATTAAACATAGTGTATTGTGTAGAATTTATGTATATATATACATATATATAATATTGTATATAATTTTATTAATTTGTTTGTTTTTTTTTGTCTAACTTTATTTTAAATTTATTTTTTCGAGATTATGTATATGATCAGTTAATCTATGTATAAAAAAAAAAGAACAAATGATGAAATATAGAATGAGATATGAAAAAAACAACCGTTATTTTTTTTTATTTGCATACATATATCGAAATAATCACATTTTTACCGCTTCCCTCTATTTTAACCTGCAGAAGTTCAAGTGGAGCAGCCATTAGCACTTTGTGTCTTCATTAATGTCCCCCAATCTTTTTCTTGTGTTCATGCGCCATCGGTACGCACCAATAAAAGCAGTAAAGGTATATCCCTACATCGTGGATCATTAAGTAAAAAAAAACAGAAAAAAGTATACTTCGAAAGACTGTTTTTTTATGCCCCTTCCCTTTTCATCCCTATTAATTTGAAAAAAATTAAAACCACTTTCATGTACTACTGTGTAAATTTTGAACGTTAAATGAAGTCGAAAAATGAATATTTTTTTCTCTAAATTTTAAACTCCTTTATTTATCTTCAGAAAACACATTTAATAATTAAATATTTTTATATACTATATATATTATGTATATATGGTATATATATGTATATGTATATGTGTATATTATGTTATGTTTATGTTATAATTTTTCGTTTAACCAATTATTGTTTTATTTGAAGTGATTACACTTGACATCATTAAAATATTCTGTGGTCATGATGACATATATGTACAATGAGATTTTTTAATTGGTTCTGCTGTTTCAATTGGTAATATTAATGCACGTTTCCAATAATCACGTACATTTTCAACTGATTTTAATACACGTAAAAAATTTTTACCAGCTAACATTCCAATATCTTCTTCACTCCAACTTGTATCTTTTAATAATGCAGCAAATAAATTTGGATATTTTGAAACATCTTCGAGATCTTTTGGTGGATTTGTGATACCATCAAAACCAGCTCCAATACCGATATGTTGTATACCAACAATTGATCGTATATATTTAATATGAGCTATGACATCATCAAGTGTTGAAATTTCATCGCATGATATATACTGAGAATCAAAACTAATCATAATTAGGCCACCATTATCGGCAATAGCTCTTAATATATCATCTGGTATATTACGTGTTGAATTACAAAGGCTACGTGCCACAGAATGTGAAAAAATGACTGGTGCTCGTGTTACTTCAAGAACATCTCGTGCTGTAGCATCTGAAGAATATGATAGATCTATCATCATTCCTAAACGATTCATTTCTTTAACAACAGCTCTGCCAAATAATGTTAAACCCTTATCCATTGACATATAACTGGAACCTGCCCAAGGTGTATCACATTGATGAGTTAAAGTTAAATAACGTGCACCAAGAGCATGTAATGATCTTAAAACTCCAAGAGATGAACCCAATGCATGACCACCTTCAATTCCAATCAATGATGCCAAAAGGCCTTTTTTATGAGCAGAAAGAATCTCTTGAGATGATAAAGCTAGAACTAAATCAGAAGGATAAAGTTCTGTAAAACGATGAATTATATCTATTTGCTCTAAAGCTAATTGAACAGCATCTAGGCCCTGAGCTTCACAAGGAACATAAGCTGACCTATAAGAAAAAAAAAACATTTCAATTTAACTTTCAATTAAAATTTACATGTTACACATACCAAATCTGAGCTCCTAATAAACCTTCTTTCATTCGAGGTATATCCGTTTGTGACCATGATGGTTTATGCCATACAGTTTTCTTATCAAAATTTTGACTTAAATCAATCAATTCAAGACTATTATGAGCAAATTTTCTAACATTCCATGCCAAATCATTATGACCATCAATTAATGGAACTTCTTTAAGAATTTTTTGAACAATTTTCATTCGTTGATCATATGAATTTCTATTAGGCTTAAGTAATATAAATTGATATATTAATGCTGATACAATTGCAAATAATATTAATGTAAATGTTATTGATAAACTGAATACACAATATTTTCGTTTATTTTCTCCTTTGGTATTTTTTTTAATTTTATCTGAACTTGTTAGATCAGTAAATTCAGAATTTGATGTTGAATCTGGCATTGATATTGTTCGTCGAATATTTGAATGTTCTGTTACATCTGGTAAACAACCAAATCCACTTGTCTAATAAATAATATTATTTGATTAATTATAATTATATTTATTATTTAAAAAATGTTCTAATTAAAAATTAATTTGCAAAAAAAATTAATTAAAAACAAGAAGGGAATAGAAAATATATTTAAATCTCAATTGTTTCAACTTCTCTTTCTTTAAGTACCCCTGTAAATTCTTTATTGTCTTTTAAAATTAAGGACATGAAAAATCCCTGGTTTTTTTTAACAATCCCCCTTTTAATATTTTACGTTAAATTGTGAACAAATTATTTGCTCCACTAATTTTTCAAAATTGAAATTTAAAAAGTGTTATTGAACCGTTACATAAGTTCATTTTTTCTCTTTTTTTTTTTTCAAAATTGAAATTTAAAAAGTGTTATTGAACCGTTACATAAGTTCATTTTTTCTCATTTTTTTTCTTTTAAAATATGAAACTTCCGGAAAAATAGAAAATTCAAGTATTTTAGCACAGGTAGGTACGTATATTTTGTAAAATTGAATCATTGTAACATTGTTGTTTTTTCTTCTTCTAAAGCTCTTGAAAATCTACTTTTAATTTACACAACAAACAAGCATACTTGAAATTTTTTTTCTTTTTGAAAAAGAGCAATGATTCCGTATACTGTGAGTTTGCAGAATGTGTCAAGGACTCCTTGTTTTAATATATTCCACTTCAAAGTTTAGAAAAATGAAGAAAAAAAATCGTTTTTTTTTTGTCCTTTCAAATTCATCATGGAAGATTGGATTTGTAAAAATTTTAATTAAAAAAAAAGGATTTTTTTCTTCCGTAAGCAGTGTTTTTTTTTTACAGAATTATTTGAAGCTTGTGATTTTAAAATTTTTTTTTTAAATTTTTCGTATTTACAAAAAAAAAAAAAAAAATGTGAAGTGAAAATCTATCATTTTCAGTACAGGAATTATTTAATTATTTAAAAATTATTATTTTTTAAATAAAATATAATTAAAAATGTAAAAAATTTACTTGATAATCAGGTGTAAAACTGTCAAAAGTCATAAACATGCAGTTACATTGTTTAATATTGCTTTCATCAATTCCTTCATGTATCCTTTGTCTTGTAATTGTATCATCCATTTTAATATTAGCATATGTCTCTTTGGTATTGCTACTGTTATTATCACCATTACCACCCACACTACCACCACCACCACCACTACTGCTACTACCACTACCACCACCACTTACAATTTTCATCATCATTAGAGCATTACATCCAGCACCACATCCATCACCTTTTGTGCCTCCTAATGTTAACTTAGACATGCATGGAGCTGTTATATTGTCTTGTTGTGCTTGTAATGTTGATGTTATATCGTTTGGAGTTCTGGATTTTATAAATTTCTGAGAAAATATCCTTCTTTGTGTATTATGACGTGAATGAAGTTCACAAGTATTACTAACACCACCACTAATATTATAATCATTATCATTCAAAATTTGATGATTTGAATGTAATGTTGAATGGGATGTAGGAAAATTTTTGTAAGCATCACGTAAAATACTTCCTGATGATGATATTTGCTGCCCATATTGCTGATAATTCTCTGATGATAATTTTTTTGGCTCCAAAGCAATATGTAATGGTGATATTGATGTATTATGTGATGCAACAACTGTTTTATTAGACAATAAATCAGAAGGAATCATTGTTGGAGGATGCTGATGTTGTTGTTGTCGAAAAGATGCTGCTATTGCAGCTGAATTTTGTTGTTCAATATCTTGTTGGGTTTGTTGCATTCCAAATGTTGTTGGCGTCATTGTTATCATCACCGGCATAATTGCAGAATTTGTTAAACCAAGCATTTCAAATCTGCATAATTCATCTGAATCAAGACAATCTAATGGACGGATATCCATTTTAAAATTTTGTTATTTTTTGTTGTTGTTTTGTTTCTTAATTTTTCTTTTTTATATGTTCTTTGTTTTGTTTTTTTTTTTTTTTATTAAAAAATTTATCCAAAAAATTTCCACAATAAAAATTATATTTGTAACTATGTGAAATTTATAAAACACAATTTACACTTCAAAAAAAAAAAAATGCTATTTTTACAAAAAATTTCTGAACACAATAAATTTGTTCTTAAACAGTTCTTTCACATACTGTGAGATAGGATAGACTAAAAAAAAATTTTCATCTTGCCAACAAACAAAGTTATGAGCAAGTATTTTTGATGATTTTCATAATGTACAGGATGTTTTGTAAATTTCACCAGAAAAAGCTTAAGATATCCTTTTGATTATTCATGGCCTTGTTTTAGTACGATAATAAGATAAACCGGATTCTTTTGAGTTTCTTGAATAAAAATCTCGAATACTTTTTTCGAACTTTTAACAGAAATCATACGAATATTTCTAAGAGTATCCCCCTAAGTTCCAACTAGAACTGTAAAAGTGTTCTGCTGCTAGGAATATCTCAGCTTCCAATAATCATCAGCTTAAATATCCGAAATTCAATGATGTGTAATACAAAAAAGCTTTGATTTCGGGTTTCGATTCCAAAGAATTAAGATGATTCTGTTGAGCAAAATTAATAGAAGAAATTTAAAATTTTATCATTCTTCTTAGACGTATTATAGACCCAAATTTAGTGAACATCCTTTGTATACAAAAAATTTACAATTAGACATGCGCGAATTTAGCCAGTTTTGCAAAGGATATGATGAAAACTTTATGTTTATACATGTATGTAATATAAACTGGAATATATTCGTGTGTGATTTAATACAAAGGTTCCTTTTTTTTCAAAGATTTCAAACGTATTGTAAATTAACATTAACCCGTACTTTACTTAATACAAAATTCTCTTTGTAAAAATAATTTAAAGCTTTTTTTTTTGTCAAAAAGTTAACGATTTGTTTGTTTCAAAAAAAATCTAACAATTGAATTTCCGGTATAGTTTTTGCTTAGAACTACAAAAGTTATATTTCGTTGTTTTCTTTTCTTCATAAATCAAAATACATTCGAGTACCAATGTGTTTATCGTATTTTGATACTCTATAGAGCTCATAAATTTAAA
The DNA here is from genome assembly GCA_932526495.1 of Bombylius major. Taxonomy (NCBI): domain Eukaryota; kingdom Metazoa; phylum Arthropoda; class Insecta; order Diptera; family Bombyliidae; genus Bombylius; species Bombylius major. Next base: position 16,403,185 of record OW052044.1, on the reverse strand, counting down.
TCATAAAGATTCATCAATTTCAATTTTTATATACTTTCTTTTATTCTGAAAAATAAATTTTATTATAATATGTTGTATATGTTTTTTTTAGGCACTTAAATTTTATTCCAACTCTAGAGAAGGATATACTCATAATAAATTCTTAAATCTTAAACTTATTACGTTTTAGAGCATATATAAAATAAATTGTAATATTAACCTACTTTAAAGTCATTACATAAGATATCTTTGATAAACAAAATATGCAGGATGAATCCTTTTTTTTTTTTTTTTTTGTGAAATGTAACTCTTGCAATCCTAATAGACACGAGGTTTTTATGGTTTAAATAAATTTCATTTTGAAATATACACGTACGTACATATATCCGAATTTTAAATTAGATATACGAGTAGGTACCTATCTAGTGAAAATTTCTCTGATGGAATTGAAATACTACATGCATGAGTTTATTGATAATTTCAAGTAAAATACATTTTAGATTGGAGTTTAAAAAAAATTTATAGTATGTTTTCTTATACATAGAGGTAGAAAAAATTGGCTTCACATTGGCTATAAATAATCTAATCATGCCAGAAAATTTAGCTACAAATAAGAAATACAGGCAAATTTTAGATACTATATAGTGGTTTATTTTGATTTTATGATCTGCAACATGATTCTTATGTGGACGTGGTATGAAAACAATTTTCGAAAAGATGTCCTTTTAACCTTTTGAAAAATTCCTTTCAACCTTTGTGGTCAATTTATGTCTGTATAATTATAGTTCTAATGAGTAATTTTGTAAAAGAATTTATTTTTTTGTAACAATCTATTACTATCTAATAAGTTCATTTCCTATATATGATAAGTTTTCAGGTCCTATTTAACAGAAAACTACAACCAGCTGCATGTTTTTTCCTTGATTGTTTTAATTTAATGCACCAAATACCATTTTGATGGAGACTATAGTGTTATAATTAAAAATTGAAAACATGCAATAAAGGTAAAGCTAGGACGACATACCTACATATATATGTATGTATACTTTATAATTTATAACGCACGGTTATGAACAGAAGGATTTAATTATAATTTTTTATTTGTTGGAAACAAATAATAATTTTGCATTACATGAGTATAATAAATCGGTTTTTCACCTGTTTCTTTTTTCTTTTTTTTTAAATTCTGTTTGAATGAATATTAAATTCTTGACATCGATAGAAGGAAATAATAAAGTTCTTCTTCAATAATACAAACCCATGTATACACATATATAAAACATCATTATTCGTGTTCCAGTTACTTTTATTTTTTTCATATCGCTTAAGGCATACGTATACTAAAATTTTATTTAGTTTTTCCATTTTTGAAAGCTCATTTTAATAAAGAATTTTATTGCGCAACAGATAAAAAAAAAAACATGAAACTTACTGAATAGATACGGTATATGGATATATGAGATTTATTTGTGTATCACCCATCTACAACATTTAATTGAATATATCACTTATTATACCTTGAAGAATTTAAAGGAACTGCGAGATTGTTAATAATAAATGGTAGATTTGTTTTTTTTTTTTCTGAGAATGTAAATGCAAATAATTAAACTTTTCAATTGTTTGATTCAATTTCATTTTAAATTTCTTCTGTTTTTTTTTATTTTTTAAAAAAATTTATCTATTGGTGTAAAGAATGAATGTTCTTTTTCTACAAAAAAAAAAGGCGAAGAAAAAAAAATGTTTTATTTACATCACGTTCTGTTGTATTATAGATGTCTCGTTGTGATTTCTAAATAGGTAATAAATATAATATTCTTATGGGAAAAATATTTCCAATTTTAAAATATACTTGTATATTCATGAATTGTAAAATTCAATTGAGACTTATTAAATAAAAAATATGACGGAAAAAAAACGTAGTGTTACAAGAATTTTCAATTTCTGACAATATAATAAGAAGTGAAGTGTTTCTTAAATTGAATATACATATATATTTGTATGAACATATACGTAATTCGAATTTAAGGAACAATTTGAATTAGATCCTTACAACTTCGCTACACACACTTCCTGTAAAGGTTTTTCCAAATTACCCTTTTCCAGTAGGTACCGAATTATGCCAGCCCGGGACCGGTAGCAAATGTTATATTATGACTGTTAACTCATAAAATAAAAAAAAAACTATTCTCTCTATCCGTGGGGCCCCTTTTCTAACGAGTAGAAAAAAAAAGTTAATTTGTTCTCTATATGCGCGGGGCCTCTAGAAGCACGCGGCCCGTAGCATTTTCTACTTCTACCATTGAGCACTTTTAAAAACTTCAGTTTGAAAATGAAGTATGAATACTCAGGAGTCAGGATGTGTTCTATTTTTGATATCGAAAGTTCTAAAATTTCGACTAGAGTAGTACCTACATTCAAATAAAAACTTAATAACATAAAAATTAAAATCATAAAATTTTCATAAGTGAGTTAATATTGCATTGTCATCCAGTTCTGAGCTATGTATAAAGTTTCAAATCTCTTTCTCATCAAAATGTTGGTTTAAAATCAATTTTTAAATTTGTACCGAACAGACAGACAGACAAGAAATCAAGCTAATAAAAACGTTTTAATAATTAAAATACAGTAAATTTTTTTGAAATTCTAACTTTGAATATGGAATTTAAAACGGTGATCCACTTATTTGAACAACAAAACGATGAAACCAATTATAAATAATATACAATTAACCGTAAACAGCTGTAATTGCGGTTTAATTATACATTTTAATAAATTATTCAAGACATATCTATGAATTATGTTCTTTTTTAAATGCCACACAATATCGATTACAAAATAAATCGTATATAAAACGTGTAGTGAAACTGAAAAACTAATCAAAGTTTGTTTGACAATCAAAGAGTTAGTCCGTTGTAAAACAAGTTTCATTTTTTATTAAGTTTTTTTTGTTGTTGTTGTTGATTTAATTAAATTGAGTCGAAATGAAATTCATTGTAATACTCTTCTTCGTTTTCGGTACGTTTAAAATTTAAATCTTTTTTTCCAAGTATGTAATATTAATTTAATTCAAATTTACAGCAATTTTAGCAGCTATTGTACAAGGACAAAATTGTCCAACAATTTGTACAGCAGATTATAAGCCAGTTTGTGGAACGGATGGAGTAACCCGAAAAACATTTTCAAATGAATGCCAATTAAATGTGCAAAATTGTAAAAGTGGTGGAAGTGAGTTTATTTTATTTTTACATAATTTGTATTTTTCAAAATATTCATTAAAATTTTAATTTATTTTTAGAATGGCGAAAATGTTGAAAAGATGCAGCAATAATTCCTAAAATTATGAAAAGTTCGCTGAAGAAAATTGTGTGATTCAATTTCGACGTTTTTTAAGTGACTTTTAGTCTTATTTTTTTTATGAAATGTGTGTTGTTGTTAAAAACAGAAAATAAAATTATTAGAAAAAAAAAAATTAAAGCTTGAAAATTTTTACTCTTTAGGCAACAACAAAAAAATCTTTAAAAATCTATCAGTAACGGTTCTGCCATACTTGAAATTCCCATTGAGATTGAATACCTTTTTTTTTATTTACTAACTATATGACTTTTTTCTAGAAATCTGAATGGCACAATATCTAAGGAAAAATAACAAAAATGTATGAAGAAAAAGGATACTAACATTTTAAATTACTCTCTTTTTTTTACCTTTTTGTAAATTCTATGAAAAAGTAAGAAGCGTATAAATGTATATATGTACACAGTTGGAAAACATTACTATGTATATATATATACATACATACATTTCCTTTGAATTTTCAGGATCACAAGATATCAATATTGAGAAATCCTATATAGATTATCTTACCTATTTTACAAAAATTTATTTGGTTGACGTTCTTGATTCAAGATATCAACGAGATTTTTATTTATTTTTGTGTACTTTTTTTTTATATACATATAGTTGATCTAAATGTTCAGATATCTATGCTCAAGGTAATTTTCATTATTTATTTATAAATTCAATTCAATTTCTAGGAAATATGATAAATCAACAAACAAACAGCAAATTATATTTTTCTGGGTGTGGAAAATGTTAATTCAAATATATTTTTTTACATCACTGAATAGGGGAAATTTTTTCTTTTTTTTTCTCTTTAAAATCAAGCTTTTTATTTATTTAAAAATGGAAATAATTGAAAAAAAAAAATCCCCAGTTGTAATTGTTTAATATTGTTACACACATTTAATCGGGTAAATACCCTTAACTGTGACATAATTAAGTAAAAAATTTATAACAGTGATACATTTGTTTTAACAAATAGCCAAGAAATTTAACCGTGAAACTAATATAGTTGCGGTTTAATTATGCCAATAAATTATTTAAGATATCTGAGAAAGTTTTAATTACCCAACTAAAGGTTAGTTGGTTGAAAAATACATTTTTTTTTTCTAATAATTTTTATTTTTTCTAATTTTATTTAAGTTAAAATGAAATTTAGTGTATTATTCTTCATCATTTCCGGTTTGTTTGAAATATTTTTTTTTTTAATGTAAATTCTTTAAAGTTATTATTAAATTAAATTTTTACAAATTTACAGCAACTATTATTGCATTATCAGTACATGTACAAGCATGTCCAGTATATTGTACAGCTGATTATAAGCCAGTTTGTGGAACAGATGGAAAAATTCTAAAAAGTTTCACAAATGAATGTGAAATAGTTCAAGAAAATTGTAACAATAACAATAAAAGTCAGTTGATTGTATTATTAAATTTTTTTTTTTTTCCCGCAAATAATTGAAAATAATCAATAAACGTTTTATCTCTTTTCAGAATGGCGAAAATGTTGAAATTAAAACGGTATAATGGAGTTTTAAAATCATCAAATGTCCATTCCTCAATTTTTCGGTTTTGTAATTCCATTTCTAAGTTTTTTTATTTTAATTTTGTTTTTAAAGTTTTTTAAAGAATTAAGAAATAAAATTATTACTAAAAATGTTTTTCTCTCTTACCGAAAATCTTTGAAAGCTTTTTTCGAAAAACCTCTTCTAGCCTCTTACCTTTTATCGCCTACGAAAAAATGGGACAGGAACTACGGATTTAGTTGAATTTTTCTGCTTAAGGTATATGTAGGTATGTTAAATGTTTCAACTATTTCAGTAGTTTCGGTAAAAGCACTTCTAAAGAAAATTCATCAAAATCCTTTGAAACATTTTTTGTTGAATATCATTCCTTCGTTGAACAAATTTAAAAATCTCATGTCAATTAAAAAAAACAAAAAACAAAAATTATTATTTGATTATTAATAATGACTTCATTTTTATTTTATTAAAAAAAAAAAAAAAAATTGACTAAAAACAATTTTTTGTTTTTTTTTTATATTCATAATTGATTTTCGGTCTAAAATTTTCATAGAATTACCCACCATCTCTATCTATCTATCAATTATATCGAGAAAAAAAAATTTATACAAATGTCTCCTCATACTCCTATACTTTTTTTTTTCAAAATATTTTTTACATATATTTCTAAAACATATTACATATTTGAAAATTTTAAATACATATACGTTTATATATATATTATATTATATATTTTTTTCCCTAGTATCCTATTATGACTGATAAGACGACACAGAGAGAACTTTTAATTCATTTTAACATTTTTAAAAAAAAAATGACAAGTAGATTATTTAAATTTTATTGATTTTACAAGAAAATTAAAAATTCTTCTTTTTTCTTTTATTCCTAAATTTCTATAAAAAAAAAAAAAAAAAAAAAAAAAAAAAAAAAAAAAAAAAAAAAAAAAAGAATTCTACACAAAAAAATAAATCAACTAAAAATAAGTTAATATACTATATTTTTGTTTTCTTCATATATTTTTTTTTTCAATTAATCGATTTACATTTTCGAAATTTTTTAAATTTTAATTAAAATATTTCTTAAAGTGTATCACAGTTTTTTTTTCTCTTCTTTTTTATTTTTTTTTCTCCTTTTTTCTCTATATTAATTCTCATATAGCTTTCTCATTTTCTATGTTCTAAATTTTTATGATCAAATATAAAGATAATAATATGCAAAAATTATCATATTTTGATTTTAAATTTAAACAAAAAAAAAAAACTTACATTATTTTTAATGTTTTAAGATATGTATATGTATTTTTAATCTAAAACAGTACACAGAAGCACAATATATACATTCACACGTATATATATTCCACTAGAAAGAAATTTTGCTTGAAAAATTTCATAACGATTTATCAAACTGCTATTTAAATTGTTTGTTTCATTTTGTATTTTTTTTTTTTACATTCAACTTTTTTTGAATTGTTTTTTATTTGAAATAAAAAAAAAAAGGCAGTAAGATAAACCACAAAATGAACAATTTTAAATCTATCTTTAGCTTTAACAGTTGAATTATCTAATTTAAGTCATAAGTATTGATAATGCTAGGAAATATTGTGGAAAGATTGAAAAAAAAAAGAGATATTCATCAATCTATTGAACCAATAAAGGTCGTCAAAGTTTTGAGAGACTATAGAAAAATGTTTTTTTGACTTTCATTAATATACAATTTTCTTTTTAAAAGAAAACAAAAATTAAATACCTTAATTTAAGCTGGACCTAAAGAACTCAAGTTATAATAGAACAAATGAGCCACCACAAAAAATAATAGGTCAATCCACATACACCTGATCCGGCACCGATTCGGTTTCCCTTCGTCTGATCGGGTTCAGGTATTTTCATATGATTGTGTGTGATTCAAATGTATCTATTCACACACATCCGGTCCGGTTCCGATCACAAATTACATACAAAAATTTCAGAATACCTGAACCTAATCGGACGGACCGAAACTGGATGAGATTTCTGTAAATTGACCATAATTCATTAAGTACAACACAGTACTGATTGATTTTATTTTCTGATCAGTGAGTTGATTTCCGATACCAAAAAAATAAAAATTGTTTATTTCAACTCCAAAATAATACAAACAAAAAAATTATTTTTTAACCATTTGAAAAAAAATAAAAATAAAAATAAAAAAACAAAAACAACACCTCTCTTCAATTACAATAATGTCAGTCTTTTTTTTTTTAAACTTTACTAAATAATTTGATGATATTAGCGAAACATTTTTTTTTTTTTTTTTTTTTTTTGCAGTAATAAATACTCTCCATGTTAAATGATAATTAATAACAATAATTAACAATAAATTAATTAATAATTAAAAAGAAAAATATACAACTTTTTTTTTTTCAAAAGGTTAAAAAAAATAAATAAATCTCTTTTGGTGTTCGAGAGTTGAAATAAAATAAAAAAAAAACTTTTATTTTCAAATTCATACAATTTTAACCAACTTTTTTATTCTTATATATTTTTTGTCTCTGTCCATCTCTTCTAATTTCTAGAGCCTTACAATATTTACTCAAAAATCAAAATTCAAACGTTCAAATTCGTCATTTTCATAGTTTGAAAATTTAAGGCACTGAATATACAAAAAAAACAAAATGGCGTTACCCATTAAATTAACTTTTTTTTTTTTTTGGGGTAAAAAAGTTGTTTTTTTTGTATTCAACATTCCATTTTTAGTTTCTTAAAACTTTGACGTACCCCTAAAGGGCCAAAGTTTTCAATTTCATTTCCTTCTAAATAATAAGAATTCTGTGTATGTGCGAATTTAAGAATTATGACACGTATTTCATAAACTAAATTAAAATAATAATTAAACAAAAAATTTGTTATACACAATGTGAAATTGATTTATGTTTAATTCTTTTTGACTTAACGTTTTTTTTTTTTTTGTATTTTCATACAACGGTAAATTTTCCTTTTTCAATTAATTTCAAAAGGATTGTAAAATGTTCTCTTTTTTATTACACTTTATACATAATTTTTTTATAATCATTTTATTTATTTATTTTTTTCTTCAAAAATTCTAATAAGCAACATTGCATTATTAAAATTTTTTTTGTTTTGGTAAAAAACTGTTTTTTTTTCTTCCTCTTCTTGTTTTTCTTCATTATTTTTCTTTTCTACATTTAAATTACCTGCATTTTAATTAATTAATTTATTTATTTATTTTTCTCTAATTTTTCACTTATCCTACTACACAATGCTTTCTCTTTTTGGAGGTGATTGAATATCACTAAGACCTTGTACACCTCCAACATTTGTCGTTTGTATCAGTCCAATTTTACGTAATGATACATCACTAGAACGTATACCATTTCCTTGAAATAAATTTACCAACCATGATGCTATTGAACCACGTCCAATTGATTTTTTATTACATAATTTATTATTTATTTCACTATTACAATCATCTTCATTACCATTATTATTTGCTACATAACTCACAGCTTCTAATGAACGCCATTTTTTTGATTGTAATATTATATCATCATCATGTGGATTTGTAAGTGAACATTGTCGTGATAATAATGGACAATGTTGATCATATATATTAATTGATCCATTACAATTATTATTTACATATTTAGCAGCACCATTATTTATAAAATCTGATCTTATTATTTTTTGTTGTAATTTAGTTTCTTCACCAATTGGATCTTTACAAATAAGTGATACAACAGCACAATCTAATGAACGTGAATTATTTTTTGTTAGTTTTGATGAAATTTTTGATAAATCAATTTTTTTACGAATTTGTACTGGTAATGGATCTAATGAAAGACTCTCTCTAAGTAAACGATTATGTGAATTAAATGGTAAATAATCTTGAGAAGATGATGATGCTATTGATTTTAATATACGATGAGGTTTAACCATTGCTAATGGTTTTTTAATAGTTCCATTATCACAGATAGTATCAGTTTCAGAATAATCTAATGTATTCCTTGATGATGCAATTTCTGTTTTATAATTATCACCACTACTTGTATTACCATTTTCTCCACAACTACTACCACTACCACATATTGAAAGAGGAGTCTTATCAAGTTTACGATGCATATAACGTGGTGAATTTCTAACTGCATGTGAAGAACCTTGTAAACTGTATGTACTTTCACCATCTGTACGTGGTACACTAGATTGACGTCTACTACCAGCTATAAAATGAAATGTTTTTTTATACTTGAATAGAAAAAAAGAAAGAAAACCAAAATATTTTAAAACTTACAAAAATAATGTGCACCCATCAAACTAGGTTGCCTTGAATCACAGTTTAACTTTGGACTTCTTCTAGGTCTACAAAATAATGGTGGTGGTAAATCACAAACATCAACTGGTTTTCTTTGTATTGCTTTATCTGTTGCACCAACTAACCAATATGTAATTACATCACCTTTACCTTTTAATGATATTAAACCACGTTTTTCTGTTACATAACCACCTAATTTATCTAAAGATTGTTTGCACTGTTTTGATATATGAATTTTAAGTGCTTCACCATTTGATTCCATTCTAGATGCAGTATTTACAGTATCACCAAACAAACAATAACGTGGCATTGTTAAACCAACAACACCAGCAACAACTGGTCCAGTATGTATACCTATTCTTAATTTTAATATTTCATTTGGTCTATGTGCAATTTTATGTTGTCGTACAGCTTGTAATAAATCTAATGCCATTGATGCTATTTCACCAACATGACGATCACCATTTTTTATTGGTAATCCAGAAACCTAAGATAATTTTTGAAAAAACCAAACAAAAAAATATTTATTATCAAAAAAAAAAAAAAAGAAATGTATGGTGTTTAATAGTATGGTGTTTTCGAAAATGCAGTGATGTAATCATGATACACAATTCAGCTTTAAAACCTTTATACACGGAATTGTGTATCACGACAGCAACACTGTGTCACCTAAAACGCCAATACATACCACCATATAAGCATCACCAATCGTTTCAACTTTATAAACATCATATCCTTTAATTATTCTATCAAAAACTGTATAAAGATCATTCAAAAAATTAACAACTTGTAATGGTGTACTTTCTGCAGACATTGCTGTAAATCCCACGATATCACTAAAGTAAATTGTAACCTGTTGAAAAAAAAAAATAAAAAAAAATAAATAAAGAATTTTTGTACAATTTTTATGGATTTAAAAAAAAAATGATAATAAAATTATCTTACGGAATCATATGATACAGGTTCTACTCCTAGACCACTTGTCAATTTTTCAGCAACTGATTGTGGTAACATTCTATGTAAGAGATCTTCTGTTTTTTTCTTTTCTTCACATAATAAACGTGTTCTTTCATTAACTAAATCTTCTAAATTATTTGCATATTTCTCCATCATTTCCATCATTTGATCCATTATATTTCTAGATTTTCCTCCACGCATTTTTTTAAGTCGTGTTCTAAATATTAAATAAAAATTACAACAACACTAAAACTAGATTAATGGAATATTTTAAAGTTTACAAGTATTATGATCCAAAAAATAAATACCAAAATTTATTTGCTTTATCAAATTAGAATTTACTTTTTTTTTAAAAATTTTTTTTTTATGACTCACCGAATTGTTTGAAAATCTGGTCGAATTTCTGGATCTTCACTCCAACAATCAGTTATACAATTAATAATATAATCTTGACAATTACCACTTTCTAAAATACATTCTAAATCTGGTCTAAATGGTGGATCTTTATCATTAGGTATTTTTTTAACTAATTCAACTATTTCCTTTGGTTCATAACCTGTTAGACCGAATGGTCCTTTACGACTTAAAATTTCATATAAAATTATTGCAAAAGCATATACATCTGCTTTTGGTGAACCGTAACAATTTGTGTTACGTAATAATTCTGGAGCTTTCCAAAATAAATCTGAAAAAAAAAAAAAAAATCAGAAAAATGTTAAATTATAATGAAAAAAAAGAAGATTCTAATAAAAAAAATGACATTCTCATTTACTTCTATAATGATATTCTTCTATTGATCCGCTTTCAGCACAACGACGTAACTCATGTAGACCAAAATCAGTTACTTGTAACATCCATCGTGATGTTACAACACAATTTGAAGACTTTAAATTACCATGAAAACATATTGCTGAACTATGAATATAAATCATACCCTGTGAAAAAAAAAACATAATTAAAAATTAATGTGCAATTCAGTTAGAATTTTTTTTTTTCACAAGTAAAAGGCGATTTTCACACATCCGATCCTGTCTGAATCTAATTGGACAAAGAGGAATCGGATCGATGCCGGATCGGATGTATGAGGATCAACGACCTTTAATCTTACTTTTATTAAATCATGAATAAGTGATGTAATAAATAAATCATCTAATTTAATGTCTTCATTTTCAATTATATCATATAAACTGCCTTTAGCACAGTAATCAGTGACTAGTAAAATTCTCATTGGTTCAACACATGCTCCTATAAAACTATTAACATTATCGTGTCGTAATTCTCTTAATAAACGCATCTCTTTCATAATTTCACGTGATATATCCTTTTTACGGCAAAATTTTAATTCTTTTATTCTAACAATAACACCACGAAATCTACCTGTCGGTGTGAATACTTGATTTGAACAACGTGAACCATATGATGCTGCACTTTGAAGACTTAACTAGAAAATTAATATAATTTTTTTTTTTTTTAAAGAAACATCCAGATTCATTTCTAATAAAAAAACTAAAAATATTACTCACTTTACTTGGAGATGAAATTATATCATTTCCAAAATATCCTTTAATTTCTAATGGATCAATTCTCCATAATAAACCTTCAATTTCTAATTCAATTTTCCATTTACGATAAATACTCATTGTTATAACTGTTGCACAAAATAATATTAATGCAAGTATTCCAGCAACAACAATTGATGTTATATGACGATCATCTTTTTCACATAATTCATTCATAAAACCGCACATTGGTTCATCAAATGGTCTTTCTTTTCCAGGCCAATCAACTCTAACTGAACCATTTATTAGTTTATATTCCTATTAATGTGAAAAAAAAAAATCAAATTAAATTAATAAATTAATTCTTAATTAAATTAAAAATAATTACTGTATCAAAATTTTATTGTATTTTCTATGATACAATAATTATTTTATTCTTTTTTTGTTGTTGTGAACAACAATAAAATAAAATAAATTGACGACTCACTCACTGGAAAATCTTTTCCTTGTTGAAAACTAGCAACTGGTACCATATGCATATTACATGAAAAATTTTGAACTTGTATATAATATGGTTTGAATGCTAATACAGAAAAATTTCCTTCTGAATCACCATTTTGATCAATTTTTATTGTTGCTCCAGTAACACCTATTCACAAAAATATATTTTTTTATTTATTTTTCCTCTTCAATATTTAAAAAATTATTTAATTTGAAAAACTTACTTTGATAAGTTCGATTTTTAATGATTGTTTCAATAATTCGAGTACCATTTTGTGCAACATCATAAATAACATCATCTGTTAAAATTCTTTTTTCTTCACGTAATAATTTATCTAATGCCCAAGCATATAATTTAACAGAATCATAAAGATAAGCAGCATATATAGATACAAACTGAAATTTAAATTTTTTTCGGAAAAAAAAGAAACAAGACAAAACAGAAAACAAAAACCATGTCAGAAATATTGATTTTGGAAAATTTTAATTATAAATAACTTACTTTTGTATAATTTTTAAATATATCTGGTGATTTTATATAAAATGGATCTTTTGAATTATATTCACGTACTTGTGATGTAAAATTTTCAAAATCAGATTGTACTGGAGGTGTTGAAACAACAATTAATAAACTTCGAGCACGTTTTACAAAACTTTCTGATTCAGAACATCTTCTAACTGTATTCAGATATTCTGGTTTCCATAAATAATCTGTTGCAATTCTGAAAAGGAAAAAATTTAATTTAATAAAAAAAAATGTATAGTATTTTATCTCGGGCTGTACGCTTATGGAAAGCGTCTACTTGAAAGCCTAAAGGATCATTATGAGATCTTTTGATTTTTCAATGGAAATAAATTTGGCATTTCCCGAAAACTATCTTGATTTTTTAAATAAATCTGTTTAGTTTATTTAGTGCTATCTCAGCAACACATGTCTTCCACAGACCATCAAAAAATCTTGCTCCCAAATAAGCGAGCCAAATTAATATTTTAATAAAATAAAAAAATATATATTATATACCTTGGATTATATGTCATCATGTCAACAAATATAACCATGTATTCGCCTTTAGAAAATAATTGTACGGTTTCCATAGATGCCATCATATCAACTAAAGCTGTTTTTGAACCCAAGAATACATAAATTCTTGTTTTATTTTTAGTATTTTGAATTACCTGTGAAAAAATTAATTTTTAAATAATCGTTTTTTCTTCTAATCAAAAATTTAATACAAAAAAATAAATAAATAAAAGTAAAAAAAAAAATAACAATAATTTCACAAATTTAAACTACAATACAATTTTTTAATACCTCATACCAATAACCAGTTTTACAGCATGCTAATGATTTTTCACAGCATCTATGATTATCTGATACTTTTTCTTTATGATTTATAGTCATGTTTTTTCTTAATGCTTGTTCTCTAAGTGAATTTGCAACGGTTGTCCATGGTTCTTCGTGAATTATTGAAAATTTCTTCCATCCATAATATCGTAATAAAGATATAACTGATTTTGTAACCTTAATGGAAAAGAAAACAATATTTAAAAAAAAAAATGATAAAACAAGAGAAAAAAAATATTTTTTTAAATATTAAACTTACCTGAGTATCTGGAGGTTCTGTCCTAGCAAAAGTTGGTATCGATGATGCTTTATAATCAGGACATTTCTATTTTAAAAACAAAAAAGATAAAATGTTATTTGAAAAATCATAATTGTTGTTAACGACCGAAAAGATCCATTAATGGACCACTTTGCTAACACTTTGGATAAAAATTGAAATATTTCAAAAAGAAAATAAAAAAAATACACTTACATATGAAATCATTGGAATATTACGGCTCTGTGAAACGATTGCTTCAACATAACAAGAACCTTCAGGTCCAAAAAAAGTAACAATACCACTGCATATCATTTCGGTAATAGCTTTTGTAGCTAAAACAGTATCACCACGTGTATCATTCCATTGTAATCTTAAAGTAACATTTGGTAGAAGATTTTCATCTTTATTAACCTGAAAAATAATATTTAATAAAATTTTTCATTTCAAACAATTTTATTTTTAAAATATAGAACAAACCTCATCTAAAGCCATTGTAAATGCTCCAGATATAGCTAATCCTTGCCTATCACTTGGCCCTTCTTTCATAGCCGTTAGATAACCAACAGTTAAAACAGTTTTTTTATATTTTGGTTGCTGCACAATGGTAGCAGTAGCGTTAATTGTACCCAAAATAAATGCTGCTGCCACCAACAGCAGTATAAAAAGCTTTGATGGCAAACAAATCATGGCCCCTTTAAACGGGGCCTATATTAAATACCACCTTGTATGAATTTTGTTATAATTCTGAAATTGTAACAAATAAAAAATTTTTGGTTCTAATTAAACCAGAACTTTTACGAAACGAATTTCATAACAAAATTTGATTAAGCAACATCAATGAACCTTGATGACAAACTATACGACAGAAACAAAATTTATATTCGAGATAAAAGCAAAAAGTTTGAATGGTAAACTCATTTTTAAAGTGAGCCTTTCAACGTTATTTCTAATTTTTATCTCCTTAAAATGTACCGTTAACCGTTTCGAAAATTTGAAAACATTTTGTTTTTATAAATTTACTAAAATAAATGTAAATTTTTAAAACATAATTTGATTAAGCAAAAAACAAGGGCATTGAGAACTTTTAGACCTTTTAAAAATGAAGTCATTAATAAATATTACGATCGTCACATTTTGAAAATATCTGAACTGCAAAAATTCTTCTTTTAAAGGTTTAGAAACAAGGGCTAGAACATAAAAAGACAAGTAAAGGACGAATATATAACCGAAAACAATTTTTTTTCTTTTCAAAATTTCACTTTAAGTGGTGGAACTCTTACAACAAAGTTCCATTTCTTAAATTATAACTGTAAAATACTATTTCTTTGAGCTTCTCACCTCAAAAAAAAAAAAAAGTCAATTAAAAGCAATTTTATGAAAGAAAAAAAGTCAATTTATACATAACTCAAGCAAAAATTCTTAATTAATTATAATTTTCTATTCGTAAATAAAATTTTCAACAATCATAAAAAATAAAGTGTACATTATTTTTAAAGGATTAAACGATCTTTATAAATTAAATAAGTACGTTAATATGTATGCTCAGCAATCATAAATATACAAATATGGCACAGTACAATAAATTTTACATATACATATAACTATAACTGTTTTTATTTATTTTTCTTTTATTAAATAATAATTTTATTGAACACAACAAACCAGTAAAGTAAACATTATTTTTCAATATTTTATTAATTTTAGGTGCGGTTAAAAACATAAATGTCACATTTAATGAGAAATTATTGGAATATAATCGACAATTTTTCGTATTATAACACAATTATTTTTTTCTTTTTCATATTTCTATTGTGTTTAGTTTGAATTAATTTTAATGTACAAATATATAAGTATATGTATGTAATATGTATGTATATCAGAAATGTATCAGATAAAATTTCTGTTTTTCTAACTACCCTATTTTTTAAGCAAGAAAGGTAGAAATAAATGTGTATAAAAAAAAACAAAAGAAAATTTGTTATTTTAATTTTTTTCAAATCTATTAAGGAAATACTTCAGAAGATCAAAGCTCAAGCTAGGACTGTTGTACCCATAGAAAAAGAAGGTGAACAATTTCAATTAACAGAGCCAACAATTGGAAATTTAATCCCTATTCAATTTCCTTTCTTGAATAATTTCTTTTTAATTGAGTCCTAGAGTAGAGATAGTGCATCTTCGAAAACGTCAAATAATATAGTCAATTGATGAAATTCAGCTTAAAACTTTGAATTGCTGAATATCATCAATTGACGATCATCTGACGTTTTCGAAAATGCATACATTCTATTTCAAAATAACAAAATTACGTAATTGTTTTTCACAAATTGAATCTTCAATTTACGTAGATTCTGCAATATTAGGAACTTTTTTGAGATAGAATTAGTTTTTGTTTGAAACTTTTTTTCGTGAATCAGAAAATTTGTTCGGAAATGAACAAAATCTTTTGTTTCTAGTGTCTAGTTTTTCCTAGAAAATTCTGTGACTACAGAAATACTACAGGAAGTGTTTCAGAAATTTCTTAGATCTTTCTTGTTAGTACTATCGTTTTTCTATCAAAGGAATGATGATGAAAGCTAGGGTCTATCCTTCACTACTTTCCTATGATAATTTATATTTTGAAATAATGGAGATTTAAGCTGCTCTATGAAATGTCTTAACGTCTGATGTCGCAGCTACAGAGAGATTAATGAAAGAGAAACTCTCATTCACTATCTCTGTAACTTTTCATCACTGCTGGCAAGGAAAAGATACTGGACAATGGGAAACTTTAAATTCAAGGACCTAAACAACATTTCTAATATAATGGTTAGTTGAGGATATGGTGTGATTCCTAAAGGAAACAGGATGGACGGCACCACTTAGTGCTATTCGACTGGGCTCTATATTTCTGCATAACAATTCAAAATATCTTAAAATATGGTGCTGCTTGAGGGTACTATCGAATGCTCTTGATTTTTTGGATATGAATATTTATTCATGAAATTCTTGGCTAAATTTTAATTGGTGGTTTATTTATGGAATCTCATAATTTTCTCTATCAATACAGAAATCAATATTTTAATTTAAAATATATATATACCTATATATAAGAGGAGAATCAGATCTGGGATTAACAATCTAGCAGAATAAAAAAGTGTTACATATTTCCAGGGAATAGTATCTTTTGGAAGTGAGAAAAAATTTGAAATAGTGATGAAATCGCTAAATCTAAAGAAATTTTCTGAAAAGGTGTGAAAGAGATTAATTTTCATCCAAATACTCAAACTAATTAATAAGTGCGGATTTTAAAAATTGTACATGTAGGTAAATATATATTTTTTTACATTTAAATTTACATTTTCAAAATTAATTGTTTTTGCTATTAAAAAATTGATTTGAAAAATGTAAAAATTTATTTAAAAAAAATAAGTGTAAATTCTTTCTTTCTTTTCTTTATCATTTCTAAGTTTTATACGCTTTTTTTTTTTCAAAGTGAAAAAATTTAAAAACTAAAACTTAAAACTAGAATGTTACTACGTACGATTTCTGCACAAGTTTAACATTTTTATTTAAAATCTTTAAAAAAAAAAAAAATTAAATCGAACAATATTTACATATTATAAAAAATAAATAAAGAAAAAAAATATATATGTTTGTAATTTAAATCATATTACACCACAGACTCTTGTGATATTTTTAGCAAATTTATTCAAAAAATTAATGCGAACTTTACTTCTAACTTTAAACCTACATTTTTTTTTTTCTAATTTGAATATTTAATTTTAGATCTTATTCACTTAATTATTCAAAAGTTTGAAGTAAAAAACTTACAAACGGAATTTAAAAACTTAAGTGAAAAAAAAAATTAGTAGCTATTTTGTAAAAGAAGTAATTTTTTTTTTTTTTGTGAATTTTCCACGAATCATTTTTGCTTTCAAGCCTTTAATTTTTTTTTTTTTTATATTTCGAAAAAAAATTATAGAAAAGATTAAAGTAAAAATAGGTACATGATTTTTATCATGAATGTTTTTTTTTCTTTTTAACAAATAAAAAAAAAATTTTTTTTCATTTATAGCTGACGAAAAAAAGATACTATACTTATATTAATTTGTTTTTTTTTTTTTTTAAATGTATGTAAGTACATGTGTATTTTAAGCTTTTGTGGTACGTACCTATATTGAAAATTGAACATTTGTACATTAATAAAACATTATTATTACAAATAGGTATATGTATATGGCGTTTTTTTTTCATATATATATTTTTTTTCCAATAATTTATAATAATAAAAAATAAATAAAAATGATAATGTGTTCGCGCGTTAATCAATCTGTTTATGCACTTAATATGTAAATCACACATTTATATTACTTTTATTAATTTTTTTTTTCTTCTTTCAATGCATTATGAGTTTTTTTTTTTTTAAATATTTTTTATCAAAATACTAGGCATCAGTATTTTTAATATTTTATTTTTCTATTTACTTATTTATCGTCTTATATTTTCTTTTTCGCTTGTTTTTTTTCTTTCTTTCTTTAAAAAAAGAAATAATTTTAAAATAGAAATTTTAAAAAAAATTTTTTTTTTATAAATTTTTCAAAGTATATGATTTTTTTTCTTCTTCTTCTTTTTCAATAATAAACATTTTTATCTCATGAATTCATTAAATATAAGAATGTATATATACATATGAGAAAAACATATAAGTATACAAAGATTATTTTTGTTTAATACATATTTTTATTTTATTTTTTTTTAATTTTTCAAATAAAAATCAGAAACCGAAAATAAAATAAAAAATAACACCAACTTTAGTATAGATTTTTATTTTCACATGCATTATTTTGCAATTTTATTTATTTATTTTTACTTTTTTTTTGAAAGAAAACACACAATTACAACAAAATAAGAATATTGATAATTTTGATGATTTTTCAAATTTTAATTATAGATTTATTAGAAAACAAAACAAAAAGAATAAAAACACACAATTTAATAAAAAATAATAATAATAATAATAATAAAAAAACAATTTTTTTGGAAATAAATCAATGACCTTTTTTTTTTTTCAAAAATAATTCTTTTTTTTTTTTTCGCTTTTCTTACAATTTTTCAAAAAATTTAAAAAATATATTATTTAAAAAAAAAAGTGCTACGCAATTCACAAAAAGCTGAAAACGATCATGTGAAATGTTTAATTAAAAGCACAAAATGTAAAAAAAAAAAAAAAAATACCGAAAATAAACACGAATAGAAAATATTTTTTACTGATAAGCACACTTAATACATATGGGATATTTTATATGAAAAAAAAAAAATATTTTATTTTTTTTTTATATATATTTTTGTTTTTTTTTTTTATTATATTTACATATATTTTTATAACTGAATATGTAATTGTTTGATGATCATGATGATGATGATAATGTTGGTAATATAATATAAATATGTATTATATTTTTTATTTATTTATTTATCTTTTATATTATATACATATTATAGATTTTTGTTTGTTTGTATATATACATATATATACATATATATCTATCTGTATATATTATTGCATTTTTTATAATATCATATCAGTGAATGTGTACATATATTATTATAATAATATATATTATATTATTGTATTTTGAGAAAAGAGCAAAGAGAAGTTGGCAATGTGGTTTTTTCAAAACGACAATGTATTTAATTAACAGAAAAAAATAATAATAATAATATAACCAACAACAACAACAACAAGAGATTGAATCGAAAAAAGAAAAAAACTAAATAAAAAATAAATAAAATAAAAGCTTAAAGTAGAGCACGTATGTATATAATATTCATTTCTCAACATCCAATATGTTTTTTCTTATAAAAAAAAAAAAAAAAGAAACTTCTTTTTTTTTTCAAACAATATTTTCTTTAATATGATTTTTTTTTTTGTCTTACTTTTATTACATTTGAGAAATACTATTTTTCATCTTGTTATAAAGAAAAATCACTTAAAAATAAATTTTACAAATAAAATATTTAAAAAAAATTAAACTTAAAAAAAAAATTGTGATGTGAAAAGTCAAGCTTTTCTTTTTAAAAAAAAAAAAAATATAGGTACTATTATTCTTTTATTCTTCAAAAAAATTTTTTGATATCTTTTTTTTTTTTAAATTTCAGTTACAAAATATACTTTTTAGCGCTTTTTATTTTTTGTTCTCAATAAGTAAAAATTTTTGTTTTTTTGTTAAACGTTTTATCAAACAATATCGCGAGCTTATTCTTCGACAAACGGACTAAACTAAAATGAATATGAACATTTTGGAATAGTAACACTCGACTCAAGCAAATAGCTTAGTAAGAAAAAGTAAAAGAGTAAAAAAAAACATTTTTTGTTTATCGTAGCATAAATTATCATGTCATATACTTTTTTTTTTTTTGGTTTTGGTTTTTCTTTTATTTTCAAAAAATAGAAATAAGCTTTCGCTATATCAAATCCATGGAGGAACTTTTAAAGAGTATATTTTTAGTATTTATAATATTGTGTGATTTTTTTATAATAATATTTGAAATACTAATACCACTTTAATTATGAGATAAATACAGGGCATTTCTTGAATTCTTCGATTAATTGAAAAATTATATCATAAATTCGATAGAAGTTGATGAAAATTCATTATGAAAAACTGTTATTTTGTACAATATTTTTAATTTTAACTTAAACTAATTTAATTCAAATTAACTGATCATGTTTTATCAATTGGGGCTCATCTTAAACTATTCAGCAACTATTCCGACTTTCACAACGAATAATGTTGACTAAGTAGAAAATTTAAATCTTGTTGGTGAATACCACTCTTAAACTTTAAATTTGGATTTTAATTTTTCACTTTTATTTTGTGCAACAAAAGATGCAATTCACTAAACTGAATAGACTCAAACTGTACATTTTCGAAAACGTCAAATGATCGTCAATTGATTTAATTAAGTATGTACATCTTCTTGATACTTTGAATTGCTGAATTTCATCAATTGACGATCATATGACGTTTTCGAAGATACACTATCTCAAAGATTCAAGCTAAATTTTGTCAATTGACGATCTTTCAACGTTTTTGAACGAGGGAGTTCTTAAGAATGTGTATCTTCGAAAACGTCAAATGATCGTCATTTGACGTTTTCGAAAATGAACAATCTTAACGCCGTAAACACAATACAAAGCTTGCCGTCGCCGCTTGTTGTCGCCGACAACCGCTGTATTGTGTTTTCAGTATAAGATTCATTGTGTGTGAGTACTGAGTAGAGTATGTGCGAGTTCGAGAACATCAAATGATCGTCAATTGACGATTTTCAGCTTAAGACGTTGTACTGCTGAATTTCGTCAATTCGTTCGTTCGTAAACGTCAACGTCATGCAAAAACTTGCAAATACGGCAGTGAAAAAAATTATACTGCAACATTCAATTCAAATCTAATTTGTTTGACACAAGAGACTTGTTGTTTTAGAAAAAAATGGAAGAAACGAAGAAAGCAGTTTGAATATTAGAAATACATATTAGGTAATTATTGCATTTAAATTGAATTTTTTTATTAACATATGTGTAATATAATATATAAAAAATTATATTTAATATAATATATTTATTTATTACAGTAAGCATATTCTTCGACATGTCAAACTGTATTATTTTGGGGAAAAATGTTTTTCTAAATCATACTTTTTTTCTAAAATTTTAAGAAAACTTTAACTAGTTTTATGACAGTGCGCATTCAGAGGATCAATGCAATTTCATAGATTTTTATTTTATTTGTATTTTTGGTTTGGACATAAATTTGATGCTACTCTATTCAAACTCATACATACATTTTTGAAATAATATATTTTCCAACGTAGAAGTAATAAATAGAGTTAAAGAAAATTTTTTTTTTCTTCTGGAGAATATTTTAAAATAAAATAGGTAGGTTAGGTTTTTTTTCATTATTTTAAGATAATCTTTTCTAAAAATAAAAACATTTTTTTATTGCTACCTGTTGTTATCAGTACAAAAACTCCAAATAATAAAAAAAAAAAAAGTACGTCTGTGAATTTTTTTTTTTCACTTTTTGTTTTTGTGCTGTCTGTCAAATGTTGGAGATATCAATTTCTGATCGCAGGCAGGTTTTTAAAAATTCTCATGATAATCAAAAACAAAAATATCTAATTAAGCATTATTTGATATTTATGTACATATTTCTAAATTAATAATAGAATTTTAACAAAGAACAAAAGAAAAGAAATAAATCACAAAGAATATTCTTCTTTTTTTTTTTAAATAATTTTCACACTGTTGAAAAATAAAAATGATATTTTTCTTTTCGATTTCATTATCTAAAACTACGAAAATAAAAAAAATTATACTCACATGCTTTTTAATTTTTTGTAGACTTTTTTTTCTAATCAAAGTAGGTATATAATATAATACTGGAAAATAATCTCTGTGTAATCAATAATTAAATTAAAACGGGCAACAGTCTCTATGTATTATGTTTTAAAAATTCCACATTTTAATCTTAAAATTTTCAAAGAAAGGATTCTATTTATATTTGCATTTTTTTTTTCTAAATCAAAATTTAAAAAATTTTATCATATATTTCTGAAATTTATCAGAACTTTTTTTTTTTTAAATTAAAACAAAACTTTTAAATGTAATAAATATTATACTCACTTTATTTTTGATATTTATTCGGAATAATTTAATAAAAAAAGTTTTTTTTAATGAAATGTCGGCAATCTAAATAATCTCATTTTGACAAAACACAAATAAAATCGATGGCACATGCGCACAATGTTGCCATTATTGAATGCGCAAAAACCAGTAGAATTTTTCGAAAATGTCAGTAGAAATCTGTAAAAAATATTTTTATGTGAAATGGCATGTTCCTATACTAAAAAAACTCAAGCAAATATGCATTGTCTTTCAATAATAAAACATTTTTTTAAATTAAAATCGTTATTTCTTATTTTCTTGATAAGAAAAAATATAAAATATTAAATGTTCTATCACATTCGTTGCGCACTCAGCACTAGTCCAGTGATGTTAGCTTAAAAAACTTACCGAATATCCCACCTTTAACATACAAATTTTCCCAACTATGTATTTGTTATTTTGAATTCGATTCGAAGAGACAGAAATCGTTCATATTAAAATATACATACATACATAAAATAGAAATAAAACTAATTTTTATTAATTAAAAATCATTTTTTTATAATAATGAATTTCTAAACTAATAAGTTTCGTTTATGCTTTCTAGTTTCAAATTCTTTTGTTTTTTGAAGAAAAACACTTATGAAAGCTTGTTGAAGCTCTAGTTCTTCTTCATCAGTAAATTTGTTTCCCATTCTTTTACAAAGGCTTTTAAAGAATAACATCATTGCTCCTTCATCAGTAACTTCAGGATTTATTATATTTCTTGAATGAAATGATGATGATGTTGATGGTTCAGGTGAATTTGTTCTTTTTGATGCACAAAATAAAAATGGTGATATCTCTTCTTGAATATTTCTAAATTCATTAAGGACAATTTCACAATTTTCTGTAGCATCTTCTACTTCCTCTTCTGCTTCGTCTTCTTCCTCATCATATTCTTCTTTCTCTTTTTTTATACCTGGAACATTTCTGATAATTCAATAATTATTTATTTCTTTTATAATAGATACACAATAATTAAAATAACTTACTTCTTTATTCTGAAAGTGTCATTTAAAAATCGAAGCTCTTTTAAAAACGGCCAAGTTGATTGTTCTGGTGGTTTATTATATTCTCTTCGAGCTCTTTCTCTGAGAGACTTCCACCTTTGTCTGCATCTTTGAACTATAAATAAGGTAATAATAGTTTCACACAAAAAAAGGGTGTCTTTTCTTTTTCTTAGAATTATTTGATTTTTTTACCTGGTTCTCCAACGATATTAGCAATTTCCATCCATAATACATCTCTGACTCGATGATTTTTATACATCGGATGTGATAATTGATAAATAGCCCTTCTATTTCTTACAGCTTCAATTAATTTCATCTCCATGACACAGATTTATTTTCTGCAAAGAAAAATAAAATATCATACATAGTTACTTTTTTTGTTATAAATAGCTCCTGTGATCATACGACTCATACGCACCCTTTTCCTTTTAATATACGATAAAATATAAGATCAGCACAATGTAAATCATCCGTTAAAAAATTTCTCAGGAAAAGCATTTGCAATTACTTTCACTTTTAAATGCATTCACTGTCAGAAATTTGCTTTTTTTATCTTTATTTTGATATGATATATTATTCAATTAATATACATATAGGTACTTAGTTCAATTTACTCAATGGCGATGATGTTTTTCTACCCTAAAAGAACTATAATTGAACAAAAATATTGCAAAACATGAATTAAACAATTTAAAAGCATACATTACCTATGTTTTTAATAATAGTTTAGAACGAAAAACGTATTGGTCAACGTAAATCTTTCCATTATAAAGTTCAATTGGTGACCATTTTGTATTGTTTTTGAAAATTTTACTTTTTGTACAATCACTAAATATATATATATGTGTATATATATTTTTTTTGTTTTATTTGTAATGAAATATTTGTTAAAACAGTACAATAAACATTTATTAATATTATTACTTTTAAAAATTTTCTTTTCCTTCCGGTAATTCTTAAATGGTGGAATTAGGAATCAAACACAAAACAAAAAACAAACACTATACACAAAACATAAGCCGTCCCAGTCGCCGTTACATCAAAAATCATAGTTTGGACTGTATACATGTCCAAATGAGATTTGAATTGTACTTCATATCACAAAATTTATTTCACTTAGAACTTTTTACACTAATCGGGAGGTTGAAATAATATGTATGTTAATGCTATTATACAATTTAATTACTTGTAACATAAATTTTTTTAAATGTTTTAATTTTAAATTTTCATACATATAAATTTGAACACAATCCACCCTAGTCAAATACTATTGAATCCCAACTCGGATTTAAAAAAATTCATTTAAATGCATTCCACTTACCGTATGTACCCGCGATTCATTCCACACATTAGACAAAAACATTTGATTTTAATCAGATTCCGATTTCAGAATGATTGGTTAATTTATTTTACATTTAGCTAGATTTTATAGCATAAAAGTGGTTGTTTTTTACATCCTGCATTGGATATGACTTCACGAGCTCGTGCTCGACAAACTGGATCTCTAACAAATGACCAATTACATGCAATGGGCTGTGTGGGAAAAGATATACCACAAGTGCAATCGGCACCACCTCCAACATTTCCTCCGCTAACAACTAAGCCGGTTAATTTGGAGGTAATTTGATAAATTTTTAATTAAATATTATTTATATATATTATATTTTTTCAGACAACTGCAGCACAGAATTATCAAATACTTTGGAAAGAGGACTTTTTTAATTATATGCGTGATTATTATTTGACTCCTACACCAAAGAAAACTGCAGATCAACGATATTCCGATCAATATAATGTAAAAGAATATGAATAATTTATACGAGAATAATAATTGTGAATAAATTTTTAAATTACAGAAATTATTAGAAAATACTCGAGCAAAATGTAAATCAGAAATTCCATGGGAAATTGTACCTACTGAACTAAAATATAGTGGAAAAAGAAAGAATGTTGAAAAACAACAAAAAGCTAAAAAGATTTTAATAAACAAAGAGAAAGTACTTAGTAAACTTGAAAATATAGAAGAAAATGAATCTAATGATGATAATTTAGATAATAAAAATAAACAATTATCTGATTCTGAAAAAGAAGATGATGATGATGCTGTAAGTTTTTGATGAAAGAACTAGTTTATACAATTTATCTATTAAAAATATTTTATGAATTTTCAGATACCCGAAAATGAAGAGGATGATGAAATGGATGACGAAAATGACTATGGAAATAATTATTTTGATAATGGTGAAGCATTTAATGAAGAAGATGATAATTTAGATGATGGACCAGTATATTAATTTGTGACACTTTAAAAATATCTAAGAAAATACAGGATATTTTTTAAATAAGCGAGGATAAAGAATGATTTTTATGTAATAGCGTAAGTTATTACTGATCATTATTGTGGTAACCAATAGCTTATAAAATATTTCATTTATAATCCTTTATTTAGAATAATAAAAAGGAAACACTAACCTTGAGGATGTGCGTTTCCAAAGTTATACATAATCCCTGAAACAACAAAAAATAAATTCATTAGATTATAATAAGATAAAAACTTTTTTTTAATTTAATTAACTGATTAGACAGTCTATATAATACAAAAATTAATACATACCTGTAACACATCCTATATATGTACATAATTTCTCCGTGTTGATGCTTCACAAACGCACATTTTTTCACTCACTTTTTACCACTAAATTCACATTTTTTTCTTTTAAATACACAAGCACATCACTAATTAAATTAATTTTCAAAATAATCACTTTAAAACACCAATTTTGTTCGTTAATTACGAGAAAAATTGAAAAACCTGGAAATTTTCAATATAGCTACGAGTGCTTTCATAAATGCGTTGACGACGCTGATGGCGTAAAAATCATGTTCATAAATGACTTTCCAGTGCAATAGTGGAATGGTATCATGTTCATTAATTCAAGCATGCAGCGCAGTCGGCTGAAATTACTCAATCGTTTTCAGGCGACTGCGATGTTTATTTTCAATTAAAACGAATAGTGTTGTACATTTTTTTCTGATATTTCTTTAGTTCGATTTTAAATTTAAAATAAGATTTAAATTAATTAAAAATTATTAGATTTTATAAACATTTTGACATCATATTTGAAGATGGCGAATCATGTTCATTTATTCTAATAACTGCTTGCAAGCACAGTTGACGACTCGTATTACAATTCCAGTGCATTCGAGTCGTCGACATAGGTTGACGACGCATTAATGAAAGTACCGTAAGTGAGTTCTGTGCAAGTGCGTCAAGTCTCCTGCAATTTGCGCATGCGTATTAAGAATTAAGATCCTGATTTGATACTTTATATATCTAAGTATCATCTAAAGTAAGTAAGAAATTGGGATATATACATATATAGAGCAATTATGCAAGTAAGTAGTATAATTTAATATTGAAAAAAAAGCAAAAAAAAAGGACAATTTGTTTTATTACATTTGTGTATATTTATTGAGAAAAAAACTGATACAGTGATACATGACTTATTAGGTTTTTATTACTAGATCCGATCAACTGTATTGCACAATTGAATCGGTCTAGATTTTGATTTTGTGGTTAGGACGGTCAGGTGTATGTAGTAATATGTACATCTGACTCGATTTTGCTCACAATTTTATTTTATTCGAAATCCAAGAGTCAACCTTCTTCCAATGGTGGCTGAGGGGCTTGTGATCTAACAAAAAATCATCTACCTCTCGTTAGGCGCGCCTGAGGATGATTGTTGATAGTGGGCTTGGAGATCGGTAAAATAAAAGTTGGTCTGGAAGTTCTTCCACCTGTAGATCAAGCGTTAGCGGAGGATGAGTCCCCAGGATCTCTTACTCCCCGACAGTCTTGTTCTCTGGTGGTCCTTCCACTTCCTGGGCGCCTCATACGCGCTCAGCAGAAGCGCACCAACAGGCAACAAGAGCAATAAACAGAATGGTACCCGTTCCGGAGGCGGATTCAGACCATTAGTAGATTCGGTCAACTGTGTCTGTAATGGGCACAATTGAATCGGTCTAAAGTTGCTCAAAACATTTTAAATATCTTTTTCAAATCACAAATTATGTACACACAAAGAACAAACAAGGACGTAGTCAATACTCAGCGTTATCGTCAGTTATTAATTTATTACGAAAAACCTATTTCTAATTAGAATTTACTTAATAAAACATTTTACAATTATTTATCTAAATTGCGTATATTTGTTTTATCTTCCTTAACATTTTTTTTTCACTTCACATTTATTTATTAATTTTCATATTACAATTATGTTTAATCAATACTTTTTGGTGGATTGAAATTCAAATGAATTAAACCAGTAGATTTAGCCTTAAATAATAAAAAAATACAAAATTAATTAAAATTTATATTTCACAATTAAAATTTTCAATATTCTTACCAATCCAAGTGCTAAAGCAAGCATACCAATTCCAGTAGCTAAAATTGCATTATATTTAGCTTGCTTTTTATTATAATTTTCTTGCCAATCACCTTGTGGAATTGGTAAATCATTCATAGTTGTTTTTTTATGATAACCTCCATGGTACATCCTGGTGAATAAAAGACCAGCTGAAAAATTTAAAAAAGATATTGATTCATTAATTGAATTGAATATTGAAAAAGGATTATGTAACATTAGAAATTTTATAACCATACAATTTTTTGAGTTTAAAACTCTTGACATTAGCTGCTTGCTGAACATTCTGTACAATCTTTATCTGCAATAATAAATTTTTCAAATAAGTAAAATGTGAATTATTATTTGAAAAATGACAAAAAATCACTTGAATTTTACAATTTTTGAATGATAAATTGAATTTAAAAGTACACTAGAAAACTCACCTTAGTTCTAGTTCAAGCACGAAGTATAAAGTCGCAAATCGCAATGTGAAGAAAATAATGTGAAATTGTGAACTATCAAAAAAAAAAATCAGATGAGCTATCCAGTGATGCCAACTTTCTAACGCGGAATTTTGCTAAAGAATCTCATAATGTGCTAAACGAACATTCATAACCTAAAATCTAGATTAGGTTCACACAAGAATCAAGCGGGACAAAATCTGAAGTTAAATTTTATTGAATTAAATTCGAAATTTTAGCGGAATCAGCAAAAAATCGATGTTATCACATATCAACCCATAATTACATATCAATTTTCTCAAGAAAAAAAACTGTATCGATATTCGAATCAATACTTAGAAAATTATTGTATATCGATATCTAACGGTTTTCTAATTTGTAAAGTTTTGGCTACACAGCATCACAAATGACATAAGGCATGACATCAGCTACAAATAGGAAGGACGACACAACACAAGTGATTTACTACAGTAATTTGAAAGTAAAAAGTACTTTGTGATTTTTTTAAAAAGAAAAAAACGCTTTATTTTTGCATTCCAAGAAATAATGATCGAAATTTAACTTTAATGTTCTCGGAGTTTTTATTTTACCTGAAGTTTTCCTTTTTACATTTAGTTTTTTAATCCATAACAAAAGAGACGTTTTTTTTTGTTTCACGGTTGTTTTGTTATTTAGTACATTGGTTCTTTTTACTAATTACATTAAAAATTGATATATTTATTTTAAATTACAAGCAAAATTTAAAAAAAAAATGAATAAAAAGGCAAATCCTTGGAATTTCAAGTAAGTAATAAACCTTACCTGTAAAATATACATATTTGTGATTAGTAATTTAATTAGTTCTTATCTTCTTGTACGCGTAGTAGCACTTTAGAACGTAATATATAAATATAAATTATTTTGATGACAACTTATGTATTGGATTTTTCATACATACATACATATGTACATACATATATGTATCTTTAATTAAATATTTTTAAAATTACTCTTAGTGACGTAAATTGTAAACTTTTTTCATATTAGATTTAAATTTGTAAACAAATATTTGCCATTGTCGAAAATTTTCTGTTGTAGATTTTTTTACACGTTTCATGGAAAAATAATATTGTACATACTTTGTTCATATCTCTCAATTAAATTCCCCGAACCACGTAAATATACCCTATGATCCAAAATAAATACCTAAAAATAAAAAAAGTACGATATATGTATAAGAGTCATTTATGAGAAAAAAAAAATTTAAGATAATGAATTTATATCCAATAAGAAAAAACCACTTAAATATTTTGATTTTTTTTTTTTTACAGTATACATGTCATTACTTGGAATGTTAGTACAAAATTTCCAGATCAAATATCAATTAATCGTTTACTTGGTTTAGATACATTAGAAAATGAAAGATATTTACCAGATTTATATGTTATTGGACTACAAGAAGTTAATTCACAGCCACAAAATGTTGTTATAGGTTTATTCAAAGATGATCCATGGGCATCAAAATTTCGTGAAATTTTATCAAATAAAGATTATATTGTTGTTAAAACAGAACAAATGCAAGGGCTTTTATTAATTTTATTTGCAAAACGTAAACATTTATTACATTTGAAATATATTGAATCTGAATATACAAGAACAGGAATGGGTGGTCTATGGGTAGATATGATATTTACTTTAAAAAAAAATAATAATAAACACAAGATAATAAAGAACAAAATTTTTCATTACAGGGTAATAAAGGTGCTATTAGTATTAGACTTAATTTATATGGATGTGCAATGACTTTTGTAAATGCTCATTTAGCTGCTCATGATCATCAATTGGATGAACGTATTGTAGATTTCAAGCAAATTTTAGATAATCATCATTATCATGTTGAAAAATATCGTGAAATATTTGATCATGAGTAAGAGCTAATATTTTACTTTCAAATGTGAATATATACATTCTAATGTATTTATTTTTTTTTTAGCTATGTATTTTGGTTTGGTGATTTAAATTTTCGTTTAACTGGTGAAAATATAACACCACAAGAAATTCGAAATCTTATAAAAAAAGATCGTTTAGATGATTTATTTGAAAGAGATCAATTGAATTTAATTCGAAAAGAGAAAAAAGCTTTCCATCAACTTGATGAAAGGATTCCGTGTTTCCCTCCAACATTTAAATTTGAACGTGGCACAAATGAATATGATATGAAGTAAGCTACTAAATTTCGACTTTTAAAACTTTATTTTTGTTAAATAATAATTTATTTTCTATTTTATAGGAGAAGACCAGCTTGGACCGATCGAATCTTATATAAGGTTAAAACAAATCCTGATACGAGTAAAAATGTCGATTTAAGTATAGAGCAAACATCATACAAAAGTTATCCTGATTATATTCTTAGCGATCATAAGCCCGTTACAAGTGAATTTGTAATAACGGTAAAAATGAATTTTTTTTTTCGATGTACATATACTTTAATTTTTTATTATTTTTATTTTTTCTCCAAATGACTAGGTATTTGAGGAAACACTTGAAATTGTTGATTTTTCACACATTCCAATATGGCATATAGGAGAAGAAAATGTTATTGAATACAGTATTCAAAGTGATTTTGATGAAAATAATAGCGATTGGATTGGAGTATTTCCAAGTAATTATACAAGTTTAGCTGATTATGTTGCATATGAATATACAAATCGTACGAGTGGTGATGGTAATGGTAGTGATGATGATAAATCACAAAAACCAACACCACGTCTTAAAGAGCAAAAACAACAGCAACAACAACAAAATATAAAAAGATCAATTCGTTTAGAATTTTCCGAAAGTATTGATCTTAATGAAGATGAATATTATTTATTATTATATTTTCAAAGTACAGGTATAAGAGGTGTTACCAGTGTAGCTGGTATAAGTAATATTTTTAGAGCAGAAAAACGACCACCATCACCACGTTTCGAGGCTGTTGACTAGTTTAGAAGAAAAAAACACAGTCAAAAATTATAAATGAAAATTTTAAATTAGAATAATATATACACACAGTTATTATCTTTATTTTTTTTTTGTTTAAATGATTTGTTTTTGCCTACTTTTGTTGAGTTGAATAAATATTTAATATTTATCACATAAAGTTTTTATATTAATTATACGACTCACCCATATAAGGCCTTAAAATAAGAAGGCATAAGAAAAAGAGGAGACATTGTTCTGAAAAAACATTTTAGTCTTTTTTTTTAGAATTAAGTCTTTATTGACTTTAAATTTTTAACTGATAGCTATTTTATGTTCTTTTAAAAATTACTAGCGTCACTGTGTGGACCTCCATTGGACAAAAATATACCTCCATTCTGATCTTTCTTTCGCTGCATTTTTCCAATTTCTTATCCTATCTTTTTATTAGTCTGCCAATTCTTCTATTACCGCTTAATTGTGACTTCTACACTCTTTTCGGCACTCTTTCATTCGCTCTAAATGTCCTAGGCATTTTAAAAAAATTTAATAATCAAAAATTCGACTTAGATACTTTGTTTTCCACAGAACTAGAAATGACTTTTGTGAGCAAAATTTTTTTTTCTTCAATTAATTATTTGATAAAATGACCGTTAGAATAATATTCTATGATTCATTTAATTTCGTTTTGATTTTTCCCATACTTTATGAGTGCTTACAAAATTTTCAGAATTTTTTTTTTTAATGAATTGTGAATTAAAAATATTTTTTAACACCTCACACATTCACGATATTTAAACAAATTTTAAAGTATGTATACTTAAAAGCTCAATAATTATCAATATTTTCCTAATCCGGAAGTTAGTATATGTAGCTACCGATCAAAGGTATATCAGTAATCGGTACTAATATTTAATAACGCACAATCAATAAACGATATAATACATTTCTTTTTAAAATAAATCACGAGTAATTTTCGGTAAATAAATTGTGTATTTTTATTTACATAGAATACAATATGTGATCGATATGTAAGCAGAAAATATGATTCATAATAAAAAATTTTACATTGCTATATGGCAGTTTTATGTAATATACATATAAGTAGTGGAGGTAAGTAGGTATGTCAAGATAAAAAAAATTTTTTTGTCAAGACCGCGTATACTACCTATGTAGGTGTTTTCTTTTTAAAACGAATCTAGGTGTGTTTGTCCGATAAAATAAACTATATTGATATCTGTAGAAAACTGATAAAATGTGAAGGTGGTTAAATTTTTTTTGAAAAAACGTAGGAGAAAATATTTTTTTTTTTTTTTGGTTGGTTTTTAATATGCTTCGCGTATTGATAATGATAGGACGGTAGCAATTTTGATTTTTTTAAGTAACATGAAGAATTTCTAGTAATTAAAATATATTTTTAAAAGTTTTATTTTGATATTCAAAAAAAAAAAATCTGGAAAAATTCCACAATTTAAAATAAATTACATGTTTATTTTTAGTAAGTATTTATTTTTTTTAATATTTAGTTTTTTCTTTCTTTTTTTTTTTTTTTACATATTGTCAACAAAATACCAATAATTTTGGTACATATATTACGTCAAGATCGAAACGTAAAGGTGTACAAAACTTATAGGTAAAATGTGTTATGTGTTATACAGGTGAAAAAAAAGCTTTATTTAAGTTAATCGTTAAAAAAGTGTATATGGGAAAAAAGTTTTTTAGTTGAGTGTACATATAGCTAAAATTCAGTAAAAAAACTAGTTTTTTTAAATATAAAACCAAAAAAAAAAAAAATACAATAAATGAATGAGATTTTTTAAATATTCAATTCATCAAAATCATCAGGTGTACTAAATTCTTTTAACATTTTTTTTTTTTTCGTTTGAATAACCGGCTAAAATTGTGAATACATACTTATATATTGTTGTGATGGATATTGTGATGTAATATAATGTTTCAACAAATGTTTCACAAGTCATAATTTAATTGCTATTTTAGTTCATTTTGCTTCGGTGGAATTAAAATGTGATAAGATATGACTAAAAGAAATGCGCCAAAATGTTCAAAACGGATTTATTATTAATTTTAAAATATTTTGCAAGAAAAAATAGACAAAATTTAATCTGAATCAACATTTATAGATAAGAAAATATATCGATAATTTTTTATTTATTTTTGTAATAATGAAATTTTAGAGGTTTTAGCGTACTATCTAGTGTTTTGTATGATTCAACTAAATTCTTTTTGTGTAAGTAAATTTGAAATTTTAAAGTAAGTTCAAAACATCAAAAAAGTGACCTTTATTCAAAACTAAATATATAAAAAAAAAAAAACGTATCGTATTTAGTAATCAATGCTTTGTATGATTTAGCAAGCATTTTTTGTAAACACCCGTGTTATTGCAAGGAATTGAACTGCTGAAGAGGTAGTATCATTAAATTGAAAAAGTTATGCACACAAAATTTCATCATTATTTTTCTTTAAATCAAAACTGACTAATATCACAAAACAAATATGTATTTTTTTTTTTTCAAGATAATCAGAAATCTAACGGTTTTTTATCGGTTTATATTGCCTTTTTGAAAATTTATCCATTATTTTTATCTTTTTTTTTTTTTTTTCAGGTAAAATTATTAATATACCTACTCGAAACGATCGAATTTACATCGAAGTACATCTAAGAAATTTATCATTTTAAAATTTGATGGTCATCATTTAATGATTTAAAAAATTATGGAGATATTATATTTATTAATCACTTTAATACTTTTATTAGAATGTAAAGCTCAATTAGAAACTTCACCATCACCATCAACATCATCATCATCATCAAATTTATCTTCAGAAACAGAAAGATCCACAAAAGATTTAGAAACAACAACTTATTTACCAACAAAAAATATTTTTTTAGAAAATTTTGAAAATACAACAACTACTACTACTACTACAACAACAATTTCACAAGATATTAATGATATTAATTTTCAAAATAATACAATTTTATTAAATAAAAATGATGAAAAATATCCTGAATCATGTAAAGGACGTCAAAAATTATCTGAACAACCAATACAAAATGAATATTCAAAAATAAAAAAATGTTGTCCATATGGTGAAAGTCTTCATGGTGAAGATGGAAAATATTGTGAAACACATGCCAAAAATAATTTAAATATTACCGTTATAAATGTTATTTTATATGAAAAATGTATTGAAGATACTGAAATGAAAATATCATTGGATTATAAAATTGATAATCCATGTAATGTGTAAGTATAATGGCATAAGTTTACCGACTGGAGAAAAAGGAGGAGGAGGAGTAAAATGGTATCTGGAGATCATAAAGACTTTGGACAACCTACATATTTTTAGATCTTTTGAGTATTTACATAAAATTTTCTGGTCTCCAGACACTATTTTTGGTATTTGAAAATCAAATGTTAATTCTTCATCAAAAGTCGTGTAAACTCATTATAACTTTATATAATTTCTTTTTAAAAATTTTTTTTTTTAATAATTTTCTTTTTACAAATAATTTCAGTTCATTCATTTATAGTACACAAAATGGTGATATTTTATATGTTATACAAAATGGTTCACTTCTTATAATGGATGAACATAGAAATGAAAGTTATCAAATTGAAAATGATTATTGTTTAGATATAAATTATGATAATGATGAATTATATGCAATTGTATGTGCAAATTCAATTGTATCACATATTGGAAAAGGTCAAACAATATTTTTTACAGCATTTATGTTTTTATCAATTATATGTTTATTAATTGTTAGTTATTTACATTTTGTTATTGATGAATTACGTACATTACATGGATTATGTGTTGCATTATTATCATGTAGTTTAATTATTGGATTTTTTTTACATTCAATTGCACAAATTGTTAATGATATTGATCAAATTAAAATTGGATATGCAGTACAATATTTTATAATTGGATATTTTTTTTGGTTATTCATACTTTGTGTAAATATTGCTATAACTGTTTGGTAATTAAAATTAATAATTTATTTTTTTTTTTTTTAATTTTTTAAAAATTTTTGTAATTTAAATTACAGGTATTTTATTCCACGTTATATAACTGTTTTGAAAAAGCAAAGATTTATTCAATTTGTAATTTATTTAACAATAAGTACATTATTCCCGTTAATTTTGGTATTAATAACAAAACATAAGGGTCTCAATGGTATGCCATCATATTTTTATCAAGGATGGAGTGAATGTAAGTATACAATTTTTTTTGTTTTTTTTTTACATTTTAAATTTAAAAAAGAAAAGAAATTTTGAAAAAATGTGCAATTTTACAGCAATTCGATCTTCACAACGTTATTTTATACCACCAGTTACAATTGTACTTATAATTTGTGCCATTCTATTAGCTGTTACATATAAAGGATTCAATAATATTGAAAAAGTTATTGAAACACAAAGAATTGATTTTGAATTATACAGAGAAACAAAAAAAGAGTACGTAAAACATTTTTGGAATTATTGATTTTTTTTTTTAATTTAATTTTTTTTAAATTTCTATTTTAAAAAGTTTCAAATGTATTTTATACTTAACGTTAATTATCATTACAACATGGATATTTGAAATTGGAACATTTTATTTACCATCAATTGCTGAATATCTTGTTATGATGGAAGCATTTAATTGTCTTCAAGGTGTTTTCATATTAACGATATTTATTTGGATCCGAAATCGACGATACGTAATTATTAGATGGTGGTATGATCGTGGAACTTTAGATATTGATAATAATGTTGAAATGAGAAATTTAAATTCAAATAATTCAAATAAAACTCATTCATAAATAATTGTGTTTTTTTGTACTTTTTTTTTTTTCAAGATAAAAGTCAGAAATGTCCTCAGGATCAGGTCTAGTTTGTGTTAGTTAGTTAGATTTTCGATAACAAGAAATTTGGTGATTTAGTTTAATTTTAAAGCATGTAAAGCAATTCCAAAAAAATTTTTATTTCTAATAGGGATTTAATTTACCTGCTGTTTGTGGTTGCATATACTTTTTCCATTAGGTTTCATGAAAACACTGCATTTTGAAACAGGTTGTTTTTTCAAAGCAAACTTCTTTTGAATAGGATAATCATTATTCATTACAGATTAACAGCCAACACAAACCTGTTGACGCAGCGAAATTTAAAAAAAAAAGGTGAGAGATTACCAAAAAAATTAGAAACGTACTTGTTTCCTCTGAATACTTTTAAAGTGCACCAAAATATTACATTCTTCATTAGCTGATAGCTTCTCCATAGTCCAAGTCCATGTATTGTAAATTGTTGAGAATTTTTCTACCTGCGAATAAAACACTTTTTTTTTCGTTCTGTTACAATTAATTTTTTTCAAATTTAAATAAAAATTCAGACTGAATAATTGATTAACAGAATTTTAATATTTTTTAAATAAATTCTCAAGTTTAAAGTTTAAACTAAACTAAACTTTAAACATTCTGGTTCTGGGGTTCTGCTTGTTGTTTTGTGAGCAGACAAATTGCGCGCGCTGTCAAATAATTTTACATCCATAATTATAGGCGTATTTTACACGGTACGACAATTGTTTGATGGATTTTTGTAGGGTGCTTTCATAAATGCGTCGTCAACATACGTCCACGACTCGTATGCGCTAAAATTTTAGTCAGAGTCGTCAACTGTGCATGCAAGCATTTGTTAGAATAAATGAACATGATTCGATGATTTGAAGATTCAAATGTGACGTCACGTTGTTAAATTTTATAAAATTTATTAATTTTTAATTAATTTAAATTTCATTTTAAATTGAAAATCGAACTAAAGAAAAATATTCAAAAGTCAGAATAAAATATTGACAACACTTTTCGTTATTTTTATTGAAAATAAACACCGCAATCGCATGAAAACGATTGAGCAATTTCAGTCGAATACGATGCAAGCAAGCATTAATTAAAACCTAATATGTATTTGAACATTTTCCACGATTGCACTGGAAAGTAATTTATTAACATGATTTATTCGCCGTCAGCGTCGTCGACGCATTTATGAAAGCACTGCTTTTTTGTTTTGAAGTTGTTCTCTTATATTCACACCATAAAACTATTGATGTAGGTATAACAAATTGTCATTTTTTACTTGTCATTTGACATTTCTTCTTTATTCGCTCGCTATCATTTTAAGATTTTAATGTTTGACAAAGCGAAATACTCTTCACTTTTCTCTCACATAAGTTCGTTTTCGATTTCGAGAGAGTGTTGTACGTTGTATTGTACGACAATTGTCATTTGTCGCATCCTGTAAAATACGCTATACATGGATTAATTATTAATTTGTTCTTCGAGCAGTTTCCTGCAGAATGCAGTGTTGAACTTTCAACAATTGAAAAATTGACTTTTCCCAAATCCCAAGCACAGGTTCGCTGAAAAATATTATTTTTCGTGTTACAATTATTATGGATAATGGCTAATTCACACTATATTGCAACACGACTAAATAAAGGCACACAATAAACTACATAGTCTACATGTCTCCTAAGTCAAAAACAAAAACAAACAAAAAACATTTCTTCACAATATAAATTCACCACATTTCACCATATATGTCATGATGTTTGAATTTTGATGTACCAAAAAAATAAAATTCCTTTAGAAAAAAGGTAGAAGAAAAGTTGTAAAATTTCGGCCATGTTTTTTTTGTGAATAAAAAAACTTAATAAATTTATAATAATTCTTAACATTTAAGAAACTAAATTATATTATAATTGTGAGAAATTAAGTGTGTAATAGATTCTTAATTGAATAAGGTTAATAATCTTTCAGTAAAATATAAAAGAAAGTTATGAACTTTTAAAGCAAACAAAATTTTCAGGAGAAATTTTATACAACACAATTTTTTTTTCTTTCTAAATTAAATTGTAAAAGCAAAAATAAAAAAAAATGGTAAAAAAAGTGTATTTATTTATTTTCAAATTGAATACATTTTTTTTTTAGAGTTATAAATTTCAAATTAAAAAAAAGAAGTCCTTGTTATTTAATGAAAATATATATTTCAGAAGAAAAAAAAAGTATAAAAATCGTGTACCATTTAAAAAATGAATGAATTCGGTGATAAATGAATTAAAAATTTTTTTTTGAAGAAAAAAAATTACATATATAAAATTGAATAAAAAAGGTACCAATTACTATATAAAATTCAGCGATTGACCTTTTATGCTGTTTTTTTTTTTTCGTTTTCGTTTTTCGAACAAAGTTTTTTAAAAATACATTCAGTATATATACCCAAAAGACGATATACATATTGATATTATGTAGTGTTGGAAAAAATGTAAATAAAAAAAAATATAAATAGGTGTGGAACTTCTATATAGTTCCATATTTATTATACACATATAGCAATATATCAAATTTTTGTACAATAATATATCTAATATATAGCTAATTTTTTGTGTCGTCCATCTAATAAGAATTATTATACAGCTATAAATATACGTATATGGTGAAAGTGGATATAATATGTACAATATTATTATTATATGAAGTATGTGAAATTACATATGTACACATATAACTGAACAAAAATTAAAAAAATATGATTATAATAATCTTCATCATTTTGCAAATTACGCTCATATTTTGACTTGCTCACTTATACTTGAAAAATTTATAAAAAAAAAAATAATAAGAAAATAACGTAAAATCTAATGAAAATTATGTTTTTATGTGTAAATGTGTATCTATTAGAATCGTACATATTCAAAATGAAGTAAATTAAATAATAATAATTAACGATAAAAGTAGATACATAAAAGGTTTTAGCTATTTACTTTTCTAGTTGATTGAAATCAATTAAAAAAAAGAAAAACAATTTTTGTTTTTTATATACATATATGTATACAAATACACACAACACAACATTCAACTTTATATATATGAACAAATTCATCCAGCTATAAATTTTTGTTCATATTTGGTAAAAATTAATCTCTTATAATTCTTGATTTAAAAAAAAAAAAAAAACAGAAGAAAAATTTCGGTTAATTGAAAAAGACAAGATAAGAAATTTGTGAATATAGAAATTACAATATGGCTAAAAATAGTGCAATAATATAAATAAAAAATAAATAAAATCTTAAGTAATTTCACAGTAATTTCTTTGGTACACAAAAACACAACATTAAAAAGATCTTTAAAAAAAAAACAGACTAGAGCACAGGTAAATTTTCTTCTTTTTTTTTTCCTTTAAATAAGAAAATATATCTAATGAATTAATGATTTTTTTTTACGATTAAACAGAAAAATGAAAACTTTCATGAGGCTAATTTCACATTAAACTACAAAAACAAAAACGTATTCAATATCCGATACTGAAAGATAATTTTTCTTTAAAAATTCAGATAAAAACAAAAAAGAAACAAATAAACTTCTTTTACGAAGTAAGTAATGAGTATTGAAGTTGTCAATAGTGCAATAAAATGGAAAGAAACAATTTCAAAATTACCATTATCAACAAAAATATCAACATTAAAAAATTCTGTAGAAGAAACAGCGTTAACAACAACAACAGTTACAACATCAGTAATTTCTAGCGATAATTTAATAATTAATGCTGTATCTAATACAGAAAATGGAAAGATTGCAGGCAATCAAAAATATGTTAATGATTTATTAATAAATAATAAAATCAGTGAACATTGTGAAAGAAAAAATGATAATATTGAGAATATTTTAACAAAATGTAAAATAATAAATGATAATAAATTTGAAGTAGGTGGTAGCTGTAAGATGTTGAATTCATCATCACCTGATAGATCTATAACGCTACCACCAATACCAGAATTAATACCAATTCGTAAATCATTTATTAGTGGTAGTAGTAATAAAAAAAATAGAATGTGTTCATCATCATTGAAAAAAAAGGATTTGAATTTGATTGAAAAAAATAATATTGTTGAAGAGAAAAAAGATATTGATGAAGATGGATTTGTTATTAATAAAATATATGTAGAAAAAAAATCGAATAATGATAAAAATTTAAATAATGGAATTGATGTAAACTATAAAAATGTATGTGAAAATATTGTTACAATTGAAAAAATAAATCATAACAATGATAAAAAAACAAATGTTGAAATTGAAAATAAAAAATTTAATAATGAAAATAAAATGAATAATAATAATAATAATAATAAAAAACAAATTCGTCTTAAAATTTCATATAAACAAGATGAAAATGATGAAAAAAATAATGTATTATTAAAAAATCTAAAAACAGAAAATAAAGGACCAATTTTAGAAAATTCAGATAAAATTGAAGTCAAAAATAAATTGGAAAATTCTGATTCAATTACACCAATAATGCCTCAATCAATTATGGACAATCATATAAATCAAACAGATACATCGAGTATAAATGATTTAATAAAAACTGTTCCAATAAAGAAAAAACGTGGTCGTCGTCCTAAAATACAAATGTTAACATCAACAAATCAACAATCACAATTTAATTCAATTGAAGCACAAAATCAAACAACAACTTTAGATACGACAAATTCTTTTGTTGAACCATCATCAATTCCGGTCGTTCAAAATCGAAAATCTGATCGGCGACGAATGCCTCGTGATATATATTTCTTTTTTGAACAACCTCGCAGTAATAAAAAAGGTAAAGGTAATAAAAAAAAATCAATTACAAATCGAAGAATTTCAAAAACTAATACGAAAAGCAATGTTAATAAATCAATTACATCTTTACCATCATCATCATCATCATCACCACCAATATCATCATCTTCATCATCATCATTATCATTATCAAAGCAATCTCAAATTTGCGAAGATTATATTCTAAATACAACAAAAAAGCCTTCAACAACAACAAATACAAAATATTCTATAAAAAATATGAAAAAAGAATCACAAAATAATGATGTAGAAAATACAACAACAAATAATTGTGTTCCAAAAGTAAATCCAATTTTTTTATGGATTAAACAAGATAATACAAGAATTATTGAAGTACGATGTGAAGATTATGATAAAAGAAATCGTATAAAAATAACAAAAACACCAAATGGTTGGCGTGCTACACCAAGAACAGATCCTACAACATCAAGAGTTGTTAAACTCTTACCAAATCCACTAGTCAGAATAAAACCAGAATTTCAACGTTCTAATTTATTGGATATTGATAAAGATGATAAATTTAAAAAGAAAACACAAAATAAAATTTTAAAACAGTGTGTACAATCAGATAAACCACGTTTAAAAGTTAAATCTTATCCATCATTTGAAAATACATTAAAACTAAGACAGCATAAAAATAAAAAGAAGAAGAAAAAGAAAAAGAAACATGATAATGAAATGGATAAAATAAATAATGATTTAGAAGATCCAGCCAAATCGTTGTTAGAAAATGAAGAAATACGAGAATTACTTTCGAATGAACCAAAAGATGTTATTGTTTATGAAAGTATAAATCATGAACAAGCTGAACAAGAGAATCAAATAAATTTGTCATCATCACCACCACCCATATTATTACAAGAAATGAATATTGAAAAATCAAATATTTCAATTCCTTCATTGAAAACATTCGAATTAAGCGATTGTACTTCTGTTACTCCAAATGCATTGGCAACAAAATCAAATAATTTGTCACAGCAAAATGATAATGAAGTTGATTTAAATTCGATATCATTAATACATGAGCTTCAAAATGATCCTCCTCAACCTTCACAACAACAAATAATGTTATGTTCTCAACAACAACAACAAACAGATAATATTTTTTCTCAGACAAATCCTCAGACACAATCAACTGTTGTTGTTAATGCATTAACAACTTCACATTCTTTATCTACTGATCATATTGATTTAACAATTGATAATTTTGATCCATCAGATGTTGTTTGTAAAGATCTTTTAGATGATCCAGATTTAATGCAACATTGTGGTGATAATGGTATGAATGGAATTACTGGAGAAGAACTTATTGATTCATTAATGAAACGTGGATGTGAAGATAATAATATATCAGATATTGTAGAAGATGATGAAATCAATTGTAAACCATCACAACAAAAACAAGAAAAACAAAATTTCAAAGATCAACAATTTCAACAATTTTCTTATCAGGATTTAACAAAAGATATTAATTCAATGGTACCAACAACAACCATATGCTTAGATGATTTCGATAATGAAGATGATGATTTATTAATGCAACCAGAACCAGTTGAAGATATTATAACACGTCTTGGTGAATCATTAACAGATTCACCAAAATGTTTATCATTTAATGAGGCTGGAGAAATTGAAGGTTTACATGGTGAACTATTTCAAACTTCGAATCAACAGATATCATTTAATCCTGCTACTACATTAGATGAACTTTCTATAACAATAAAAGATCTTGAAAAATCATCAGAATCTTGTTTGACAACTGTAGAAAGTACAACAACAACAACGACAACAGCAGGTAATGTGGCACCCACAAAACCAGATTCATCGGGAACTACAACAATGGTATCACCAGATTCATGTGTTGCTGATGAATTACCAAAAGATTTGACATGTAAAAAATCAAATTCTATAGTGAATTCTCAACAACCCGAAAGAGTATTGTCTCGTAATTCAGATGCGATTCAATCACCACAACCAAGTGGTTTGCCAGCTGTTCCTCCATCTCCTGATTTAGTACATTCTAGATCGATAACAACAAGTAAAACAGTATTTTTGAATCAAATATCACGTCAAGAATCTTCAAGTCCTAAAGTTGGATCTTCAATAACACCAATTAAATCCAATCTTCAATCATCAACAACAAAATCTAATGTTACAAGTACACAACAGAAAGAACCACTTGATTTAGGAAAATATCGTAAATCAGCTAGTCCAACAATTACATGTTCTGAGGAGGCTAATAAAAAGCATTTAAATAAAAATGTAATAACAATAGATGATGATAATGATAATATTAGTTGTGAGCCACTTGAAAAACGTATTAAAATGGAAAGTATGACAACAAACGAAGGAAAAAATCATACTGAAACTTTGATAGAAATGTTATCATCTGGAAATGATCCTGATCCACTAACTCAGTTAAGGCTATTAATTAACAATTCAGAATGGAAAGTACCTGATCCTATTCTTGTTCCAAAAGATCGTCTCAGTGCGGTACTAATGTCACCAGCTAGAGAAATTCCTTTATTATTAACAACGCGACCTGAGTTAAGATTACCTGAAGCATTCGCCTATCCAGCAATTTTACAAGATCCAAACATATTGGTTATATCTTTAGCACAATTAGAAACAATTCTGCAGAAACATATCGAATTGATCAATAAGACAAAAGCGATTGCTAATATTCCTCAAACTCCTGTAGAACCAGTATCTAAGCCTCGAATAGAAAAATCTAAAGTCGATGATATAAAAACTAAAAAGAATCCAGAACCAGTAATAACTAAACCAATGAATATGAATGTAAATCCATTAACTACAAGATCGGCTTCTAATTGTTT
Organism: Bombylius major; assembly: GCA_932526495.1. Lineage (NCBI taxonomy): Eukaryota > Metazoa > Arthropoda > Insecta > Diptera > Bombyliidae > Bombylius > Bombylius major. The sequence goes on along the minus strand of OW052044.1, from coordinate 16,359,457 downwards.
GGCTAATGAAATTGATGCTGCAACAATGGCTGCTTTCAATCAAATGCTGTGGTTACCTTATTTAGGACAAATGGCTCCAGAATTATTCAAAGCAATGGCAAATTTTCCGAAATCTTCCACTTATGCTGAACTGTTTTCTTATTTGAATCAACAAGTACAAGTTCAACAACAGTACCAGCAGCAACAACAACAACAACAACAGCAGCATCAAAAACAATCAGACCTGTCCTCACCTATAAATCCTTCAGCACTTCCATTCCAAAATTCATTAGAATTTGCAATGTGGCAGGAGGCATTAAATCAAATGCAACTCAAACGTTCCATGGCAATTAATAACGTCACCACCTTAAATCATCAAAAAGAACAACAACAAAAGAAAACTGAAGATCTTAAAGCAAATAATCTTAACTTTAATTTACAATCTTTATTTAATCAAAAATCTGGATTGGATAATTCTGGATTTTTAAGTGAATTACAAAAAAGTCAAGGAAAATCTGCTCGAACGACAAATGAACAATTAAGAAAAACTCAACAGAATCACATGTTAAATAAGCAAAATTTATCTGATAAAAACACTTATAATTTACAACATAAATCAATTTCTTCAAAAATTAAACAACAACAGCAACAATCACATAATCATCAACTTAGTAGTAGTAGTAGTAGTGAACAAAAACCTCGAGTTACTTGTAAATCTTTATCAAATTTATTACAACCCGAAAGGTTAGCAGATACTTCTAATACAACAAATTCTTCGTCATTGATCGACAATAAAATGACAAATCTTATGGCGATGCCTTCATTTGATTTCAGCTCACCAGGTGGCCTTCATCATCATCATCATCAAAGAGCTCAACAATCTTTACATCAATTACAAGCTGCAGCTATTTCACAACAAGCTAATTCACAATCTCATCAATCTCAATTTAATCCAAATCATTTATCAACAACAGCGACAGCAGTAGCTTCAGTTAATAATGATGTTATGGGTTGCAATAACAGTTTTTTGAATGGCAATTACATTCCAAATAATACCATCACTAATTCGGGAATGTATCATCAACATCAAACACAACAACAACAGCAGCAACAGCATCAACAACATCAACATCAAAATAAAGTTAAATCAAAATCAAACAGTAATCATCTTCTTAATGCTAATGCTATGCAAAGACGCTTATTAAATTGTGAAAATATGACTGAAATGGGAAATTTCAATACGAATTTTGATGAATTAATGAATGATCCTACTGCACATTTATGGCATCCATTATTTGGAAGGTAAATTTTTTATATTTTCTATTTTATTTAAATTTGAATAAATTATTAAATTTTTAGTCATCAAAAATCAAGTTATAATAGTCCGTGGCACTGGACAACTGTAACAGCAACTGGTGAATGACAAATGAGGGCTCGTAAAGAGCCCGCCAATAATAATAATAATAATTGTGCTGTTGGAGGAGTAAAACCAAATAATCAATTTAATGTAAAGAAAAATTCTGGCAATGGAACTGCCAATAATCAAAACCTCAATAACAATAAATACAATAATCACAATACAAATTTTGAAAATTTACATAATACACAATCTTCACTTCCATCTGATGAAATATTTTCGAATGCAATGTTTTCAAATACAACAGGAACAGCACGTTTTCCTAATATGAATCATCAGCAGCAACAATTTAATTCATCATATTCCTCAAATCAACATGAAAATTCATCTCAACAGCAAAAACGTCATCTATCATCATCATCATTAAATTCTGGCATGGAATCAACAGTTTCTCATCAGAATTTTTCTAATTTAAATCATCAAAATTCATCAACAATTAATTTAGGATCAACAGGTATAACAGGATTAGGAGAATATTGTAATTCATCATCATCATCATCATCATCAACGTCAGTTCCCTCATTATTACAGGCACAACAAAACTATTATCCTTCACAGAATTCCCAACAACATTTTAATAGTCATGAAACATCTCAGGGTATGTTTACAAGATATCCCTTCACAGGATTTGATTACGGTTATAGAACTGCTGGTGGTTACATTTAAATTTGTTATGTACTAAATTAATTCTGTTTTAAATTTTCTTTTTTATGTTGAGATCAAAAAATTCATGTAATAATTAAGGTCGTATTCGATTACGTGTGGTAGAAATGTCGGATTCTGTTAAAAAATAATTACGATTATGAATTGGAATGGAAGCTTCAATCAAAATTAAAACCTAATTATTTCAGAAAAATACAAAAATCTTTCAGTTTAACTTTTTGCGCTTTAAAGCCTAATCCAAATTGAGAAAGCAGAGACGAAAATCCGACTCTAAAATATATTTTCCAATTCACAGGATTATCACAATCTTGTTGAAAATGGTGAAAGATGTAATGAAAATTTAGACAAATTTAAATTCCAAGTCAAGTCAAGCTTCCCTTATCGTAAATCTGTTGTCTTAAATTTTGATGATAATTTTGAAGATTTGCAACATGGTGGTTTGTCAGTTCCCACAAGTTCAATCGAAATAATAGGAAATCATATGCATTCCATTTTTAGAAAATTTTTTAGAGTTTTAGTGGAAAACCAGTTATTAATATTCAACTTTTTCTCGAAATTATTCTCGAAATCCGAAAAGTTAGAAATAATGTATTCCCTTCTTCTTGTAATCCCAATGCAATTTGATCCTAATGCGGTGATTCATCAGGTCCAAAAGAATTAAAAGCAAAGGGAGACTTGTACAAAAAACTTTTGTTCTTGCTTGTGATTTAGGTTCAATACACAAATTTCGGATCTGCGTCCTGTTTTCTCAATTTGGATTTTAAATACTTTAATAACGACGAAATGTGTTTGTTTCTATCACAATCCAAACTTTTTTTAATGGAATGTGTTCTTTCCTCCGGTAATTTGCAACACTGGAAACCTTTAACATTTTACACATGAACTTTTTTTGAGAGATCTTTAAAAATTGTTTTCAACCTTAAAATGATAATTTTGATGTTAATATTTATGTATTAGATTTTTCTTGAATTATTTTAAAGGTTAAAATTCAAAGGTCGAAGTGCAAAGTAATTCTAGAACCGTCTTATTTTGTTTTTATTTCTACCTTTTCCCTTTTCATGACATAAAAAATATGTTGATGTCGTAGAATGTAGCGTGTGTATATGTACATACGTGTTAAAGCATGAATTTATCTGTATTTAGAAGAAGAAAAAAGTTATAATAAATTATTGTTATTGATTGAAAAAAAATCGAAATATTACGGTATGATTTTTAGAGAAATTCTTTGAAATAAATTTAATTTAAAAAATTATAATATAATCCGGAATATATGTGTATATGTACTGCTGTTTTATAATAGTAGCTTATAATTTCTAAAATATAAATAATATATGTATGTATAGTATATGATATACCTATATGTATATCAATGCATATTATTAAATCCTAAGTGAATTTATAATTTTGGTTTAATTAAATAACGTGTTTTAGAATTTATATTGAAAAAAAAACATGAAAATTGTATTTAAAATGTACAACATATTAGCGAAATTTTGTTAAATTATCGAGAGAAAAAAAAAAGAAGAAAAATATTTACTTTCTGTTGTATTTGGTGTTATAAATATCATCCCGAATTTTTTTGATAATTTTTAAATACAATACAAAAAAATACAAAGTATGAAAAAAAATTAAATATAACAGAGAGTAAATGTTTTTTTTTATATTCTGTGGTATTTCGCAATAGCCGCTTATTTAAAATCTTCATAAGTCAGTGCGTTTTCGAAATTGTCAAATGATCGTCAATTGATAAAATTCAGCAATTCAAAGCTTTAAGCTGAATTGCATCAATTGACTATTATTTGACGTTTTCGAAGATCCACTCAACTTAAGCGGTTTTTCCGCTATAGGCCACAGTAATTGTATGTAATTTTTTTTTTCTTTTTAGTCTAAATTCATATTGTATAAATAGATTATTTTTTATGATACAAATATTTACATGCAAATTTCGGCACATCATTTTTTTATTCTTAATTAAAAAAAAAAAAAGACGTTCATTTTTCATTTTCTTTAGTCTATAATCAAAGTGTGTATAATTTCTTGAATATTTCAATATTTCATAATATTTTCTGAATCTCAATTTCAGTATCTTTTTATAAACACAAATGATTAGTTTAAAATTCGTACAAATTGTACACATAAGAATTTTTAATAAAATTAAGCTTTAATTCTAATTTTAAAAAAATATATACATATTAAAACTGCCAAATTAAAAAAAAAAAAGAATATAATGAATTTCTTAATCCTCAATTGTTTTTTGAGAATACATATTTAGATATTTTTTACTAGTATAGGCTGTGCATAATGATGATCAATGATGATGTCAATAATGAAGTTGATATTGAAGTTGATTTGAAAAAGAAAAAAAAAGAATGTGCATCTCTTCGAAAACGTCAAATGATCGTCGATTGCTGAAATTTAGTTTAAAACTTAGAGTTCCTGAATTTCATTAAATGACGATAATCGTAACGTTTTCAAAAATGCTCAATATCATTAATTTCGGTCTATTTTAACGGTAATTTATTTATGAAAAAAAATATTCAGATTGTAAATGCGATAACTAATGTGATTTTATCGAAGGATCTAAATGAAATTACATGCAGAAAAGAAAAGAAAACAATACAATACAGACTGTGTTTGGATTCAATATTATAAATATTAATAATCATTCACAGTCATCAATTTACCAAAGAAAAACTTCTGTTAATTATTTTCAATTATTTTGTTTTATTTTTTTTTTCGAAATGAATTTCATAGTCTGACTGACAAATATTACATTACAGTCGTCCTAATTACACATAATAAACATTTATAATCGCCGCCATTACCGAACTAAATTATTAGATTTTTTCAACAATGTACGTTGTATTTGTGTACATAATTTAATTGAAGATATTTAAAAAAAATCAGAAATCATTAAATTTGAACAATTTGTATTTGTTGAAAAGATTTTATAGATTTTCCGTAAACATTAACTGTATTTGTTGTATTTTGTAGAAAAATGCATAGTAATGAAATTATTGATGTTAGAATTTTTTTTTAAATTGTTTTTTTTTCTCAAGTTTATAAGCCTTATTTGAGTCTTATCTTCTACCACACACCCCCACAGATATCGAATAAAAAAATATGTAATGCATTTCTTGAATTTTTAATTACTTTTCTCTTAATTTATTTATTTTTGAATATTTTTCAACTGATAACTCGAAATTTAATTTAATATGTGTCAAATAAATAATATAAGAAATCATATCATTTGCATGTTTATTTGTAAAATTAGTTGTTTTTTTTTTTAAATGTAATTAAAATAGTAATGAATTGAAATACTATGCTACTGTGCAATTTATAACAAAATTATTTAAAAAAAATTAAATTAAATTGGCGTAATTAGATACAATAATTAATTAATATGATATATTAAAATTTTAGATGGATAATTTAGAAGAAAACAAAAAAAAAAAAAGATCAAAATGTGTTCATTTATGTATGTTATTAGAGCAATAAAAATAATATCTTATAATATATTTAAAAAAAAAAAAAATAAAAATAAAAACAATTATTGGGAAAATAGTAAAAGTAATAAAAATAGTAATCAATTTTGAAAAAAAAAAAAATGAAATAAAATATAATATAAATTTTTTTATATAGTTTAAGGAAAAAGACAAAACCAAATAAAACAAAAAAATAAAAGGGAAAGAAGAGTCTTTACATTTTTTTTAGAAAATAAAAATATCTAAATATTTCAAATAGAAATAATCTTACAGAAAGAATTAAGCAAATAAAAAAACGGATCACAATAAAAGATAGAAGTATTTAATTTCTATTTGACAAAAAAAAAATTATTATAGAAAAATAAATAATATTAAAACAAAAATACATAACAATACATGACTTTCATATTTATAACAACAACAACAACAACAACAAAAATAAAAATAGTATATACATACATACATAACATAGTTATAGAAAAAATTGAAAATTTATACATAATACATATTTAAATATAAATGAATAAAATTAAAACAAAATAAAAATTCCAAGGAAATTTAATAAAAAATTTAAAAAAAAATATTTAAAATTGTTTCTTAATTAAAACAATAAAAAAAATTAATGTCAAAATACAATTTATATTTTATGTTTTATGCTGTTAATTAGTTCTAGTTTTATTTCTAATTTTTAATTATTTTGTAAATAATAAATAGAAAACATATGTTAGAAGAAAGAAAAAAACAAAAAAAAATTACACATACAATATAAAACAAAACAAACAAAACAATTTAAAATAAATTAACAACGTCCTAGTTTAGAAGACTGAAAAGTCGTAAATTATTAAAAAAAAAACAACCAGAAAATAATTAATTTAAAAAAAATTTTTTTATATACATACATATATAAAATATATGAACATACTGAATTCACACACAAATTATTATCTATAAAATAAATGTGTATAAAAAAAATAAACAGATATAATAACACATTGTGTGTACCATAACAAAATTAATAATAAAAAAAAAATGAAATGACATGAGGTTTAATTTAATTTAGAAGAAAAAAATAATTAAAGATAAAAAAAAGAGTTTAACTAATATTTATTATTATTATTATTATTATTAATATTATTTAAATATTGTATTTGTATATTATATCCTAATTTTATTATTTGTTTTCTCTTTTTTTATTTACTTTTTAAATATTAGTTGCTGTTTTTCCCCAAAATTAATTAATATAAAAAAAAAGCATAGAAAAATACAACTGTTTCTTCCTTGTTTTTACTGTAAGAAAATAAAAAAAAAAAATAATATAAATTATATTAAATATTAAAATAAATTACATATTAAGAAACATGAAAAAAAAAATTGAAATACAAATCAGAATTATAAAAATGTTATAGAAAAATAAAATTAATAAAAAAAAATTGAAAAAAAAATAAATAAATAAAAAAAATAGAAAGGTTAAAAGTCATTACAATAATTTTTATTTTAATTATGTATTAAAATTTGTAGGAGATTCGAATATCAACAATGTTTACGTAGAGACTAAGTACGGGGCTACTAATTGCGCAAGTCGATCGTTTTTGGTTTATGTAAGTCGATATTATGATTTTTCTCGTTAGCTGGAAAACGATATGTCTAACGATCGTGAAATTGTCATCGAATGCACGTAAAAAAGTGGTATTTAATTTTAATTCCTTTAAAAACGTAAGTTATAATTTTAAATTTTATAAATATTGTAGTAATTTTACATTTTTAAAAATTTTTTTTTTAAAAAAAGAACTTGGTACTAATTGCGCAAGTCGATCAATCGAGTAATCGTCGAACGATATTGAGAATGATGAAGGAAATTCCAATATCGTTCTCTCTTTTTGTAAATCGATCATTGGAAAATCGTTTTGAATATCGTTCAATCCAGTTGTCATGCAATATAAACAAATATTTTGAAGTTTATATAACTCAAAAAACTTGTGTTTCGTGTGTGATAAAAATTAAAAAAAAAAAATAAATAAATAATAAATAAATTGTTTATTGTTTGAAGAAGTACAGTAATTTTTTATCTGTTCTTACTTTTTTCCATTCTGTTGATGGTTCATTTGTATTGAGCGAGTGTTTCAGTTTTTCCCATAATTTTTTTACTTGTTCCATTCACGTTATTGTATATAATATTTTGTTGGACGGTATATCAACATAACTGTAACATAAAAATGTTGCTTTATTTTATCAATTTTCTCATAATATGTTTCTATTATAACATTAAAAATACATTTAAACAATAAGTAAAATTGTAATATAATAAAATATTTAAAAAATAGCTAACTATGAAAATATCTAATATTCACAAAAACGTGAACACTCGATCACAATTTCACAATCGTTAGGCCCAAAATGCATTAGGTAAGATTACAACCGTTGCAATCCAATTAAAAACCGGTTATTATTACAACTGCTCAAAATACACCTGATGGTGGCACGACCAAGTTGTAACGATTGTGAGTGTATTACAACCGTCAGCTAAAATTATTTTATACTCTTCTTATTATACCAAGTTGGAAAAAAATTGTTACAACTTTTTGCCTTGGTATTTAATTTAAAAGATTCTCCTCAATTGAAATTGAGATCTGATCACCACACACACGAGACAGATTTATACAAACGAAATGTAAAAGAGTATAGAAAAGTATGCCTATCTTGCCTGTACTGACTTTAATTGTTAAATAAAGTATAGCTGTCATTTAACGCACCAAACGCAACGCTCCAAACGCGTGCATTGAATTGAAACTCCACCTTAACCTAAATATCTTACCGCCAGTTCTAGGGATGTCAATGCTTATCAAACATCGATTATTTTGGACACGATTACATCGTACTTTAAAAAACATCGATGATCGAAAAAATCGATGTTTAAAGCGATTAATCGATTAATCGTTCATTGAAATTACTACATCATAATTTTTCTTCTTTTTATATTATATTTTTATTTAATGAAGTTGGAAACTTTATTAATTCCTTCATTGAGGGGTTCTATGTAATCATCTCAATTTTTAGAGTCCTTGCTCAAAATCGGTAAAACAAAATATCCTTTCTTTTTTTAAAAAAAAAAACAAAACTGGCGGTATGTTGCAAATGTATTCCTATACTATATGAAAATTTTAAATTTTGTTTCTTCAAAAAGCTATATTTCTACATTTCGTGGACCAAAAACCGTAGTTGTTTGACTGTACTTTTCAAGATAAATTGCAAAACAATGTAAAGTATAGAGGCGTGAAATTTTCATGCATTTACAAGTTCAAATATGAATTTGATTTAAAATATAACTTCAAAGATCTGTATTTTAGTATCCTGTAGGCATAGAGTATACTGGAAACTACTCTTTTCATACGAAAACACCGGTCCCGAAAAAAAAAGCACAAACTAAACAATTAACAAACAAACTACAAAGACACAAAATGGTTGATTTAATCGACCTACATACTGTAAAAGAAAAGCCATCTGTCGTTACAACACCATAATTCACTCACACAAGGCACAGGTCAAAGAACAAACGCGCAAAAGCCGCAAAACAAAGAACAACAAAAAAACTCTTTTCTTTCTTCTTCAGTTTTGAGTTTTCAACAATCTTTCTTTTCAAAATTCTGACAGCTTATCCAAGAATAAATGATAAGAAAATAAATCGATATTTTCTCTAAAAATAAATCGATAATCGCTCAAAATTCGATGTTCGATTTTCAAGAACATCGAATGAAATAAGAACGATTTAATCGATTAAATCGATGATCGATCATCGTTTGACATCCCTAGCCAGTTCGCCATTTTTAGGATTACGATTTACGCACTACGCAGCTTGTTTTATAGAAAAGATTAATTTCATTTTATCTATTTAAATTTTTGTTATAGATTTTAAGTAAATTTTCCAATTAAATGTAAATAAGAATAAAAGTGTAGGAAAATTCCCATAAAATTTTATCGAGTGTTTCACCGAGATGAATCAAACATCTTCATTCGCCGGTTTTGACATTATATTATATACACTATATATACAGTGATACTGATAAATACCATTAAATACATGTTAATTATAATTAATAAAGGTTTTTATAAAAAAAATTTAAACACTACTAAATTCGGATTTAATTTTTGTTTGCATTTAAATATGATGAAAAATGTTAATTTGTTGTAATGTTTAGAGTGCTAAAAGTGATGATATATTAATTTTCTCGTATACAAATACATAACTACATATTATATTTTTATGTGTCACATAGTATAGATCATAGTAGATACATTTATGAACAATTCAATTTTTATATAGGTAAAGGTAATAAAGATTTACACAAAAAAGAAGAACAAAATTGCAACATAAAAAAGGGCTTTTGAATTAAAATGGATATAGAATCATGTGCAACACGAGTACTAGAACATCATGAACATGTTTCTCCAATGAAAAATAATAGCATGGAAGTAGAATTGAATATTGAAATAAATAATGATAAATCAGAAATTAAAAATGATAATGACGATAATGATAATAATTTTAATGATAAATCAATGCCAAAGGAATGTAAAAATTTAATAGATGAACAAAAAATTAATATAGAAAATACTGAAAATCAAAAAGAAATTAAGGAAAATAAAGAAGATTCCGAAAAGAAGATTTTAGATAATTCAAAAGAAATAAAAGAAGATGAGGAAGAAGAAGAAGAAATATTCACTATGGAAGTTTTACATAATTCAGGGCAATCAGATTTAGAAACATCCTATAATCAAGAATCTGAAATAGAAAATATATCAACGGAAGAAAATGAAATATTCACAGAGAAAATTGTAAATGAATTTAATTCAAATAAAAGTCCTTTATCTAAGGATAATAGTGATGAAATTTATAATGAAAAACAGCATGATAATATCGAAGAAGTTGAAGATTTATCAATGGAAGAAGAAGGAGGAAGAGGAAAATGAAAAAAGTTATAGCAAAAATCCTGATATAGATAATGAGGATGATCATGAAAATATAGTTGATGATGAGGATGACGATGATGATGAGAAAGAGGATAATGAAGGTAAGGATGAGGATGAAGATGAAGAAAGTGAGGTAGCTGCAGATGTTGAAAATAATGTAAAAGAAGATAATGATGTTGAATTGATAATATCATCAGATGAAGAAGAACAACAAATGAATAATCGTCAAGAAATTTCAAAAATGAAAAATCTTGGTAAAAATTACCAACATGATAATTACTATGATGATGAAGATGATAGTGATGATGATAATGAAGGTTATGATGATAATGATGTTTTAATGAATGAAGTTTTTATGTTTTCAAGAAATGAGCCAAAATCAATAAGAAATGATCAAAAATTAGAAAAAGAGATAGAAGGAAGAACACCACAAAAAAATAATTGGAATTTTATCATCAAGGAAAAGAAAAAAAGTATTAAATTGTAAGTAAGAATAAAATTTTTTTTAAAATTAAAAATATTTAAGCTCAATACTAAATAAATCAGTAGATATAAATAACTTTGTACATAATTTGTGTCATTAGTATATGAATGATGTGTTAATTCTCTTTGAATTGAGATGTTATATAGAATTTTGGTGTTTTATATAACTTTCGATTCCAAGTAATTTCCAATTACAAAGGTTTAATAATTTTTTTTTCTTAATCAATCATCATACCAAAGTCCTCTGATTAACGTAGGCATAATCAATTAAATTTCATTTTTTATGATAAAATTTCAACTAAATAATATTATTTCATTAAAACACCTACAATATTAATTCATGTCATATTTTTGCAAACGGTGCAAATATAATTTAAAAAAAAAATTACATATACTTACATATAACCTTGCATCAAGACATACTTATGTAAAAGATAATTAAAATTCAAGCTAAGGATGTACATAATATGTGCATATATATTTTTATTTTATAAAACAAAACAAAAAAGAAACAAAATTGTTTAGACTGCACAGATTTTCAAACAAGATAAAAAAAACGAAGTCACTTGCAAAGGTGAATTAGTAAATTGTTTTTTTTAAGAATCTTAAGTATCGTTGAAAATAAAACAAAAGTTTTTGAATTTATTAAATTTTATTTAAAATAAATGTAGTATGTTTTGTAACCTGCTAACAAAAATAAAAAAAGTACAATGCATTATTTTGAACAATTAAAAAAAAACAGTAAATTATAATTTGTAAAACAAATTTGCTTTTCCTTTCATTGCAAAATTTATGCAAAAATAAACGAATAGTTAAATGTTATTCTCACTAACAACCACAAATAAACTTAGAATATCACTCTTAGCTAAATAAACAAGATTTAGAAGAAAAAATACTCCTAATAATTTATATAATATCCACGAGCATGGTTTTATTTTTATTATTTATTTTTTTTAAATTTTATTTTTCTTAATGTTTGATTAAATATGTCACACCCTGTTCAGTTAAACTTATTTTCATTAGATATTTATTACTTGTGTTAATGTGTATTTAGTTATTCAAGTGCATTGAATACATAGATTTTTCATTTTTTTAAAAAGCAATTCATTGAACTTCATTTGTAATATAAAACAAAAAAAGTTATCTGAAAGAAATTCTAGATATTATTGAACTAATATAAATTTATTTAATAGCAAAAATTTGCAAATTATTAGCTAATATTGAAATTATGGCTGTTATTTTTTTTTTCAAGTCTTAAAACTTTTTACATGTTATTACATTCATCATCTCCAGTATCTTTATAAAAGTGAAGCTTAATCAAAAAAAAAAGAAAAACAAGTAAAATTCATACAAGAAAATCAAATACTATTTGATTTTTTTTTTCTTTAGTAAATTTCTCTTGCACTTGCACAGTATAATGCACCGATCAACTAATATAAGATAGGACACTTCGCACGTGTTACAAAATTTTTTTGTGACCTTGGTACCGTTATTTTTTCGACCTTGGGTTTTCTGCTAAAAATCGATAGTAATAAATATTGCAAGTTGTAAGAAAGAGATATAAAACTTGGAAACAGAACAACATGTGGTTTAGAAATTGAAACACGTTTATAGGGTGCACAGAAAAAATAAAAGTTTATAAATATTTTATGTATGTTAAAAAAACAAAAATTATTAAAAAATAATCAAAACTTTTATTTTCACTGTTAAACATTGTGAATTAAAACTTTTCTACTACAAAATAAATTTTTATTCTAACATTATAATACAAATTTTACAAAAAAAAAATTACATGTGCGAAACACTAAGAATTTCATTTTTTTTATTAAATTTCTTCAACTTAAAATATCACAAGTTAACTAAAATTTCACTAATTACATCTTTACAGATAAAATTAAGTCTTTAAAAAATTAATTTTTTTCTTAGAATTTGAAAAAACGGAAAATCCATCAGAAAAAATAATAACACCCTTTGAAATTTCATTTCAGGTAACACACACATAGAAAACCAGTTCCAGGTCGCCTTTAAAAATACGTGATAAAAAATTCATATTTGCTTCACTTGAGTATTAGTAAATTTTAAATTTCGTTTCTTTTCTCAGTGTCCGTATAGTTTACATTGTTCATAGCGACCTGAAACATTATGAAAATGAAAAACACATACTATGACGACAGTTCCAGGTCGCTTTTAAAAATACGTGGTAAAAATATGTATACATATTAAATATATGTTTTTTTTTTTATTTTAATGTACTATTTTGTATGCATTCTTTCTCATTGCAATTTCTAGAAGAATATTGTATTGAAACAAGTCATAGCTTCTATACTGTTTTTGCTTATGTAATTTTTTGAATTTTTTGGAGTTCAATGATCGCAAAAATTGCATGTGTTTGTTAAAAAAATCACGTGGCGAGTGTCCATACTTGATAAATTTAGTTTTACATTGGTATAATGTCACTACTTTTTCTAATGAACAGTTAAAATACATACATATGCACAAACTTTTGTTATTTTTATGCGTATTAAATTCATTGCACTTTGTAGATGGTTTTTTTTTTTTGAAATGTGAATAAACTTTCTGTTGTATACTAATACATTGCACATGCAAAGGTTGAATGAAAATGTGCTTTTTGTTATATACATATATCCTGAAGCTTTTATCCTTTTATTTTTTAAAATTTTCTTTAAAAGAAAATTAAATGGATAAACTCAACAGTATTAAGGTAGATCTTTTCTAAGAAATATTAAATATCACAAAGGTGATATATAAAAAACGAAGATTTTTGCTATAAATTCTCAAACTTTTACTAATAAATCAATAAAATTTCAGGTTAAATAACAAAAAATGGTTAAAAAAATCGAATGATTATATATCAAAAAATAACAGAAGTTTTTCACCATTACCATCAGTTTGAAAACTTTATAATGTTGAATCAATTAAAGACAACAATAAAGAAAAATTATCAGGACATCGAAAACAATTAGATAATTCTAATGCAAGTAATAATAAACCATTAGTATCAATTGAAATTGAAGATTCACCTGAAAAAGAATCATTTAATGTGAGTGTTATGAAACAAACAGTAAAAGAAGAAAAAAATATATCATCATGTAAAATTAAGATGTCATTTGAAAATGATGAATCACAAATAAAAAATTCAAATGATAAAAATAATGAATCTCTTAATATGTGTGAGAAAAAAAATGAATCAATAAAACAAGAAGAACAATCAGAAGAAAAAATTGAAATAATTATAAATGTTAATGATGATGATATAAATATGAAAAATATAGAAGAGAATAAAATTGAAAATAATAATACAGTTGAAAATAATATTTTAGAAAATCAATCAAAAATTAATAATGATTGCAAACAAGAAGAAAATAATTATGATAATAATCTTGAAAATTGTGAAGTAATTAAAGGAAGTAAAGAGGTAAATAAAGAAAAAGGAAAAAGTGAATTGAGTGAAAAGGAAAATGAAAAAGATGTTCCAGAACAAAGTAGTATTAATAACGCAATGGATAAGGATAAAAGCGAAAAGAAAACATTGCTATCACATATTTAGGTAAATTTTTTAGATACATTTTTTGTTGTTATTTTTTTATAAATTAAAAATTGGTAGGGAAAAGTTAGAGATACATTTTTATTTTAGTTCTCGAAAATATCTTTTTATCATTTTTTTTTTCTAAATTATAAAAATTAAATTTTACATTTTAAGGATCAACAATTATCTGGTGATTCAATACCTGAAATAAATTTAAAAAGAACACGATCAAATTAATTTACTAGAGAAGATAAATCAAAATTAAATGAACAAAATAATGATGATGGAATCCATGAAAATAAATTACATCCAACAAAAAAACTAAGATCTGAATTACAAACGAATTCTTCTACATTAAAATTAAATCAAAAAAATAATGAAATTAATGAAAATTATAAAACACAACCACCATCATCATCATCCAAAAAAGAATCACAAAATGAATTACAATCAAATTCTCCTACAACATCAAAATTGGATCAACAAAATAATGAAAATCATGATAATGATAATAATGATAATGATGAATTACATCCAATTAAAAAATTAAGATCTGAATTACAATCAAATTTTCCAATACATATTAAAATTTTAAATGATTATGTTGGAAAAATAACAAATGATTCAGTTAATGAAATTCAAAAACATTTACAACAAACAATTACTGAAATTCAAACATTAAATGATATGATTAGACAAAATGAAATTGAATGGGAAAATATGTTGCATTTAAAAAAAATTAAAGAAGAAATATGTTATCGATTAACAAGTAAAAAACATCAAATAGAAATTTTATCATCAAAATATGAAGAAATTTATGAAAATTCTGAAACTATAGCTGCATCAAATACAATTGTTGATGCTAGTTCAATTGCTGATAATTGTTTTAATAATTATATTAAACAACAACAACAACAACAAATCCAACAAGAAAAAGAAACGATTAACAATAATAATAATAATAATAATAAAATAACAAATAATAGTTTACATATGGTTACTTCTACACCAAATTATTATACAACAAATGATGATAATTTAAATACGTTTGAACAAGGACTTTTGAAAAAACTTAAAACAGGGTAAATAATTTAATAAAAGATGATATTCTTTTTTTTTTTCGTTTAAAATTATGCAAAAAAATATCCTTTCTTAAAAATTATTTTCAGGCATATGTTAAATGCAAATAGTGATGATAAATCTATAAGTTCAGATAATTTAAATAATGAAAATTATTTATCATCTTCTATTCTAAATTCATCAATTGGAATTTCATCGGTAAGTTGAAAAAAAAAATTAAATAAATATATAGAAAATACAGGGTGGGCCAAGTTCGACTGACTGATTTTAAAACGCTAATAACTTTTTGAATTTTAAACTTTTATTATAATTTTTTTTTTTTTTAAATGAAAGTGTAATTTCTTAAATTTTTTTTGACTATATTTGTGAAAAATAATATCATTCAAATGACCTCCATTTTTTTCCTAACAATGAATTACTTTTTTAATGCATTTTGCATTTGTTTCGGGCTCTAAATTTGCTATTTCTGCACGAATATTTTGCTTGAGCTCCTGAATTGTTTGTGGCTTATTCGTGTAAACCCGTCTTTTTGCGTAGCCCCACAAAAAAAAATCAGAAGCCGTCAAATCTGGAGAAAGGGTAGACCAAGTCATTTTGCATTTTTCAAAATAATTCGGTCACCGAAAAGCTCTCGAAGAATCTCCACTGTAACCCTCGCCATGGTAATAATTCTTGTACAAATTGAATATTATATGGAAGCACCTTGAGATCAAGTTTAAAAAATCGTCTTAGCGATGTTCTGGAGATGCCCAATTGTGTAACACGTCGACAATGGGATCATCGTTGACACCCTGTCGGTACACCCTGTACAGCTTCTCCATTGCGAACAGGTCGATGAAAATTTGGTCATGGTTAATCACATAGTGGACCCCCTCCTCAAAACGGGTCACTAATAAGTTTTCAATCATGCTTGCACTGGGAGCAGATGCAGAATTAAAATGGTTACGGTATTTACCTTGCGTTGTAACAATAGATTGTCGGGGAAAATAATAAAATACAAAAATTTAACTCGTTTTTGCACTATGTATGCAGGCTTAAGCTACGATTCCACTTATTGACCACCTGTCAAATATTTGGCTAAACAATGTCATATATGTGTCACATGGGGCTTACTTACACTACATCATATTTTGACGTCAAAATTTTTGGTTTTCGAAATCTCTGACTACTTTATATGACTACGGTTTACACTCATTGACAAAAGAGCGTCATATTATGTTTGACATTTAATTTATATTTGAAGATTATCGTGTTTTTTCAAATAAAAATTTTTCATGTATTATTTATTGATTCAATTCTACTCTGGACGTGAAAAATTTCGCAAGACAGCAGCAGCTGTTGTTGCATTATATTTATTGGAGGACGAGCAAGAAATTAAAAAAAAAACTAACTAAAAAAACTAATTAATTTTATTTCTTCCTTATTCCACGCCTCATTTTTTCTTTTTTCTTTTTTTCTCCATTTTCACCCTTTTATTTCACCTGATCCTTAATGTCACGATTACTTCTTTGACACTGTTTGACAACCTGTAGTCAAATATTTTTCGGTTGTCAAATATTTCAAAGTTTTATGTCAAATGAAAATAGAGAGGGTTTAACCATATAAAAATCTTTGGCGGCAAATACGGTCAGCGAAATTGCTATAGAGCCAGCATATTTTTTTAGAAAATGAAAAGATTAATTGGTTCAAAATTATTTTAATATTTTTATATTTTATATTTTATCAAATGAAAAAAAAATACAAATTAATTTTTCTAAAAACATTTTACGTAATTTAAAAAAATTGAATATTTTGTAAAAATATTCGCGAAATTGCTATAGAGCTACATACGAAACTAGACAATTTTATTTGCAAAAAAAATTATGCAACTTTTAATTATTATAAAATTATTCAAGTACATAATAATTAAAATTTATTTTTAGTACCTAGTGTTTCCGTCTTTTTTTTAAATAACTTCAAACACTTGTTTTTTCAAACTTAATACCAAATTTTGAAGTGTTTTAATTGGTACATTGTTCCACTCTATTATAATAGCCTTCTTCAGAGCTATAACATCGTCATATTGCTTGCTATTTATGAACACTTTTCTTACCAATATTCCCCATAAATTTTCAATCGGATTAAAATCAGGTGAACATGCTGGCCAATCGATAATGTTCACATTGTGGATCTGAATCCAATGTTTTTTCGTTTGGGCACGATGAATAGCAGCGTTGTCATGTTTAAAAATCCAGTTTTCCGTGGGCATTCGTCCTCCAAAATCTAGTAAAACGTCATCCAACAATTACTGTGTACTTCTCCGCATTCATTTTTTGGAAATCCAGCATATTGGGGACTTGATGTAATAACTAAAAGCTGCCCATACCTTTACGGTTTCACCTCCAAAGTTCCGACCTATAAAAATTTCTTTTTCCTTCCTCAAATTATACCAGCAGCACTGAAAGCTATCTGGACCATCTAAGTTAAATTTTCTCTCATCTGAAAAAATGACGTCTTTCCATTCATTTTGCCATGACATATGCTTTTCTGCAAATGCTAGTTTTTGTTTTTTATGATTTTCTGTTAGTGGTGGCTTTTTGCATCGTTCTGTCCATTTAAAGGTTCCACTGCGCGATAAAATTTGCTGACTGCGACGTTTCCCAATATTTAGCTGCAGTTCAGCTTTAATTTGGCCTGATGTTAAAGGTTTTACTCTGGCCAGTCGAATTATAAGAGCCTTTTCTTTTTTTTGATATTTTGAGATTTTCCTCTTTATATATTTTTTTTCCATAGAAATCATCAAAGTTTAGAAAGTTATCAATTAATTTATGTGATCTGCTTAACTTCCTGGCTATTTCACCTGGCTATAGTTCACCGCGTGGCATTTTTTCAAAAAAAATATATAATTTTTTTTTTAATATTAATTCTATCAAAAATGAACGATTATGGTTCGTTATTTAATAAATAAACTAAAAACTTCTACATCACAGATAAACACTTTTAAAAATTTAGTTTAAAACTACATGGCTCTATAACCATTTCGCGCTTATATAGGAAAAAATCTGGTATCATATGTAAACGTTCATTATATTGAAAATTTCCATGCTAATTATTTCCTAAAATTCAATATAACAGATACTAGAGATACGTAGGATAACTTTGCAAAATGTTATATTGAAGTAAAAACCCAAAATTAGATGAAAAAAATGTCATATACCTTAAAATTATACCTGCCTCCATAGCAATTTCCCTGACTGTATTTGATGTCAAATCATTTTGACAGTATTTGACCAGGGTTTATACATCTTTGACTTCAACTTTGTCAAATTTTAGACCAGTTGTCAATAAGTGAAAGTGGAATCGTACCTTTAATAAAATTTTATAGAATTCTTTATATTCTGTAAAAAAAAAAATTAAAAAAAATTAAAAAATCAAAAGTTACAAATTTTTAAAAACAGTCAGTCGAAGTTGGCCCACTCTGTATAAAATAAATTACATACATTTTTAAAATGTTTTTATTAGCTTGGTTTCTTGTCTGTCTGTTCGGTACAAATTTAGAAATTGATTTTTAACCAACTTTTTGATGAGATAGAGACTTGAAACTTTCAAAATTCAAGATTAAAAATGAAAAACATGGGGCGTAAGATAATAGTAAGAAGTGTAAAGAGTAGCGCAAGTTAATAGTAAGAAGTGTAAAGAATAGCGCCCCACGTTTTTCATTTTTAATCTTACAATTAGTATTTTTATAGCTATTAAAAATTCGCAATCACAAATTTTCAGGATTATCTGTATGGGGTTGAGAATGTGTATGTGGCTAGGAAAAATTATTTTATACTTTTGAGTCCGTTTTAAAAACGTTTTATATTAAAAAATTTTTTTTATTTTAATTATTGTAAATATGTATAACAATTTTTTTTAATTCCCTATTCTAACAAAATTGGCGACATTTTCAACGATTAATTTAACATTATTTGTTTAATTACTTTGTTTTTTAATTATAAATTTATTAAATTTAGTTTTTATTTCTTTAAATACATTATTATCAACAACAAGCATGTCAACACCATCACATTCTGTTTCTATATCAACATATATACAACAAACACCAGAAGGCAATTCAATAACAATTACTGCTAATTCAGGAAATTTTAATTTACAACAACAATTTAAAAATAATAGAAAATCAATTAATCAACAACAACAACAGCGTACAATTTTGAATACATATTTAATGGAAACAGCAAATGTACATCAACAAGTTGATTAACTGTTAAATGATTATTTTAATTCACAAATTAATCGTCAATATAATCAACAACAACTACAACATTATACCACAACGTCAAATGCAAATCAGCAACCAGTTATGATTGGAAGACAAGGTGTATTTAAAGATGTTAAAAGTATAATTGCTGATTATCGACAAAAACATCCTGAAACAATACCACGATGAGGTAGTTTAAAAGGTACTAATAGTAATAATGCATTAAATCAAGCAATTGCAACGGAAATAAATTCCATATTATGAAATGCATTAAAAACTAAATATGTAAGTGTTATTTTTTTTTGTTTTTCTTTTTAATTTGCAAAAATTTTCTTCTGAAAATTAAACGTCACAACTCATTTCCACACCACAGTGCGGTAGAGTTAATGATGCGATTTTTTAAAGAAGTTCCCCAATTCCCAGTAGGCCTAATTCTCTTGTTGAGAAGAGAATCCCTAAAAGAGAAAGTGTAGTGTACTAGGAAGAGAAAAACCATATTGATTTCTTATCCCGTAGTAGACTAACGACAGAAAACAACAATCGATTCGACTGTGATTCGAACCCAAAACCTTTTGCTTTCGTAGGCATTGTTCTAGACCATTAAACTACCGAATGCCATTTCGCTTGCTGTTCTTAGTTTCTACGTGAACATAGATATGAAGAATACTAAAATCTACTACAGAAGGAGTGTCTGGGAAAAAGGAAAAAAAACTAATATAAAACTGAAGTTTGCACCAGTTAACCCTCAAAATACCAGACAAAAATGTATCATAAAAGACCAATAGGGTCCAATAGACCCTATGAGAAGTAGGAATAATAAGAAAAAAAATTTTTTTTTTAGCAATTTTAGTTAAAATTTATTCTAAAAATTTTTTAAAAATAATTAATTTTTTTGAATGCTCTGAGCATATACAGTGGAGGAAATTCTTATAAAGGCAGTACCATTTTTGATATTTCTCAACAGTTTTTTTTTTTAGAATTTTTATATCAACTTTTTAGACCCATAGAATAAAGTATAGGTTTAATTCTCACTTCACTGAGTAAAAATTGAAATCAAATCTTACGTCAATTTATTGCTAGAGACAATTGAAATACTTTCCATCAATTTTAACGGGAAAATTCATATAAAGGCAGCGATATATTTTTTTCAAAATGTTTAATTATAAAAATTTTTTTTACATAAATTAGTTTTAAAAAAGAGTCTTATATCTAAAAAAACTATATTTAATATTTTGTTGGACCTCCTTGTTTACTTATAACGCCGAATATCCTTTTAGGCATCGAGCTTATAAGATCCTGTAGGGTTTTTTTTGTAATGTTGTTCCATTCTAACTGAATGGCATCTTTTAATTCTTTTATGTTGTGAAATTGTCTACCATTGGCGTACACTTTTCTAGAAAGAATTCCCCACAAATTTTCTATAGGATTTAGGTCCGGACTTCTGGCAGGCCATCCCATCACATCAATATTTTTTTCTTGTAGCCAGTAGCATTATCATGCTGGAATATGAAATTTATTCCGCATACCTCTTCTGCCCAGTCCAATAGACAATCTTCCAACAATTCTACATACTTGTCAGCGTTCATTTTTGTAGGAACCCAAGCAATGGTGCTTTGTCCATTTGAACAGAAAGCAGCCCAAATCATGACGCTCCCGCCACCATAGTTTCTGCTCATAAAAACTTCTTTTTCTTTTCGGAGGTCATGCCAATAATACTGGAAACCATCTGGTCCGTCCAGATTGAATTTTTTTTCATCGCTGAAGACCACATTATTCCACTCTTCTTTCCAAGACATGTGGTTTCTTGCAAACGTTAATCTTTGCTCTTTATGTACCGCAGTTAAAGGTGGTTTTTTCACTCTTTTTTGAAATTTCAAATTATCTTCTGCACTCAATATTTGCCTTACACGTCTTGTGGTGACCGGCAAATTCAATTCAGCTTTAATTTGCGAAGCAAATAGATTTTTTGTGGAAGCCAATCTTACTATTTCTCGTTTTTGCCTGGGGCTTAGCTTCTGGTTGTTGTTATATTTTCTATTTTTTCCATAATTGTCACCGCATTTCATAAAGTTGTCGATTAAGGATGATGAACGACCTAATTTCTTAGCGATTTCTCTATTGGAAAGATTAGCCTCCTTATACACTTTGATTTTGAATTTCTCATCTTCAGATAGAACTTTTCCACGTGGCATCTTTTTCTGTAATTTGCAAAAAATTTAATGAAATTACTATTTTTTTAATTTTTTTTTACATTTTTCCTTTAATTTACTTACCAGAAAACAAAATAATGAAAGTTAAATGAATTTTTATATTAAAATTTACACTTAACATATAAACAAAAATAGCTGCCTTTATACGAATTTCCTCACAAAATATAGCTAAAATCACATGTGCACACAACAAATAATTAATAACCAATGACGCATGTCAACAGGATATCTTTAAAATAATTTAACACGAAGTTGAAACAATAACACTTCAAATACAGGATAAATTAAATTGATATTGCCAGGTATATTAATAATTTTTTACATATGTATTCAGAAAATGGTACTGCCTTTACAGGAATTTCCTCCACTGTA
Source organism: Bombylius major (assembly GCA_932526495.1). NCBI lineage: Eukaryota > Metazoa > Arthropoda > Insecta > Diptera > Bombyliidae > Bombylius > Bombylius major. The sequence goes on along the minus strand of OW052044.1, from coordinate 16,337,013 downwards.
GGTATTCTACATTTTTCACAGATTTGTTTCGATTTCCTTGAAAGTTTTGCACCTTCTTTTCTTTAGTGGAGGTTCAACATCTCTATTGGGTTCTGTATCTATATTGGGTGCTCCATCAAAATCTTTCAGCAAAACTTGAATCATTTGCTTTTGCTGTGCAGCTTGCGTTCCTCTTGAAGAAGTCCAAAGAATGCCTGTATTTCATCTTTTTGAGTTCTCGTCGCTTTAAGATTGGTGTATTTTACAATTATGGAGTAAATAAAAAATAATTAAATATTTTAATTGTCACACTTTTATTTAAACTTTTATTTTTTGCAAACTTTAATACATCTTGACCCTTATTCTGAGATGCGAATCACTTGTGATACTAGAGCGATCTTACTAGTGTGGTATTACCACTTGCGAATTAGGTGATAAATATCGAAAAAGTGATAGTTGTCACTTTTTTTGGTATTCTGACATTCGTGTAAAGCTGTTACTTCTCATGTTTTTGTGATACTTTTATCACGTAAAAATTATAGGTGATATAGTTATTTGAAAATGGAATTAAACATAAGGTATATAGTAAAATATAATTAGTTAATTAATTATATAATTTTGTATATAGGCGGGCAGTGGACGAAGCGGTAGAGTGTTGGCTTCTGATGCTGAAGGTCTCGGGTTCGAGTCCGCCTGAGTTCACTCAGCTCTGAATGAGTACCAATTCACTTTGAGTTGGGTATAAGTGCTCGGTACTAATTAGTTTAGTGGCTTTTGTTTCATAAAAAAGCCAAGTCCACAAAAACTAAGAAATATTAGTACCAAGCCCTGTCATACGAATAAAAAATTCGTTCTCTACCAACGAATTTAGTGGTTCGCATTCCACTTTAAACTGTAGGTGCATGTATGACAGAAGTCGGGGTGCTGAGTACAATGGACTCTCCTGTCTGATTGCTCGTGGATGCCTAACTCGCATCCCCCCCACCCACAAAAACAACAACAACAACATATAATTTTGTATTGTTTTTTATTACTTTTTGAATAATTTTTTAAAATTAAATATAAATAATTTAAATAAAATTACAACAAAAAAACAATTTGAGATATTAGTTCATTTTATGAAGAAAAATCAAAATGTGGTTATCGCTCAAGGCATGAAATATGCAGAAAACACTTTTTATTTTGTTGTAATTTTTTTTGCTGCAATAAGGTCAAGTCGGGTAATTAGTAAAGGCTTTTGACTGTTTCCATACTCATCACACTTTGATTCAATAAGTCTATGCAATTATTTGACTTTAAAGATATTTTTATACCTGTAATTTACACATATACTTACTTAAATTATTTCACCTTCTTATATTTTTTCTGTAAAATTTGCTAATAGTAAGAAGTTTACTTTTACCAAACCATTTTTCATCTTGTTTACATATACCCCATTTGAGTTGGGGTAATTGCAAACAACTGCTTAATTACTCATTACATCTACACAATTTTGATGAGTGCAAATGTAAACATATTATGTCTCATAAAATCGAAAATGATATTAGTTTTTACAATTTTTCAATGTTTACATTACCCCAATTTTTTTGAATGAGTATCATTTTTTTTCGTAAAGATACATAAAACTTCATTGAAAAACATAACAAATCTTTACAAAAACATAAGTAGTTTATTTCAGTTCATTTTAAAAAACTAATAAAAAATGACAAAATTAACAAAAAAATCTTTTAAGTTTGACACTTAAAAATCTATACATCATCCACAAAGTTTTATCACCGCACAATTAATGAGTGTCTCGTTTCCTCTCGCAGAAACCAAAATAGATATGTTTCAAAAAAAAAATTGATCGAAACAGAGACATAGCTATTGTGGTTTCTGCGAGAGGAAACGAGACATTCATTAACTGTGTGGTGCAAAAACTTTGTGGATGAAGTATAGACCCTAATAAGAATAAGAAACATTTTTAAAGTTCAAAAATAGGAACAAACTTTTTAAATTTATAAAATATACGTTCTCTTTTCAGTTGTATAATTGGATCAGGTAAAACTCTTTCAATTTGATCCGTTCTAATGTAACTTACGTCTTTATCGACAATTGAAAAATTTAAATTTGTGCTGTCTGAACTTTTTAATCCAACCACTTTAATGTCTTTTGTTGTGTCATCTATACATTGAACTAAGCAAACATATTTAAATGTTGAAGTATTAATTTTACCACCTGTAAATTTAACCAAAATAAATTTTCCAATAGATACATTTTCAGGTATTTCTAATTCGAATTCTTCATTTTCTTCCTCCTCATTCCAGGAGTTATCAGATTCCATAAATTCAACTTGAGTATCATCTTCAGAAGTAGAATCGCTTACGACTTTAGATTGACGTGAAACAAATTTTTTATTTTTTGGAGTTTTTAGCACTGGCCTTTTTGCCGGTTTTTTAATAATTTTTTTCGGAAAACTCTTAGCAACTTTTTTATCTTCTGCTTCTTTTAAACGCACAAGAACTTCTTCTGTGATTAAAACTTCATCGTAAATGTGCTGTTTTAAGTCTCGGTATTACTTTCCTCACTTTTTCTGTCTCTGAATTTCTTGGAGATTTCAGCTGTGTGAAGATACTTGACATTAAAGAAGCCGGCATCTCTGATGACGAAGTACAGTGGTTTTCATTTAAATTTTCTTCTGTTGCTAAAATCAAGGATGGCACCTCAGGTAGCCGCTCTGTATTTTCAACTTCTATTCTACTGATTGAAGTCGCCGGTGCTGCTACCATGCTGGGGGGTTGTACATTCAACTGCACTTCTTCATTGATTGAAGTTGATGGCTCTATTAAGTTGTTGAGATCTTGTACATTTTTCTGATTAATCTAAAAGCACATTGTTTGCTAATTTTATTCTTTAGTTTGTTTATAAAAAAATTTACTTACGATTGTCACTGCTCTTTGTTTCTTTAAAATATATTTGTTGTAATCTTCAACATCGAAATCACTTATAGCAAACTTTAAAGACTATACTGGATAGATACGTTGATTTGAATCCAGAAATTATGTTTTTAGCTTCCATCGCCTCCGCCCAGACTTCCCCAAGAATTTCAGAGAATTTATTTTTTGGTAATCGACCACTACCTTGTCCAATTTCTTGTTTTACAAAAGCAACCAATTTTTTATCCCACTTTTTTTAAATGGTCTAAAGACACATCGTCACCCCAGTTCTATCTTGCCTTAACTAACAATTTTTCAATTTTGGGAAATTGGCTTTGAAGTTTAGTTTGTGATATTCTTATCTTTATATTGATTTTCATCACATTTGACCAAATCATAACTTTATAGTCATAGTTTTAATTATTTTTCAAGTAATATTTTGTTTATTAGCTGTGAAAATTAGTCTGAAAAAGCGAAAAATCTCAATAGCAAACTTGCATATAGAGCAAAATTTGAAGAACTTAGAAAACGTTACTCATAATAGATCAATCTAGAATTGAGATGTTTGAAAATGTGAAAAATGCAAAACAAATGATGTTGAAATTTGATTCATTTCATTTATTTATATAGTAATTCATATTCAATATAAAAGTAAAAAAAACATAACAAAAAATATTTTCTCTTAACAATAAGTTCACAAAAAGTCTTCAGTAAAATATTAAATAAAATATTAAAAAAAAAAAATAAATTAAAAAAAAAATCCATTTGGTGTATGTGCTTATTAATTTTTTAAAATTTGTTTATAAAATTCTTGGTCAATCTGTGGCATAGATGGTATCATTGACAAAAGATCACTTCTTTTCTCTTTTGAAAGGACATGTTTTTCTGCAGAACAATGAGGAATGAGTGCTGGAAATTCCTTACGACTTGTTTTATTTCTTAATACTATTATCATTTTGCATTCAAGAAATTCTTGTTCATCCATAGCAGTCTTGTATTTTATTGTTAAAAGATCTGTTTGTTCAAACTTCAAATGTCTTATCTTACTGTAAGGAGCAAAATTGAATCCATTACATACAATATTAAAGTTGAGAAAATCTTTTTTTCTGATTTGAAGAATTTTGAGTTTTATCTGAAAGTATAGGATGAACCCACTCAGTTAACCCTAATCCAAGAACCATGGATATGTAGAAAACGTATCTGCGGTTTAGGTGGGGTCTCCTGGGGTCGGCTCTTTCATTTTGAAAGATCTGAACGTCCGCGTGCCTGTATGATTGTCTCAAAAACAATCGAGGCAACAATGTTGAGACAGTTTTGCAGTCAAGACATTGTAGCGGTTACTTTCGCACGCCAAATGGCGGGTAGGAAATACAATATCATTGTTGTATCTGCCTACTTGCCATACGATTCTATTGCCCCACTTCCCTCGGGTGAGCTGGTAGAAATTGTAAGGTATGCAGAATCCAACAACATGGGGCTGATCATTGGTTGCGACGCTAATGCTCAGAACACCCTTTGGGGAAGCAGTAAATGCAATTCCAGGGGGGAAAAGTTGTTGGAATATCTATTATCCTCAAATCTGATGATCAACAATGTTGGCATTAAACCAACCTTTGTGACCAGCAGAAGGCAGGAGGTGATTGATCTTACCTTCTCTAACGAGATAGCTAAAGATCTAATCACAAACTGGAAGGTCTTAGACGAGGAAACTCTCTCTGACCATAGATACATTGAATTTATAGTCGCGGTGGCTACTTATAGTATCCCTGTGGGTCGTAATCCAAGAAAAACTGATTGGACAAAGTACAAGTTGAATACTTCTTTGAGACATGCATTCGAGAGCGCCTGTCCTAACAGAAAAAGTAGAAGTGGTAAAAGTGTGGAACCCTGAACTACAGAAACTCAGAAAATCGTCCAGGAAGCATCTAAATAGAGCTCTTAAATCTAAAGCGGAAGTGGACTGGGATGCATACAGATCTTTGCAGAGGGAATACAAGAAGAGGGTGAGGATTGCCAAACTCTCATCTTTCAGAACCTACTGTGAAGAGCTGACAAGCTTGAACGAAACAGCCAGGCTATACAGAGTGCTTCAGTGTGACAGTGTAGCCAAGCTGGATTGTTTACGCAAAACTGACGGATCGTTTACTTGCTCCAAGCAGGAAGCGCTTCAGCTTCTCTTGGACGCTCATTTTTCGGGCTGCCAGGTTGAAGGCTTAACGGATGGTTTCACAGCTCATGCTTCGAAACCTTCTAGACTTGACTGGTTTGTCGCGTCGAAGGTAGTAACTACAGAAAGAATAAAGTTCGCTTTGTCATCTTTCAAAAGTTACAAGACACCGGGTATGGACGGCATTTATCCAGCGATGCTGAAAGAAGGAAGTGACATGCTAGCCCAAACTTTGAATGTAATATTCAGAGCTTGCCTAGCGTTGGGTTACGTTCCTTCTGAATGGCGGAAAGTCAAGGTGATCTTCATTCCCAAACCAGGGAAGGATGACTATACTTTGGCAAAAAACTTCAGACCTATCAGTTTAATGTCATTTCTACTGAAAAGTCTGGAGCGACTTGTGGAGAAGCACATTAGGGGCTCTGCACTGTTCAGATTTCCTCTTAACAACAAAAAACATGCTTATCAAAGCGGAAGGTCCTGCGAGTCTGCGCTGCACGATCTAGTCTCCAGGATTGAAGAGGCGCATGACGGGTCAGTTTGCATTAGGTGTGTTCGTGGACATTGAGGGGGCTTTTGACAATGCAAATATAAGTCTATGTGAAGCTGCTGGTGGGCATGGAGTGGAGTCAACGCTTGTTCGATGGATCCACTACATGCTATCCAACAGACTGTTGTTTACTGACGGTATGATCGATGGGGAATGCGACTTAGTAAAGGCGGTGAAAGGATGTCCTCAGGGGGGTGTTCTTTCGCCACTGCTTTGGAGCATGCTCATTGACTCACTACTGGATGAGATGCAATCATTAACAGGTGTACATACTCAAGCTTATGCTGATGATGTATGCTCACTGATCGCTGGTGAATCGTTGGCGCTCATCTGTAATAAATTACAGATAGCATTTGACAAGATTCAAAGCTGGTGTGAAAAACACGGACTTTCTGTTAATCCTAGGAAAACAACTATTGTGTTGTTCACGAGGAAACGAAAAACGGACGGTCTGAAACTACCCAGCCTTAAGGGTGTGGTAATCGAACTCTTCACGGAGGTAAAGTATCTGGGAGTAACACTAGATACCAAGCTTTCGTGGAAGTCATGTCAACAACAAGGTCTCTCGGGCACGGTGTGCCTTTTGGCAATGTCGGAGGGTCTTTGGTAAGACATGGGGGCTAAGGCCGTATATGACTTACTAGTTGTATGTGGCAGTTTTTAGACCCATTATAACATATGCGTCGGTAGTCTTGGAGACGGACTAAGGTTAACACCTGTGTTCGAATACTTAATGGGCTACAGAGAGAAATCTGCATTGGGATCACTGGTGCCTTAAGCTCAGCTCTTGGTGCAGCCCTCGACGCGTTACTAAATCTGCTGCCACTGGATCTCAAAATTCAGGAGGGAAGAGATAAACGTGGGACATGCAGTCATGTCGGACAGACTTGTTGAAAAGTGCAACCTTTTTAACATGCCTTGGGATGACATGACTCCAAGTGTCATGTTTGGTAGAAAATATCATGTAATGTATCCGACAAGGGAAGAGTGGTCAAATATTACTGCTGTTCTAAGTGGGGCAACAGATATTCTCTATACGGATGGATCCAAATCCGGAAACGGTGTTGGTTCGGGTTGGTATTTGAACAGTGATATCAAATACTCATATACGCTAAGTGGTATGACTTCTGTCTTCCAAGCGGAGATTTACGCCATACTAAAAGCGGCATGTTGGATAATTGATAACAGATGGAGTGGAAGGGCTCTCTGCATCTGCAGTGATAGCAGAGCTGCGCTGCAGGCTCTGCAGAGTCCAATCACGACATCTGAAATTGTCCATGAATGCAAAAACAAACTTAAATCCATTAGCGAACACAATGAACTTAAGCTTCTGTGGGTTCCAAGTCACCATGGTATAGAGGGCAATGAACTCTCCAACGCCCTTGCGAAGGAGGGCTCGTTTAACTCTGTATGGGGACCGGAACCAACGATAGGTATCATCTGCGCCTTGTTTAGTGGATGGATCACCAAACACATGGAGAAAGTCCATGCGGAAAGATGGTCTGCCCTACTTGGTTGCAGTGGTACGAAACGCTTTGTGAAAAAGCCTGAGGAAAGAACGACTAGATTTCTTCTAAACCTTAGTAGAAAAGACTGTCGGGCTCTCGTTGGGCTCATTACAGGGCACAACACGTGTAACCACCATCTGGCGGTCATGAAAGTGGTCAGGGACCCAACGTGTGGAGCCTGCCTGGAGGAGGCGGAAACAGAGCACCATCTCTGCTGTTGCCCAGCCCTCTCTAGGATAAGGCCTTATACATGGAACTCTGATGTAATGAGAATGGAAGACATCTGTTCTCAACCCCTAGACAAAATCCTCTCGTTTGTTAAGAAAACGAGATTTTACTAGAGACGGGGCGCTGAGTACAATGGACTCTCCTGTCTGAGTGCTCGTGGATGCCTTATCCGCATCCCCCCACCCACACAACAACAACAACATAGGATGAAAAACAATTATTCAGTTATAATTTCAAATTCCTAAATATAAATTTCTTTATAATTAATACTGACTAAATGCTTCAGAAGAGAAACAGGACTAAAAATTTCCAAATGCTTTAATGAACGATCAATCGCGCTATGCACGACATCCAGTTCTTGCAACCGTGAGTGGCCAGGTTCGGAAAACTTTTGTTCAACATACTCTATTGAATAATGACGTTTAAGAAAATGTAGAAGAGCTAAAGAAGTTATTTTGTTGCGGTTTTGTGGAATACATGAATCCGACCAAAGTATTATCTTTGTAATCTGCGGATTATCCTCTATCACTTCTTCAAGCAACCTAATTAAACAATTAGCAATGTCATTTCCGCTACGGCCGCTAATTCCTTCATACCATAAAGAACAATAAGTGATTCCATTTAAGTTACATCTTCCTGTCAGGTTATAACAGTTTAATTTACGCCGATAAAAAAAGCTGGATGTATTTGCATATCGTACAAAATCACAGCAGTGAGAGGATCTGTAATTTCCATGTCTACTTTTTTCTTGGCTTTTGCTATCTCATTGTTCTTCTTGTGTAATGCATGTGCTTCAATTTCATTTTTCGTTGGATGAGCAAGCATTTTAAATTTTACGCAAATATCACACTGATCCTTTTTCGGCTTGAAAAAGGATAGGTTATATTCTTCATTAAATATTTTGGAGTATATGTTTTGTTTAACTGGACTGCTAACTTTTTTTCGGTATAATTTGTACATTTTCGTTACATTTAGTCCTGTTGCAAGATATTTCTTTGTCGTATTAGCTCTGCAATAATGCGAATCCACGTGAGGGAAACTTTCTATGTGTTCTTTTACTTCAGACTTTTTCTCTATGGAAATTACTTTTTTAATGTGTTTTACCATGCTTAGAACTTTTGGATATGCCTGTTTCTTGATTGTACTTTGTCTTGAAAAAATAATGTATCCTTTTCGCGCTAATATCCAGAACACCTAAAAAACACAACTATGCACTTTTATGATCTAGAATATTATGAACTTAATCTAATTAGAGCGAATTGAATTTGTTATGAAAGATTCTATTGTTTTCACTTTATTATATATTATTATTTCACTTTTTAAATATGCTTTAAATATATACATATATTTATATATTAATTCATGTAACAACCACTAGATTTTTCTATATTGCTATTAAAGACAATACATTTTGTACAGTTTTTTATATAACTCTTAATCTCAGTCTCCATATCTGAAAACCAATAAGAACTACGCACGATTTCAATAACTTTTTTCGCACCCACGTGACTATGATTGTCATGCGCATTTTTTAGAATATGATGTATCATTGCTTGTTGAAGGTAAAACAGAATTTTGTCTTTATTGACTTTTCGATAAACTAATCCTTCTCTTAATTCATACAAAAGACTTTGAGATTTTTCTAGTTCTTTTTTCAATTTCTGAATTTTGAAGTCTTCATTCTGACAAATGGCTAAATTCAATTCTAATGGATTTTCTGACAAAGCTAGTATATTATGTGAACGGCTTAAACTGTCAACATGTTTCATTCTTGCACTTGGTCTATGCTCAATTTCATAATCATCATTTTCCATTCCATTACTCAACGATTTAGTTTATGATTGTTAAACTCTTTATTCATAGTCATGGCTAAAGCATTGCAATCGGTTAATATCTTGGAACGAATACCATAAAGATCAGTGGCGTCTCGTGACTTATTAACTTGGGTGCGCTGCAGAGTAATTGAGGAAATTTATATATACCTATATAGTATATAGATTTTATGTGCATATATAAGTGATACATATACGAGTTTCCACTCCACCTAGGGGGTACCGTATTCAGAGCGTTAACCGATTTTATGTAATCGGTTTCCCCAAAAAGACACTATAGTTTACACATGAAGTCATAAGAAAAAGAAATCAATAAATGTAAAATAATCTTGAATAACCGAATTAAAGACAAAGTGTCTTTTTAGGCCTATTATAAGCATGCAAAAATATAAATAAACAAAAATTCAATTCAATAACAAAAACTTCACAATAAAAACAAATTATTGAAGAAAAAACAAAGAAATAAAATCAACAAAAATATTTATAAAAAAATAATAAAGGTGTATAATATTGCAGTTTTAATTTGTTATTAGAAAGCTTTTTCGAAAAAAATCAGTTGATAATACGACCTACTTATAAATTAATTCTATTCTTCTACTTTTTTCAACAAAAATTTTTATTACATCATCATAGAATGATGGTTTAGATTTTAGAAATTTTAAAAGTTCTACTTCAATATTCACAACGGCAAGATTTGTGAGACGGCCCTGAGAAATGCTATTTCTCAAATAAGTTTTCATTCTTTTAAGCGCACAAAATGATCTTTCAACTGAAGCTGTAGTAGATGGGAGAGTTAAAATAAGAGATGTTAATTTAAAAACCTCAGAAAATATTTCTGTCAATTCATTTTCTACCAAATGTCCCATTAATTGTGTTACGCTCTTATTTTGATATATGTCAGATGTGTATATAACTGACAATTAATTTTTTAATTTAACTTCATCAAAAAGTTTGCCATAAGCTCTAGATAATGAAGTTAGTAATGGAGAAGGAAAAGTTTTGGAATAATTTCGAAATTTATCCGTATTTAAAAGACTCACAAATTCAATTTCATGCAAGGACTCAAACCTAATATTCATTTGAGACACGATAGTGTCAATAATTTCATTAAATATACTTTTGTATTTAACAGATATATCTGTATTTCGTTTTTTTGGTGGTGGGCCAGAAGTTTCAATTGACGATTCAAATATTTCATCAAATTTACCGCGTAACTCAGAGATAGCACTTTTTGTTTTTTGTATTGAATTACAACAATATTGAATATCAAAAGACTTTTTTTTGTAAAATATCGAAAAGAACATCTGTGGAGGAAAATACTTTTGAAAATAAATTTAAAAAGAAAGTTGTATCAAAAGATTGAAAAAATTGAAGAAAGCCTCTAGCTAGAACAGTCGTATTATCATTCCATTTGTCAGGATTCTCGATAATTTCTTCAAAAAGTTCGATTAAAGGATCCCGAAAATTTAAACACGTATTCACAAGCCTTGAACTATAATTCCATCTGGTAGCAGAAGATGATGGAATTTTTCTTTTTTTTATTTAATCTAATAAATTAATTCTTTTTGAAGAATGAGCAAAAAATGATGATAATCCTGAAAGTATAGTGAAAAATATCTTAGCTTCTTTGATCAAACTAACTGAGACAAAATTAAATTTAGCACATGTGCTGTGCAGTGGATGAATTTTGCATTAGGGCTAATTGTGCGTACCAATGCTTGAGTTCCTCTTATATCTCCTGACATAACCGCTGCACCGTCGTAAGTTTGAGCTACCAACTTTTTACAAGAATCTAATTCTTTTAGAATTTTAAGAATAATTGCGGAAATAATCACCGCGCTTCTATCACTGCTTATATCAATATATTTATAAAATCTTTCAACTGGATTTCCAGCTTTCGAAACATAACGAAAGACAATCGAAAGTTGAGATTTTTTCGCTATATCAGTTGCCTCGTCGACTAATATAGACAAGAAATTTGCTTCTTTTATTTCTTTTTCTATAGTTTGTAGGATGACGGTGCAAACTGAATCTATTAATTTATTTTGAATTGTGGCCGAGGTACCCGAGAAAACAGACAATGTTCTTAAATGAGAAGCTAAGGTTTCATCGAAACGAGCAATTAAATCTAATCTCTCTATAATTACCGCGATTAAAGGAATTGTCACCCTCACAGTGACCACGAAAAGCTAGATTTTGACTACCTAAGTAGCAAACACACTCGATTAATCTACTCATAACTGTTCTATTTCGCGTGACTTCTTCATTATGTTTAACAAGACCTTTTTGTTTATCTAAGGAAAGATCTATGCGGTTTAAACCAAATGTTTTTAACTTTGGGCTACTTAAAATATGGCATTCAGATTTTTCATGTTTAAGTTTGGCTTGTGAAAAGTGATTTAAATCAGAAAATCCTTCATTTGACCAAACGGTTTTTTCACCCGAATTAAAAAGGAAACAGGCCCAACAAAATAATTTATTAATAAATGGGCACCCCACCCCAATCAATTTTACTAAAATTTTCGAAGTCAAATTTCCGAACGTAAATTTTACTTCCCGATTTCCCGGTAGAACTAAGATTAGGCATATTTGGCTTTGGTTTGCTACTTTCTAAAATACTCTTTTTTTTATCATATTCATGCCTATTAAAAGGATTTTTTAATAAATATTCTATAACACAATCGCAAACGTCCATTTTTTCTAAGACAATGCAAGAATAATTAGACAACTTCCTAATAACTTAAAATGTAAAATAAAAATAAAAGATACCTAAAAAATAATTTTTTAAAAAATGTAATACTTCGCTTTTTTCCATTTGACAAAGTATTTTAAACAATTTTTATCACAAAAAATCACTTTTAATAAAAGAATAATGCACAATTACACATACACAAGTAGGCACTAATAATTCGTTAAATTTGAATCCAATAAATAAAACCAAAGTTGTATAAGTAGATAAAACTGAATATTAAATGAGGTTGTATGAGGACACAAGGAGGATTGAAATATAAAAGAGATGCGAAAAGGAAATGAAACAAAATCGTAAACAGGCCCTGTGCGGGCAGAGAAGGAGGTATCACATTTGTCTTTTTTATGAAAAAGAAAAAGCATACATTTTGTTTCTAAAAATTGATGAGAGGAAGTTTTATATTTGGCGCCGTATAACTTGCGCCCTGTTGCAGTAATCTTTTTGGTGTCTTGGGGAGTTTTGTAGAGAATAAAAAGCAGAATATTTTACAGAAATATTAAGTCAATGCCTTTACAGGGTCCCGAGATATTTACCTTTCAAGTCGGATTTTTTTACGAAATCGATCAAAAATAGAATGAAGTGTTAATTTAAATGTTTTTATATTTCTTGTCTTGTTTTGAAATTTATTTTGAAAACAAACAAAAAATAATTGAAATAAAAAAAATTTTTTAATATAAAATGTTTTTAAAACGGACTCAAAAGTATAAAATAATTTTTCCTAGCCACATACACATTCTCAACCCCATACAGATAATCCTGAAAATTTGTGATTGCGAATTTTTAATAACTATAAAAATACTTGTAAGATTAAAAACGAAAAACGTGGGGCGCTATTCTTTACACTTCCTAACTTGCGCTATTCTTTACACTTCTTACTATTAACTTGCACTACTCTTTACACTTCTTACTATTTTATCTTGCGCCCCATGTTTTTCGTTTTTAATCTTACAAGTATTTTTATAGTTATTAAAAATTCGCAATCACAAATTTTCAGGATTATCTGTATGGGGTTGAGAATGTGTATGTGGCTAGGAAAAATTATTTTATACTTTTGAGTCCGTTTTAAAAACATTTTATATTAAAAAATTTTTTTTATTTCAATTATTTTTTGCTTTTTAGTCTTATGTGAAATTTGTCAATCGATTTTATTGATATTATTTTACATTAAAAAACAATATAAGTAAAACTAAAAAAGTTTTTTTAATTTTAAAAAACAAATATATTTATATATATGTGTTGGAAGTACCAAATTGACATCACAACTTATTGCTTTTAATCAATCATAACTAAGTTGTGATTAAAGTTACATGAAAATTATATTCTAATGAAATGTAGAGAAGATCCTTAGCTTTATTTTCACCGAATATATTAAATATCTATGAGCAACGTAAATCAAAGAAAAAACGTGATAAATATTAAGTAACATAAAACTGAGAATCAATTTTCCCTGAAATCTCCCAAATTACTACAAATATCAAATTACAATGTTCTACAAATACAAATTTGTAGATGTTTATTAAATAAACATTTTTCCCGAACATTGTTATATCATAAAATTAATAGAAATTAAGTTATTGAAGAAAAATGATAATTTTTTTATTAAAATCACAATTATCTCTCTCATTTCTCATTTTAACAGCCACCTCTAAAAATGTAGTACCACTTTAAGAATTTTTTTATTCATTTGTTTATTTTTTCTTTCAAAAATATTATTCATAAACAAAAAAAAATTTTTCAAGTGGTACTACATTTTCAGAGGTGGCTGTTAAAAATGAGAAATGAAGCATACTAAAATATTTTTGACTTGAAAATCAGAGTTTGCTTAGATTAAATTTTAGTAAAGAAAAATTAATACTTTCTTTGTTTTAGACCAAATTTGAGGATCGAATATCATAAAAAGTAAAATCTTAAAACTTTCATTAGCGATGTAATATTGCATTGTCATGCAGGTCTGAGCTATGTTGAAAGTTTCAAGTCTCTATCTCATCAAAAAGTTGGTTAAAAATTAAAAATCAATTTCCAAATTTGTACCGAACAGACAGACAAGAAACCAAGCTAATAAAAACATTTTAAAATACAAGAAAAGCGTAAAGGATAATTTTAAAAATGCCCCTTCAACAAAATGCTAAATTAAAGCTCTTTATAACAAAAATTTTAAAATTTTCATTCAAAATTATCTTTTTAAATTATCAAATTTTACTTACCAACGAAAAATATTATAATTATAAATTCATTTAATAATTCCATAAAATTAAATACATAGGTATCAATGTAAAACAGATTTGTAGAGGTAGGTCAAGAATAGGATCGAAATAAGCAAACAAAAATAAAAAATGCTTGAAAAAAGAAAAAAAACATAAAAGCAAAGAAAAAACCAAGCCAAAAAACACCAACAACAAATACCTATCATTTATTTTACTTTAAAAAAAAAATAAACAGAACTAAAGAAAAGAAAAAAACAACAACCAAAATCATTCATCCTATATATCTATATTAAGGTGACCAGATTTTTATTGAGACAATGCGGGACATTCCATGTGAGCAAAAAAAAAAAAACTGTGTTTTTCTTGGTGGGTATTTCAGTTTAATTTTTATTTCATTTCTTACATTGTAGGTATATTGTGTATCTTTCCACAAAATTTAACAAAATCAATAAAAAAAATTATTCATAAAGCAAAAACAAAAACAAAAAAAAACATAAACATTAACGAATAAAAATTATTTCAAAATATATATACTTATAATATGTGTATCTATAAAGTATGTTTTTTAATGTTTAATGTTCTGAGTTAAATTTTACTAATAACATCGATTTAACTGTTTCAACTTGCATGAGATTTTTCTCGGAAGTCCACAATTTATTTACCAACGAAAAAACTCGTTCTGTTGGAGCATTTGTTCCAGGCAAGCAAAGACAATACTCTACTATATCTGCTATATTTTTTAGAGAATTATGAAAATATTTCAATCCATTTTAAGTCAACCTTAAGATTTTCTTGAGACCACTTCTCTATTTTTCCAGTTATAAATTCATTAATTAGAGAAACTTCATCAAAAAGTTCACTTTCATCAATATTTGAAAACACTTTGCAGCAGTGTAATAAACTGTTTTGTACTTCGGCCCAAACAAGACACTTTTTTAATGTTATCCACTGGAAATGCTCCATGTGTTCCAATTGGGTGAACCACTTTTCCAAATAATTAAGACAACTGGTATAAAAATTCTTCGCCCGTGATAAAAATAACTTTTGTGATATTTCTCCATCTTCAGTGAGAGTATTTATGACTTTTCTTAAAGAAAGTGGTATAAAATTTTGATTGATACGTTCGGTCAGTTTACTTTTCAAAATATTAATTTCCTTCATTATTTCAACAACTGTGTTTTTATCTCCTTCAACATTTTTTATTGTAGTGAAAAACATCGAAGCTTGACTGTGGAGAAATAGGAGCCATGCTTCAGCACAAGGATTCTTGAAAAAATTATTGAGCATGAGAGGACAGTTTTCTGTTGACTGAAAATATGACTTTAGTGGTTCAAACAATTTCAATACCCTCTCAATTGCTGGCAAAAGCGCTAGCCATCTCGTTTTGCTAAAGCCTAATAATTTCTGATACTCAACACCAGCTTCAGTACAAAAGGTCTTCAGTGTTTCTACTCTCACTGTGTATATATAGAAATAGGAATATATTTTAATTATATAATTGCTTCAATATCTACAGGTAACAAATCAGCTGCTGTTTGAATAGCATTATGGATAATGTGGGCAGTTTTGTTTCGAAAACTTTAGAAAGGTAAAAAAAATATTTTAAACACAAAAAATATTTTTATTGAAATTTATTTTTATACATATTACTTTCACAGTTGAATTAGAACTAACTTATTTCTAAAATTCTATTTTAAAAGAAAACTAAAAAGGTCATTTTATTACTTGTTTTTCATATGTTATCTTGTTTTTGTTATTGTCAAAAAATATAATCTTTTAATTACATTCCCTTTGGAATTTAAATAATGGTAATCAAATATTATTTAGAAAATGAATAATTTCAAAAATATAATCTTTTAATTACATTCCCTTTGGAATTTAAATACTGTTAATTAAATATTATTTAGAAAATGAATATTTATTTGACCCTTGAATCATACTTTATTATTGTCATTTTTATTATTGGTTTTTCTTAGAAAATAATATTTACTTACTCATTAAATGTTTCTTAAAAGATAACTAATATATATATTAATGTTATAGTTTTATTACATTGGCATTGCTAATTGATTTTAAATTAAGGGATGGCTGTAACATAACTCCCCCTTCCTTAAGATCGATGTTCTCCTGAAGATCGATTATTTTATTGCCAATTTTTATTTTTGTATTTTTTAATTTCATAAAGATTAAACATATAATGATTATAATTATTACAATTACAAATATACTTGTGTGAGAAATATTATGTTTGATATTGTTTCTATATTTTATTTCTTTAATTTCATTTATGTTTTCAATTTGTTTTGAATGTATATCTTCTAAATTAATCGTTATGTTTACAAAGCCTAAGCTATTATACAAAGGTAATATTAGGTTTTGTTGAATTTTACTATAATTGTTATTACTATATATTGTTTCATTGATTTGAATTTTACAATTTTGAAAGTGAATCATATTATTATTTTTTATTACATATCTTAAAAAATTACATTCATTTGTAATATTAGTTTTAAAAATGTTGTTGGTTATTATTAAACCTTCTTCTAGTTCCATAATTTCTGGTTTTTTGTTCAATTTAAATTTACAATTTTCATGATTTTGTTTGTATAAATTTTGTATACATTCGTTACTTTTGATTAATGTTTTTTCATACAATTGATTTTCATTTTCATATATTGTTTCATTAAATAATATATAATTTTGTTTAATTATATCAATTTCTGTTTTATTAGAATTAGGGATTGGAATAATTTTTATTTTAAATGATTCCTTATTTGAAAATTTAGGAATCGAAATTATAAATGATAGGTATTTTCCATTAATTGCCAAACTACATTTAATGTTTTCTAATTTTTTTGCTGTAATGTTAAACTTCTTTATTTCCTGTATTGATAAAATATTTCTTCCTAGTATTCCAAGTTTTGAGAAGACAATATTGTCTTGCAATTTTTCAATTTCGTTATTTAATGATATGATATCAGTGTTTATTTGTAAAGCATGCAAATTTTTTATAAATTTTTCTTCTTTATGACTAATGTTGAAATTGAGTTCTTTTATTATTTTTTGTGATTTTTTTATATTGTCTGTAAGTCTGTCTAAGTGTTCTTGGAATTGAGTATTAACGTGAACTTGTTTGTTTGATGATGTTATTAAATTATGATTGTTTTCGTTTATAAGTCTTAAATGTTCTTCGATTTCTTGTCTGTCATCGTTGTCCATTGTACCAATTAACCATTTTAAAGTTTTTCCACCTAAATCAATTAAACTTCTTGTTTCTCTGGGATGTGGTAAGATTGAATACAGTTTGAATTTTGTAGATGTTAAGGAGTTGTAAAGTGAAGTAGTTAACTGAGGGTCATCAAATATGTTTTGATTTTCTTGAATAGCATCCTGTATTTTTTTTATTATTTCTTCATAACTATCTAAATTAATTATATGAAGTATTTTATCGTAGTTAGAGATTACTTCAATCGGAGATTGTTTAATTATAATATATCCAGATTCGCTATTAATT
This sequence comes from Bombylius major, assembly GCA_932526495.1. Lineage (NCBI taxonomy): Eukaryota > Metazoa > Arthropoda > Insecta > Diptera > Bombyliidae > Bombylius > Bombylius major. Next base: position 16,319,367 of record OW052044.1, on the reverse strand, counting down.
TCTTCGAGTTTAAATTCGCAATTAATTGTCAGTACTAGGGATGTCAGAAGGAATACTATTTGGATCATTTCGAACCTGTAAAGAGATATTTTCGTTTTGATACTTATATTTTCTTTTAAATTGTTTTTTGTGAATTTTTCTTTTATTCGCATAGAACTGTTTATTATCTTTTCTAATTCCTACTTTTTTATATTTTGGTGCTAATTTCTTTTGAGTTCTTGGTGTACTTGGTTTTACATATACTTCTTCATTTGCATTTGGTTCTATAAATTCTTTTCTATTCTTATTTAGTCTTTCTATATTTTTTCTTTTCTTTTCATGAATTCGACTTGCTATATTGTCTAATTCATTTAAATCAATTTTGTTATTAATAAAGTCGTTTGGTCTTTTATTTGTTGTTTGGTGAATTGTATCATTATAAATTTGGGTTGCTTTAATTACTTTTTCTTTTAGAGGTCCTATTTCTTTTCTAGCATTGAATATTCTTATGTGTTCGTTAAGCGTACCATGGATTCTTTCGATGTCTGAATTTCCTGTTTTAATGTAAGGTGTAGTGAAATGCAATTCTATATTTTCCTGTGCACAAAATTCTTTTAAACTTAATGTTTTGAATTCACTATCGCAAACTATTTTCTTTGGTTTTCCTAACAAAGCTAGACGAAATTTTACTTGTTCTAAAATTGATATATTATTTCTATCATTAATTGGGAATATTGATAAATGTTTAGTATATTTATCTATGAATGTTAGAAAATATTCTTTTTGTGATGGAATATAAATATCAATATTTAATATTTCATTTGGTCTTTTAGCTGTTTCGGTTATTTCGAAATTAATTTTTTCGGGATTTCTTTCATGTTTTGCTTCTTGGCAAATGTCACAATTGTTTATAAACCTTCTAATTACTTCTCTTAATTTTGGAAAGAACCATTCATCTTTTAATTCTAAATAAGTTTCGTGTATTCCTCTATGATTATGTTCGTTATGTTTATTTTCAATAAGTTTTAGAGCTTCATTGTAACTCAAAATATTTTTTAGATTTTTTACACATCTTAATATTTTTATTTTATTTTGACCGCTAAAATTTTGTACATATAAATCTTGAATTTCTAAAAATTTTGCATGTGTTAAATCGTCACCTTCTTTATAAAACACGTTAATATTATTTTTAGCAATTTTATTTAATTCTTGTTTTTCTTCAAAATTTAAATGATTAGTGACAAGTTTTTCAATAATTTCTTCCTTTTTTGTAGGGTAGAAATCTATTTTACAGATTTCATTTAAGTAATTATCCTTGGAATGTCCTTCTAATGGAATAATTTTATTTTTAACAGTTAATGTCCAATCTTCGTAATTAATTTTTGCTTTTAGTGGATACAGAATGTTGTTTCCCAATATGCCGTCATATTTTCGATTATTCATGTCTATTACCGCGATTTCAAATGGTTTGTTATCATCAAATTCAGGTGGCAAAGGAATAATAAGTTTTTTATTTACAGAAATTTCACCGTAGAGGGTAGAGATTATCATTTTTTTACTTATTGGTTTTTCGTATTTTTCTGGGAATATGTTTTTTTTTATAACGGATGTTACGGCACCAGTATCTATTAAAAATGATAAATTTTTACCGAGTATTTTAGTTTTTATAATTGGTAAGGTTCTTCCGAGGCAGTTATTAGAAAATTTATCTCATTATTATCGATATCCATCGGTTGAGATTTTTCATTATTATTGTTTTGTGGATAAGCTTGTTGTTGGTTGTAATTATTACGTGAAAAATTTCGATTATTTTGTGAAAAATTTCGACTATTTTGTGAAAAGTTTCCACTGTTACGACCAGGAAATGTTTGCCTAAAATTATTATTTCTAGAAAAATAACCATTATTAGGGAAAGGGTTTCTTGAAAGATTTCCATTATTAAAAGGGATATTTGATTTTTTATACTGTTTTGTATTTGTAAAATTTGTTTCATTACGTCTAGAAAAATTTGTATTTTGATTTTGTTTGTCTGATCGGTCTCTTTGTCTATAATTCTGTCTGTAAATATCTTCGTCTCTTATTTGATAATTTTCTCTTAAAGTGTCATATGCTTCACTTAATGTAGAAATATTTTTATTAATAATTATTGAACTACAACTGGGTGAGATTGATTCGCAAAATATTTTCATAATAAATTTTTCATTTAAACTAGGACTGTAGTGACTTGGCTTTTCTGTGCTTAGATAATATTTATTATTTAATTTATTTAATATATCATTTAAAATTTCAAATTTCTTTGGAATATTAAGATTTTTATCAATACTATTGGCTTTTATTATTAAATCACTGAACGATTGTTTAATTCCAAAATAATTTATCAAAATTTTCTTAATCCTTAATAATTTTATTTTTTATTTCTTCAAAAATAAATTCTTTTGAATTTTGATTATAATTTTCGATATTTTTAATTAAAAATTCTACTTTATTAATAAATATTAAAAGATGTCCAGGATCTTCAGTGCCATTGTAGAATGGAAGACGTTCTACGTATTTTGTGGGTTCAATATTAATATAAGACATTTTTACCTGTGATTCTGCTGTTGTTTCTGTTGTAGTTAAAGCTGATGCAGTTGTTGTTGTTTCCGTTTTTGTTAAAGCTGATGCTGTTGTTGTTGTTTCTGTTGTTGTTAAAGCTGATGTTGTTGCTGTTGTTTCTGTTGTTGTTAAAGCTGATGTTGTTGCTGTTGTTTCTTCAACTTCGAGTTCTAATGATGATGATGATGATGTTTTTAAGCTTCTGATTTATTCTTTTGTATGATATGGAGTAAACCTTTTCATCACTTTCACTGGATATACATATGTATTTAGAATTTCTTGTATTATATTTAATTACACATTTTTTTTTTTTTTTTTTATATATATAAAAGATTTTTATACTTTGCAGATGTCAATTAAACTTAAGAATAAGAAGCACTCTATATATATATATATTTTTTTTTTTTCTTTACTAATTTTATTGGGAAAATAAATTATTTGTAAAACACTTTTTTAATTTACTAGTTATTTTTTTTATTATTGATTTTCGTTCAATTCAAAATAACTTTTTAGTAAAATTTTAAAATTGTTCATTTGACTAAATTTTAAAATAAATGCGTTTATACGAAAAAGAGCACTATTGACATCCTACCGACTGCGCCAGTTTTGTTTCGAAAACTTTAGAAAGGTAAAAAAAATATTTTAAACACAAAAAATATTTTTATTAAAATTTATTTTTATACATATTACTTTCACAGTTGAATTAGAACTAACTTATTTCTAAAATTCTATTTTAAAAGAAAACTAAAAAGGTCATTTTATTACTTGTTTTTCATATGTTATCTTGTTTTTGTTATTGTCAAAAAATATAATCTTTTAATTACATTCCCTTTGGAATTTAAATAATGGTAATCAAATATTATTTAGAAAATGAATAATTTCAAAAATATAATCTTTTAATTACATTCCCTTTGGAATTTAAATAATGGTAATCAAATATTATTTAGAAAATGAATATTTATTTGACCCTTGAATCATACTTTATTATTGTCATTTTTATTATTGGTTTTTCTTAGAAAATAATATTTACTTACTCATTAAATGTTTCTTAAAAGATAACTAATATATATATTAATGTTATAGTTTTATTACATTGGCATTGCTAATTGATTTTAAATTAAGGGATGGCTGTAACATAACTGGGCAGCACATCCAATTCCTAAAATAACATTGTTCAAAGCAGAACAAATTTTTTTATGGACGTTGTTATTTCCTCGACGAAGTAATCCACCGAAATTTGTGTTCGCATTATCTGCACAGAAAACTATGATTTTTGATTTTAAATTATTTGATTCTAATATGTTGATAATAGATGAACTAATTAATTCCGATGATTCACCCGGAAGTGAAAGAAATTCTAAAATTTTAATTTGTATTCCCAGATTGGAATTGAAATATCGGACTAAAGTTGGAAAAATTTTTTTATCTCCGTGGTTGGAAGCATCTGAAAAGATTGATACAAATTTTGCCTTACCAAGTTCTTCTTGAAGTTGCTTTATGTAATAAGGAGCTAGAACGTTGTTTATAATAGCCTCTGATTTGGTTCGACCACAAGTGAATTTTTTTGCAAATAACTTCTGAATCACTTTTGATGTACAATCCATGGAGCGAAAACTTTGGTGATGTGACACAGTGTGATACGACATTACTGCTTCACACAAAGCTAAATATTTTTCACTTTCTTAATTTGCACCACAATTATTTATAAAAATCGCAACAGTGAACAATAAACAAATGCAAACAAAGAAAGAATAAAACAGTTAAAACACTTTTTTTTCTTGTTAAGATTTTAAGATTATAGACATACCACACATAGACATATTATGTCATTCATAAGTCAAATAATATAGAAATGAATAACAACTGAAACACAATGAAAGCAGCAGTAATGCTGCTCTGCTTTTTTGCCCGAAAATCTAAAACTTTGAAAAATGTGGGATAAAATTTGGAATGCAGAACGAATCCGGGACAAAATTACAAATCCGGGACAATTCGCGGGACGTTCTGTAATGCGGGACAGACGTCTAAAATCCGGGACTGTCCCGCCTAATCCGGGACGTCTGGTCACCTTAATCTATATAGTTCTAAGCATAACATATACATATAATATGTATAACAACATACATATAATGTATAGTTTCATTTTTACAATGGTTTTGTTTTTTCTTATTTTTTCATATATTGATCATAATTCATAAAGCAATTTACAAACACAGTCATCAATCCCCATGCATTCTATTCAATTCGAAAGAGCTTCAGACTAGAGCTTTCTCAGCAGGGCCGTCTTATGCTATAGGCACAATAGGCACTGTGCCTAGGGCCTACGATCCTGAAAAGGCCTACGAAAGTCTAAAAATGAAATTTTAAAATTTGAAATAAAATGTACCCTTATAAAACAAAAACAAAATTGAAAATATTTTTTTTTTCATTTTGTTCATTTTAATTTTAGATAATTATACTAATTTATAGTATTAATTGTTCACTTTTTTTTATATTTTTATTTAAAATTAATATTTACATACTTAACCTAACTTATTCTGAGCCTAGGCATCGCAGGCCATATCGGCTATAAGATAATTGTAAACTATATAATAATATAATATAATTAGACGTCAACTTTTCGACATTTTGCATTTGCAAAATCAAGAATTACATCTTCAAATGCCATTTCCCGCATGAGTTCAATTTCAATTGACAATAGTGCCAGGGATGATAATCGGGATTGTCCCATCGTTGAACGCAGATAATTTTTTATTTGCTTTAGTTTTGAAAAGGAACGTTCATCTTCTGAACTTGTGCCAAATGGAAAGATAAATTCTGAAAGCGATATTAACATTTGAAAAACTTGTAGCTAGCTTTTTGTCTATTTGCAGCCTAATCAAATCAGACACAAATTGACTGTCACCAAACATTTGAGAAAATAGCAAAAACTCATCGGTAAATTCGTGTTCAAAATCTGATGGATACAACTCAATAAGTGCCTTTGTTTTAGCCACTACTTCCTCACTTGATAGAGATCTGTCAAGAACAAAGTTAAACCTTTCGTACAATAGTTTGTAAGCTGCTCTTCGTTTTTCCATCTCACTATTAAGTCTGTCTATAATAACGTTAAATTGTTGAATACGGAATTTATCACTAGCACTGAGATTTAAACTGGGATCAGTTATATCCATAACTTCGTCATTAAATCGCTTCTGTATTCGCTTGCGTTGTATAGCTTCTTTATAATCAGAAATGCTCTACCTTTTAAACTTATATCAGATTTTAAATTCTGTGATGGGATATTTTCTGCATAATAAGCTTTCAGATCAGCATTAATTTCCCATTCAGCAGGGTCATTTGAAATACATTCTTTGCTATTATTTATTCCCATATCTGCTATTGATGGTTCCGCATCTGCTTGAATAGCCGGTTCATTTTTAAAACTGATTACACTATCGCATTCTTTGGCAGTGTCAGTGAGCAATAGTTCTGGTTTTGACGAACTTCTTGACACAGAAGAGTTTAGTGAAGTATCATCTACTTTTTTAACAAATTTTAGCAAAGAACCTTTGATTTTCTTCAATGCATCCTCTTTCTCCTGCCTTTTCTTTCGCTTAAGAAATCCAGACTCATGTTGTCTTATGTACCCATCGGACATGATTTTATATTTATTGATTATAACTGATATTGCTCCTTAAAGTCCTGGTTCACTACTCTTGTCGCACTAGCACCACTATTATTATTATATGTATTTTTTCACTAATTTTTAGTAATGTTTTTGTTATTTATTATTATTTTTAAGTATAGAAAATATTTTTCAATGACCACTTTTCACTTTCTTCAGTAAAAGTTTTGAATAGAATAATTAAATATGAAAAAATTCTGTGTTTTTATACGCAGCTGACCTGTTATCGATATTGATTTTTAGTATATTATCACAAATACAATATGCATTTTAATTTTTTTTTAATTAATTCATAATGCCTTTTTCGTTACCTTCTTTTTCTTCTTTTTGGTGAAAGATCAATTGTATGGGTTTTTTATTGACTACTTTTTTTAAAGAAATTGTTACAATAAAACTAAAAAAGTGCGTTACCTCCTTTTTTCAAATAAATTTAAAACAAAAGGTCAAAAATAGGAATGTGGAGGTAAATTGTAATAAATGTAGAAGTATCAAGCCTCTACACTTTTATTATCCATTCATTATTTTTATTCATTTCTAACTCGAAAAAATTGGGACCATGATTCACAATGCTCCTTGTGTATCTGTTTAGATTTACATATTTGTCACTTGATTTTATGATTGTTTACAATGAGTACGAATTTTACGAAACGTTAAGTGAATATACCTACTTGAACTTTATATCCTAGAATTATTGTATTGTTTGATAATTGGCAGGTACTTAGGTTCGCTCGTTTACATTTTTAAAATCCTAATTATTCATGAATATAATGGGTATGTTATCAATGTATAAAAATTTAAAAATAATATATTTACTTTATATTAACGATTGAATAACGTGGACAATAAATTAAAAGGGCTACTCAACAAATACATTTTTATGCAAAGTGCCTAGGAACTACGACGACCATAAAACGGCCCTGTTTCTCAGATCAGTTTTTAAGCGTTCTCAGATAAATTTTTATAAAATTGTAAAAATTATGAATTTCATACGTTCCTCGTGAAGGAATCTCTTATGGCCAGTTCCACAGTCAAAGTTTAAACGGAGTTTAACTTTTAAACTAAGTTTAAGCACTTTTTTCAGTTTCACAGTGAACGCTTAAGTGTTAAACTGAGTTTAACTTAATCCGTACGAATTGAGAGTTTAAACTCTATTTGAGGTTTAAGTAAAAGTCAAAAATAAAATAAAAAAACAACTGCCATCTATCTATCTGTTTTGTCCCTAAATTTATTATAAATCGAAATTTATATGAAAAAATTTAAAATGTCACAATAATTGCCACTGCCATCTAGCGGCTATACAATGACATCTACAAGTTTCTCAGGTTTCAACCTAAATTCATTCACAATGATAGGTTTAACTAAAGATAGTTAAACTACAAATATAAATTGACTGAGGAACGAAAAAAAATTTAAGAGAAGTTTAAACCATGGTTTAGGTTTAACTTAAACTCCGTTTAAACTTTGACTGTGGAACTGGCCATTAGTACTTGATACTTTTTGAGGACATTGTTTCACATTTAATTATTCATCAAAGTTGCCGCGGGTTGAAAATTTTTTGGATCCACTTGGTAGAAAAAAGTGGATTCATCTTAACTTTTGATAAAAACCTTTACTAGGTATAAAAAGATAATACTTAAGTAAGTAAGTGAAAGAATTTTTAAAAGAAAATTTCTAATCAGAAAAGAAATGCATTTAAAAAAGAGCCATTATATTCAATTTTCAATTTTCAAAAAAGTGAATCCAACTGGCATCCCTGAATTCTTAATTCTTTTTTATATACATCATAGCTGTGTTTTATTAGAACTGAGAAGGTGAACAAATACAATTTTTGATCACTTTTTCACTGAGGAGAGAGAAAATGAGTGCTAAAAAAACGTACTTCCTCAGTGAGGAAGTGAAAATCTTAGAATTATGACTTCCTTAGTTCTAATAAAACACAGCTTATGTTTCTGTTTGTTTCATTTTTCACTTGTGTGACTTTGATTTTGAAGTTTGTTCGAACTTTTTACAGAACCAACTTTATAATTCTGATTTGTAGTACATATTTTCATTTTTCACTTGGCTTGGCTTCTGTATTCTATAGGTGTGACTTTGATTTTGAAGTTTGTTCAAACTTTTCACCTTTCTGCGTTTGAATTGCACACCCTGGTTGTATTGTTTTGTTATATTACAGTACGAAGTCAAAGCTTTAAATTTCAATGCGTTGAATTGAAAAATATTAAATTTTTACTTGAACCTTAATTTTTACTTAGAACCTCTCCAATACTTTTTGATAGAATATACATAGTACATATTTGTATATTGAATAAGGTTGGGAATACATTTTCTGAAATAAGAACTAAGGCTTATGAACCCTTTCACCTCTCACATTTTTTGGTACACTGAATTCTCCAATAGCTTTTAGTTTATCTTGACTTGGTCTAATACCCTTTTTATTTACAGAATACCTTAAATATTGAATTTGCTCTTGTATAAAACTACATTTGTCTAATCTGATTTCTAAGTGATTGTTTCGAACTAAACTTAAAACATCTCTTAAGACTTCAAGATGCTCTGAAATTGATTCAGAAGCTATAAGTATATCATCCATATAGACTTGGATCTTCTTTGCATAGATTAGTGGTTGGAAAATCTTTTGAATAAATTTTTGAAATTCTCTTGGTGAATTTTTCAAACCAAAAGGCATTTTGGTAATTTCAAATTGCCATGAGGTGTCATGAAACTAGTATACTTGATGGATTCTTCCTTCATTTTAATATGGAAAATCCGTTTTTAAAATCTAAAATGGTAAAATATGTTTTTTCATGAAGTTGTTCAATTAAGTCCTATATTACAGGACGTGTTGGGTAATTTACACTTTGATTATTTTTATTTAAAGCCCTATAATCGCAACACATTCTCAATTCTTTGCTATTTTTCTTTTTTACTAAAGCACCTCCTTAACCCTATCTTTTTCATATTCAGACAATCTTCTGGGAGAACAACTTACTATTTTTTTAGGATCATTTAAATTAATACTCATTTCATGTAGAATATGTGGTTGTTCAGGTTTCGGCATCAAGAAATAATTATGTACAATTAAGTACTTCCTTAAGCAAATTTTTAGTATTTTGATCAAGACGTGGATTGATGTTAATAGCTAGTTCCACTTCACTTTTATCTTCAATATTTATATTTAGTAATTCCTTTTCAAAGTTTTCATTTAAATTTTCTTCAACATCATTTATTTCTAATTTAGCTTGTGTTGCTTTTAAAAAATCTAATCTAAACCTAACAAAACATCAGCTTGCATAGTATAATTTGGTACAACAATGAATTTTAAACAATATTTTTTTTCTTTCAAACAAATATATAATTGACATTCTCCTAAAATTGTAAGCTTACTATTAATAATATCACAATAATTATATTGTTGACCTTCAATAGATTTAATAAATGATGCTGGGATACAATCAGTTTTACCAATACTTACAGGACTTCCTGTATCTACCTGTGCTTTCATTTTTAATTTAAATTTACAAAATTTATCATTTAATTTCAAAATAACATCTAGATATAATTTTTCAATAACTAACCTTTTATTTATATTTGTATTATCATCAGCATCACTACTTATACATTTTATTTGTTTCTCAGCACTGTTTTTAAAAATATAATTTGTCTTACCACGTTCGAAAGATGATCCTTGAGTACATCTGGGTTCAGAAAAGTTTGTAGCGAAATGTGCTTCAGCTCCGCAATTGTAGCAACATTTAAGATTTTCTCTATGAATATTTTTACTGTTTTCCTCAGAGAATTTTTTTTCATTTGTCCTTATACATTTTTTTTCTCTTTCATAATTCATTTGAACGACTTCATACTTTTTCAATTTTATTAATAAATCTGGAATTGTTTAATTTCTTGTAATTGTAAATTCAGCTTCAAATTTGTTTCATGTAATACCCATGATACATACACGCTATATTATAATATCGATATTATAATATCATATATATTATAATATAAATTGCACCCTGATACACAGTATATTATAATATCCGCCATAACTGTAAACAGCTGTCAAAGAAAATCAGTTGTTTTTATAAATACTTTATTGTGATTACCAATTGAGAATATAGATTTGTATTTTAGAGTTATGTTTTAAAGTTGTTTTGGTGAATTTAAGTGATTTATAAAAAAATACTGCAAGAATATATTCAAAAATGGACGTAAAACTGAAAAACTTATTAATAATGTATTTATTAAATAAAAGTAAAATAGAAAAATTAGATGCGGGCTAAAAATGTGAAGAATAATGGCGCTAAAATCATATAGAAGGATGTGTAAAATGCATTTCTTATTGCTAAAATCAAAAAATAGAAGTAAATGGTCAAGTGAAAGTAAAAAAATTTTTTAAAAACAATAATTTGAAGACTTTTTTTATAGGTTGAAAAATCTATATTTTGAGAATATGATGTGCCTCAATTTTCCAACACAAAGTTTAAAAATAGATTCAAAATGAAACGCACCACATTTAATGACATTGTTAACAAAAATTGTCTTCCTTGAAAAAAAAAGATACCTACTGGCGAAAATCCATCCCACTTGAAAAAAGAGTCGCAATGTCCTTGTATGCTCTTGGTTCCTCGGCAGAGTATAGAACGGTGGCTAGTTTGTTTGGTGTGGGAAGAACTACATTAGGACAAATTATTTTAGATTTTTGTCGCGCTATTATAAAAGTATACGGCAGTTGTTTCAAGGAATTTTATCCTCCAACACAGCAAAAAATTGAAGAAAATGTCCGTGGATTTTTAAAACTTAAGTCCCCTAAAAAAGAAGCAACTGATTACTTCAATGTCAAAGGCAGCTATTCATCAATATTATTTGCAGCTGTTGATTATTGGTACCGGTTTATGCTTATGAGTGTGGGAACACCAGGGAGATCAAATGATTCCAGTATTTGAGAATCATCTTCTTTAAAAAGACAGCACGAGGAAAATAAATTATTTGAAAATAATTCAAAAATTATTGATGAAGTAAAAGTGCCTGTACTTTTAATTGGTGATTCTGCCTTTAAACTTTCACCAATTGTAATGAAACCGTACAGTTTTGGTATTGACCAGCCTGAGGATGAACGCATCTACAATGAGCATTTATTAAAAACTAGGCGAGTTGTTGAAAATGCCTTTGGATACTTGAAGGCCAGATTTAGACGGCTTGGTAAAGCGTTAGAAAACAAGTTAGAAAAAACCAACACAATTATCAAAGCTTGTTGTGTTCTTCATAACTTGTTGAATGAACACAATGATGACATAAATGAAAAGTGGCTTGAAACAACACAGCAGACAACCAGAAAAGATAGAGAGACAACAACAAGGAGAAAGAATGAAACATTAAATACTGGAATTGAAATAAGAAACGCCATTAAAAACTATTTAGGTAGGTAAAAAAGAATTATTTATTTTTATTTTATATTAATTTAATATTTTTTATTTATTTATTTTGCATCATTTCTATAATGTTTTTTAATAAAATATTGTTTTCCTCCATTAGTTTGATTTTTTTGTTGTCGTTCTCGACAGATTTGTCTATTATTTCTTTTGTTGTAAGGTTAATTCCTTCCTCGTCACATAATTTTTTTTTTGTAGTAACAGTAGAACCACAGACGGTAATATCTATACAAATGGTGCAAGTAGTGTATTATGATGTTTTCAGTAAAATTTCAGGTGGATTTTCGGAAAATCCACTTTTCAAAAGCTTTCCATTCATAAATTGTTCTCGGAGAGAAAAAAAATTAAAAGAGCGTTTTATTTTCTGATGAATGAATATGAATCACAGATAGTACATAAACATATATATGTCATATGTATATTTTTATTTATGTTACCATAGTAACATATTATGTTATGTGCCTAATTCACAGATAGTACATAAACATATATATGTCGTATGTATATTTATATTTATGTTACCATAGTAACATTTGTTATGTGTCTGCATGTACATATTTTGTGCATATTGTATTATTTACTGATTGTTGACATTATTGTATTATTTGTTTATGTTAATAAAATATCATTGATGTAAGAGGACTATCATATGTGAAAAAAGGAATATTATTTTGTACATCACTTTTTCTTTCATCTTTTATCCACTTTTATACACAAATTTCTTTTGTTTCTTTCGCAGTCATTTTTCATTTTACAAATAAATAAACAAATGATATTTTTCAGAGTATTGTGAACAAATTCCTGGAAAATCCGGATACAAAATATTCAAAGATAGTGAAGGATCTAGGGAGCTCAATTTCAACTGTACAGCGGACCATATCAAAGTATAAGAAAGGATTACCGATTACTAGGAAATCTGGATCAGGTCGAAAAGCAGGTCCTTGTAACGCAGAGGTAGTAAAAAGCATCAAGTGGATTTATTCTCAAAAACCAAACACCTCTGTGAGAGATATGGCACAGGTAGCTGGAACCTCGAAATCAACGGTCCAAAGGGTAAAAAAATTTGAAGGTTTAAAAACGTACAAAATTCAAAAAGTACCTGGCAGAACAGAAGAAAAGAAAAAGTGGCTAAAACCAGAGCACGAAAACTTTACCAGAACATCCTAACAAAATTCGACTGTATTGTTTTAGACGATGAAACATATTGTAAAGCAGATTTTTCTCAGTTACCTGGACATGGCTTTTATACAGCGAAGAAAAAGAGCAGTGTGCATAGAAAATTTACAACACAAGGAATCTCAGAATTTCCAAAGCAGTATATGGTCTGGCAAGCCATATGCTCTTGTGGTCTCTGAAGCACGGAATTCATCACAACTGGAACAATAAATTCAAAAATTTATATCGAAGAATGTCTTCAAAAACGTCTTCTTCCATTTATTCGTAGCCATGATGGTTCGGTTGTATTTTGGCCAGATTTAGCGACATCTCACTATGCAACAACAACAAGAGCATGGTATGAGCAAAATGAGATCCACATCGTACCAAAAGAGATGAATCCTGCAAACTGTCCAAAACTACGACCCATCGAAAAGTATTGGGCTCTTGTGAGAATTAAGGAAAACGAGGAAAAAAGCTAAAAACGAAGTAGATTTTAAAAATAAGTGGCAAAAAACGTATGATGTAGTGTCCGAATCAACTGTACGGAACCTAAAGAGCGGTCTTAATAAAAAAGCCAAAAATATTTTTTTATCTATGTATATGAGAATTTTTTTTATTGTATGTATTTAATAAGGTAATAGTTAATGAATAAAAAATATTTTACAAGATTAAAATCGAACAATTAGTTTTCATTTTATATCGGAAAATCAAACGGTCAATTTTTTCTGGGACAGTCCTTATATTACGTTCCGTTACGTAATATCTATACAACATTTATATGACGGTTTTAATCTACTATAGAAGCTAATATTCATGGATACACACAAAAATTGTTCAATATTATAATATGAATATTGTAATATACAATGTTATATAATATATAATATTCAATTATAAATACCTACTTCAACTAATATTACAATGTTTCAATATTATTGTATTTCGTAATTAAGTTTTAAAAAACATATATTAAATTGTAACAAGGAATGCACTTAATGCTCTACATTTATTCATTAATGTTTAATATTTATCATAAATATAAAATAATAAATAAATATTTAATGATTATATTGGTTTGGTATATAATAAAAATAAAGTATAATTTTTTCAATATTTTTTTATTTATAATTATTTTTATATATACACCTTAAATTAGTCTTAAGGTACGTCTTCACTTATACACTTTAGTGTATGAAAATAGGTGTAGAACTCCACAAAAGTAGAGAGTCAGTTTAGACTTGTACAGTAATGGAGTACTACATTCGAAAAAAAGTGTAGGTCTCCATTTTTTGACCTCCACTTTTTCGAGTGTATACAATAAAGTGGAGTATGTGTTTACATTTATAAATTAAAGTGGTCAAGTAAAATTTATAATACACTTTGTGATTTTGTCGCGCGTGTTTGTTTAGAGAAGTTAAATAAGTAAAAAAATAATAAGTAAAGAAAATAATAAACAAAATGTCATTATCTTTAGCAAAAATTGCTGCATATGAACTAATTGCGATTTTAATTCGCAAAAAAATTAGAAAAAAACAGATACAAAGACAAAAAAGAAAGTGTTGGGTTAATTTTATCTTTGTAATATGGGGATGTAACGTTCCATAATATATTTTCATTTTCCAATAATTCTATTAATTTAATTGTCATTTCTTTTGACCACATTGTAGACATTTTTTTTGTTTAATTTTTTCAATTTTTTTACTCACTAAAACACAAGAACTGCTGTTGAAAACAAACCAAAATGTAGTCATACACTTAAAAGTGAACTGTCAGATTCTGTCCACTTTTCCACTTGTCTACATTTATCTCCACTTCTTTAGAATTGTGTTTAGACATATACACTTTTAAGTGGAGGATTTCACAAAAAATGTAACACTTCACTAAGTGTACGGTTACATTTTGCAGTTTATATTTATACACTTGTCTACATTTAGTGGATAGCTACATTTCCACTCGAAAAGTGTATAAGTGAAGACGTACCTTTATTCTAAATCTAATTCTAATTCTAAATTTATATAAAAATCTATTTTCTTAATTTTAATTCTTTTTTTCTTAATTCTACTTCTTCTTTTCTAAGTTTTAAATCTTGCTTTCTTAATTCTAATTCTTGTCTTCTTACATCTAATTCATCTTTTCTTAACCTAACATTTTCCTCGTGCACTTTAATTTTCTTTTCCTCCAATTCTATTAATTTTTTTAGGTCCTCCTCATTGACCCTTTTCCTCCTATTTCGTCTAATGGTGGACTGCCGAGGAGGTGAAATTCTTGGTGTTGCGCGTGGTTTCAATATTATGTTAACATCCACGTTGCTTGTTGGTTGTGCAGGAGTTATTTCTTCTTCCTGTAAAATGCAATTTTTTTTGGTTAATATTATATTGTATTGAAATTATAATTGGGTGAAGTCTTACGTTTTCTAACAGTCCACCAAATTCAATGACTTCTTCATCGACTGTGGTGTCATGAGAGTTAGAATTCTCTCTTCTTACTCTGTCAATGGCTTTGTTTTTATGGTGCCAATAATATATTTATAAAATACTTTAAATCGCTCCAAAATTTCTTCCACTTGACACCATCCTTATTGGCACCAGCAATAGCATTTAAGCTTCTTGCCAAGGAACTCCACGCCTCGTCCCTCTTTCTTGCCACATCAGTTGATTCGAATTTAAACAAAAAATAATAATAAATAAAATTAAAGAATAAAAATTTTATATACTAAAAAACTAAAACTTAATTGAGATTTTATTTAAAACCTTACCTATCATGTGCGAAGTCCACATGAAGCTCAAAATATTCTATTAAATATTTTTTCTGAGCTTCGCTTGCTCTTCTTCCTCTTTTAATTTAAATTGTCTCCATCGATAACTGAAAAAAAATTATACATCAAAAATCATATATTTAAAATAATTATAAAAGTGAAAGTACTACAAACCTCTTTAATAATAATCACTTCAATAATAAAAAAAACACTTTAATAATAAAAAAAAAAAACTTTAATAATAAAAAAGAACTTCAATAATACTTCAATAACAATATAGTTCACTTTCCACTTTATCGCTCAGAACAAAAGCTGTGATAACTTTCTTTACCATATGATAAAGTATTGACATATTTTAACACTTTATCACAGAACAAGAATCGCTTTTTCGTGATAAACTGGAAAAAGTTTATCATTTTATCATATCAAACGGGATTCGACCCCCAGAACTTATGCAGCGTGCAAAATAGGATTTGCCAGAAAATGGAGGACCTACAATGTGAAAAGCGTTTTTCTTGCTTAAAGTTCTATTAAGAACAAAATAAAGCGTTAGTATAAAACTTACCATTAGCTCTCCGTCGTTATCAATATGATGCCTCAAAAACATTTCTAATCTATTAAGACTTTCTTCTATTGTAAAATAATATGCGTGAGTATCTCCTTTGCAGACATCAAAAATTGATGTACCATTACTTAATTTCTCACATATTTCCTCAATTGTCAGCAAGCTCTATTCCTTCTCCAAGATCTCAATTGCATCCTTATAGCTTAGGCGTGTTTTGGTTATAAACTTTAGTCTGACGTCTCCTAGCCACTAGACGGTCGACGACGCTTGTTCGAGCGGTGTGACGTGTTAGGTAGTTCTTGCAAAGGAATTCGTATATCCTTTGCGTTTCACTTCTGTCGTCATACTTTCGCCGCTTCTTACTCGGTCCCAGGCCACGTCAATCAGAGTCTCTAGCGCTTGCGCATGTCGTTGGTCTTTTGATGAAACACGGAATTGTGCTCGCTTCAAAACTTTCATCCACCATCGGTTCTCGGGGGTTTTCCGGACTTCTTCGTACTTTGAAATTTTTATGTTTAAATCTCCTGATGTGCTTTCGACCTTATATAAGTAGTACAGTTATTCGTGGGGTTGCGTGCAAATATACTGTTGTATTGTGCCTTCGGTTGATTTCGAGATCAGCAACCCACTGTCCATACTTATTAAGTCGCTTTTTAATAACGAGTACTGCAAGGAATTTGCACCTGAAAATACTGTGACTCCATGTACAGTCGTAGACGATGTGTAAGTGGCCGGAGTCTGGTCCTTTCTTGTTGGATGCTAAAGTGGAGGTAGTTGACAAACTCGACTGAATTATGCATTGAATCAAGCATTCAATCTCTCCTTTCATTTGTAACATAAGCTGCGATGTCGTGTATAATTCTGCGTTGAAATTGTCCACGCCGTAGGTAATTAACCAGCTTTTTTTTAAGTTTTAAACTTTAGAACTTGCACCACACTCGTAATTCCATTCGAATGGTAAATAAATGTTCGATTGATTTCAAGAATACGTTTGCCAAAAACAATTCGAAACGAAGTACTCGTAAAGTTACGCATACGTATCTTTACGAGTACTTTGTTTCGAATGGTTTATGTCAGACGTATTCTTGAAATCAATCGAATATTTATTTACCATTCGAATAGATTACTAGTATATTCACTTCCAAGATCTAGGAATGCTATTAAAGGATTTCCTTCCAAAAAAACGATTTTATAATATTCATTTTTTAAAGGTAACTTATTTAACTTAATTTCCTTTATATTATAATTACAGTCTCTAACAATATGTTCTACTTTATTTTGGCAAACTTTTGTTTTGACAAACCTTTGCCAAATGGTCAGTTTTGTTACATTTGTAACATTGCTCATCGTTGTTGGAATTCACTGTTAACACATTTGAACTACTTAGTTTGGGATTATAAAAATTGACGTTATGTCTTTTTTATGTAAACGGCACACTATTTCGAGCATTTTAGTTTATTAATGCATTACTTTGTTTTTTGGTTTCAGTTATTTCCTCACTTTGCATTATATGTAAAAGAAGCTCATTTAATTTTAATTTTGCTTTGAAAAGTTTGGGATTATTAATGTTTGATATTATATGTTTTATATTATGAGTTTCTGGTAAATTTATTTTTCGTCCTGATGACATGATATGATAGAAATAATTTTCGATGCATTCGTCTGGTTGTCTTACGTGTCATTATTTCACATAAGACTGTTGACGTATCTTTACATGAAGGAAAGCTTTTCAAGTTCTACTTCAAATTTAATCCATTCATTAAATTCCAACTGTCTCCCTGAATACCAATTTCTAGCCGCTCCAGCCAACAAGGTTAATAGAATATTAAGGTTAGCTCGAGCCATATTAATAGCCTAAAAATTAAGTTGTGACGTCACAATGTAAGATTTTTTGAAACATTCATAGGATTTTATGTGTTAATTGAAATTTTGCAGTTAAAATGATAAATTGCATGTTGAAAAATTAATAAAAATTACAAAAGATTATATATCAAATAGTTTTTAATATGTTTTTAAAATATAGATTTTAAATTCAAGAATTTATTGTAGTTAGTAGTTAGTAGTTAGTACAATATAATTAAGTACATATAAAACATAACACAAATCATGTGTTAATGAAAAATATTAGAAAAAATTTTAAAAACAATTCTAGAAAACTTTATTTAAGTGAATGTTTTTTATTTTTGTTGTTTTGTGAATCTGTACACAACTTCCTATTTAATGATCTAATTCTAAAATACATTCTTGTTTTGAAAAATAACATTTTTATATCTTCTCTTAAATTAACGTTACTACTTAAATGTAAATGGTGTTTTAAATATCCTTGTTTTATCAATATATTGTCTCCGTTGATTACATTGAAAATATTATTCAAGTCTGTAATTTTTTTAAGAAATTCTTCGGTTGGCTTTTTCAATCCTCCTTGACTTATTACATCCAACCAAGTATAAACTGATTTACTGCCGATTCCACCTTCATAGATATAGCCATCTACCAATTTTAATTTTTTTGCTATATATCCTGCTACATATTGTAATGAATCATTCTGAAATTCATCATTATTAAGTGGTAACTCTTCGTAAACATCTACAGAAAGTGGAAGACTGTTTTCCAAATTTTCTGGGTAATCATCTTCTGTGTTGCATATTGGAGAAAAAATTTTTGATGACAAAATCTCATCGTTATTTTCCGGTATATCATCCAAATCATCGTTTTCGATTATTGTGTTTAAACTCAAACTTACTTGTAGATTAGCATTAGCTCTTCCTACAAAAATGGGAAGAAAAACAAGATGAAAATTAAACCTAAAGCTCTTAATAAAATATTGCATTTTCAACACATATATTAGTATACATACCTACATATTATAACCAAGTGGACAACACGAAAAATACTGACATAAACACTTATTCCTTCACCTGAAAATAAAAACAATTTGAATAAATTACCCAATATAAAAGATCTTAAACGGTATTTAAAATCAATTGGAGTTGGATGATCGTTAAGCCCGCCTTTGGCACGAATGATACCAAAAAAATTTTCCAACACATCTTGATTTAGTCGACTGGTAAGTATGTATGATATTTTATATTTATCTTTCAAATAAAGAAAAAGACTATCTAGAGCAGCGTTGTTTGCAGTAATCCCTTTTTGAAAAGGCAATAGGTTTTTTTTATTACATACACGTATATTTTGCATTATTTTTGTCATTTTACTGATTAACTCTTTCTGTTTTTCAATTTTAAGACCATAAGGATTTTTTGAACTTCTCATATCTGAAGATAAGTACTTAATATTGAAAATGTCAAACCAATCATTAACGCTTTCAATGAAATCAGCACACTCTAATGCATTTGGGCTTTTACAATGGCCTAAACTCATGCACCATCTGATGCACGCAGCCATCGAGTGTGAAAAAAGTTGTACCACATACTTCACCTTTTGTCTGCCAGCACGTACTACTTCTAAGTGTGTTGATGATACTTTATGGTTTATCTTCAGGTCAGAATTTTCCAGTTGTATTACTTCATGGATTGGCTCCGCAGTTATTATATTTTCATTTAATACAAACCCTTTGTCTATAAAATGGTTTCTTATTAGTTTGATTAAATGGGGAACGTCGGCAAAAACGAAAACTTTTTTTGATTCATTATTTGGATGAACGAAAAATGGGCATTGATCAGTAATTTGCAAATTTGTTCTGAGCCGATAATTTGTTGAACCTAAATCTGAAATGACCGCAACGACTGTAAAATAATTGCTTTCAAGAGCTTTTATAATCTCCTCCAAAGTATTTATATTCATAGGAGAGTCAAAATTATAATATAAAGGTTGCTTCCATGCTTTACACAGACCTCTAATCATTGCTACTTGAACGTAGCTAGAGGCACTCATTACTGCATCTTGCACTTTATCGTATTCATAACACGACTTAATTTTCATTTCATCAAACGAAATGACACAAAGCCTTTCTCTATCGTCATAGTCAAAATCTTCCATTACCTTTACACATTTCAATATTCCAGGTTTTAATTGCTGTTTCGACGCCCAATTTCTCAATGTAGAAGTGCCTAGTAGTGGGTAGCCCATTTTGTATAGATATCTGTGCAATCGAGGACCAGCTGAATGCAGAGATATAGCAGTCGAGATATCTTTAGTTTACCACACTATTCTTTTATTATCTCTACTTAATTTTTTTATTTGTCCTTCCGTGAAAAACTTCTTCAAATTTTCGCAAATAATTTTTTCCTTTTCATTTTTTTTAAATTTCGCCTTTAAACTTTATACCTCCTTTTCTAGCTCCAATACCCGCAACTGTAGTGCACTATCTACATCCACCCTAAAATGAGTTTAAAGTGATACAATATCTAATCAAGTAATTAAATGTAATTATTTTTTATTACTACACACACTTTTTGTATTCCAACATCTTTTACAGAGACATTTTCTAGTTTATTTTCAATGTATTTTTTTCTGAAAAAAAGTAGCACTTCAACATATCGTTCAACAAAGTTTACAAGTTTTAATATAGTTACTTTTCAAAATCAGCAATCACTCCCTGATGCTTCAGTAAATCTAAAATATTATCGCTAGTTGTACAGCAATTTATTTCTCTAAAAAATATGATTGGTATTAGAAAAACTTTTATTTTTTATACTATGAATTAAATTTACTCTTCAACATTTTCCGCGACTGTTTCCAAATATTCTGGTGCCTGAAGTTCATTATCTGCAAAATTTTCTATTATTTCGATTTCCATATTACAGTAAGTTTCATTTCTTAAAAAAAAAATACGTACATACATTATAAATATTGTAATAACTAACATTGAATAACATGAAATATATTATAAACTTACTTTTCTGAAGTGGAAACCATTTCTTTCACTAATTTTTGCCTTGATCTTTTTTCAAATCTCTTTGATCTATTTGATACAGTCATAGGAGCAGGTATATTTACACTTGGGTCTGCATCTTTTTGCAATTTTCCTTTATGTATAGGAGTATTCAAAAGCTGGAGTGGCAGCACGTAACTTGTAACAGAAGGTTGTAAGGAAGGAACGTAAGTTGTTTCGACCAAATTAAAATTTTGTTTCGATAAAGTTGGTAGCACGTAAATGTTGTTTCGAGTGTTTTTAGCATCTGTCACAAAATAATTTAGTCGACAGTAGAGGTGTTATCGACAGTAATTTTAAATCGAGTATTAATTAATTTCAAGTGATTTTATTTTGGAAAAAACTTTTTTTTAAAGTAAATAATTTCATAAAATGTAAGTACATATTTAACAAAATAGTATATTACATGTTTTGAAGTTGTTTTAATTTTTTTTAAGGGAGGAAGAAAAGCAAGGTTTAAGCAATAATAAGAACCAAATGAAATGCATGATTGAATTCATGCAAAATAATAATGATTTGGCGAAAGGAAGACTAAAAAATGGAATGGCAGTTTCACGGGTTGTTTCAATATTTATAGCTTCTAAGATCATTAGGAAGCACTCTTTATTTACTCTAAAATTTTGAATAAATCTGGAAAAAAACAATATTTAAACTTATATTAGAAACCATAAAAATTGTTAGAAAAAAACCTACACTGCTGTCGGCAAGTCAAAAATATTGCTGTCGCATCTCAACTTTTTGCGTGAGAGCTTATTTAGTACTTTATTTTTTTCTTCAGAATCGCTGGAGTCCTCAAAAAATATCATTTTAATCAATAAATTCAATATTATTATAAAAATATTTCACACTATCTCTACAACTATTCAAACTCGTTTTGACGCTAATGACAGCAAAAAAAAAATTTTCTATGTGACAACGTCAATTCAAACTCGTTTCAACTTACGTGCTATGAAACCAAAGTTGTAACGACTTCGACTAAGTCGAAGAAAAAATAGTCGAAACAAGTTACGTGCTGCCACTCCTGATCTTTTAATAAATAATCTTCATTTATAAAATGATCAGAGCAAACTCGACTATTACTGTTATTTACATCATATTTCTGATCTAACTGACAAACACTAATCCATTGTTTAATGATTTTTTTTCACGCGGAAAAGTAAAATATCTTACTTGTAAACCATTATTTTTTCTTGTATTATAGTTTTTGCACCCTTTTACTACACATTTAACCATTTTTTACATATTATATAATTATATTTTTTCCAAAAATTAATTTATTTTACCACACTTCAAATGAACCACTTGTAATAAGGTAAACAAATTTGACAATTTAAAATTTCTTACAATGTGACGTCATAATCAGTTAAACAGCTGATTGTAAAAAAAACAAAAATTTCTCCCATACATGGCTCGAGCTAACCTAATATTCTACAGGGTGATTCCGTTACGGTGTCCGATCGGGAAACTACGGATAGGTCTCGGCGTGGGGAACAAAAAATCGTATTGGTGGGGGGGGGGGGGGGAATCTCAACGGTTTCGGAGTTAGAGGGGGTTAAAGATTTTTGGTACTTTTTTCATATTTTACCCTATAACTTTTTACAAGGGCACGCTGGGCTCACCAACTCTTTTACATAATTGTGAAGGACTCCTGTGCCTTTCCATCAACATCTTACCTGCTGCTGTGTATCCGACCATTCAGAAGTTATAAGGCCTCAAAACCATAATTTTGTCATTTTTTCACAGATTTTTGGACTTTAACCCTGCTTTACTCAAAAAAGGCTTAAATTAACCCTCATTTTTTATTTCAGAAAAAGAAGGCTCAATTGATTCTACATCGATTTGCTATCTTCATTTTTTCCAAAAAATGCATAGTTTTCAAGGTATTGAGGAAGACCTCTTAAAAAATCTGAAAATATTAGACTGAAATTCATTATATTATTGGACACGTGCTTTTATTACAGTGTAAATTGAAAATAGGTGCTTGGAATGCTAGTTTTCAAGTGCAAATACCAATAGTATCAATTTGTGTGATTTACTTATAGCCAATAGGATTGCTTGAAATTATATAATGACGACATATGTATACGTATATAAAAAACAATTGGAAGTATTATAAATAATAATAATAAAAATAATTTAAAAAAAATTCTTTTTCCTTATTATTACCCTTCATCCTTTACCTCTATATATTTTTCAATGCAAAAGACCAATAAATTACCGTACAAAAAAATGTGTATATGTGTTTGAGAAAAATATTTTACAAAAAATATCACACTAAATTTTTTTTATTTTTCTTGAAGGAAGAAATTGAATACAAAATGCGTATAGTTAAAACGTAATATGCGTCAACACATACATATTATTTACGATCGTATACATTTGTTTTTTACTTTATTGGTTTTTTTTTGGTTTAATTTTGCTTTTTTTTTTATTGTTTGCTTGTATGTATATCTTAAAATATATATATTAAAAACTAGCATTAGATATTTTATAATGTAAAAGAAAATAAAACAATATGCCTATTGATTATTCTGATCTCCTGATCCATTACAGATAAAATTTTCATATTTGTCAATGAAGATGAACAAACTATGAAAAATTATCTGGATATAGAAATTTAGAAAAATATAAAAATATATTTTTAAAATTATTTTTAAAACTTGAAAAAAGAAAAAAAAATTTTGGAAGGGATAGATATTTTGCTTTCTCAAACAGCAAAAAATATACACACGTATGTACATACAGTAAAATTTTTTTAGAAGGATATGAATATAATCAACAACTCCTATAGTACCAAGACTTGATGCTCAATTTTATTTTATTGTTTATATGAAAAAACGTGATAAATATTTAGTAACATAAAACTGAAAATCAATTTTTCCTTAAATCTCCCAAATTACTAAAAATATCAAATTATAATGTTCTAGAAATTTGTAGATTTTTATTAAATAAACATTTTTCCCAAACATTGTTAAATCATAAAGTTAATAGAAATTAAGTTATTAAAGAAAAATGATTATTTTTTATTAAAATCACAATTATCTTCTCTCATTTCTCATTTTTAACAGCCACCTCTGAAAATGTAGTACCACTTGAAAAATTTTTTTTTGTTAATGAATAATATTTTTGAAAGAAGAAATAAACAAATATTTAAAAAAATTCTTCAAGTGGTACCACATTTTCAGAGGTGGCTGTTAAAAATGAGAAATGAGAGAAGATAATTGTGATTTTAATAAAAAATAATCATTTTTCTTTAATAACTTAATTTCTATTAATTTTATGATTTAACAATGTTTGGGAAAAATGTTTATTTAATAAAAATCTACAAATTTCTAGAACATTATAATTTGATATTTTTAGTAATTTGGGAGATTTAAGGAAAAATTGATTTTCAGTTTTATGTTACTAAATATTTATCACGTTTTTTCTTTGATTTACGTTGCTCATAGATATTTAATATATTCGGTGAAAATAAAGCTAAGGATCTTCTCTACATTTCATTTGAACATAATTTCCATGTAACTTTAATCACAACTTAGTTATAATTGATTAAAAACAATAAATTGTAATGTTAATTTGGTACTTCCAACACATACACAAAATGAGCATTATAAGGCTTGGTACTATAGGAGTCGTTGATATAATAGAAATTAGGTATATGTATATGTTATTATATATGAATAAAAATAATATCCTGTGTAACATAAACTACTGAGCAATAAACGAAAATTTTCTCAGATATTTTTTCGTGAGAGATAGAAGCTTTTCGTCCCTCACACTTCCCGCACAGGTCATGAAATTTTAAAAGTTTTGATGATATTTGAGCTAGTACTTAGTGTAACTCTTGTTAGTATCTACTCTGTGGTTTTAGTTACATACTATGAAATCATCGATGGCGATGTCGCTGACAATTTCTTCGGTATCTAAATTAAAATTATACGTAGTTGAATAGGATAATTACTTTCATTTGTCAGAATTTATTTTTTACCTCCAAAACTTGTGCCTGGTTTTACTAGAATATTTTCTAGAACGACTGTTTTGGTTCTATATTTTCTCTTATTTTTATTAGAATAGCCTTCCTCTTTAACCTTTTTTTAGATTTTCCAAACATTTCACCACTAAAATGTTTTTCTCAAACTCGACAATCCTTCGAAATTTTTTTATTGAATAAATCACTTTTATTCAAAACATCTAACCAAATTTTCTTCCAGTATGAAAAAGTAGTATCATATGACGTTAATATCATGTTAATATAATTTAATGCATTGAATATAGAAAAGTAAGAAAAATGGAGGAAATATTAAATCAAATGCTAGTTAAGGTATTATCATAGTGTAAGGTAGTGTTTTAACTAGGAACAAGAACTGATAAGATCTCAAATAAATGCGCAATTTTTGCACTAATACACATGTATCTGAGTTAAAAATAGATAGCAAGAAAAATCATGATGAGGAACTGAAAAAGAAGATTCGTTAAAGTTGTATTAGTGATGAGAAATATATAGGGTAAAGCACCTGAGTTGCGTCGAGTAATATAAATAAAAGACTTTTTCGTAATTTGTAAATTTAGTTAGTGTTTTTATTCACTTATAAAAATCATTGAAATACATTTTTCCATCTCCATCTTTTTTTTCTCCACATATAATGCACCTAATAAAGTGACGACCCATATTTAAAAAAAAAATAATAATAATAAAATATTGTATTTTTTAAAACTATTTATTTCTTTTAAATTAATTTTATTAAATTTTATTTCTTTATAATTAATTTTATTAAATTTTATTTCTTTATAATTAATTTTATTAAATTTTATTTCTTTATAATTAAGTAAAGTTTTTGGTTTTTTTTCCTTTATCTTTAAAAAATAAATGCACTTGGTTTTCTATTTATAGTCTTATTAAATGTTTTCGTACACTTGTTTATTTTATGAAAATAATCACAATAATAATATTTTATAATATTATCATTTACGCACTAAATATTATTTTAATTTTTTAATTTAATACACTTTATATTATTTTTTTTAAAAATCACTTAGAAAAACTAACTTTAATATATCACAACAGAACTGATATTGATAAGGTAATCACATATATCATACCGTATACTTTGCTTTTTACCTACAAAATTTGGCGCGATCTAAAAAATTTAATAAAATTAGAAGCCACGTGCTAGTGATGAGCAATTTTTCTAGTAAATAAACAAACACATGTTAAAGTGATGAGCACGTGTTTACTTGCGTGTAGAATATAAACCTATACAAGTAAAAAATGTTTATAAGATAACAAAAACGGTTGGGCTTAGTTTTTTCTTGTCTTTTTCAGTCTTATGCATGTTTTTCATTTATAAGAAAAAACAAAGGGGATATTTCATTCTCGCTTGAAGAGATTTTGTTTTTTTTTTTTAATTTAATTTTTTTTTTAGTGATAATAGTATATATTTGTACTCTTTTTTTGTTTGCGTCCTTTTTCATATACCGTTACCCGAAAGTTATTCCTCTTTATTAGTATCTACTCTTTGGTATTACACGGATAATTTTATTTTTAAAAAATTCCGTTCGTGAATTAAAGAAAATCAAAAACGAATTATTCGTCATTTCATTCGCGTTTTTTACTATGTAAGTATAAAGTGCAAGTACAGTGTTCATTACGTGAAGAAAAGTAGAAAATTATCGTAATTTTTTTTTCGTGATTTATTCAAAGTGTAATTAAAAAAGTAATTTTGAAAATATGGGTAAATAAAAAACATTTGATTTATCAAAATATGTAAATATCATAACAAAATTATCAAGATGACACTATAAAACATATCCAACCAAAAACATAAATGTGAAAAACGGCCAAGTTCTTATTCGTTAACTGTTCGGCCAGCTAAAGTAATGAAATCTGCATTAATGCCAAGTTCGAAGAACTTTTTCACATAAAAAATTTCCATACAGAACGTTTAATAATTATGTACTTGACAGGTTTTAATTTTTAATTTCGTATTGACCGTATTTGTTTTCTTTCAAATAGAAGTATTATATGAATATATTGATATTCACGCACATTGAATAAAAACCTGTCAAGTTCATAATTATTAAACGTTCTGTATTGAAATTTTTTATGTGAAAAAGTTCTTCGAACTTGGCATTAATGCAGATTTCATTACTTTAGCTGGCCGAACAGTTAACGAATAAGAACTTGGCCGTTTTTCACATTTATGTTTTTGGTTGAATTGCAACTATTTTTGTTGAATTATAGGTATTATTTTAAGGTTGTAAATATTTTTCAGTAAGCGCTGCTATTTTTTAAAACATTAGTATCGAACAGTATATATTTTATGTGTCTATATAAAATTAATTTTAAAATTATGACATTTTTTATTTTTATTAAAGCAAGCTATGGAAACTAAATCTAGAGTTGTAAATGATAGAAAAATTATATAAAATGCACAAAAACTGTAACAATTATAGAAATATTTATTTGTCCAGCACACATTCGACAGATTTCGTAATTTTTCCTTGACCTACGCGTTAAACACTACCTACGTCTAAAATTTCATGGTTCTAGGTTCATCAGAAGTACCCTAGAGGTTTTGATTACCGGTCAGTGAGTGAGTGCCAAAATTTGCTTTTTCTGGGGTCAATATCTCAAGACGCATTGAACCTATATACATGAAATTTGATACAGCGGGCGGGACGAAGAACACTATTGCGTGGTTTAAATTTTGTCTGTTTAGCTTTAATAGACACTGAGCTGTGAGAGGTCAAAAATGGCTCGAAACAGTTCGTGTTAATAGTGTACGGTGTGCATACGGCCTATGTTGAACTTGGCCGCGCACTACCGTGCGCTTAGATATTATTATTTATTAGTTAAGCTAAATAGCGATTTATGTAGATGAGGATAGTTTGTAGTTATTTTTAAATAAAAAACAAAATAAAGTGAAAAAAAAAATTTTTTTTTTAAAATTATTATTTAGTTCAAATTTGGTTTCTTGATGCTGGGGAGAGACCCGGCACTTCACGTTTTGTTTCCGACTTGACTGGCTCGTTTCGTGCGGTGCAGTAAAATTTATAAGTACAATGAAGAAAAAAAAAAGAAATAAAATTCTTTTAATGGAAAAAAGTTTTACAATTTTAAAAATTGTATTTTTTTTATACAGTTTGCAAAAAAGATAGTAAATAATAATAAAAAAAAAAAAAAAAAAAAAAAAAAAAAAAAAAAAAAAAAAAGTCATTAGAATGTGTAGATCACAATTAATTGTGATAGTAGAAATTAATTCACATAGCAAGGAAAATTCTTCTTGTTAAAAATTGTAGGATCATCATCAAAATTCGCCCAAATCGCCCAACAGTTAGAATATTCGCAAATTATAAAATATTGTCGCAAAACTTGGAAAAAAATCGCCCAATTTGCGAAATTTCGCCCAATCTGGAGCCCCTGAAGGATGGCCGAGTTGTGGGAAGAAAGAAGACAGCAATAATCAAGTGAGAAGTCAGTCTTGAGTAGACCGCACGATGTATAGGACGTGTTTTAAGAAGAATCTTTTGTATTGCAAGTGATAAATATTAATAGTTTATGATAATAATAAATGTTTGAGTTTTTAATAAAAGTAATTACATTTAGTGTTTTATTTAACAATTTCTACACAAGGTAATAAGATCGATAAAATATGAATTTAATAATTTAATTCTTTTTCAAAATGTGATTCATTCGTGAGCGAATCGAATTAAAAAATGTCATTATATGGGAATAAATCAAATGTTGTGTGAAAAATTTATGTGGTGTATTTGCATATTGGCAAATACACTGAAGTTCATAATATTTTAGTATTGTGAGAATAGATAAAAAGGTATAGAAAATTTAAACGAGATTATATTCGAGAAAAATATGGAATAATCTCATGTATTTGTATTAAATACATGGGATTATTCTCGAAATGGCGTGATTTTTGTCATAATCCATGTGATTAGTACAAAAATCTTTGTTCAATTTTTTGAACAAAACAAGATTAAATTTTATGTTGCGCGTGTGCAACGGAATTGGAATTTACAGTTCATTTATTGGAATATTTTGTTGAAAATATATTATATTCCTTTCGAAAAGTATAGGCCAAATGGTTATAAGATACTGTGAAGCAAGATACAGAAAATTCGAGGTGAAATGGTAAACAAAAATGGTGTTATGCTTTGAGATCTTTCGCATGAAAAGTCCCTACATATTTACCTTGTAGGTCCTCTACTTCATACATACTTCCACCAATGCATCTTTTAATTCGACATTTTATAAATTTTTTTGACAATTTCGAATTAAAACCCTTCGCGAAATCGCTTTGAGTGAAATTTCGCCTGTAAACTTCTTGTCCTGGTCGAAATTTCACTGTAGTGGTCCGGAGGTTGTAAGACCTTTCTGCTCGTTCGTGAGCCTTCCTCAGGTTAACTGAGACTTGGTCACGGATCTGCTGAAGCTTGGCAGATTCAGGCAGATCAACGACCTCTCCATCCATCACACAGTCCAGCTCCTTCAGAACTCGATATGCTGAGGCATGCCTTACCATAGGGAAACCAAATACCGTCTGGTAAGGTGTGCGCTCAATAGCACTATGATAACGAGTTCTAAGAGAGCTGGCTATGCGGTGGATGGCCCTGTCCCAGTTCGCCTGGTCTTCATGAACATATGACCTTACAGCCTCTAAAATAACTCGATTTACGCGTTCAGATGCATTTGATTGAGGCGAGTATAAAGCAGTGCGAATATGTTTTACACCATATGAAGATAGGAAATTTTGAAAATCTTTTGAAATAAATTGTTTACCGTTGTCACTATGGAGAAATTCGCAAACGCCAAAAATGGAGAAGACTTCGTGTTCCAAGAAAGTCACAATAGCAGGGGCATTGGCTTTACGAAGGGGTTTAAGAAACACGAATTTAGAAAAATGATCAAGAACGATCAGTTCGAAAATTAGGGGATTTATTCTCCTTACAAGTTTCACAAGAACCTACGAAATTTTGAATATCAATAATCATTTTAGGCCAATAATATTTTTTTTTATGATGAATAATGTTTTCATCGGAACAATATTTCTGGAATTCTTCACTGGTAAATGCGGTACCTTTATCAGTGACTATCTGACTTGGATTTCCAAAGATTTTCTTCTGAATCTCGAGCTTGTTTATAACCTCTCTTGTAGTAGTTGACTTCGTTGGATATATCCAGACAAACTTACTGAAATCATCAATTATAACAAGAAGATGTTTGTAATTTTTGCTTGTACTTTCCATTGGACCAATGTGATCCATATGGTATGTTTGAAGTGGTTCATCTCCTTTGGACCTAGGATGTAATAATCCCTCTTTTTTACCTGCTTTTCGATTTATTAAAATACATTTCACGCAGTTTCTTATTATCTTTTCTGTTTTATCATGTAATTTTGGTATATAATATTGCTGTTTTATGTGCTCAAGTGTGCGTAACGTTCCGAAATGGCCTTTTTTATGACATGTCTTTATAATTTCTTCTTGCATACTATTTGGTATTACTAGTAGATCAAAACCATCTTTGAATTTATATAATACCTTATCCTTAACATAAAAATCATTGTATGTTTGTGTCTTTAAAATTTCAAATATCGGTTTTAAGTCATCATCAGAATATTGTGCTAGTATTATTCTATCCGTAATACCATCTTTTGAAATAGTCATTATGGGATAGCGACTAAGAGCATCTACGTGTCTCATTTTTTCGCCACTGCGGTGATGAATTTCAAAATCATATTCACTAAGGGTAAGTGCCCATCTGGCAACTCTTGGTAATAAATCAGGTTTGTTCATAGTTTGTTTGAAAGCTGCACAATCAGTTATTAATTTGAAATGATTACCCAACAAATATACTCTGAATTTTTCTAACGATCTAACGATGGCTAGAACTTCTAATTCATAGCTTGAATATTTTCTTTCTGGATCTGACGGATGTAAGTCATTATTATCTCCAGACTTTTGCAATAAAATGCCTCCGAACCCATACATACTAGCGTCTGTGTGTACTTCAGTATCCGCGTTTCTTTTGAAAATATGCAGTACTGGTTTTTCAGATAAAATGTTTTTTAAACGTTCAAAACATTGTTTTTCTTCTTCTAGAAACTGGAATTGTTTATCCTGCTTTATTACATCACTCAAAGGTCGAGCTATTATTGAGTAATTTTTGATGAACTTTCTAAAATAACCTGTTAATCCCAAAAATTTTTGAACATCTTTTGTACTTTTAAGTTCAGGGTAATTTATAACTGATCTAATTTTCTCTGTAGATGGAAAAATTTGATTGTTCTCTATTATATGTCCTAAAAATTGTATACGTTGTCTCATAAATTG